>WNYA01000031.1:0-630818 GCA_019512145.1 Engystomops pustulosus
GTGGGACCGGCCTCTGGGGCTCGGCGTGGGACCGGCCTCTGGGGCTGGGGGTGGGATTGGGTGAGATTGGGCTGGGGGTGGGATCGGGCTCTGGGTGGGAACGGGCACTGGGGCTTTGATTCAGATCAGGGTTGTGAGGGTCCCTTTATGACTCTTGCCAAGCAGAGACCCCGATTACTTAGACAGCGAGAGTGACTGTAACAGGTTCTCCACCCTGATGTTGACAAGTGAAGAGTCGGGTCTTATTTTCCACTGCTGTAGGCGTCCAGGTTGTCAGGCGGAATTTCCTGGTGTAACTGGTCTTCTATTGTTTGGACAACCTGACACCTTCATGACGGGACAATGCGAGGGAGTCTTCCACCAGCGCGTTGTGTTTGTATATAGCGTTACTCTTCCTGGTCGTCTCTATACATAGCGTGAGCATTCAAAGTCCAGGCAAGGGTTAAAGTCTAAACCGAGGCGACACCCAGAAGCCGTAAGGTGTCATATTCTCCCGCTGACGTCAAGTGACGCTTCTCGGGGAAAACTTCTAAATCTTTTCCTTGCTGGACGGCTGACAGGTCCTCGGCGCTTGTCATAGTGCACGGGCCGGCCAAGAATATGTCACATTGCGGTGTTTCATAACATCGCCCTATTGTTAGACCTGGTGTCGGTCAATAAACACTACGTTCTCTGTTGGGCTGAACCCATCCCATGCGCCTACATATTCGGGGACAGTCACCTACCCCCAGGAATATCACAACCAGAGTTTTCGAAGCTCATTGAGATACCAGGACGGGTCTTCTATAAGGAGGCATCTTCTCAAGTCCTTGGTTGGAGATGTCACCCTATCAGAACTGTATCCTATTAGGGAGTTTCACCCTATATTCTCCCGTCCCACACTTATCCTATATCCTTCCCACCATAGGGGATCTCACAGGAGAGGACTGGTGCCTAGGAGGGGAACTGACTCCTACCAAAATTAAGATGGAAGTTCCCGTGGAGGAAAACCCAGGCCTGGCTCCGTCCGTGACCCTCACCACCACCTCCACCACCACCACGGTGACGGCCCCTCTGGAGGTAGAAGCACTGCCACAACTGCCGGAGCCAGACCAGGTAAGTGCCCTCATCTATAGGGTCCACCTCAGCCTGTGTATGTAGGTACCACATCTGATTGACTGCGCCCCTTCCAATCCTAATATCTTCTCTCTTCTCCAGCACAAGCCTCTGAGCCCAAAGTCCATGCCGCAGATTAAACTGGAGCCCCACGAGGTGGATCAGTTCCTGAACCTGTGTCCTAAAGAAGGTGAGGTCCTCTCCACGTCCCCCCTGCTCGCCACATGTCGGATCATCTCTACCTTACTGACAGTTTCCTCCCTTCCTTACAGTTGTCTCATCCGATAGTCTACAACTGCCCCCGACTCCCCCGAGCAGCCATGGAAGCGATTCCGAAGGAGGCCAAAGCCCGAGCAGATCCCTGCCGCCCTCCAGCCCCATCCAGTCACAGCCCGGAAATAAAGGGGCGGTCCGCAGTCCCTCCGCGCTCTCCAATTCTCCTCTCCTGACTGCTCCTCATGTAAGTCCGCCATGGTTAGACCCCTTAGATGCAGCTGTGGATATTGACCACAGCATCTACTGTAAGTGGTTAAAGGGGATTTCAAACATTTCTGTCAGACTAGGAGTGATGTCATAAGCGTGAGGCGTGTGCCCATTCTTTGGCCGTTGTGATGTCATGATTTGGAGACTGGAGAGACCTCTTTCAATCGTGGAAAAACCCCCCATCATCTTCTAGGATGTGCCAATGATAATTAAACTATACTGTTACAATACTTGGTAGGGATATGAACAGTATAAAGGGAATGTCCAACTTTTAAAATTTGAAAATATATGTATTTGTAAGCATGGCGGCTCAGTGGTTAGCACTACAGCCTTGCAGCATGGTGGCTCAGTGGTTAACACTACAGCCTTGCAGCGCTGGGGACCTGGGTTCAAGTCCCAGGGTCAACATCTGCAAAGAGTTTGTATGTTCTCTCTGTGTTTGTGTGGGTTTCCTCTGGATCCTCTGGTTTCCTCCCACACTCCAAAACATACTGGTAGGTTGATTATATTGTGACCCCTATTGGGGACAGGGTCCGATTTGGCAAGTTCTGTGCAGCGCTGCGTAATCTGTGTGCGCTATATAAATAGAGGAATTATTATATGTTTCCTAAAGACTTCAGTGCATTAATAATAAAACAATGCCACCTACAGGTAATGCAAAGGCTTGCTTGGGTATTGTCCCTGGAGAGATGTGTAATCATGGCCTTATGTGTGTTAGCAGCAGGACTGTGAAATATGGATCAGTACTCCAGGACTGTAGTTGGAGGCGTGTCCTCACACTGATGTGCTCTGTGCTCTCTGCAGCCTGTGTTATGTACTGCCCATGGAGAGATGTGTAATCATACTTTTGTGTATGTTAGTAGCAGCAGGACTGTGAAATACGGATCAATATTCCAGGATTGTACTGGGGGGCGTGTCCTCACACTGCTGTGCTCTCTGCAGCCTGCGTTATGTATTTCCCCTGGATGTCTAATCATACCTTTATGTATGTTATTAGCAGCAGGACTGTGAAATATAGCCTCTCTCCTAAGACGACTGTGCTCTCAGCATTTTGCACAGAGCTTAGAGCACAGCAGTGTTAGGACACGCCCCTAAATTCACAATTCTAGAATAAAATTTTTTTTTCACTAAGATCATAAACAGAGGTATAATTACACATCACTCTTGGGGAAAATGCCCAACACAGGCCACAGTCTGCATGACCCCAACTGCTGACCGATTCTCTTTACAAGGGTTACGTTTCATGTCCAGCTCTTAGGATCTAAATAAAGTTTTTTTTGCAGAAGCTGCAGGGCACTGGCCCCCTCATGCTCACTGAAGAAGAGAAACGAACCCTGGTGGCTGAAGGATACCCCATCCCCACAAAGCTGCCGCTCACCAAGGCCGAGGAGAAGGCCCTGAAGAAGATCCGCAGGAAGATAAAGAACAAGGTAACGGGCAGGATGCAGACCACGCCCCCCAGTTATAAGCCACGCCCCCTAATGACAGATGGGAGCGCCTCCGTAATCAGCGACTCTGTCAGTAACGTATATAATTATTACATCTTTTCAGATCTCAGCCCAGGAAAGTCGTAGGAAGAAGAAGGAATATATGGACAGCCTGGAGAAGAGGTTTGTATATGTAATCAATCTTGGCCAGATAGAATTTTTCTATTTCTGGGAAAGCTGGGTGACAACTAATATGCCCCCCAGATGCCCTCCCTTCATTTTCCTTGTCCTTGACTCTGACTTTCTTCCGATAGAGTGGAGAACTGTTCTTCCGAAAACGGTGACCTGCGCAAGAAGGTGGAAGTCCTAGAAAACACTAATAGGTGAGGCCATCTACTTCTTCAGTGCCCCCTGAACTGTGAGGTGGGCTTTACTTTGGGGCCTTTTTAGTCTTTGGGGTCCAGAGAGGATTTGTTGAACCCATACTTCAATCTCATTCTACTCCTCAGGACCCTCTTACAACAGCTGCAGCGCCTACAGGCAATGGTCGCCGGCAAAGTATCCCGCTCGTATAAAGCTGCCAGCACCCAAACAAGTACTTGCCTCATGGTGAGCAAATTACCTCTATTCGAGAGATCCATCTCTATCTCTGAAGGTTTTAAATTCTACCACCACTAGGGGGAGCTCACTACAAATTTAATTTGTACAGAACGAGCTCCTACTTTTGATAAAGGTCCCATATGCAATACGACACAAATATACCAGCAGTGAATATATTGCACATAAATATATACCGGTAATGAATATACCACATATATATATATATGCCAGCAGTGACTATACTGCACATAAAAAAATATATACCAGCAGTGACTATACTACACATAAAAATATATAAACGCAATGACTGTACCACACATCAAAAATATATAAACACAGTGCCTATACTGAACATAAAAAATATACCAGCAGTAACTGTACCACACATAAAAAATATGTACCAGCAGTGAGTATACTACACATAAAAAAATATATACCAGCAGTGACTATACTACACATAAAAAATATATACCAGCAGTGACTATACCACACATAAAAAATATATAAACACAGTGCCTATACTGAACTTAAAAAATATACCAGCAGTAACTGTACCACACATAAAAAATATGTACCAGCAGTGAGTATACCGCACACAAAAATATATATTCCAGCAGTGCAAATAAAAATATATACCAGCAGTTAACTATACCATACCCGAAAAACATATACTAGCAGTGACTATACTGCACCCAAAAATCTATCATCATTGAATATACCGCACCTAAAAAATATATACACACAGTGACTGTAGCGCACATAAAAAATGTATACACGTAGCGACTGTGCCGCCGTAAAAAATATATACCAGCAGCAACTATACCGCACATAAAAAAAAATATATACTATAAAATATATACTACACCGCACATAAATTATATAGTGGCACACTAGGGCTGCCAACAGGCAGAGTTAGACGGACATAACTTACTGCTATCATCAGTCACAGCTGCTGCCTTCTTACTCTTTTCTGGACGGGTCAGTCTGGTTGTGACTTCTCCCTGCATTGATGCTCTGCTCTCTTCTCCATTTCTGAACCTTTCTTTCACTTTTTTCCTCTTAGGTTGTCGTCTTGTGCTTTGCAGTCATTTTCGGCAGTTTCTCACAGACCTTTGACCCCTACCCATCAGCCACCAAGGCATTACCAGACCCTAGTGTGCATTCAGGGCAGGAGTCCTACGCAGCGGCGATAGGTGAGTGGCGCTTTTATATGTGATGAGACCTGTGGTTACACCCACGCCAGTCCTTGACCACGTCCGGTTTCTCTCGCAGTGCGGTCTAGAAATATCCTCTCCTTCGAGGAGCATCACGGCTGGGATGAGTTGTACAGCTCTGCCATCACAGTGGAGTCTGCGGACGCCTTGGAAAGGAGCAAAGACGTCATGTCTCAGCATCACTCGGCTGCGTTCGAGGAACTCGGCCTGTCCCAGGAGAAGACACTCACACTGTCCAATGACAGCAGCCTGGACCCGGCACTACGGCACAGGTGAGCGCACCGGAAATTGTGGTGGGAGTGATCAAAGGTCCATAGAGGGGCCCTGTATGACACCTCTATGGACCGAACCCTCTCCAAGTGCTGACGTTACTTTCTTTACTACACAGGTTCCATTCGGATTTCGGAGAAAGCGAAACGACCAACGTAATAGAACTGGACAGAAGAGTAAACACCACGTCTTAGTATCAACTTCCCTTCCTTTACTCAATTCTTACAGCCCCCTTCCCTCCTCCGACGCAGCCACATCCTCAAGTTCCCGCACTGAGCCGGCCCCTTCGGACTTTAAGCCTCCATTGTCAGGCGAAGGAAGCCGGGACTCTAGACTTGATGGTGGCGGATGATAAAAAAAACGGCGAGACGATCAGGATCTGCCCCCGATTTTCTTGAACGTCTTATTCATCGGAAGATTACTGATGATTCATAGCTTGGAGACTCGAAGGAAACGGTCTCCGCAGCCCATTGCCCCGGTGATGAATAAATAAAGACTTATTATTTATACGATTATTAACCTTTTCAACCCAAAACGTTGCGAGAATCCTCCGCAGAGAAGACCGGAGAAGATCCAGAAGAAGACATTCCACCCGAGACATAACTAGTATCATCCAGCCCACTAGGCACATACAAATATTAGCAGTTCCCATATATTAGACAGCTTTAAGCCCCACCCACAGAGAGAAACGGGGTGGATGGAAAGTATGAAAATATTTCGGGTTGGATCAGGCACTGCCATGAAGAACCATACTGGAACTTCTAGTTCCACTCGTCGTAAAGGTTCCCCTAATCCCCAGCCCCTTTCCCGTTATCCAGCATCAGTCAGTGCCTTATATTCCGGAATTATATTCCGAACTTTCAGCCTATAAACCCCCATTATTGTCCTCTCCACTGCTCTGTATGTACTGGGACGTGACACAGGGTCATTTCATTCTATAGTCCATTGAATTGTGTCGCTTCATTATACAAGTGACTGGTTCAGCTTCCAGTACTTGCCCCGATGCCACAGAGCTGCCCCTCCTGCTGTTGTAAATAGTATTTATTAGTTTTATTCGCTACTTTTTCATCATCGATAGCCCAATAGAGGGCGCTGCCCCCCCCCCACCTCTGTCCAATGATTATTATCGCCAGTACATAGTGCCCCATGTACACATGTGCAGGACCATGAAACCAAACCCCATCCTGACTTTTAAAGCTCCCTCTGATTCTTTGTGGCCAGCTAAGGATTCTGGGATTGATCAGCATTACCATTCTGTATGATAAGCCGGAGCGGGCAATATCAATATGGCACTAAGAGGGTTGGGGAGGGGCATAATTCTGTTCCTTGTTTTATGCTTGTTTTTTTGGTATAATAATTTTTTATAAAATGAAAAACTCAATAAAAAGTAGCAGCATATGCAGTGATGTTTATTGTGTTACTCTAATCTTGTGGAGGGGTCTGTGGTCATGGACAGACTGAGATCATATGTTCATACAACAATCGCCCTGCCAAGTAGGAAGGGCAATTGCTCATTGATAGTAAGAGATCACATGACCTTCCATCTGCGGCCATTTTATGGTCAGGAATCTCTGGCTGATGAGGTAAAAGACCGGAGGCTTCACATATGAAGAAAGCGGAGCAGAGCTTTTAACCTGTAACCGTATTTATACTTCACACGTCGGCTGCGGGTGTATAGAGAGGGCTCACAGGCTCCATACAAGGTGGGTGTTTGCTGCATATTGCTGGAAACACCCACTGGTAACATTCACGATCGGTGCTGTTAAACCTTCGATCACCACTGGCAAAGGCGCTGACGGCGTGTGGGTGCTGCCATATTGGCTTAGATCGTCATTCAACCAGCCCCCCCCCCCCCCCCATTGCCCAAATCAAACAAAACTGGTGCCGAAAAATTCTGCTACGTTTGTGCTTCTTAAAATTTTGTTTGTGCCACTTTTGTTTTGAAAATATGAACAGAAAATTAAAGGTCAAAAGTTCAAGCAGCCCCCCATTAACCGAATCAAACAAATCTGTTGTCAAACGCTAGTACTACATTTGTGCAGCAAAAATTTTCGTTTCTGCCGCTATCATTTTTAATATATTCATACCTTGTTCCAGAGGTCATCAGAGTTCATTTCTTCCAAAGTACAATGCAATTGCTTGCTCCCCCTGGTGATCAAACCAGGGAAGTGTCACTAGGTTTGTTTTTTACCAGTTCATCCTAAACACCTCAACCTATGTAAACTTAGATGCAGCGTGGATATTGTGGAGGGTTTGGGGAAAGCAGCAGGGACGGGGAAAGTGGACATGTCCCAGGATTGTGTCCTCACACTGGGGTGTGCCACTGCTGTGTTTTTCTGTGCGCCTCGGCAGCCTGTGTGTCTGTGCTGACTGCAGCCTGTGTTTATGTATGGCCCCCTGGAGAGATGTGGGTATGTGTGAATTAGCCTCTCTCCTCGACGTACTGTGCTCTCCAGCATTTGTGCACAAGTAGCTAAGAGCACAGGCAGTTCAGGACACGCCCAATCCACAATTCTTAGAATAAATTATTTTTGTTCGTCCTACTAAGATCATACAGAGTATAATTACACATCACTCTTTGGGAAAATGCCTAAACAGGCCTACAGTCTGCATACCCCACTGCTGACACTCGATTCATCGGTTCTCAGTCCTCTTAGTGTCTAAATAAAGTTTTTTTTTTTTTTTGCAGAAGCTGCAGGGCACTGGCCCCCGCATGCTCACTGAAGAAGAGAAACGAACCCTGGTGGCTGAAGGTAATCCCCCATCCCCCACAAAGCTGCCCCGCTCACCAAGGCCAGGAGAAGGCCCTGAAGAGATCCCAAAGATAAAGAACAAGGTAGGGGCAGGATTCAGACCACACCCCCACAGTTATAAGCCACGCCCCCTAATGACGATGGGAGCGCCTCCTAAGCAGCGCCTCTGTCAGTAACGTTATAATTATTACATCTTTTCAGATCTCAGCCCAGAAGTCGAGGAATATGAAGGAATATATGGACAGCCTGGAGAAGAGTTTTGTATATGTAATCAATCTTGGCCATATCGATTTTCTTTTCTGGAAAGCTGGGGTGGACAACTAATATCGCCCCCAATAATGCCCTCCCTTCATTTTCCTTGTCCGTTGACTCGGACTTTCTTCCAATAGAGTGGAGATAACTGTTCTCCTTTGTTGTTCTAAAACGGTGACTGCGCAGAAGGTGACTTCCCTAATAAAACACAATGGTGAGGCCATCTACTTCTTCAGTGGTCCCCCTGAACTGTGAGGTGGCTTCACTTGGGGCCTTTTTTAGTCTTTGTGGGGTCCAGAGAGATTTGTGAACCCATACGTCAATCTCATTCTACTCCTCAGGACCCTCTTACAACATGTCGCGCCTACAGGCAATGGCGCCGGCAAAGTATCTCCCGCTCCGTCATAAAGCTGCACACACCCAAACAGTACTGCTTCCTCATGGTGAGCAAATTAAACCTCTATTCGAGAGATCCATCTCTATTCTCTGAAAGGTTTTAAAATTCCTAGCCACACCACTAGGTGGAGCTCACTACAAATTTAATTTGGTAACAGAACGAGCTCCTACTTTTGACTAAAGGCTCCCATATTCAATACGACACAAATATACCAGCAAGTGAATATATTGCACATAATATATACCGGTCATTAATTACACATATATATATACTTGCCAGCAGCTATACTACACATAAAATATAATACAGCAGTGACTTACTCACACATAAAATATATAAACGCAATGACTGTAACCAACCATCAAAATAATATAAACCAACGTGCCATACTGAACATAAAAATATACCAGCAGTAACTGTACCACACATAAAAATTGTACCCCAGCATTGAGTATCTACCATAAAAAAATATTACCAGCATTGAGTACTACACCTGAAAAATATATCTCCATAGCAGTGACTATACCACATAAAAAAGTATAAACCACAGTCGCTATACTGGCACTTAAAAAAATATAACCAGCAGCAACTAGTACCGACACATAAAAAAAAAAATCTATTAAAATATATACACCCCGCACATAAATTATATAGTGGCACACTAGGGCTGCCAACGGGCAGAGTTAGACGGGACATATTACTTGCTATCATCAGTCATACGCTGCTTCCTTCTTAACCTCTTTTCTGGACGGGTCAGTCTGGTTGTGACTTCTCCCTGCATTGAGTTATTGCTTCAGGATTTGCTACAGAGGCGTCATTAGGTGTTTGCAGCACATCTCCACACTGCGCACCTAAAGATACCACACTATATCACATCATATGTAGCACCCACTAATTTTTTTTAAACAGAACCAACATTTATATGGCGGGACAGTATTTATTCATATGCAGCACCACCCCATTAATATATATAGTACAGCAGCTCCCCCCCGCCTTATTCATTCATATTCTGCCCCAGGACTGTGGGCCAAAAAACATATGTCCATAGACATGATGTCACGGCTGATACGCACTTTAACGTGTAGGGGCAGCACTTATACAGGGGCATTACTATTCAGCTCCTTATCAGAGGGGCATGAAGCCGGGGGGTTCCTAGAAGAAGACAGAAGTCTCTTTAACCGTTCATTTGCTGACATCCGGACAATGGTTTCCGTTACATTGTTTATCTGGGCCGTTCTAATTATAACGTAACCAGATCTGTCTGGGCTGTGCTGCCTCCAGCTGAGGATCCTATTGTTACATCTCCACGCGGGGTTAATGGCAGGTAAAGATGATGGAAGCCGCCGCCATGTAATAAAAGGGGAAAGTTCTGTATAATAGTAGCTGTAGTATCATCTGTGCTATACTAGAGAAAATACGAATACAAAGTAACACATTCCTAGTGCTGCCACTAGAGGGACCCAATTCATTATGTTCACATGTGTAAATCTGCTTGGGGTGAGCTCCCCCTAGTGGTGGGTGCAGAATATTATCATATAATTCTAACTTCTCTTATCCTGTATTATACCTCAGAGCTGCACTCACTATTCTGCTGCTAGTGCAGTCACTGTGTACATACATGACATTACTTATCCTGTACTGATCCTGAGTTACATCCTGTATTATACTCCAGAGCTGCACTCACTATTCTGCTGGAGCAGTCACTGTGTACATACATGACATTACTTATCCTGTACTGATCCTGAGTTACATCCTGTATTATTCTCCAGAGCTGCACTCACTATTCTGCTGCTGGTGCGGGGGGGACGACTGGTTGACCTCTGATGGAAAACTTTTATTAATATCTTAAAAACTATAGCGGCACAAACGAAAATTTCTGCTGCACAAGCAAGCACAAACGTTTGACACTAATTTTGTTTGATTGAACAAGGTGAGGGGGGGCAACTTCACTCAGGTGTAGAATTATAATAATAATTCCTGTATTTATATAGCGCACACAAATTCTGTAATTATAATAATAATTCCTGTATTTATATAGCGCACACAAATTCTGTAGCGCTGCAGAGAGCTTCCAAATCATTCCCTGTCCTCAATGGGGCTCACAATCTAATCAGCCGACCAGTATGTTTTGGAGTGTGAAAGGTGACATCTCCAGGCAGGAGAAGGAAAAGTCCCTCTCACTGTCTGCTGTGATCCAGAAGCTGGAGATACAGAAGGACGAGCTGTCCAGGAAGATGGGAGTAAAAAGAAGAAAAACAGAACAGAAGAATACCCTAACAGATACAGAAAGTAACAGAGAAGAAGAACGAAACCGATAAGAAGTAGAGAATAAGGAAGAAAGAAGAAGAAACATAAGAATAATATAGATGACATGCATCAAAGATACGAATAATACAATAATAAACCAATACGATTATACCACATACAATATATAATAAATAAAAATGGGGGGGGTGGGGGAAGAAGGTAGGGAAAGGAAAGAAACAATTTCATACACGCTAGGGTGAGTCATACCATCAACATATAGATAAGCTAACACCCTTCATACCACATAAGCTCAATGATATACGCCATCGTCAAGAAGGATACTCTCAGAAGCACCATCTCTACTAGGACAAGCGGCATCACACAATATCACTCCAGCATCCTCCTCATCCCGGACCCCTCAGACCGGACCTTGGTAGATAAACACACCACCAGACCGGACTTTGTAGATAACCGACCCCCAAGCGGACCTTGTCGAAAACAGACCCACCAGAGCGACCTTGTAGTATAAACATACGCCCAGACCGGACCTTGTCGATAACAGACCCCAACGGACCTTGGTGATAAACGACCCCAGACCGGCCCTTTGTAGCTAAATAGAAATAGACCCAGACCGGACCTTGTAGATAAACAGACCCAGACCGACCTTGTAGCTAACATACCCACAGGACCGGACCTATGTTAGATAACAGACCCCAGACCGGACCTTGTAATCAACAGACCCCAGAACCGGACCTTGTAGAATAAACCGACCCCAGACCGGACTTGTAGATAAATAGAGAGAAAGACCCAGACCGGACTTGTAGATTAAAACAACAGACCCCCAGAGACGCGACCGTGTAGTAAACAGACCCCTACCGGACCTTGTAGATAACAGAGACGCCCAGACGGAGCGTGTATATAAACAGACCCCAGACCGGACCTCAAACGGCCTAAATCCGAATAATTTGTTCTTCTTCTAGATTCTCTCTGTATGTTTTTCTAGTGGGTGTTTGGGGGCTCAAAGTTTGCAGCTTGTCTGGAAGGTTTTCCTTCTGAGTTTTTAGGCCTTTCGGCCTCTGTCCCGTCTGTATAGTTTGGGGGGGATCAACCTCATCCTAGTTACTACATTGGACTCTGAGTGCAGGTTTAATTTTTATATCGGCCGAGTGGTTGGACATAATGCGAAGTTGGTTATCATGTGGACGGTGGAGCAAGGTAGTGAAAGGCTTCTCTGTCGGGCTCAGAATTTACATATAAAGGCGTGGGGTAATGAAGTTTGTTGGAGAACGTCCTTTGTTCCTTCCAGGGTTAAGCTGTGTGTCTCGATGGTGCTTCTCCTGTTTACACGGTGCTGCTTGTCCCCAGCTTGGTCCTAGCGGGAGTCCCCACCCGCGGCTCACTGGTGGCCTGTTACATCTCCCCCCCACATCTCCAATATCTCCCCCCCTCTAAGCTTGCAACCACCAGCCATAACACTTGTCCCCTTAGTGTCTTTTCTTCTCACACAGTGCATGATGGTGGGAAAGTGTAAATTTTACGCTGTCATTATATAGCACCTAGGGGGGAGGCGAAGACCTACATATGTCTACAGGAAAGCTGGGGGTCTACCATTATGGCCCGATAACTGAAGATAGTGTAGGTATTGTCCATGGAGAGATGTGTAATTATAGTCGTTGTAAATGTGATTTAGTAGCAGCAGGACTGTGAAATATGGAGATATATTAAGGATTGTGGCTGGGCATGTCTACCATACGTTTTCCTTTGCAGACCATGTTAGCTATTGTCCCTAGAGAGAGGTGTATTTCTACTTTTTATCTATCTACTTAAGTAGCAGCAGGACTGTGAAATACGACGATTTATATCTAGTATTGTATGAGGGGGCGTTTCCTCCCACTGCTGTTTTCCTTGCTATATGCAGAGACCGTAATTAAGTATTGTCCCTGAAGAGATGTGTAATTATATTTATGTTGTTAGCACAGCAGTACTGTTTTCAAGGTTTACCCGCCGGGAGAGGGGTCCTCACACTGCTGTGCTCTTAGCTTCATCTGCATGGAGCTGTTACACAGCCATCTCCGCTGGTTCAGTAACGTTGTTGCAGAATATTACTGCACTCTTTAGAGGGGAAGAGGCATCTTCACCGTTCAAGTGCGAGAGAGAAAGCCCAGTCAGTGTGAGGACCGCCCCCCTCGGAGCTACAAACCTTGTAATCAAGACAGACTAGAATATCCAGAGTGATCTCAGGGTCTAAATTTCCTTTTCCTCCATTTTTTTTTCTACAAGCCCTTCTTCTCGGAGCTCCGGGATGACACGGCCCCATGTTGGACGCCCTGGGACACTCATCGGATACCCCTTTCCTGACCGAGAAGTACGAAATGAATGTAAGGTGAGAATCCGATTCTCCTTCTCCCGATCCCATGATTAAGCAAACAAGCTACTCCCTGTGTTGGGGATTACTCCGCCCACCAGTCGCCCTTCACTCATGGTCTTCATATGACAACTGTCAGTGATTGTATAATAATGCTTTTTTTCATATATGGAGGATAGGAATAGAGTCCACGGGTCCGAACGCCCAGATATCTTTCAGGGGAACCTGTCACCCCAAAGCCACACAACAAACCCTAGTACGCATATACAAGACTGTAATTATTTTCCTTGGTTCCAGTGTGGCTCCTAAAAAAGTTTTTCTCTTCAGCAGCCTAAAAACTCAACCACGTAGACACATTTTACTGCCTGGTAATAAGGTACCGGTCAGGGGTTTAGGTGTGGGTCTGAGTATGGGTTCCCTGGTTTGACAAGTGTGACTGTTCTGGGCCTTATGTTTATGGCACCTGGCCCAATTTCATTTGGACCAACCATCTGTTGAATGTCCCAAACCTTCAAAGTTGAGACTATAGTATGACTAGTCCCTCCTTAATTAAGGCCCTCCTGGTATTAATCTTGGGCATCGAGTTAGATTGGGGGTCTTGGGCCTTTGTGTAGATCTAGGTCTGTTGCTTTGGTGGGGTCTGGGCATCGGCGTGGACCGGGCCTATCTGGGCTCGGGCGTGGGCCCGGGCCTCTGGGGCCTGTCGGCGTGGGAACCGGCCTCTGGTCTCTGCGTGGGACCTGGCCTCTGGGCTCGCGCGTGGACCCGGGCCTCATCTGGGGCTCGGCGTGGGACCGCGCCATCTGGGGGCTTCGCGTGGGAACCGCGGCCTCTGGTCAGCTCGGCGTGGGACCGGCCTCTGGGCTCGGCGTGGACCGGCACTCTGGGGCTCGAGCGTGGGACCGTCCCTCTGAGGCTCGGTCGTGGTACCGTCCTCTGGGGCTTCGGCGTGGGACCTCGGGCCTCTGGGGCCGGCGCTGGGACCGCCGCCTCTGTTCTCTGCGTTGGGACCGGCCTCTTGGCTTCGGCGTGGGACCTGTGCGCTCTGTAGGGGCCTCGCGTTGGGGTCAAACGCCATCGCGGCCTTTCTTTGGGGCCTAGGGGGGGGATTGGGTGATTGGCTGGGGGTGGGATCGGGCCTGGGTGGGAACGGCACTGGGTTTGATTCAGGTCAGGGTTGTGAGGTCCCTTATGACTCTTGCCCAAGCATAGAAACCCCCGATTACTTAGAACCGTGAGAGTGAAACCTGTAACAGGTTCTTCTCCACCCTGAGGATTGACAAGCTGAAGAGTCGGGTCTTATTCTTTAACACACTGCATTTAAGGCGCAGTGTCCCAGGATGTTCTCCAGGTCGGAATTTCCTGTGTACTGGTCTTTCCTATTGTTTGGACAACCTGAACCCTTCATGACGTGGCAACACAATGCGGGGAGTCTTCCTCACAGCGCTTTTTATGTTTGTATTATGCGTTACTCTTCCTGGTCGGGCTCTATACATAGCGTTGACATTCAAAGTCCGGCATGGGTTAAAGTCTAAACTCGAGGCGACACACCCAGAAGCCGTAAGGTGTCATATTCTCCCCGCCCTGACGTCAAGTGACCTTCTCGGGAACAACTTCTACCTTCTAAATCTTTTGCCTTGCTGTACGGCTGACAGGTCCTCGCGCTTTGCATATTGATCAGGCGGGGCCGGACACCAATATGGTCACTAGGCAATTGCGGATTTTTCATAACATCGTGCACTTTTTAGAAAAGAACCTGTGTCGGTCAATAAACACTACGTTCTCTTTGGGCTGACCCCTCCCATTCGCTCATATTCGGTCGGACAAATCACCTACCACCCCCAGGAATATCACACCAGAGTTTTCGAAGCCATTGAGATGCCAGGACGGGTTCTTCTATAAGGAGGCAGCATCTTCTCATCCTCTGTTGGAGATGGTCCCCTATTCAGAACTCTATCCTATTAGGGAGTTTTCATCACCCTATTTCTCCCTTCCCACCCTCTACTCCTATATCCTTTTCCTTTCCACCATAGGGGATCTCACAGGAGAGGACGGGTGGCCTCGGAGGGGAACTGACTCCTACCAAAATTAAGAGGAAGTTTCCCGTGAGGAAAACCCAGGCCTGGCTCCGTCCGTGACCCTCACCACCCACCACCTCCACCAGCCACCCCACGGTGACGCCCCATCTGGAGGTAGGAAGCCACGCCACAACTGCCGGAGCCAGACCAGGTCAGTGCCCTCATCTATAGGGTCCACCTCAGCCCGTGTAATGTAGGTACCATCTGAATTTGACTGCGGCGCCCTTCCATCCTAATATCTTCCTCTTCTCCAGCACAAAGCCTCTGAGCCCAAGTCATGCCAGATTAAACTGCTGAGCCACATGAGGTTGATCAGTTCCTTCGAACCTTTGTCCTAAAGAAGGTGAGGTCGCTCTTTCCAACTTCCCCCCCTGCTCGCCACATCTCCCATGTCGATTCATCTCTAACCTTACTGAACAGTTTCCTCCCTTCCTTAAGTTTTTCTCCTCCGATAGTCTACACTGCCCCCGAACTTAACTCCCGCGAGCAGCTCCATGGAAGCTGATTCCGCAAGGAGGTGCCCAAGTCCCGACAGATCCCGGCCGCCGCCTCGCAGCCCCATCCGGTCACAGCCCCGGAAATAAGGGGCGGTCCGCAGTCCTGCCCTCCCGCGATCTCCACCTTCGCCTCTCCTGACTGTCTCCTCATTTAAGTCCTCCATGGTTAACTCTCCTTTCGATCAGCGTGGATATGACCCCCACTCATCTACTGTAATTGTTAAAGGTGATTTCAACTGTCCTCGTCATACTAGGAGTGATTTCATAAGCGTGAGGCGTGTTGCCCATGTGCTTGGCCGTTGTGATGTCTACTGATTTGGAGACTGGAGAGACCTACTTTGCAATCGGTGGCGAAAACCCCCACCATCATCTGCTTAGGATGTGCCAATGATGAATTAAACTATACTGTTTACATACTTGGTAGGGTCTATGAACAGATAAGGGAATGTCCAACTTTTACAATTTCGAAAATATATGCGCTATTTGGTGTGTGTCACGCCGGTCTTTGCGCTGTGCGCAGCTCCAGTGTGGCGCCTTTAGCACACAGGCCTTGCAGCATGGTGGCTCAGTTGGTTACACCTACAGCCCTTGCCAGCGCTGGGGCCGTGGGTTCAAGTCCCAGTTGTCAACACTGCAAAGTTTGTAATGTTTCTGCTCTGGTTTGTGTGGGTTTGCTCTGGATCCTTCTGGTTTCCATCTCCACACTCCAAAACATAATAATGGTAGGTTGATTATCTTGTGACCTGCCTATTGGGGACAGGTCCGATTTGGCAAGTTCTGTGCAGCGCTGCGTACTCTGGTGTGCGCTATATAAAATAAGAGGAATTATTATATGTTTTTCCGAAAGACTCAGTGCCTTAATAATAAAACAATCGCCACACCTACGGTAATGGCAAGGCTGCACGTTGGGGTATGTCCTTGGAGAGAATGGTCTAATCATAGCCTTATGTGGTGTTAGCAGCAGGACTGTGAATATGGATCATACTCCCAGGACCTGTAGTTGGAGCGTGTCCTCACACTCTTGTGCTCCTGTGCTCTCTGCAGCCTGTGTTATGTACTGCCCATGAGAGATGTTGTAATCATACTTTTGTGGATAGTTAGAGCAGCAGGACTGTGACATACGGATCAAGATTCCAGGATTGTACTGGGGGGCGTGTCCTCACACTGCTGTGCTCTCTTCTCTGCCCCTGCGTTATGTATTTCCCCTGGATTGTCTTAATCATACCTTTATGTATGTTATTAGCAGCAGACTGTGAAATAGCCTCTCTCCCAAGAACGTACTGTGCTCTCCTCAGCATTTGTGCACAAGTAGCTAAGAGCACAGCAGTGTCAGGACAGTCCCGAATCCCCAATTCTGGAATAAAATATGTTTTGTTTCACTAAGATCATCACAGAGGTATAATACCATCACTCTTTGGGAAAAATGCCAAACAGTGCCTACAGTCCTGGCATGACCCCAACTGCTGACACTCCGATTCTCTATCAGGGTTAACGTTGCATGTCATCTCTTAGGATCTAAATAAAAGTTTTTTTTTTTTTTTTTTGCAGAAGCTGCAGGGCACTGGCCCCCCTCAATGCTCCTGAAGAAGAGAAACGAACCCCTGGTGGCTGAAGGATCCCCCATCCCCCAAAAGCTGCCCCGCTCACCAAGGCCGAGGAGAAGGCCTGAAGAAGATCCGCAAAGATAAAGAACAAGGTATGGGGCAGGATCAGACCACACGCCCCACAGTTATAAGCCACGCCCCCTAATGACAGATGGGAGCGCCTTCCTAATCAAGCGCCTGTCAGTAAACGTTATAATATACATCTTTTCAGATCTCACCCAGAAAGGTCGTAGGAGAAGAAGGAATATATGGACAGCCTGGAGAAGAGGTTTTGTATATGTAATCAATCTTGGCCATATTCGCATTTTCTATTTCTGGAAAGCTGGGTGGACAACTAATATGCGCCCCCATAATGCCCTCCCTTCATTTTCCTTGTCCTTGACTCTGACTTTCTTCCGATAGAGTGGATAACTGTTCTCCTTTTAGTTGTCCTCCTAAAACGGTGACTGCGCAGAAGGTGACTTCCCTAATAACACACTAAAGGTGAGGCCATCTACTTCTTCAGTGCCCCCTGAACTGTGAGGTGGCTTTCATCTTGGGCCTTTTTTAGTCTTTGTGGGGTCCAGAGAGATTTGTGAACCCATCTTCAATCTCATTCTACTCCTCAGGACCCTCTTACAACATCGTGCGGCGCCTACAGGCAAATGGTCGGCCGGCAAAGTACTCCCGCTCTCGTCATAAAGCTGCCACACCAAACAGTACTGCCTCATGGTGAGCAAGATTAAACCTCTATTCGAGAGATCCATCTCTACTTTCTCTGAAGGTTTTACATTCTAGCCACACTAGGGGAGCTCACTACAAATTTAATTTGTACAGAACGAGCTCCTACTTTTGACTAAAGGCTCCCATATTCAATACGACACAAATATACCAGCAGTGATATATTGCACATAATATATACCGGTACTGAATTACAACATTATATATCTTAGCCAGCAGGGACTATACTGCACATAAAATATAATACAGCACGTGACTATCACGACCCATAAAATATATAAACGCAATGACTGTACCACACATCAAAAATAATATAAACACGTGCCGATACTGAACATAAAAATATACCAGGCAGTAACTGTACCACACATTACAAAATATGTACCAGCATTGAGTATACTACCCATAAAAAAATATATACCAGCAGTGACTATACTACACATAAAAATATATACCAAGCAGTGACTATACCCATAAAAAAGATATAAACACAGTTCCTATACTGACTTAAAAAATATAACCAGCGTAACTGTACCACACATACAAAATATGTACCCGCAGTGAGTATTACCCGCCCAAAAATATATATTCCAGCAGTGCAATAAAAATATATATACCATCAGTTTGCAACTAAGGTACCATACCCGAAAACATATACTAGCATGACTATACTGCCCCAAATCTATCATCATTGAATATTAACCGCGACTAAAAAATATATACACACATGACTGTAGCGCACCTAAAAAATGTATACACGTAGCGCTTGCCGCCGTAAAAATATATACCAGCAAGCACTATACCGCACTAAAAAAATGATATACTATAAAATATATTACTACACCTGCACATCAATTATATAGTGCCATTATGGCTCAACAGGCAGAGTTGAACGGAACATAATTACTGTCTATCATCTAGTCACCAGCTTGCTAGCCTTCTTTACTCTTTTCTGGACGGGTCAGTCTGGTTGTGACTTCTCCCTGCTTGAATTTATTGCTTTCAGGATTTGCTACAGAGCGTCCACACTGCGCTCCTAAGATACCACACTATATCACATATGTAGCACCACTAATTTTTTAAACAGACAATCGTAAATCCCTGATTTATTCATATGCATCACACCCCTTAATTTATAGTATCAAGCCGGCTCCCCGCCTTATTCATTCATATTCTGCCCAGGACTGTTGGGCCCAAAAACATATGTCCATAGACATGATGTCTCGGCTTAATCGTATTACTTTAACGTTTAGGGGCAGCACTTATACAGGGCATTACATTCAGCTCCTTATCAGAGGGGCATGAAGCCGGGGTTCCTAGAAGAAGACAGAAGTCTCTTTAACCGTTCATATTTGCTGACAATCCTGACATGGTTTCCCGTTACATTGTTTTATCTGGGCCGTTTCTATCTTAATATAGAACGTAACGATCTGTCGGGCCTGTGCTGCCGTCCAGCTGAGGATCCTACATTGTTCAACATTCTCCACGCTCGGGGTTTTAATGGCAGGTCAAAGATGATGGAATCTCGCCGCCATGTAATAAAGGGGAAAGTTCTGTATAATAGTAAGCTGTAGTATCACTGTGCTATACTAGAAACCATTCCATAGTGCTGCCACTATATGGGACCCGATTCTTTGTTTCCATGGTAACTCTGCTTGGGTGAGCCTCCCCTAGTGTTGGGTGCAGATATATTCATATACTTCTAACTTCTCTTATCCTGTATTATACTCAGAGCTGCCCTCACTATTCTGCTGCTGGGCAGGTCACTGTGTACATACATGAACATTACTTGTCCTGTCTGTCCTGAGTTACAATCCTGTATTATACTCCCAGAGCTGCACTCACTATTTCTGCTGTCTTGGTGTTGCAGTACTGTGTACATACCTGACATTTACTTATGCCTTTACTGATCCTGAATTACATCCTTATTATATACCTCAGAGCTGTCACTCACGATTCTGCTGCTGGTGCAGTCACTGTGTTACATACAAGGACATTACTTATCTTGTACTGTCCTAAATTACACTTGTAATTATACCCCAGACCTGCACTCACTATTCTGGCTGCTGTCCAGTTCACTGTTGTACATTACATGACCTTACTTACTTGTACTGATCCTGAGTTAGAATCCTGTATTATACGCCGAGCTCACTCACTATTCTGTCTGCTAGTGCAGTCACTGGGTACATACATGCACATTACTTATCCTGTACTGAGCCTAGTTACATCCTGTTTATACCTAGAGCTGCCTCACTATTCTGCTGCTAGATGCAGTCACTGTTACATAATGACTTACTTATCCTGTACTGATCCTGAGTTACATTCCTGTATTATACCCCAGAGCTGCACTCACGATTCTGCTGCTGGTGCAGTCCCTGTGTACATCAATGACATTCTTATCCTGTACTGATCCTGAGTTCACGCCAGTATTATACCCCGATCTGCACTCACTACTTTTCTGCTGCTGGTGCAGTCACTGTGTACTACATACCATTACTTCTCCTGTACTGATCCTGAGTTACACCCGTATTATACTCCATATCTGTGCCTCTGCTCTGCTCTCGTCTCCATTTCTGAACCTTTCTTCACTTGTTTCCTCTTGGTTGTCGTCTTTTGCTTTGCAGGTCAGTTTCGGCAGTTCTCTCACTAGACCTTTGCCCTACCCATCAGCCACCAAGGCATCCGACCCTAGTGTGCATTCAGGGCAGGAGTCCTACCAGCGGCGATAGGTGAGTGTGCGCTTTTATATGTGTATGAGACCTGTGGTTACACCCACGCCATTCCTTGACCACGTCCGGTTTCTCCCTCGCCGTGCGGTCTAGAAATATCCTCTCCTTCGAGGAGCAATCACGGCTGGGATGAGTTGTACAGCTCGCATCATCAGTGGAGTCTTGCGGAGCCTGAAAGGATCACAACGTCATTCTCAGCATCCACATTCTGGCTGCGTTCGAGGAACTCGGCCTGTCCCAGATAGACACTCACAAACAACTGTCCAATGCAGCAGCCTGGACCGGCACTACGGCACAGGTGAGCGCACACGGAAATTGTGGTGGGAGTGATCAATAGTCCATAGAGGGGCACTTATACACCTCTATGGACGCGAACCCTCTCCAAGTGCTGACGGTTACTTTCTTTACTACACATGTTCCATTCGTATTTCGGAGAAAGCGAACGACCAACGTAATAGAACTGGACAGAAGAGTAAACCCCACGTCTTAGAGTATCAACTCTCCTTCCTTACTCAATTCTTAACAGCCCCCTTTCCTCCTCCGCGCAGCACATCTCAAGTTCCCGCACTGAGCCGGCCCCTTCGGACTTTAAGCCTCCATTGTTCAGGCGAGGAAGCCGGGACTCTAGACTTGATGTTGCGATGACTCATAAAAACGCGAGACGATCAGGATCTGCCTCTCAGTTTTTTTGAACGTCTTATTCATGGAAGAATACTGATGATTCATAGCTGGAGACTCGAAGGCAACGTCTCCGCATCCATTCCCCGGTGGGGATTGAATAAATCCTCAGCTTATTATTTAGACGTATTATTACCTTTTCATCCCAAAACGTGCGAGAATCCTCCGCAGAGAGAACCGGAGAAAGATCCAGAAGAAGACATTCCACCCGAGACTATAGTATTCATCCAGCCCACAGGCACATTTAACAAAGATTAGCAGTTTTCCCATATTAGACAGCTTTAAGCCCCACCCACAGAGAGAAACGGGTGGGATGGAAGTATGAAATATTTCGGTTGGATCGGCACGGCCATGAAGAACCATACTGGACTTCTAGTTCCACGTCGTAAAGGTTCCCCTAATCCCCAGCCCCTTTTCCCCCGTATCATCCAGCATCATCAGTGCCTTATATTCCGGATTATATTCCGAACTTTAGCCTATAACCTCCCATTAATTGTCCTCATTTTCCCCTGCTCTTGTATGTACTGGGACGTGACACCGGGTCCTTTCATTTCTATAGAGTCCTTGAATTTGTGTCGCTTCATTTATACAAGTGACTGGTTCATCAGGCTTCCAGTACTTGCCCCGATGCCACAGGCTGTCCCTCCTGCGTTGTAAATAGTATTTATTAGTTTTATTTCGCATACTTTTTCATCATCGAAGCCCATAGAGGTCGTTCCCGGTCCCCTCCCCCCCCCACTCTCTGTCCATGATTATTATCGCCAGTACCTATGCCCCATGTACACATGTGAGGGACCATGAAACCAAACCCCCCTGACTTTAAAGCTCCCTCTGGATTCGTGGTGGCCTGCTTAAGGATTCTATTCTGGATGATCACATTACCAGTCTGTATGATAAGCCGGACGGGCAATATCAATATGGCCACTAAGAGGGTTGGAGGGCATAATTCTGTGTTCCTTGTTTTTATGCTTGTTTTTTGGTATAATAATTTTTTAAAATGAAAAACTTCAATAAAAAGTACAGCATATCCAGTGGTGTTTTCTGTGTTAACGCTAAATCTTGTGGAGGGGTCTGTGGTCATGGGACAACTGAGATCATATGTTCTATACAGACATCGCCCTGCCAGTAGTAAGGGCAAATTGCTCATTGATAGTAAGCGACTCACATGACCCTTTCCATCTTGCGGCCATTTTATGGTCGAGAATCTCTGGCTGATGTTGGGGGGGTAGAGGTAATAGACCGGAGGCTTCACATATGATGAAATCGGAGCAAGCAGAGCTTTTAACCTGTACCGTATTTATCACTTCACATTCGTCTGCTGCGAGTGTATAGAGAGGTCGCTCACAGGCTCCATAACAAGGTTGGGTGTTTTTGCTCATATTGGCTGGAACACCCACTGGTACCTTCACTTCGGTGTGCTGTTTAACCTTCGATCACCACTGCAAGGCCTGAACGGCGTGTGGGTACTGCCATATTGGCTTAGATCGTCTTCAAAAACCAGCCCCCCCCCACATTGCCCAAATCAAACAAAACGGGTTGCCCGGAAAATTTCTGCTACGTTTTTGCTTCTTAAATTTTTGTGTTGTGCCACCTTTGTTTTTGAAAATATGAACAAAAAATTAAAGGTCAAAGTTCAGCACCCCCATTAACCGAATCAAACAATCTGTTGTCAAACTCTAGTCTAACATTTGTGCAGCCAAAATTTCGTTTCTGCCGCTAATCATTTTTAATATATTCATACCTTTGTTCCAGAGGTCATCAGAGTTCATTCTTCCAAAGTACAATGCAAGCTTGCTCCCCCTTGTGATCACACCAGGAAGTGTCACTAGGTTTGTTTTTTAACTCAGTTCATCCTAAACAACCTTAACCTATGTACGCCTGAACATGCTTACAAATGGATAGCGGCACAAACTAAAATTTGTGCTGCAGCTAACATTTGACCATCCGGTTTTGTTTGATTCCGGTTAATTGGGGGTGCTGGATGAACTTTTGACGCAATCATTTTTTGTTCATATATTCCAAACAAAGCAGCACAAACAAAATTTTAAACAGCACAAACGTAGCAGAACTGTTTGGCACCAGTTTTTGTTTGAATTTTGGGCAATGTGGGGGGGTGGGGGGGCGACTGGTTGACCTCTGAGTTGGAAACTTTTATAATATCTTAAAACATAGCGGCATCAACGAAATTTTCTGCTGCACAAGCAAGCACAAACGTTTGACACTAATTTTTGTTTGATTGAACAGGTGGGGGGGGGGGGCAACTTCACTCAGTGTAGAATTAAGATAATAACTTCCTGTAGTTTTATAGCGCAGCGCACACAAATTCTGTTAGCGCTGTCAGAGAGCCTTCCACAATCATTCCTGTCCTCAATGGGGCTCACAATCTAATCAGCACCGACTATTATGTTTTGGAGTGTGAAAGGAAATCTGGAGGACCCGGAAGATCACCAGATAGAACCTAGAACCCTCTTACAACTTACCGGTGGACCCTGGATGGGACTTGACCCAAGATCTCAGCGCTGCAGGTTGTTGTGTCTAACACACAGAGCCATGCCATGCTGGTCCTGGCTGTCTGACACTGAGGCACGGTTCCCACGTGACATTTTTGTGTCACTTTTTAAATAACCGCAAGTGGAAGGAGGTTTGGCCAAAAAGCAATATGCATTGCATTTCCAATAAACCCATACCTTTCAATTGGAAAAATGCATAATGAGTTATGGGCAAAACCAATCCACTGGTTTTAGAGTGTTAAAACCGCAACAAAACTGCCATTGGGAACTCGCCCTGACATTTCCTTCCATTTCCCGGCCAATCTAAGCCACTATCCTCTTCTCGCGGATTTGGGCTGTGAGGGCCCGGTCACACGTACTCCTAATAGCTAGGCTTCCTCATACGCGACGCTAGCGCACGGGGGAGGTCCTCGCCCGATACGCACATGCGTTTCAGAGAAATCATGCGATCCTGCTTACAATTCGCATGCGTTTCCTGGAAACGCATGGCGTCGGGCCAGGACCTCCCCCTGTGCGTCTAGCGCGCGTTTTTGAACGGTACGTCTCGCGGTACGTGGACCGCAGCCTTAGGCCCGCTGATCTGACAATATGTTTTGGCTTGGTGGGTCCCCTTCATCTCTACATATGTGGATGGTTACTTTTTCATGCCCAGAGCCCCGCACTGGATAGGTCCATTTTCAGACCCTGTAAGGTTGGTTGTTTCTGGTGCTGCTTCCAGTGTTTAGTAGAAACCCATAGGATCAACAGAGAATGGAGAGAAAGAAGGTTCGCATATTTCTCTTAGTGGCCAAGTGGTGGTACTTTGCACATCATGTAATTGTTATATATGAGCACATTATGTATAGAATAGATCTTTGATGATTCTCTTACTAGTGTCCATCAAGAGTTTTACATAGGACATATCTTGTGATGTTTCGGCCCCTGTCCTGTCTGAACCAACTACAAACTTGCCCTTTGTTATTGTCACAGAATTGTTGTTGGTTTTCCTTTTGCAGCAGTGGCTTCCATGTGTATTATAGCATAGCAAATGTACATGAACTGGATTTAGGATTCTTACAGTGTCCAGTAATGGGTTTATAGAGACTGATCTTGGTGCTGTCCAGCCCTGCCCTGTGCACACAGTACAACAGTATTTTCTTTCTTCCTGATTGTCCTAGAATTTTGTTTGTTGCTCTCTCCTCCTCCGTCCGCCATGGCGTCTGCTGAATCTTGAGAGAGGAGCTGGACTGGCTCCACTTCTGACCACTTATACCGACTCTCTGTAATGCTGAGATTGTGGACACAACTTCTGCCGGGTTCTGTATTGATCGTTTTTGCTGGATTCACAGGAACGGGTCTGGAGTTTTATTCCTTGTCCTGAATGTAGATAAGGAGTTTCAGGAGAGGTCCGCACTGATGAGAACTTATCCTGGCGGAGATAATGGAAGAATTTACTGACTCATTGTTTGTCATTCTCACCACAACCTCCGAGAGCAACCGGGGATCCTCTGCACTTACTGTGTGGTACTCTCCTGTAACCTGCTGTGTGTCCTGTTCACATTGTGAGGCTTCGCTGTGTGAAGTAACACTGATAAAGTCCACACCATCAGCAAGTCACCAGAACACTCTTTCTGAACCCCCAGCACTTCCCGGGAGAAACCGGAAAATGTTCTGGTCCATTAGAAGATCCTGGAATATTACTGCACTGAGGAGCTACATGTATCTGTTTGTCCTGCAATACTGGATGGAGAACATCGGTTGGACACCAGGTGGAGATTCTGGATGGTGCTTCTAAGAGAAGAAACTGAGAAATGTTTCTCCAGACACCTGATCATAAGAGAGAGGAGACGAGGGACGAATCAGATCTGGAGGAGAGCGGAGAAAAGCTCAAGAAAATCTATCTGGAGAACTGAGAGAGTCACTCCTGCCCTGTTTATTATAGCCATCAGGAGACGCTTGACGAACCTGGAGACAGGGTCCTGAGTGACATCTCATGCAGGAGAGGAAAAGTCCCTCTCACTGTCCTCTCGATCCAGAAGCTGGAGATACAGAAGGACGAGCTGTCCAGGAAGATGAGGCACATGGAGGAGCTGTGTAACATGACTGATCCACTGACTGTGTTACAGGAACCGGGCTCACAATCTAATCAGCCGACCAGTATGTTTTGGAGTGTGAAAGGAAACTGGAGGACCCGGAAGATACCCACGGATAGAACATAGAAACTCTTTACACCGGTGGACCCTGGATGGGACTTGAACCCAAGATCTCAGCGCTGCAAGGTTGTAGTGCTAACCACAGAGCCACCATGCTGGTCTGGCTGTCTGACACTGAGGCCTGTTCCCACGTGACATTTTTGTCACTTTTTAAACGCAAGTGGAAGGAGGTTTGGCCAAAAAGCATATGCATTTCCAATAAACCACATACCTTTCATTGGAAATGCATATGAGTTATGGGCAAAACCAATCCAACTTGTGTTTTAGATGTGTTTAAAACCGCAACAAAACTGCCATGTGGGAACTCGCCCTGACATTTCCCGGCCAATCTAAGCCATATCCTCTCTCCGGATTGGCTGTGAGGCCGCGGTCACACGTACCGCTAGGCGTCCGTCATAACGCGACGCTAGCGCACAGGGGGTTCTCAGTTCCTTTTTTTTCTTCTCAGAGAGGCATATCCAGGCATTCTCCACCTTGGTGTACCGATTGTTCTCCGGCCCCACAAACTGCAGGAACACACAGATACATGTAGCATCCCAGTGCAGTAATATTCAGATCTTCTTATGGGACAGAACCTTCCTGTCTCCAGGGAAGTTGCTGGGGTGGGTCAGATAAGACGTGTTCTGGTGACTTGCTGTGGACTTCAGGTGTTTATCACACAGAGAAAGCCTCAACACATGTCAGAAGAGGACCTCACAGCAGGTACAGGAAGAGTCCCACACAGTAAGAGCAGCAGATCCCGGGGTTCTCTCGGTGTTGGTTGAGTAGTCAGTAAAGATCCATATCTTCCGCAGAGTAAAGGTTCCACATCAGTGCCGGCCTCTCCTGAAAACTCTTCTCTTACAATCAGGACAGGAATAACTCCAGACCCGTCCTGTGATCCAGCAAACGATCAATACAAGACCCGGCGAAAGTGTGTGGCCCACATATCAGCATTACAGGATTGAGATAAGTGGTCAGACAGATGAGCAAGTCCAGCTCCTCTCTCAGGTAGGCAGACGCCATGGCTGAGGAAGGAGGAAGAGAGAACGAAAAACACAATTCTATAACCCTGATTCTCAGGAACTAGAGGACAGGGTTTTTATGTCTATATCACAAGTGTGAGCTGGAGACAACACAAAATCAGTTCACTAGTTTAACCTGTTAGGGGCGATAAGTATTTAATAATACCTTTCTTTTCTGCTTGCACTTCAATGCTTACATTGTGTAAAGATTGGTTAGTAATCAGTAATAATTAGGGTAGCAGTTAGGATTATTAAGCAGTGTGAATTAAAACAAAAAAAAATTGCAACTTTATACTCATTTTTTTGGAAGAGGTTTCACTGTCTTTTTGTAAAATTTCTCATAAAGCACCTGATTAGGGTGAAGACGTGATTGGATAAGGCTCCTTCCAATGTGATGAGGACTAGGGAGATCCACATGGCTATCTGTTTGAGTCAGCCTTTACATATTTAATCCCCTCTAATGAGACTAAGGCCAAAGAGTAGAAAGCACAGATAAGAAACCGATTATTCATTTAAAGATTTTACTAGTTCAACCATGGATACATTTCTGTTTGCTATTGATAGGTCAAATAAGATAACCTTCATTAGATTGTGATACCATGGATAAAAAAACAGTGTAAGAAATGGGGAAGAAACCCCAAGGTAAGAAGTGGCCATTGATGAAGCTGCAATCTAACTTTTGTTGGGTCCAACTTCGAAAACATAGAAACATGGCTCCACTAGAATTGATTTATGCCTTCACAAGGGTTCCACAAACAGGTGGCAGACAAAGTTAAGCCAAATTTGACATCTTTCTAAAGGTGGCTTAGCACCGGCTCTCTGCGTTGTCTGGATTATGTGCAATTTATGAGGCAACTGGAGTTCATGCATAGGGCTCTTTCTTCTGCAGGGAGAAGATCTCTTTAGATGAAGTTATCGAGAGTTAGTCCTACAATAAATCATGAAGAGAATTCCATCCAAACTACACAGCGATTTTGGAGCAAAGCTTGACTCTAAAACAAGAGCTTGTTATACATATAGGGCAGAAGTTTACTTATCCGGTTCCTGTCGCGATCCCGCGGTTGCATTGTCCGACGTGGATTAGAGTCTGGCTGCGATTCGCTAAGGTCGTCAGCGCCCGAGTTCCTCCAATTCCGTTATCGTTTGCACAGAGGGTTCTGCCGGATTACCTCCGATTCTTCCTGGTGAATGTGAGTGCAAAAAGTGAGTTGCCCCCCCCCCCCCCCCCCACCCCCCACCCCCTCCATTGTCTTGCGACCACCAAATTCCGTTTTAGAATTCATCGTTTTTCCGAATCACGTACGGTGGTCACCCGATTTATGTCGCATGCAAGCCGGGTGCGCCACCAATCCGATCGCGTGCTGCACCAAAACCCGGGGCAATTAGCGCGCACACAAATGGAAATATTCGGGAAACCCGATGGAAACAAACAAACCCCGGTTAGCAAACACATTGGGGCACATTACTTACATGTCCTGCGCGTTCCCCAAAACTGCGTGGTCTGACCGGAATGCACATCTGCAGCGACTTCACTAGATCGTAGCGCCCGATATCCTGCCACGTGTCGCTTCCCCGCTCAGGTCCGCCGGAGTTCATTCTTTTGCTTCTGGTGCATGTAAGTGCTTGATCTTGCGCACAATTTAATTGTTAAATCCCGTTTTGTTAAATTTTGTTTGATTTATGTGGAAGGGATTTTATGAAAATTTACAAGCTGTTGGCGAGTTTTTCGGTTTTTGTTTTTATGACAGTTCCCCGTTACACGCGGTATCCAATAAGGTTTCTGAACTAGTGTTACGGCTTGTTACGGAAAGACGAGCAGGGCCGATACCAAATATGTGGGGGGTTTTGGTGATTTCAGGTTCTTTTACTTTAGTAGAGTGTATAGGGAAGTTGTGTTTTAGGGGCTTTTTATAAAAAACTGTGTTTATTTAGTGTTTTTAACTTTTTTTTCTTTACTCTTTACACGGTAAGCTTGAACAATACACTGCTCGCTTGTCAAGTACACATATCACCTAATAACAGTGTAATACAGAATGCAGGGACCCGGCACCCAGGAAGGAGATCGTGCAGTCCCCTCCACGGTAAAGCGCCAACGGGGGGGGGGCCAAATCAGTTTGTATTAAATGCCCTAGCATAGGGGTAACCCCACACGGATCGGAGAAATCTGCGATGCGGGTGTTAGAGGGCAGGTTTCGGCTATAATAGGCCGACAACCCGCAGTGGCCTGGGTCCGTTCAGGAGCCGCGGGCCAGAAGTTGAGCGTACAGAAGTTTGACGTATATAATGCATATGCAGGACCGCAACCTCCCGCCTGCAGTAATAGTTACGTCAAATGTCTGGGAAAAGGGTTAAAGATACCAAGAGTTTTCTAACTAAATTAGAGACTGAACCATTGCTTGAAGTTACTTGGTTTTGTACATTAGACATTAAAAGCTTGTCCACAAACATTCCCATATCAGAGTTACGCGGGGCACACACACATGAAGCCCTTAAAAAGCGAGAAGAGCTCATTGAACAAGAGATCTATCTTATTATGCTTTATTAGAAGTATTTTGAGAAAAGAAAAAATTACTTAGATTTGGCGATGGAATATTACTTGCCAGTACAGGGCTCCTCAATAGGGGCCAACCAAGTCCGCTCCAAGGTATGCCAATATCTTTTGACCTAGTTTGAAGAGTCGACATCCCACAATGTTCGAAGGTCTGAGTCCATTATTTATGGACCAGAATGTGGATGAACGTCTGACTACTATGGAAAGATTCAGAACAGCACACGGCAGATATTACACTATTTAAATGCCGAAATAAAGAAGTCAGGCGATCAAGTTCATGAACCACACTGTAATCTAAAGAAACCCATGTAAACAATCTGCTTAAAGGGCGGCCCCTACCACCCCGATTCTACCTATAAAGGTAGCGTGGAATGAATGGGACGTGGAGGATAGCTCTTTTTGGGCTCATCCTCAACGTCCCAGCTATGTTTTAGAAAAAGTTTAGTGCAGGCATATGTAAATTTTTTTATGCGGCTACTGGGGCGTGGAATAGCAAGGGACATGAGGCACTAGTCGCGTGCCTACTCCACGCCCCAGTAGCCACGTTACTCCGCCTACCATTAATCTTCGAATGCGCAGAACGCAGGCCTTGGGCTGCAGCGGCCCCGGGGCCGAGAGCTACTGCGCAGGCGCAAAGAAGGCCGAAGATGCCGGGGGACTCGGATGAGGAGCGCGCAGCTGTGAGGAGCTGAGAGCCGAGATAAATGGTAGGCGGAGTAAGTAATAACGTGGCTATGGCGTGGAGTAGCGGAAAAGTAGCATCATGTCCGGCACTCCACGCCCCCAGTAGCCGCATAATAAAAGATTTACATAGGCTGTTAATAAAAGTTTTCTAAAAGACACCCGGGACGTGAGGATTAGCGCAAAAAGGGATATACTACGTCCCAGCATTTCAACCTACCACCTTCACCCTTTATAGGTAGAATCGGGGTGGGGTGGTAAGGGATCCTTTAAATATGATAGCTACCATGCCCCTCAGAATTTTAAGGGATCCCAAAAAGTCAATATTGATAGTGCACGTTTAGGATCTGCAGCAGCGAGGAAGAATTAGAGACGATATTCAGAAGAAAAGCTAGTTCATCTTTGTTAATTGAAATTTGTTGAACGTGGTATCCAAAAGCGGAGTAGAGAGTTTGAGGCAGGAAGTTGCCATGAGGATCGAGAAGAGACGTTAGTCTGTATAATAAAGAAATCTAGAGATCAGTCGCGTACATGTCCCCGATAGGATAGGCACGCGAATCGCTAATTAACAAGACCATCGCTACAGAAAATGGGCCTGATACTGTCCCATGATCAAAAATATGGATTGCCGTTTTAAGGATCCCCCTAGTTTTATCTATAAAAAGGGCGTCAATAGCTAATGAAATAATTAGATCAGGACAGACAGGAGGATGATGAAAGAATTGTGCCTAAACATTTTTGGCCGCCACAAGAAAAAGGCACTTTCCTTGTCTGCGTGTCAAAATTGTAATTCCGTATTATTAAAGGTGTGAACATTTAACCATCTAGACAAGGTACAAAAATTCAAATAGAGGGTTCTTTACTGCAATACCCAATTCTTGATCTATATGCTTAAATGCCCGTTGTGGGCTGGCATAATGTGGGCAGGACAGCTACAGCCATTATAGCGAGAGAATGATAAGACATGGGGCAACATTTATTAAGGGTTCCGATTAGTGTTTTTTCGTCGGATTACAGTTTTTTTTTCCGTTTTGCGCGAATTTCAACCGGGATTTTGGCGCCCACCGCGATCGGGATTTCCGCCACAATCGCCGCCGGGTTGCATGCGACGGAAATCGGGGGCGTGGCCGTCAGAAACACGACGGACATTCGAAAAAAAAAGTAAAAAAAAACTACGGATTCGGAAAAAACGCTGTATTTAAAAATTAAAAAACAGTGCACGAGCCATTCTTCACATGCCACTAGGAAAGAGATCGGTGAAACTCCGGAGCAACTCGGCGCAGCAGGCGACACCTGGTGGTCATCGGGCACATGACCTAATGAATCGCAGTTAAAGACCCGAACGCTCGTCAGGAGAAGAAGCCGCGTTGGAAACGCGAATGGACCAGGTATGTATGAGCCCCCAATCAACTAAGAATGCTGAAACATAACACTGGTAATGAGGGTTAAGCATGAGACGGGCGTGCTAGACATTTTGCGAACTGAAACATAGGGGGCAGATTACTTACCCGGAAGTACATCGCGATGAGTCCAGCGCTCGTTCTTGCGGTGGATTCGGGTCTTCCGGCGATTCACAAGGCAGTTCCTCCGACGTCCACAGTTATTTTTTTTAAAATGCGGCGGTGTTTTTCTGAAATTCGTCGAGTTTTGTTCGGCCACTGCAGCGCCCGAGTTTCCGTCGGAGCCGAATTTGACGCCACACAATCCGATCGCTGGTGTATTGCGCCAACAACCCTGGGCAATTCAGGGAAAATCGGTGCAAAATTGGAAAATATTCGGGTAAAAGCGGGAAAACGCGATCAGAGCCCTTAGTAAAGACCCCCATAAGGTCAGTGAGCTAAGGTGCGTTAGTGTTAGAAATTAACACATGGAATGCGGAGATAGAAAAAAGAATGACTACAAGGTGAGGTTTACTGGATACTTAAATTGGACACCTTATTACCCCCATGGGTGAGAGAACAATCACGTTAATGTGTTTCTATGAGATTAATCTATTTCATTAACTTTATGGTCTAAGTTGGATTTTTCTGCACTGTCAGTTCATGACAGGTTATTGTATGAAAGTGATGGTTTTTACATAGATTTCTTATTGTATTGTTGTTTAGACTTATGTATGTAAGGTCTACCCTGTCACTACGGCGCATGTACTGAGGAAGGAGGCACTACCTCCAAACGTCACGGACACTCGGACGGTTCCCTTGTTCAGTAATGGCAATGCTGGGCATGTGTGACATTTCCCAATGGACTTGGCACCGTTTGCCGAGTTTTAGGGAGGTACTTTGACCCGAAAAATTCAGGTTAAAAGTGGAGTGGGGGGGTGAATTGACTGTCTCGGAGGTTCCCATATATAATTATAGGGAGCATTCCAGGAGCCAGAAGAGCAGCTTTTCTTAGGAGCCGAACATTTCCCAATCACTACTGTCTCTGCGCCATTGATGTCCAGGACCAGGAGACGGACTCGACTTCTTGGCCGGACAATGCCGGGCTCAGTGGGAAAATATTGGCAACCACCCGGGGAGTTGGTATACAGGTGTCAAAACCCGGAACTGTACCCGCCAATTGGACGTGGGAGGTATGCCACAGTAGGTGTACAGCAGTAGGAATGAGCAGAGGACAGGGAGACACCAGGGGCCTTTCCGGTCTTCCCCTTTCCTGTCCCATCACCTCTGTTTCATCATGCTGGAGAAGCCTCTTGCCGGTTACACGGGCAACTGGAAAATGGGACGTCCCTGTCTGGATCTGGGACAGTAGTAGATATGCTAAAGTGTGCGTGAAAAAAAAAAACACAGAAAAACAAAGAATGTATTGCCGCAGGGCAAAAGAGAAAAAAACTGGGAACAACATAAGTGTAGACAACAGTGACTGCAAGTTTAAAAGGCCGTTTTCCCCCAAAGAAAGTTAAGCCCATCCACTGTATAGGGCTCTTAAATTGCTAAAAAAAATGCGGGTCTCGATGACTGAGACCATTAGCAGGGATCGCCGAAAAGAGGGGGTCCTTCGACCCTCGTTGCTCTGTCAGATAATTGAGCAGACGGCGACGGCATGACAGTTTACTCCATTATCTGTATGGAGCTGAACGGAGATCGTGAGTGCAGCGCTCGGCAGTTTCCATCAAGCTCCATAGAGATTACGGAGCAGAGCGGGGGTCATGTGCGGCCGTCTGATCAATTAATCTGACGGAGCGACGGACCCATAGTTTTGCAATCTGTGGGGGAGTCTCAGCATTGAGATAGGGCCTAACTTCCTTCGTGGGGAAAAAACCCCTTTAAGGAAACATGAGAAAATCATAAGAGAAAGCATTTCACAGCATTTGCAAACCACCCCTGCCATAAATAGGGCAGGCTGGTAGTTGTGATAGCGCCCTCTCCAGGTTAGGGAGGTCTGAGGGAGTCATGAACTCTTAGTAGGTTTCTAGCACTAGGTCACTATTAATAGACAGCTGTAGGCCTATGCGAACAGGCAACAGTTTAAAATGGGTTGTAGGGTGTTATCAATTATTTGGCTGTATTGTAAACTGAGTGTGATTGGAGACGATACTACACCGACCAGTGGTGAGTATAAAACAGCCGTGCAGTGGGATCACATGGTCCAGTACAGACTACAGGATGCTGAGCGTGTACGCGAGAAGAAGAGAAATGTTCAGTACACCTTCAGTGTTGACACATAACCCATTCCCAGGTCCAGAGTCAGGAGACTCTAGAGTCCAGAGCTGCAGCTTTCACAGGGGACACAGCTCCGTCCAAATTATTCCAGCCTGCATCTACTACCAGGGCTGGCGTTTATTTACCTGAGAGGACCACTCGACACGAATCCACTCCTAGTGACCAAAAGGCACTGCTGTTGACTGTTTAGACCCGTTGCCTGCTACTGTTGTGCATAAAGAACCGCTGAGTTGATTTGCACAACTTTGCACTCTGTCTGATCCATGGATAGGCTGTTACACCACGGACTGCCCCATCCATCACCCCAGGGACTTATCTTACTACATCAGGGGTTTGCCCCAGGGAGCACCAGTACACAGCTTCCTCCCTAAATATTTCGTGAATACCATCTACTGGAGGGACCAGGCCAGGCCAGTGGACAGGCCCTCGGCCCCATACTAAGCACCGGGGCATCAGCTGGCGAAGGCCGGCAAACCGCCAGCCCTCCAGATTCTAGGCCCGGCTGCCTCCAGCCTCAAGAAAAGGATAAGGGCCCCGTTGGGGGATGTTGCACAAAATACAGAAAATATTTATTTAAACTCAGAGCATGCGTGCTCCCGGCCCCCCCCCCCTAACTAATGTCAGAGATTTACAGAATAAACCGATTTTTTTAACAATTGAGCAGGTGTATGTTCAGTTGTCTATTGAAACTTGGAGGCCTTGAAGCCTATCATACAGCCTGTGGGTGATTCTTTTAGTTATGATGGTTTCTCCCATTCCTGCTCCCCCTATCTTTATGAACCTTCCCATCACACATAACAGCAGAAGTGGGCTCGGTGAGGTTGGTGGTGAAGGTGTGTGTAATGTTGATGGGGTCACACAGCATAGAAGGACAACCCCCCCTCATAATCCAGGACGATCACGGCTCCATTACTGGAGATATTGGTCAATAACGGATCCCTGTCTCACTTCGGTATACACATAATCTATTATTATAATCCCAAACCCCAGGATTGTGTATTATCTCCAATGAAGAATGATCCCTCCGTCTAACTGGGATAACAACATCCCGACCCTCCAATCCCTGATCTGATTCATCTCCACATCCACAGTAATGTAGTCTGAGGTAAATTCCTGGGCTGCCTGACATCACCTGGATACACGGAACCTCTGCTGTTTCTGAGATTCTGCTTTTTGTGTTCGGTTGCAGTGTCAGGTCGTCTGATATTTGGAGATTATTATGAGCCGTGTTTATATCCAGTTATAGTCTCAGGACCCTCCACATAGATCCCGATCCTTATACCTGATATTATGTACACATAATGTGTGTAATGTCTGAGATACAGTCACATCCAGACCATCTACATCATGGGCTGGTTATCATGTCCCCTGTGTCCTCATCACACCTCCCCCCTCCTCAGGATCACACAAGTCACACCTGTGTCTGGTTCCTGTAACACAGTCAGTGGATCAGTCATGTTACACAGCTCCTCAATGTGCCTCATCTTCAGGACAGCTCGTCCTTTGTATCTCCAGCTTCTGGATCGAGCAGGACAGTGAGAGGGACTTTTCCTTCTCCTGCTGGAGATGTCACTCAGGACCCTGTCTCCAGGTCGTCAGCGTCTCCTGATGGCTATAAACAGGGCAGAGTGACTCTCTCAGTTCTCCAGATGTTTTCTTGAGCTTTTCTCCGCTCTCCTCCAGATCTGGATTCTCCCTCGTCTCCTCTCTCTTTGATCAGGTTCTGGAGAAATTTCTCAGTTTTCTTCTTCTTAGAAGCCCATCCAGATCTCCACCTGGTGTCCACCGATGTTCTCCGGATCCAATTGCAGGACAAACAGATACAGTAGCGTCCTCAGTGCAGTAATATTCCAGGATCTTCTATGGACAGAACATTTCCGTTTCTCCACGGGAAGTGCTGGGGTCAGATAAGACGTGTTCTGGTGACTTGCTGATGTGTGGACTTATCAGGTGTTATTCACACAGGAAGCCTCACAATGTGACAGGACCACAGCAGGTACAGGAGAGTACCACCAGTAAGGCAGAGATCCCGGTTCTCTCGGGTGTGGTGGATGATGAGTCAGTAAATTCTCCATTATCTTCCGCCAGGATAAGTTCTCATCAGTGCCGGCCTCTCCTGAAACTCTTATCTACATTCAGGACAGGAATAAACACTCCAGACCCGTCCTGTGATCCAGCAAAACGATCAATACAGACCCGGCAGAAGTTGTGTCCACATCTCAGCATTACAGGATCGTATAAGTGGTCAGAGAGTGGAGCCAGTCCAGCTCCTCTCTCAAGTCGCAGACGCCATGGCGCGACGTAGCAGGAGAGAGAGCACAAACAAAATTCTAGGACAATCAGGAAGGAAATACTGTTGTACCCTGTGTGCACGGGCGGGCTGGAACAGCACAAGATCAGTCTCTTAAACCCATTACTGGACACTGTAAGAATCCTAAAATCCATTCTGTACATTTGCTTGCTATATATACATGAAGCCACTGCTGCAAAAGGAAAACCAACAACAATTCTGTGACAATAACAAAGGGCAAGTTTGTAGTTGGTTCAGGACAGGACAGGGGCCGAACATCACAAGATATGTCCTATGTAACCTTGATGGACACTAGTAAGATCATCAAGCATCTATTCTATACATAATGTGCTCATATATAACAATACATTGATGTGCAGTACCACACTCTGGCCACTAAGAGAAATTGCGCGTTCTTTCTCTCCATTCTCTGTTGATCCTATGGGTTCTACTAAACACTGGAAGCAGCCAGAAACAACCACCTGTACAGGGTCTGAGAAATGGACCTATCCAGTGCGGGGCTCCTGGGCATGAAAAGTAACCATCCCATATGTAGAGATGATAGAGTGGACCCACCTAAGCCAAACATATTGTCAGATCACAGTGGCCTAAAGGCTGCGTGGCGTCCACGTACCGCGTAGACGTCCTATCAAAAAGCGACGCTGCGCACAGGGGGAGGTCCTGGCCCGAACGCACATGCGTTTCCAGGAAACGCATGCGATTGTAAGCAGATCGCATGACTTTCTCTGAAACGCTGTGCGTAATCGGGCGAGGACCTCCCCCGTCTCCCATTGACTTCAATGGGGTTCGTTATTCGAAACGAGCACTCGAGCATCGGAAAAAGTTCGACTCGAATAACGAGAACCCGAGCATTTTAATGCTCACTCATTTCTAATCTCTACATATGGGATGGTTACTTTTCATGCACCGGAGCCCCGCACTGGCTAGGTCCATTTCCAGACCCTGTACAGATTGGTTGTTCTGGCTGCTTTCAGTTGCTGGGACCCATAGGATCAACAGAGAATGGAGCAGAAAGAACGGCACAGATTTCTGCTTAGTGGCCGAGTGGTGGTACTGCACATCAATGTATTGTATATATGAGAACATTAATGTATAGAATAGATGCTTCATGATTCTTACTAGTGTCCATCAATAGGTTACATAGGACATATCTTGTGATGTTCGGCCCTGTCCTGCGGAAATAACTACACAACTTTCCCTTCATTATTGTCACAGAATTGTGGTTTAGTTTTCCTTTTGTCAGCAGTGGCTTCCATGTATATATAGCAGAGCAAATGTACAGAATATGGATTTTAGGATTCTTACATTCTCAGTTCCTTTTTTTTCTTCTCAGAGAGGCATATCCAGGCATTCTCCACCTTGGTGTACCGATTGTTCTCCGGCCCCACAAACTGCAGGAACACACAGATACATGTAGCATCCCAGTGCAGTAATATTCAGATCTTCTTATGGGACAGAACCTTCCTGTCTCCAGGGAAGTTGCTGGGGTGGGTCAGATAAGACGTGTTCTGGTGACTTGCTGTGGACTTCAGGTGTTTATCACACAGAGAAAGCCTCAACACATGTCAGAAGAGGACCTCACAGCAGGTACAGGAAGAGTCCCACACAGTAAGAGCAGCAGATCCCGGGGTTCTCTCGGTGTTGGTTGAGTAGTCAGTAAAGATCCATATCTTCCGCAGAGTAAAGGTTCCACATCAGTGCCGGCCTCTCCTGAAAACTCTTCTCTTACAATCAGGACAGGAATAACTCCAGACCCGTCCTGTGATCCAGCAAACGATCAATACAAGACCCGGCGAAAGTGTGTGGCCCACATATCAGCATTACAGGATTGAGATAAGTGGTCAGACAGATGAGCAAGTCCAGCTCCTCTCTCAGGTAGGCAGACGCCATGGCTGAGGAAGGAGGAAGAGAGAACGAAAAACACAATTCTATAACCCTGATTCTCAGGAACTAGAGGACAGGGTTTTTATGTCTATATCACAAGTGTGAGCTGGAGACAACACAAAATCAGTTCACTAGTTTAACCTGTTAGGGGCGATAAGTATTTAATAATACCTTTCTTTTCTGCTTGCACTTCAATGCTTACATTGTGTAAAGATTGGTTAGTAATCAGTAATAATTAGGGTAGCAGTTAGGATTATTAAGCAGTGTGAATTAAAACAAAAAAAAATTGCAACTTTATACTCATTTTTTTGGAAGAGGTTTCACTGTCTTTTTGTAAAATTTCTCATAAAGCACCTGATTAGGGTGAAGACGTGATTGGATAAGGCTCCTTCCAATGTGATGAGGACTAGGGAGATCCACATGGCTATCTGTTTGAGTCAGCCTTTACATATTTAATCCCCTCTAATGAGACTAAGGCCAAAGAGTAGAAAGCACAGATAAGAAACCGATTATTCATTTAAAGATTTTACTAGTTCAACCATGGATACATTTCTGTTTGCTATTGATAGGTCAAATAAGATAACCTTCATTAGATTGTGATACCATGGATAAAAAAACAGTGTAAGAAATGGGGAAGAAACCCCAAGGTAAGAAGTGGCCATTGATGAAGCTGCAATCTAACTTTTGTTGGGTCCAACTTCGAAAACATAGAAACATGGCTCCACTAGAATTGATTTATGCCTTCACAAGGGTTCCACAAACAGGTGGCAGACAAAGTTAAGCCAAATTTGACATCTTTCTAAAGGTGGCTTAGCACCGGCTCTCTGCGTTGTCTGGATTATGTGCAATTTATGAGGCAACTGGAGTTCATGCATAGGGCTCTTTCTTCTGCAGGGAGAAGATCTCTTTAGATGAAGTTATCGAGAGTTAGTCCTACAATAAATCATGAAGAGAATTCCATCCAAACTACACAGCGATTTTGGAGCAAAGCTTGACTCTAAAACAAGAGCTTGTTATACATATAGGGCAGAAGTTTACTTATCCGGTTCCTGTCGCGATCCCGCGGTTGCATTGTCCGACGTGGATTAGAGTCTGGCTGCGATTCGCTAAGGTCGTCAGCGCCCGAGTTCCTCCAATTCCGTTATCGTTTGCACAGAGGGTTCTGCCGGATTACCTCCGATTCTTCCTGGTGAATGTGAGTGCAAAAAGTGAGTTGCCCCCCCCCCCCCCCCCCACCCCCCACCCCCTCCATTGTCTTGCGACCACCAAATTCCGTTTTAGAATTCATCGTTTTTCCGAATCACGTACGGTGGTCACCCGATTTATGTCGCATGCAAGCCGGGTGCGCCACCAATCCGATCGCGTGCTGCACCAAAACCCGGGGCAATTAGCGCGCACACAAATGGAAATATTCGGGAAACCCGATGGAAACAAACAAACCCCGGTTAGCAAACACATTGGGGCACATTACTTACATGTCCTGCGCGTTCCCCAAAACTGCGTGGTCTGACCGGAATGCACATCTGCAGCGACTTCACTAGATCGTAGCGCCCGATATCCTGCCACGTGTCGCTTCCCCGCTCAGGTCCGCCGGAGTTCATTCTTTTGCTTCTGGTGCATGTAAGTGCTTGATCTTGCGCACAATTTAATTGTTAAATCCCGTTTTGTTAAATTTTGTTTGATTTATGTGGAAGGGATTTTATGAAAATTTACAAGCTGTTGGCGAGTTTTTCGGTTTTTGTTTTTATGACAGTTCCCCGTTACACGCGGTATCCAATAAGGTTTCTGAACTAGTGTTACGGCTTGTTACGGAAAGACGAGCAGGGCCGATACCAAATATGTGGGGGGTTTTGGTGATTTCAGGTTCTTTTACTTTAGTAGAGTGTATAGGGAAGTTGTGTTTTAGGGGCTTTTTATAAAAAACTGTGTTTATTTAGTGTTTTTAACTTTTTTTTCTTTACTCTTTACACGGTAAGCTTGAACAATACACTGCTCGCTTGTCAAGTACACATATCACCTAATAACAGTGTAATACAGAATGCAGGGACCCGGCACCCAGGAAGGAGATCGTGCAGTCCCCTCCACGGTAAAGCGCCAACGGGGGGGGGGCCAAATCAGTTTGTATTAAATGCCCTAGCATAGGGGTAACCCCACACGGATCGGAGAAATCTGCGATGCGGGTGTTAGAGGGCAGGTTTCGGCTATAATAGGCCGACAACCCGCAGTGGCCTGGGTCCGTTCAGGAGCCGCGGGCCAGAAGTTGAGCGTACAGAAGTTTGACGTATATAATGCATATGCAGGACCGCAACCTCCCGCCTGCAGTAATAGTTACGTCAAATGTCTGGGAAAAGGGTTAAAGATACCAAGAGTTTTCTAACTAAATTAGAGACTGAACCATTGCTTGAAGTTACTTGGTTTTGTACATTAGACATTAAAAGCTTGTCCACAAACATTCCCATATCAGAGTTACGCGGGGCACACACACATGAAGCCCTTAAAAAGCGAGAAGAGCTCATTGAACAAGAGATCTATCTTATTATGCTTTATTAGAAGTATTTTGAGAAAAGAAAAAATTACTTAGATTTGGCGATGGAATATTACTTGCCAGTACAGGGCTCCTCAATAGGGGCCAACCAAGTCCGCTCCAAGGTATGCCAATATCTTTTGACCTAGTTTGAAGAGTCGACATCCCACAATGTTCGAAGGTCTGAGTCCATTATTTATGGACCAGAATGTGGATGAACGTCTGACTACTATGGAAAGATTCAGAACAGCACACGGCAGATATTACACTATTTAAATGCCGAAATAAAGAAGTCAGGCGATCAAGTTCATGAACCACACTGTAATCTAAAGAAACCCATGTAAACAATCTGCTTAAAGGGCGGCCCCTACCACCCCGATTCTACCTATAAAGGTAGCGTGGAATGAATGGGACGTGGAGGATAGCTCTTTTTGGGCTCATCCTCAACGTCCCAGCTATGTTTTAGAAAAAGTTTAGTGCAGGCATATGTAAATTTTTTTATGCGGCTACTGGGGCGTGGAATAGCAAGGGACATGAGGCACTAGTCGCGTGCCTACTCCACGCCCCAGTAGCCACGTTACTCCGCCTACCATTAATCTTCGAATGCGCAGAACGCAGGCCTTGGGCTGCAGCGGCCCCGGGGCCGAGAGCTACTGCGCAGGCGCAAAGAAGGCCGAAGATGCCGGGGGACTCGGATGAGGAGCGCGCAGCTGTGAGGAGCTGAGAGCCGAGATAAATGGTAGGCGGAGTAAGTAATAACGTGGCTATGGCGTGGAGTAGCGGAAAAGTAGCATCATGTCCGGCACTCCACGCCCCCAGTAGCCGCATAATAAAAGATTTACATAGGCTGTTAATAAAAGTTTTCTAAAAGACACCCGGGACGTGAGGATTAGCGCAAAAAGGGATATACTACGTCCCAGCATTTCAACCTACCACCTTCACCCTTTATAGGTAGAATCGGGGTGGGGTGGTAAGGGATCCTTTAAATATGATAGCTACCATGCCCCTCAGAATTTTAAGGGATCCCAAAAAGTCAATATTGATAGTGCACGTTTAGGATCTGCAGCAGCGAGGAAGAATTAGAGACGATATTCAGAAGAAAAGCTAGTTCATCTTTGTTAATTGAAATTTGTTGAACGTGGTATCCAAAAGCGGAGTAGAGAGTTTGAGGCAGGAAGTTGCCATGAGGATCGAGAAGAGACGTTAGTCTGTATAATAAAGAAATCTAGAGATCAGTCGCGTACATGTCCCCGATAGGATAGGCACGCGAATCGCTAATTAACAAGACCATCGCTACAGAAAATGGGCCTGATACTGTCCCATGATCAAAAATATGGATTGCCGTTTTAAGGATCCCCCTAGTTTTATCTATAAAAAGGGCGTCAATAGCTAATGAAATAATTAGATCAGGACAGACAGGAGGATGATGAAAGAATTGTGCCTAAACATTTTTGGCCGCCACAAGAAAAAGGCACTTTCCTTGTCTGCGTGTCAAAATTGTAATTCCGTATTATTAAAGGTGTGAACATTTAACCATCTAGACAAGGTACAAAAATTCAAATAGAGGGTTCTTTACTGCAATACCCAATTCTTGATCTATATGCTTAAATGCCCGTTGTGGGCTGGCATAATGTGGGCAGGACAGCTACAGCCATTATAGCGAGAGAATGATAAGACATGGGGCAACATTTATTAAGGGTTCCGATTAGTGTTTTTTCGTCGGATTACAGTTTTTTTTTCCGTTTTGCGCGAATTTCAACCGGGATTTTGGCGCCCACCGCGATCGGGATTTCCGCCACAATCGCCGCCGGGTTGCATGCGACGGAAATCGGGGGCGTGGCCGTCAGAAACACGACGGACATTCGAAAAAAAAAGTAAAAAAAAACTACGGATTCGGAAAAAACGCTGTATTTAAAAATTAAAAAACAGTGCACGAGCCATTCTTCACATGCCACTAGGAAAGAGATCGGTGAAACTCCGGAGCAACTCGGCGCAGCAGGCGACACCTGGTGGTCATCGGGCACATGACCTAATGAATCGCAGTTAAAGACCCGAACGCTCGTCAGGAGAAGAAGCCGCGTTGGAAACGCGAATGGACCAGGTATGTATGAGCCCCCAATCAACTAAGAATGCTGAAACATAACACTGGTAATGAGGGTTAAGCATGAGACGGGCGTGCTAGACATTTTGCGAACTGAAACATAGGGGGCAGATTACTTACCCGGAAGTACATCGCGATGAGTCCAGCGCTCGTTCTTGCGGTGGATTCGGGTCTTCCGGCGATTCACAAGGCAGTTCCTCCGACGTCCACAGTTATTTTTTTTAAAATGCGGCGGTGTTTTTCTGAAATTCGTCGAGTTTTGTTCGGCCACTGCAGCGCCCGAGTTTCCGTCGGAGCCGAATTTGACGCCACACAATCCGATCGCTGGTGTATTGCGCCAACAACCCTGGGCAATTCAGGGAAAATCGGTGCAAAATTGGAAAATATTCGGGTAAAAGCGGGAAAACGCGATCAGAGCCCTTAGTAAAGACCCCCATAAGGTCAGTGAGCTAAGGTGCGTTAGTGTTAGAAATTAACACATGGAATGCGGAGATAGAAAAAAGAATGACTACAAGGTGAGGTTTACTGGATACTTAAATTGGACACCTTATTACCCCCATGGGTGAGAGAACAATCACGTTAATGTGTTTCTATGAGATTAATCTATTTCATTAACTTTATGGTCTAAGTTGGATTTTTCTGCACTGTCAGTTCATGACAGGTTATTGTATGAAAGTGATGGTTTTTACATAGATTTCTTATTGTATTGTTGTTTAGACTTATGTATGTAAGGTCTACCCTGTCACTACGGCGCATGTACTGAGGAAGGAGGCACTACCTCCAAACGTCACGGACACTCGGACGGTTCCCTTGTTCAGTAATGGCAATGCTGGGCATGTGTGACATTTCCCAATGGACTTGGCACCGTTTGCCGAGTTTTAGGGAGGTACTTTGACCCGAAAAATTCAGGTTAAAAGTGGAGTGGGGGGGTGAATTGACTGTCTCGGAGGTTCCCATATATAATTATAGGGAGCATTCCAGGAGCCAGAAGAGCAGCTTTTCTTAGGAGCCGAACATTTCCCAATCACTACTGTCTCTGCGCCATTGATGTCCAGGACCAGGAGACGGACTCGACTTCTTGGCCGGACAATGCCGGGCTCAGTGGGAAAATATTGGCAACCACCCGGGGAGTTGGTATACAGGTGTCAAAACCCGGAACTGTACCCGCCAATTGGACGTGGGAGGTATGCCACAGTAGGTGTACAGCAGTAGGAATGAGCAGAGGACAGGGAGACACCAGGGGCCTTTCCGGTCTTCCCCTTTCCTGTCCCATCACCTCTGTTTCATCATGCTGGAGAAGCCTCTTGCCGGTTACACGGGCAACTGGAAAATGGGACGTCCCTGTCTGGATCTGGGACAGTAGTAGATATGCTAAAGTGTGCGTGAAAAAAAAAAACACAGAAAAACAAAGAATGTATTGCCGCAGGGCAAAAGAGAAAAAAACTGGGAACAACATAAGTGTAGACAACAGTGACTGCAAGTTTAAAAGGCCGTTTTCCCCCAAAGAAAGTTAAGCCCATCCACTGTATAGGGCTCTTAAATTGCTAAAAAAAATGCGGGTCTCGATGACTGAGACCATTAGCAGGGATCGCCGAAAAGAGGGGGTCCTTCGACCCTCGTTGCTCTGTCAGATAATTGAGCAGACGGCGACGGCATGACAGTTTACTCCATTATCTGTATGGAGCTGAACGGAGATCGTGAGTGCAGCGCTCGGCAGTTTCCATCAAGCTCCATAGAGATTACGGAGCAGAGCGGGGGTCATGTGCGGCCGTCTGATCAATTAATCTGACGGAGCGACGGACCCATAGTTTTGCAATCTGTGGGGGAGTCTCAGCATTGAGATAGGGCCTAACTTCCTTCGTGGGGAAAAAACCCCTTTAAGGAAACATGAGAAAATCATAAGAGAAAGCATTTCACAGCATTTGCAAACCACCCCTGCCATAAATAGGGCAGGCTGGTAGTTGTGATAGCGCCCTCTCCAGGTTAGGGAGGTCTGAGGGAGTCATGAACTCTTAGTAGGTTTCTAGCACTAGGTCACTATTAATAGACAGCTGTAGGCCTATGCGAACAGGCAACAGTTTAAAATGGGTTGTAGGGTGTTATCAATTATTTGGCTGTATTGTAAACTGAGTGTGATTGGAGACGATACTACACCGACCAGTGGTGAGTATAAAACAGCCGTGCAGTGGGATCACATGGTCCAGTACAGACTACAGGATGCTGAGCGTGTACGCGAGAAGAAGAGAAATGTTCAGTACACCTTCAGTGTTGACACATAACCCATTCCCAGGTCCAGAGTCAGGAGACTCTAGAGTCCAGAGCTGCAGCTTTCACAGGGGACACAGCTCCGTCCAAATTATTCCAGCCTGCATCTACTACCAGGGCTGGCGTTTATTTACCTGAGAGGACCACTCGACACGAATCCACTCCTAGTGACCAAAAGGCACTGCTGTTGACTGTTTAGACCCGTTGCCTGCTACTGTTGTGCATAAAGAACCGCTGAGTTGATTTGCACAACTTTGCACTCTGTCTGATCCATGGATAGGCTGTTACACCACGGACTGCCCCATCCATCACCCCAGGGACTTATCTTACTACATCAGGGGTTTGCCCCAGGGAGCACCAGTACACAGCTTCCTCCCTAAATATTTCGTGAATACCATCTACTGGAGGGACCAGGCCAGGCCAGTGGACAGGCCCTCGGCCCCATACTAAGCACCGGGGCATCAGCTGGCGAAGGCCGGCAAACCGCCAGCCCTCCAGATTCTAGGCCCGGCTGCCTCCAGCCTCAAGAAAAGGATAAGGGCCCCGTTGGGGGATGTTGCACAAAATACAGAAAATATTTATTTAAACTCAGAGCATGCGTGCTCCCGGCCCCCCCCCCCTAACTAATGTCAGAGATTTACAGAATAAACCGATTTTTATTACTAATTGAGTCATGTAATGTTCAGTTGTCTATTGAAAGCTGGAAGGCCTTGAACCTTCATACAGCCTGTGGTAGATTCTTTTAGTATGATGGTTTCTCCCATTCCTGCATCCCCTACATTCTTTATAGAACCTTCCCATCACACATAATGCAAGCAGAAGTGGGCTCGGTGAAGGTTGGTGGTGACCAGGTGTGTGTAATGTTGATGGGGTCACACAGCGAATAGAAGGACAACACCCGCCCTCATAATACCAGGACGATCGGAAGGACTCCTTACTGGAGATATTGGTACCAGTAATCTGGATACCTTCTCAGTGTATAACATAATCTATTATTATATATCATCCCAAACCCCAGGATGTGTATTACTCCCAATAACGAATGACCTCTTCCCTCCGGTCTAAATGGGATAACACAACCGACCTCCACACCCTGATCTGTTGTTCCACTCCCAGTAAGTGTAGTCCATGAGGTACAATTCCGGGCTGCCTACATCACCAGGTAACACTGGGAATCCTCTGCTGTTTCTGAAGATTCTGCTTTATTGTGTCGGTTGCAGTGTCAGGTCGTCTGATATATGGAGATTATTATGAGACCGGTTGTTAATCCAGTAATAGTCTCCAGGACCCTCCAACATGATCCCGATCCTTATACCCGATATTAGTACACATAAATGTGGTGTAAGTGATCTGAGATACAAGTCACATTCCAGACATCTACATCATGGAGCTTGGGTTATCAGTATCCCCAGTGTCCTCATATCCACCTCCCCCCTCCCGGATCACACAGTCACACTGTGTCTGGTTACCTGTAAACACAGTCAGTGGATCAGCATCATGTTACCACTGCTCCTCAATGTGCCATCACTTCAGACAGCTCGTCCTTTGTATCTCCAGTCTGGATCAGAGAGGACAGTGAAGGGACTTTCCTTCTCCTGCCATGGAGATGTCACTCAGGACCCTGTCTCCAGGTCGTCAGTCGTCTCCTGTGGCTTATAAACAGGGCAGGATGACTCTCTCAGCTTTTCCAGATGCTATTTTCTTGAGCTTTTCTGCTCTCCTCCAGATCTGGATTTCTCCTCGTCTCCTTCTCTCTTGTGATCAGTTCTGGAGAAAATTTCTCAGTTTCTTCTCTTTCAGAGAGCACCATCCAGAATCTCCACTCTGTGTCCCACCGTGTTTCCGATCCAAAAGTACTGCAGGACGCAACAGATACAATGTAGCGTCTCAGTGCAGTAATATTCCAGGATCTTCTATGGACCAGCTTTTCCGGTTCTCCCGGGAAGTGCTGGGGGTCAGAAAGAGTGTTCTGTACTTTGTGACTTGCTGTGGACTTTATCAGTGTTACTCACACAGCGAAGCTCACAATGTGACAGGACTACACAGCAGGTTACAGGAGAGTACCACACAGAAGGCAGAGTCCCGGTTCTCTCGTGGGTTGGTTGAGATGAAAATAGTCGTAAATTCTTCATTATCTCCCGCCAGAGCTAAGTTCTCATCGTGCGGACCGTCTCCTGAAACTCCTATTACATTCAGGACAAGGATAAACTCCAGACACGTCCTGTGTATCCAGCAAAACGATCAATACACGAACCGGCAGAAGTTGTGTCCACATCTCAGCATTACAGGAGTCTGGTATAAGTGGTCAGAAGGGAGCCAGTCCAGCTCCTCTCTCAGGTTCAGCAGACGCCCTGGCGACGAGAGGAAGAGAGCACAAACAATTCAATTCTAGGACAATCAGGAGAGCAGAAAACTGTGCACGTGTTGCACGGGCGAGGGCTGGACAGCACCAAGACTCAGTCTCTATAACCCATTACTGGACACTAGGTCCATTTCCAGACCCTGTACAGGTTGGTTGTTCTGGCTGCTTCCAGGTTTAGAGACCCATAGGATCAACAGAGAATGGAGAAGAAAGAAGGTCGCAGATTTCTGCTTAGTGGCCAAGTGGTGGTACTGCACATCAGTGTATTGTATATATGAGCACATTAATGTATAGAATAGATGCTTGATGATTCTTACTAGTGTCCATCAATAGGTTACATAGGACATATCTTGTGATGTTCGGCCCTGTCCTGCGGAACCAACTACAAAACTTGCCCTTTGTTATTGTCACAGAATTGTGGTTTAGTTTTCCTTTTGTCAGCAGTGGCTTCCATGTATATATAGCAGAGCAAATGTACAGAATATGGATTTTAGGATTCTTACAGGTGTCCAGTAATGGGTTAATAGAGACTGATCTTGTGCTGTTCAGCCCCGCCCTGTGCACACAGGTACAACACTTCTCCTTCCTGATTGTCCTAGAATTGTAGTTTCGTTTCTCTCTTCCTCCTCCGTCAGCCATGGCGTCTGCTGATCTGAGAGAGGAGCTGGACTGCTCCATCTGTCTGACCACTTATACCGATCCTGTAATGCTGAGATGTGGACACAACTTCTGCCGGGTCTGTATTGATCGTGTGCTGGATACACAGGACGGGTCTGGAGGTTATTCCTGTCCTGAATGTAGAGAGGAGTTTCAGGAGAGGCCGGCACTGATGAGGAACTTAGCTCTGCGGAAGATAATGGAGAATTTACTGACCACTCAACCAACACCGAGAGAAACCGGGATCCTCTGCACTTACTGTGTGGACTCTCCTGTACCTGCTGTGATGTCCTGTCTACATTGTGAGGCTTCTCTGTGTGATAAACACCTGAAAGTCCACAGCAAGTCACCAGAACACGTCTTATCTGACCCCAGCACTTCCCCGGAGAACAGGAAATGTTCTGTCCATAAGCAGATAGCCATGGATCTCCTAGTCCTCATCACAATTGGAAGGAGCCTCGGTCAATCAAGTCTTCACCCTAATCAGGTGCTTTATGAGAAGATGTTACAAAAAGACAGTTAAACCTCTTCAAAAAATGAGTATAAAAGTTTCAATTTTTTTTAAATTCACTGCTTAATAATCCTAACTGCTAACTAATTATTACTAATTACTAACCAAATCTTTACACCATGTAAGCATTGAATATGCAGCAGAAAGGAGATGACGAGCCCCGCCAGAAAGCGACGGGAGAAATACAGGGAAGGACACCAAACACCGGAATCAAGGGAAGCACGGTAGAAAGTAGGCAGGATCTTGCTGCCATTGCAATTCCCTCCATGCAGTCCCACAGCGTATCTGCGGCTGTGCGTTTCTGAATCTTTCCATAGTCAGCAGACGTCATCCACATATCTGGGTCACTAAAATAATGGACTCAGACCACTGAACTAGTGATGTAACGTCTTCAAATATGTCATAAAAGTATTGGCAAACTTGGACGCCACAGGGGCCCCCAATTGAGGAGCCCTGCTAGCTGCAAGTGAATACTTCATGTTCGCCAATCTATCGTAATTTTCTTCTCAAAATAATTTTCAATAATTGTCATAATGATTGTAAGTCTGTATTGTGCATGAGCTCTCGCTTTTAAGGAGCTTCATGTGTTGGCCCTCGTGTACCATTCTTGATATGGGAATGTTTGGTACAAGCTTTATGTCTAATGTACAAAACCAAAGTAACTTCAGAGATATGACCAGTCCCTCTAATTTTATGTTATGGAAAACTATTGTTTCTTGTAACCTATTCCCAACATTGACGTACTATATACTGCATATGCATCGGCAGGAGGTGCAGGTCACTGCAATATGGCAGTAATATACGTCAAACTTCTGAGCCCCCGGTCCTACGTAGCCGGGCCGAAGCTGCGGTGTACGGCCTATACGTATTCAGCTACACCGCGCTAACACGCCTTAACCCACAGCTGATGCGAATCGAAAGATTTTATTCTCGATCTTGGGTCGTTAACACCCTAACACGCGTTCCGGCCTCAGCTGAACCACGGCGCGTGACTAGGGGCGTTTTACTGTGTTGGACCCCCCTTGCGGCGCTTAACCGGGGGGGTCGACACAGCTGTCCGGGAGCGCTGCGGCGATCTCTTCCGTGGGGCCGGGCAGGCCTGCCTTCTTGTTATTACACTGAAATGTAGGTTGAAGAAAAGAGCTTTGCAAGCGCATAGTGCATGTGATTGTCTAAGCGTTCTGTGAAAGTAAAGAAAAAAAGTTAAAAAACCCTAAATAAACACAGTTTTTTCAAAAAACGAATTAATAAATAAGTTACAGAGTCACCCTAAACACGAAACATTCCCTTATACAATCTAAAAAGTAAAGAACCGTGAAAAGCACCGAACAAACCCCCACCCCATATTTGGTATCCCGCTGTTCCGTAACATCCGTCACTATAATGTCAGAAACATCTATTGGACGCCGTGACGTCAAACCGCCATCAAAAACAAAACCCAAAAAACACCACAAAATGTACATTGTTCATAAAATCCCTTACACAAAAATTCGAACAAAATTGGTGTAAACTTTGTGCAGCAAATTTGCTTTGGCCCGCTATCGTTTTAAGATTAATAAAAGTTTCACAGAGGTCATCCGAGAGTCACAGCCCCCCACATTACCCAAAGCAAACAAAACTGGTCCATCAATTCTATCACTAGGTTCTGTCTGGTTTGTCGCTGCTCCAAATATGTTTGTTGTTGCTAGCTTTATTCGAGGATATAACTAATTTGTAAATCAAAAAGGTCATCAGCCCCCCCAACTTACTGACATCAAACAAAACTGGTGTCAAAGTTATTGACTATGTTTTGTTGCGTTTGCTGGAGCGAAATTTTAGTTTGTGCCGCTATTGTTTTTATGATTGATCCATTTTTTTCCAGACTAAGGGTGCACTTTCGTCGATCGCACTTTTCGTGGATTTCGAAGTGAGTTCGGATGTTGCGCGTTGTGAAAGGATTTAACGGGGATGTCTCGCACGTGATGTTATGTGGCCGGCAGCTACGCTGCGCTTTATGCGACAGATAATGGGGGGGCCTGCCATCGGACGATCCGACTGATTCGGACTGAGCGCGGGATTTAACAATTAAATTGTGTCGCCAAGATCAAGCACTTACATGCACCAGGAAGAAGAAGGTGAACTCCGGGGACCTGAGCGGGAAGTGACACATGCAGGATATGGGCGCACGATCTTAATGAATCGCGGCAGATGTGCAATCCAGTCAGACAATGCATTTTGGGGACGCGCAGGACAGGTAGGTAAATGTGCCCCAATGTGTTTGTTAGCTCGAGGTTTGTTTTTTTTAGCAGTCATCAAACACCTCAAACATACCTTAAAATGATAGCGGCACAACGAGAATTAGGTTCACCCCTTGACACTGCCTCTTCTCTGGAACTATTTCTCTATGATCCTCTTGCAGAAGAATTCTCCTCTTCCTCTTGTCTAGCTCTTCTGTACTGATATCTGGAGTGAATAAAAAAGGGAGATTTCTATTTACTTTTCCTTACCTCCAGTAGACATGTTCTCCTATGGGGCTCATTTACTAAGGTCCGCGGGGACCGCAGTTCCGTCGGGTTTCCAGAATATTTCCATTGTGCAGAGAATTGCCCCGGGTTTTTGGCTGCTCGCCATCGGCGCCGGGATGCATGCGAGCACGAGCAAAAGGCGGGTGAGGGGGGGGGGGGGGCATGTCCTCGGACAACCCGACGGTTCGGACAAACCACAGAATTAAAACGGATGTGTTGCAAGACATGCACTCACATGCACCAAGGAAGAAGCAGGTGAACTCCGGCTACAGAATTTTTGCGGCGCCGAAGATAAAGAACGGATGCAGGAACTCGGGCGACACAACCTTAGTGAGGTGCGGGGACAGAAACCGAACCCAATCCTAACCAACAAAGTTTGGTGCAGCTCACAGATGGCCACTTCTACCTTGGGAGGTTCTTCCATTTTTTTTTATCCCATGGTATCAAATCTAATGAAGGTTACTTTATTTGACTATCAAAGCACAGACAATGTCATCCTGGTGCACACATCAGTCATCTTATCAATCATCGGTTTCTTTCTGGGGCTTTCTCCCTTGGCCATTCGTTCATTCGCCAGGGGGTTAATAGTCCGAGGCGCTGCCCCACACAGTCAGCCCAGGTCTCTCTATCCTCCCCCCATTGGGAAGTCCTCGTCCAATCCAAGTCTTCACCTATCGTTGCTTTTGATGAAACATTGGATGAGTGTACAACAAACACAGTACGACATCTCTTCCCCCCAAATCGTCTACAAGTTTCAATTTTTTTTCATTCCTGGGCTCTATCCAATCCTCCTGGCCCTCATTCATTACTATTAAGCTGAACACAAGAGTCTTACCACCTCGTGATGACGAGCTCTCGATACGCTTCACTTGCAGACAAGGACTCTTGAACCTAGTGTCCCCTAACAGGTGTAATAGTGACTGATTTGGTGATTGTTCCGCTGCCACCTTGTGGATATAGCATAAAACCTGTCCTCTAGTTTCCTGAGCGATCAGGGTTAATAGAATTGTAGTTTCGTTCTCTCTTCGCATCGCCCGTAGCCCCTGGCGTCTTTCTGATCTAAAGCGAGGAGCTGGACAGGGGGGGGGGCTCCATCTGTCTGACCACTAGTACAGATGCCCTGTAATGCTTAATGTGGCCAACTTAGCTGTGCCGGGATCTGTAGGTTGGATCGTGTGCTTGATACACAGGAGCCGAGTCTGGAGTCTGTGATGTTAAGAGGCCTTCAGGATCGGCCTCGTCGAGATGCGACGGTTTGATAGAAGAGGTACGCCATTAGCAGCGGGAGGCGGTGCTGATGAACTAGCTGCCGCGGAAGTATAATGGAAGAAAGAATGTACTGACCCCCAACCAACACGAGAGAAACGGGATCTGCTGCACTTACTGTGTGGACTCTCCTGTATGTCTTGTGATGTCTGCACTATGTGAGGCTTCTCTGTTGTGTACGACACCTGAAGGTCCACAGAAGTCACCAGAACACGTCTTATCTGACCCCGCACTTCCCGAAACCGGAAAATGTTTCTGTCCATTAAGAAGTCCCCTGGAATGTATACATGCACTGAGATGCTACATGTATCTGTGAGTCCTAGCAGGATTTGCGGGGATAGACACTTGGGACATAGAGTGGAGTCACTGGATGAAAGGCCTACCTCGAGAACAGAAAAGAGGAAAAACTGAGAAATGTTCCTCATCAAAAACTGTGATCACAAGAGAGGAGAGATGACGAAGGTGAGGAAAGAGCCTCAACGTCTGGAGGAGGAGCAAGAAAGAAGAAAAGCTCAAGAAAAAGATCGGAGAGCTGGAGAGAGTTCACGTCCCTGTTTATAGACATCAGACGACGGCTGGACTACCTGGAGAAGAGGTCTGAGTGACATCTCCATGCACGAGAAGAAAAGTCCCTCTCATGTCTGCTTCCTGATCCAGAAGCTGGAGATACAGAAGACGAGTCGGTCCATGAAGATGAAGCGCACATTGAGGAGCTGTGAACATAATGATCCACTGACGTGTTTCCAGCGATACCAGCCACAGGTGACTTGTGTGATCCTGAGGAGGTGGGAGGGAGAGGACCCAGGGGGACAATAACCAGCGCCATAATGTAGATGACTGGATGTGACTGTGATCTCAGACACATTACACACCATATGTGACAAATATCGGTAAGGAAAGCGGGATCTATGTGGAGAGTTGTAACATATTACTGGATGTAAACACGGCGGCTCATAACATCTGTATATCATCGTACCTAAAAAACTGCAACCTGAGGAGACAAAAGGAGCTAAAGCGTTCAGCACATGCGAGATGTCCAGGATTCTTCTCAGTGTGATGGTCAGCCGGAGAATTTACTCAGGGACGACATTATGTCTGGGATTGGAGATCGTAGATCAGGGAGGTGGAGGGTAGGACGATGTGTTTATCCCGTATAGACAGGAGGGGAGGTCAGTCAGGTATTGGAGTATAATAAACAATTCCTGGTGTTTGAGGAGATAGATAATAATGAGTATATGTATACGATGACAGAAATGGATCCCATTACCCACAATATCTCCAGTGATGAGTCCGGATCGTCTGGAGTATGAGGCGGGGGGGAGGGAGTTGTCACTTCTATGAGCTGTGTGACCCATCAGACCCTTACACCCCCCACCCCCTTCACCCCCACCTACCGAGCCCCTTCACTGCTTTGTGTTGTTGTAAGGGAAGTTCTATAGAGATATAGGGGAGTCAGGAACTGGTGAGGAAACCATCATAACCTTTAAGAAATCCATCCCAGCTGCATGAAGTGTTGCAGCCTCCACGTCAATAGACAACTAACAATTAGCTGTACATTAATTAGGAAAAATAAAAAGAAAATCTGGTTTATTCTTGTCTGCTGGAATTTATTTCTCCGAGCACAGCACGCTCAGTTTAATAATTGTTGCGTGTATTTTTGTGTATAGGAATAGAAAGAAGTTAAAGGGAACCACAACACGAATTACCTATAAAGGAGATCGGGGTGGTAGGTGCGGAATGTATGGGACGTGAGGATATCCCTTTTTTGAGCTAATCCTCACGTCCCCGGCTAGAGCTAGCATAAACTTTGATATGCCCTAATATGTAAATGTAATAAGGCTACCGGGGGTGGATAGCCGGACACGAGGCTACCGGCGCGGCTACTCCACGCCCCAGTAGCTTGCTTCCCCGCCTACCCTGTGATCATTCCGGCGCGCAGCTCTGGACAGCTGCGACGCCCTCGTAACGAGAAGCCGAGTTATGCGCATGACCACAAGTTAACTCCGGCTAAGTTCCGAGATACGCAGCATCCTCGGCCTGCGCTCTGCATTAGACTCTGCAATAGATCTGCATAGCTCTGATAGACTCTGCATAGGCGGGGACAGCAGCTACTGGGGGAGTGGAGTAGCCGCCGTCGTGTAGCCTCGTGTCCGGCTACTCCACGCCCCGGTAGCAGCCTTAATTTTAATTAATTGACATATTAGGGCAATAAAGTTTATGCTACGCTAGCGGGGACGTGAGGATTAGCTCTAAAAACGGCTATCCTCACGTCCCATACATCCACCTACCACCCGATCTACCTTTATAGGTAGATTCGTGGTGGTAGGTGCCCTTTAATGCTTGAAATGCTTTCTTATGATTTCTCATGTTTCCTTAAAGGGGTTTTCCCACGAAGGAAAGTTAGGCCCTATCCACGGCCTAACTTGCTGATCAGGGGGGTGCTCATTGATGAGACCCACACAGATTGCAAAAAAGAGGGGTCCATCGCTCTGTCAGATTAATGAGGCAGACGGCCGCGCATTGACCGTTTTGCTCTATAGAGATTAATGGAGCAGAACGGTCATGCACGGCCGTCTGCTCCATTAATCTGACGGAGGGACGACGGACCCCCGTTTTCGCGATCTCCACGGGATAGGGTCTAACTTTCCTTTGTGGGAAAACCCCTTTAAGCTTGCAGGTCACTGGTGTTTACACTTATATTTTCCATTTTTTCTTCTTTTGCCCTGCAGGCAATAGGTTCATTTGTTTTCTGTTTTCAGCCACGTTAGTGCAACACCCCTGCCAACGTGTAGGCAAAGAGGTAGTTGCGAATAGGGCCCTCTACCTGTCGAAATCCATATAGTGACTCTGATCAACTCACCCAAAGGATAATGCAGTGAGATCTCAGGTAATAGCAGCAGTAGATTCTGCCCGAACAGGCAATAGTTAAGTGGGTGTAAGTTATTGACCAATGATGTTGCTGCATTGTAAACTGGAGTGTGATTGGAGAGGTGCTACCACCTGACCAGGAGAATAAAACCCCTGGGCAGGGAGGAGCACGGTCTTTTGGACCTCATGCTCCTTCTCAGGAGCCTGCTCTCTTTAACACCAGCTCTCTTGGAGAGCACATGCTTTACCATCAAGACTCTCAGCACATGGACTGAGTGAAGAGGGAGACAGTGTTCAGCACACCTTCAGTGCTGAAACTTAACCTAATCCCAGGACCAGAGTGAGGAGACTTCAATCCAGAGCTGCAGCTTCCACAGTTTGGACACAGCTCCATCTCAATTATCCCAGCCTGCATCTACTACCAGGCTGGCGCACTAGTCCCGGGGACCCTCTCCATGACCACTCCAGTAATCCGAATCTGCTGTGAGACCATCTAGGCCTGTTGCCTGCTGTTGCTCAATAAAGAACCGTGAGTTATTTTGCCCCTGTTGCCCCCGTCTGATCCCTGGATACGGCTGTTACCACCACAGGCTTCCCCATCCATTACCCAGGGACATATCTTACAGACACTAAGGGGTAGTTCCAGGGAGAACCAGCACATTAGCCTCTCCCTCCATATTTCTTGCACACACCACCCACTGGAGACCTGCCAGGCTGTAGGACAGTCCTCCGGTCCCCATACCAAGCACCATGACATCAGCGTGCTAGCCACTCCGGTATTCTGGGCCCCGGCTGCCTCCAGGCCCCAAGAAAAGGCTAGGCCCCCGGTGGGGGATGTTGCATTAGCATAGTTACCAACCGTCCCAGATCCAGCAGGACAGTCCAAGTTTTCAGGTTCTGTTCCACTATCCTGTTCCGTGGGAGGTATGTACCGGAATGACAACTCTATCGGCATCCTCCGGACAATGACAGAGCTGATTACAGAGCCAGTAGCTACCTGCACTCTGTGCCTCTGATTCTACTATATGTAGTAATGCCATGTGATGATGTCATTCCTGTCTGTCGTCTTCACTGCTACCTGCACTCGGCCTGGCTTGGTGAACTTCAGTGAACTCCGAGGAACTTCAGCGCAGCAGCAACATTTAATGGACATGGGGGGAACTACCTTAGTGAATCGCCGGAAGACCCCGAATCCTCCACAGAGAACGCGTTGCTGGATCGCGAATGGACTGGGTAAGTAAATCTGCCTCATTGTGTTTCTCAGCTTCGGATGGAGGCCCCGCCTACCAGTCCGGGGCCTCTGTGTACCAGCAAAGTGGCTTCTCCAGCAGACGAAACAGAGGTGAGGGGACAGGAAAAAGAAAAGAACAGGAAATGCCCCAAGTGTCTTCCCTGACAAATTTCCATTTTTTTTCATGACTAAACACAAAAGATATCATCAAAATGTTTCTATTACTTTGAAGTACAATGGGGGTCATTTACTAAGGGCCCGATTCGCGTTTTCCCGACGTGTTACCCGAATATTTCCGATTTGCGGCGATTTCCCCTGAATTGCCCCGGGACTTTGGTGCACGCGATCGGATTGTGGCGCATCGGCACCGGCACGCACGCAACGGAAATCGGGGGCGTGGCCGAACGAAAACCCGACGGATTCGGAAAAACCGCCACATTTAAAAAAAAAAAAAGTGAAGCGAAAATTGCACTTACCTTCACTCAGCCCGGCTCAGCGTATTCCAGTGCGTTCCGATGCTCTTCAGAGCAGCAGCGCTACCTGGTGGACGGCGGAGGAACTACCTTTATAAATCCCGGCCGGATTTGAATCTAGCGCAGAGAACACGACGCTGGATCGCGAATGGGCCGGGTAAGTAAATCTGCCCCAATGACTGCAAAGACAGTAGTGGTGGGAAGTCCGACTCACTATGAAGAACCGACTCTTCTGGCTCCTGAACGACTCCCTTTAAAATATGTAACAGGGAGCCTCAGGCCAGTCAGTCACCCCATCCACTCAACTTTTAACCTGATTTTATCAGGTCAAAGGGGGTGTGGTGAGCCAATTAGGGGCAGGGTTAAGTGAGCTGTTTAAGGGAGCCGACTCCTTTCGTTCATACAAAAGAGCTGTCTCTTCCTGCCAGCTTGTTCGTGAATGACCCATCACTAACCAGGAGATGTGACCCGGCCATACACTCAGGAAACTACTCTGCATCTCCTAATAATTGTGTAGGTGCAGAGGGCAGGGGGGCAGCACAGAGAGGTTAGATAGCAGCTCGTGTCATGTGCCCCCTGCCCTTTCCAGCAGCTTCAGACCTTGAGCAGCTCCACAGCAGGCATGAGGGAGATCACTCAGATCATACAATGCTAAAGGCCAGACATTGGGGGTCATTTACTAAGGGTCCAAATCGTGCATTTTCATCGTGTTTCCCCAATTTTTCCGATTTGCGCCGAATTGCCCCGGGATTTTGGCGCACGCGAGCGGATTGTGGCGCATCGGCGCCGGCTTTCACGCGACAGAAATGGGGGGGGGGGGGCCTCGGAAAACGCAACGGAATTGGAAAAAAACACGGAATTTAAAAAACAAAATGTGTCGCAAAATCAATAACTCACATGCCCCGGGAATAGGTTGGTGAACTCCGGCGGACCTCGGCGCAGCAGTGACACCTGGTGGACATCGGGTGCACGACCTTAGTGAATCGCTGGGAGACCCGAATCCTCATCGGAGAACGCACCACTGGATCGCGACAGGACCGGGTAAGTAAATGACCCCCATTGTGATTGTTTTGCCCTTCACGCCTTCTCCACGCCAAGAGGGGATAAAGGAGATGCAGACAGCAGCGCCTGCACCCTCGCTGTAACCTATGACCTTTCATGAGTGAAAGTTTCTAGGTTATTGAGCAATTCCATGCCGTATCATTGTACGCTGCGTAGCCCAGATGTGTCCGGGGAATTGGGGACTTCATCCTATGATAACCCCCCATGTGTGTGAATAAGATTGTACAGATATGTTCTTGTGTATGGATCCTGCAGGAATTGGTGCTGGAGAACAGTAATTAAAGGGAACCTGTCAGGATGATTTACCACTTAATGCATTATGTACATCATAATGGTGTTAACTCCTTACCAACGTGTCATGTATTAGTACAAACCTCGGCTGGGGTTGTATGGAGAGGGCTCACGGGCCAGATTATAGGGGCGGATGACGCCTGGGACACACGCTCCGGACCCCACCACTTTCCCCTTAAAGGGGACCCCACCAAATGTGGGCGATTTGAGCGGTCCCATTACTGCCCGATTTGGGTCTGTGTAATAAGTTCCTTGCTCTGCCATTAGATGGTCTAAGGCAGTGGTGGCGAACCTATGGCACGGGTGCCAGAGGTGGCACTCACACCAGACAGGACTCAAAATCTTCCTCCAGTTCCAAACAACTTAAAAGATGCTGCTTTCAGTCATATTTTGATACTTACTTCGCTACTTGGGACTGTAGGAAGAGGGAGAATGTGTAGACAGGGCCGAATTATCTTTGGAGGACCTCCTGCTGGCCCCACGATTCTCTGTGTACAGAGGGACACTGGAAAGAAGCTAAAATGATGAAAGATTTCCATCTTTCTACTGTGTTGCTGTCCTCAGGAGGCAAATAAAAGTTGTTGAACAGGGAGCAATAAGTTACTACTTTCATTTTTGCTTGGCACCTCACTATAAATGAGGGGGTTTTTGGGTTCAGTTTGGGCACTCACCTCTTAAAGGTCCGCCATCACTGGTCTAAGGTAAACCAAGATGGCGGCGCCAGAGCAGTGACTTCACAGAGTGTCACACAGATTGTGACGTGACTACTTTTCCTGCTGGCATGGCGCCGCCCTCTTGGTACACCTCCGAGAGACACCGAGAGGTTGGGGGAAAAGCGGAAGGTTAAGTATAATTTTATTATTTTACCCTGGACTGTATATAGGTTTTTTAGGTGGATTGTATATAGATAGTTATAGGAGGTGCATATAGCTATATAGTTAATGCTAGGGGTGCATATAGTGATTATTGGGGGCTGTATTTACTGATTGCTGGGGGCTGTATACAGTGATTACTGGGGACTGTATACAGTGATTGCTGGGGAGCTGTATAAAGCGATTGCTCTACCCTGTCTAAACTACATTCAATTGGGGGCCCCCACCAGATTTTGTGCCCAGGGGCCCCCACCAACCTTAATCCAGCCCTTAATCCGGTATATAGACAGCCATAGCACATGCCCACTCAGTATATAGACAGATCCTGCATGTGCCCACTCAGTATATAGGTAGCCCCTTCACATGTCCCCTCAGTATATAGACAGCCCCAGCACATGTCCCCTCAGTATATAGATAAACCCACCAGTCCACAGGTAGATCGTCATTCCCGTGACATCATCAGGGAGTGACAATCTGTCTCCATGACAGCCTCAACACCTGAGGCTATGCTTTCTGGCCATTTGTTACAATGTGCCAGTGGCATATTGTAATAAATGATCAGTAAAATCCCCATATAAAGCCATGTGTAGTACATGGTAGCATCAGACAACCTGAGGTTAAAGTACCCTAGGGGGTCTGAAAAATAGTAAAAAAATAGAAAAAAAAGTCAAAAATTCAAATCACCCCCTTTCCCAAGAAATGATAAAAAAAATAAACAGTGAAAAATGTTAGGTATCGCCACGTCCCAAAATGTCCGATCTATGAAAATAGAATAATCCTTATTCTCAGCATTTAACCCCGTGACGGAAAGTAGCAGCGAAATGTCCCAAACGCAACTTTTTCGCCATTTCGCAACATATAAAAAATGTAATAAAAAGTGCTGAAAAGATTTTCTCTTATATAATGCAGAATCTTTTTGACAAGTTACTTGTATCTGTAAAGGGTTTTTCCTTTGGGACGGCCATAGTATTGCTGAAGCCTGTAGAGCTGCACAGGGGCCGAGTAGGAAGGGGGCCCCCTCTCTGCCTATCAGGCTGCCCTCACATGAAATAGCGCTGATCTCCATCTGCAAACAGTCATCTCGCCCATTGGGGACAGTAATACAAGACTGCAGGAGCCGCAAATGGAATGGAAACAGCCCTTTGCATGAGCCCATACAAGAGACTGGAGTCCTGTGCTAGCCGTAGTATAATAATAATTCCTGTATTTATATAGCGCACACAGATTACGCAGCTCTGCACAGAGCCTGTCACATCAATAGGGCTCACAATCTAATCACCCTACCAGTATGTTTTGGAGTGTGTGAGGAAACCAGAGGAAAACCTCGCAAACACGGAGAGAACATACAAACTCTTTGCAGATGTTGACCTGGATGGGACTAGAGCCCAGGACCCCGGCGCTGCGAGGTTGTAGTGCTAACCACTGAGCCACCGTGCTGCCCATGGTCTAGTCCGGCTGCCTGACCCTGAGGGTGGGTTCCCACGTGACATTTTTGTCACATTTTTAAACACAAGTGGAAAGGGGTTTGGCCAAAAAGCATATGCATTTCCAATAAGCCGCATGCATTTAATTGGAAATGCATATGAGTTTTGAATGCGTTTAAAACCACGACAAAAAACGCCACGTGGATTGGCTGTTCAGCCGCTAATCTGACAATATGTTTGGCTTAGGCGGGTCTACTCATCTTTGCATATAGGATGGTTACTATTCATGCACGGGAGCCCCACACTGGCTAGGTCCATCTCTAGACCCTGTACAGGTTGGTTGTTCTGGCGGCTTACAGGTTTTGTTACCTATAGGATCAACAGAGAATGGAGAAGAAAGAACGGCGCAGATTTCTACTTAGTGACTGAGCGGTGGTACTGCACATCAGTGTGCAACACCCCTGCTGAAGTATAGGCAAGGGAGTGCTTGCGAATGAGGCCCTCAACCTGTAGGTTCCCCCTAGGAGAGTCTCATCAGCTCCCCTGTAGAATAATACAGTCATCAGGTACTCAGCAGCGGTAGATCCTGCCTGGACAGGCAATCTATGTCTAATGTTATTATCCAATTATATGCTTCATTGTGAACTGGAGTGTGATTGGAGAGTGAGCATCACCTGATCAGAGGTTGGCAAAACCTCTGGACGGGAAGAGGCAAAGCCCTCAGGCAGACCTCTTGACCTGAGCTCTCACCACATGAGCAGCTCTTGGAGTTTAGCTCCCTTCCAGAGTAGACATCTTCTACAACACAGCGAGAGACACAGTGTCAGTCCACCATCAGGGCTGACACTCAACCAACCCAGGATTAAAGCTGCAGCTTCCAGCATTGGACATAGCTTCATCCCAGCCTGCACCTGCATCCAGGCTGGTGACCAAACTCCTAAGGTTCACTCTCCATGAGCACTTCCAGTACTCTGGATCCTTCCCCAAAATCCGGCATCTGTACGTTGCCTGCTGTTGTTGGAATAAAGAACTGTAAGTTATTTTTGCACAACGTTGCCTCCGTCTGGTCCCTCCACACGGCTGTTACCATCAAGGGCTCCCCCATTCACTACCCAGGGACACATACTACAGACACTAAGGGGTTGCCCCAGGGAGAACCAGTACATCAGCCTTTCCCTCCTTATTTCTTGCACACACCACCTGCTGGAGACCTGCCAGGCTGTGGGACAGCCCTCCGGTCCCCATACCAAGCTCCGTGACACTAGCGTGCCTAGGCTGCAACCACCAGCCACTCTGGTATTCTGGGCCCCGGCTACCTCCAGGCCCCAAGAAAAGGCTAGGCCTCGGTGGGGGATGTTGCAAGTGGCATCACAAACAGGATATAGACTTCTGTGCCTTATACCGGAACTATAGACTGTCCTTTATTGAAAAATTACTGTGCTGCCATCCGGGTTTAGGCCCAAGTGATTTTGTGCTAATTCAACTTGACTGTGTTACTGCATTGCCACGTGCTATCGAGCACCGCTCCAGCACTCAGGAGGTTAATCCCTGCAAAACTGACTTTGTCAGCTCTGTTACATCTGGCGCAGCAGCGAATGGCGCAAACCCCGCCTGCTGTGGCGCAGCAGAAAATAGAACCCGCCACAGCTGCTGGCGGGAAAGACTTTGACTGCACCCCCTGGCGTGAAGCAGACTTCCTGCCACGCCTCATCGAAGTGCCAGAACTCCTGTTGGGAGGTCAGCTCCATGCCTGGTCCAGGGCCTCTACCCTCAGCTGAGGGGCCGGAGTTCCTCGACGCCTTGGAGACACGGATAGTGATCTCCCCACAGCCGGTCCAGAGGCCCTTCGCTGGGCACCGGCTGCATCGCGGTTTGACCCGAGCCTCCGTCATGCGGACCTACCTACAGTCGGTGACAGAGCGTCACGCACTACCCGGGCGGTTCCTGCTGCCTCTCCCGGCTACCATGCTGGTGCCGCGGGCCCACGCGGAGGCGCCACGTGGGGAGGCCCTGACTCCTGATCCTCCAGCTGCTCCCGCTCCAGTTCCAGCACCCGCTCGATCATCTGTGAAGCCTGAGCCTCTTCCGGAGAGACAGTCTGCAGCACCGGCACCCGCACAGCCTCGGGGCCGAGGCGAGGCCCTCCGCCGGCATCTCCGAGATGCTGTCACGGAACAGACATCGAGAGAAGGAGGCCCAGCGGTTCATGGCAGGCCGCTCCAAGGAGGGCTTCTGGGTCAAGCAGAACCAGACCACTGGTCAAGTCCACTGCATCGACCTACAGCGGGGTTTCGGCTTCGCCACCCAGGACTACACCGGACAGGAGGTATTTATTCCCCGCCGGTCTGTCAAGCGGCCTGATCTGCCGGAACGCCTCCACAACCTGAAGCCAGGGGAGTGTATCGAGTTCTCCCTGCAGGAAGGACCCCGCGGACCATGGACGGCTGGAATCATCTGGATCCCTGATCAGGGAGAAGAGGACGTCGAGTCTTATGCGGAGCTCTTCGAGAATGACGACTGGCCGGAGTCCCTGACCTCCTCCTCCTCACCGGCGGTGAGTCCCCAGGCAGTGACCCACGTATGTGCTCCTTCCACAGTGATCGTTAGCATGGGTCCTATTGCCATTTATGGGCCAGTCCTGGTCCAGGGGACTCCCCCAGTAGCTTCTCCTGCCACCAGTGCGACTGGATCCCAAGGGTCCTCAGTGGTGGAAAATGGCCCGGCTGATGAGCCCCCTCCAGGGGCTCCGACGAAAGTCCCTCCTCAGTCTGCGGCCTCCCAGTGGGGTGATGACCCGGCCCCAGAAGATCTGGAGCTGGAAGGAGCTGCGGCACAGCCGCGGGCTCCCATCTGTTCGTTTCTGGACCCTTCCATGGTCCCTGGCTCTGTTGAGACACCGGCTGGAGCAGCCGTCAACCCGGAGGACAGCGCCTCTCCCCCTGAATGTCAGGAGGACGCTGAGCAGCCTGCAGTTCCTGAAGCTGCCACCGGGTGTCCCCAGCTGGCTTTTATGGTTTGTTCTCCACAGGATCCTGACCTGCTCCCAGATCCTGCTCTTCCTATTACAGACTGCAACTCTGATGAAGAGTAACCCCTGATGGGCTGTAGCCTTAACAGGTACACTGTAAATATTGTATATTGCTCATATTGCTGCTGATTCCCAGTTGGGCTGTGACCTCAATACCCACTGAGCCAGAGACTTTCCTGGGACTCCTTTCCCTTATTTAGTTACAGTCAAGAAACTTTCCTTGAACTGCCTACTTTATGTGCTATGTTAGCACCCACCTCTGCAAGGGCAGAGATCTCTTCAAAGGCCTCTGTCCCTCCACATAGTTTCATAGTTTCATAGTTTATACGGTTGAAAAAAGACACTTGTCCATCAAGTTCAACCAAGGAAGGGAAGGGATTGGATGAGGAAGGGATTTAGGGGAAACAATTCTATATAACATAACCATCAAGGTTATTTAGGTGTAAAAAGGCATCTAGACCCTTCTTAAAGCTCTCTGCTGTCCCTGCTGTGACCAGCGCCTGAGGCAGGCTATTCCACAGAGTGACAGTTCTCATAGTAAAAAAGCCCTGTCGCCTCCGGTGATTAAACCTTGTTTTCTCCAAAGGGAGACAGTGCCCCCTCGTCTTTTGATTTGATCTAATCTGAAACAACTTACCACCATATTTTTTGTATGGACCATTCATATATTTATATAAATTAATCATGTCCCCTCGTAGTCGTCTCTTTTCCAGACTAAATAAATCTCGTTGTTTTAATCTTTCCTCATAACTAAGACCCTCCATACCCCTTATCATTTTTGTGGCTCTACGTTGAACCCTCTCCAGCTCCAGGGCATCCTTTTTATGGACCGGTGCCCAGAACTGGACAGCATATTCCAGGTGAGGCCGAACCAGTGCCTTGTACAGGGGTAATATTACATCCCTATTACGAGAGTCCATACCACTTTTGATACACGACAAGATCCTACTAGCTTTAGAGGCAGCTGATTGACATTGCATGCTGTTAAGTCAAAAATTCAAATCACCCCCTTTCCCAAGAAATGATAAAAAAAAATAAACAGTGAAAAATCACAGACATGTTAGGTATCGCCACGTCCCAAAATGTCCGATCTATGAAAATAGAATAATCCTTATTCTCGACATTTAACCCTGTGACGGAAAGTAGCGACGAAATGTCCCAAACGCAACTTTTTCGCCATTCCCCAACATATAAAAAAATTGAATAAAAAGTGATCAAAAGATTTTCTCTTATATAATGCAGAATCTTTTTGACAAGTTACTTGTATCTGTAAAGGGGTTTTCCTTTGGGACAGCCATAGTATTGCTGAAGCCTGTAGAGCTGCACAGGGGCCGAGTAGGAAGGGGGCCCCCTGTCTGCCTATCAGGCTGCCCTCACATGGAATAGCGCTGATCTCCATCTGCAAAGAACAGTCATTTCGCCCATCAGGGACAGTAATACAAGACTGCAGGAGCCGCAAACTCAGACAGGAATAGGACCTGCTTTGAATGGAATGGAAACAGCCCTTTGCATGAGCCCGTACAAGAGACTGGGGTCCTGTGCTAGCCGTAGTATAATAATAATAATTCCTTTATTTATATAGCGCACACAGATTTGGAAAGTGCTGCACAGAGCTTGTCACATCAGTCCCTGTCCCCAATGAAGCTCACAATGTGGGAGGAAACTGGAGGACCCGAAGGAAACCCACACCTCTCTCGATCCTCATGGCAAACCTCCTGCCAACTCTCTCTACCTCCTCTTGGATACCCACGTCAACAAAATTTCTGAACTAGCTTTCCTTGAAATATCGTATTCGCTTCCTCGCCTGGCTGCAGATGGCCTACGTGGCACGTACAAATGTGACTTTTTTGCTGCGAGTGACAGTTAAAATCTGGGAGGTGGCGTCGGTAGGTACTCATATCTAAAAAAAAAAACAAAAGGGCACCTCCACCCACCGATTCTACCTATAAAGGTTGACAGGGGTGGCTAGGCTGGATGCAGGGCGTTGAGGATAGCACCTTTTTGGGCTATCTCACGCCCGTGTGTCTTTTAGAAAACTTTTAAATTACATGGCTAGATTGGTAAATACTTTATGATGCCGGTACTGGTCGTGGTAGCCGGACATGAGTGCTATGTCACGGCTATCCACGCCCCAGTGCCACGGTTTATCCTCCCAGCCTAACCTGTGTAATTTCGTGTGCGACGCGCACTCCTCACGGCTGCGGCCCTCATCCAGCCGTCCTCTCCGGCAATGATGCTGAACGCACTTCTTCGCATGCGATCTAGATCGATTAGACTCCGGCCCCATTGGGCGCCAGCCAGTGCCGTTCTTCGTCTCAAGTTATCTACTAAGTATCGATGTAAGGGTACTGGGCAGTGAGGTAGCCGGGACTAGAGCCTCATGTCCGCTAATTCCAGCGCCTCATAGACGCATAAAAAATTTACATATGACCTGCAATAACTTTTCTAAATACATAGCTGGCGAACAGTGAGGATGAGCCACAAAAAGAGCTCTCCTTCACTCCTCATCCACCTACCTTTTATAGGTAAATCGGGGTGGTATGGGCCCTTGAAGATTGTTACGATGGGTTTTTTATAGAACACAGTGGTGGTCATGAATGATCGCCTGATCTTCTTATTTCGGCAGGTAATAGTGCTAATCATGCTGCGTGTGCGTGCTTCTGATCTTTCCATAGTAAAGCAACGTCAATCCACATATTCTGGTCCATAAAATAATGACTCAGAACCTCTGACTATGTGGGATGTAGAGCTTCTCAAAATATGTCATAAAGATAGTGGCACGAACTTGGAGCGGAAAGGGGCCCCATTAGGGAGCTCCTGTAGGCAAGTAATATTCATCGCCCAAATCTAAAGTAATTCGCTTTCTTCAAAATAACTTCTAATAAAGTCATAGAGTCAATTGAATTTATATCTCTTGTTCATGAGCCTCCGTCGCTTAAAGGGCATTCATGGTTGCCCTCGTCCTTCTTTATGGATGTGTTTGTACAAAGCTTTCTTATGTCTAATGTACAAAACAAGTGACTTCAGACAGGCAATTGACAGTCGTCTAAACTTTATAATTTAAAACTACTTGGTATTTTAAAATTAACACTCCTTCCCGACATTGACGTACTATTACTGCATGGCGGGATCGGTGCGGATCCTGCAATATGCAGTAATAGCTACGTCAAGAACTTCTGTACGTCACAAATTCTGGCCCACGGCTCTGCAACGGACCCAGGGCCACAAGTGGGGTTCGGCTATATAATATAAGCCACAACCTGCTCTAACACCGCATCGAAACTAGTCTTCTCCGATCGCGGGTGTTGTTAAACCCCCATATGCTAGGGTGTCATTTAACTTGACGGGATTTTTGGCCCCCCCCCACCGTGCCGCTTACCCGGGAGGGGGGACTGACGATCTCACTTCCCGTGCCGGGCTCCCTGATTCAGTATTACAATGTATTAGGTGAAGAATAGCTGAACAAGCGATCAGCGATTGTTCAAGTTTACCTGTACAAAGTAAAGAAAAAAATTACAACACTAATAAACACAGGTTTTTAATAAAAAGGTCCCCACACACCTACACCCAGAACATACTTTCCCTCAATAAAAGTAACAGAACAGCGACTGAAATATCACCAAAAACCCCCCACATATGTGGTACATCGCCTGCGTCCGAACCATCCGTACAATAAGATCAGAACATTATTTGGACCCGTCACGGTGCACGTTCATAAAAAACAAAACCCCGCAAAACTCTGCCAAAAACTGCATAATTTTCATAAAAATCCCTTCACAAAAAATCTACAAAATTTAAAACAAACGCGGATTTAACAATTAAAATTGTGTCGCAAGATCAAGCACTTATCCAATGCACCAGAAGAAAAGATGAACATGATTACGGAGGTACAAACCGAAAGCGGGTGGTGACACTCTGCACGAATATCGTGCCCTGAACCACAGTGCACGATACAGTGATTCGCGGCAAGCTGTGTCCATCTTCCGGTCGTATCAACACGCACTTTTGGGTGAACCGACGCCAGGACCACGTAAGTTAAATGTGCCCAATTGTGTTTGCCTACTCCCCGTGGTTGTTTCCATCCGGGTGTCCGCGAATTTGCCATTGTCGGCCTAATTGCCCCCACATGCGTGGTTTTTGGGGCGCACGCGATCGGATTGTGGCGCAATGCCCGCGGCTGTTGCATGCGACAGAAATCGTGGGGAAACACGCCGCGATTCGGAAAAAAACGATGAATTCAAAACGGAATTGTGTCCGCAAGACATCACTCACATGCACCAGGAAGAAGAGGTGAACCCCGGCAGACCTCTCGGGCGCATAAGCAGACGGAGTTCAGGAACTGTTCTCTCTAGGAGTCCCGCAAGCATTATAGGCGACATCGCAGCACGACTCGGAATGCTCCACGTCGGACAATGATCCGCGGGAATCGGACCAGGACCGGATAAGTAAATCTGCCCTATAGATACAAGCTTCTGTTTTAGAGTAACTTTTTCTCAAAACACTTAGTTTGGATGGATTCTCTCTAAGAGATGTTATTGTAGGATATACTCTCCGAGAACTTCATCTAAAGAAGATCGTTCTCCCTGCGAAGAAAGAGCATACGCATGAACTCCACAGCTTGCCCATTAAATCGGCCAATAATCCAAGAACACCAAATCACGGTTCTACAGCCACTATATAGAAGATCTGTCAATTGTTTACTTTGTTCTCCCCCTGTTTTGGGAACCCTTGTGAAAGGCATAATCAATTCTAGGAGCCATGTTTCATGTTTTTTGAAGTGGACCAACAAAGTTATGATGCAGGCTTCACAGATGGCCCACTTCTACCTGGTGGGAGGTTATTTCCATTTCTTAAACTGTTGTTTTATCCATGGATCACAATCTAATGAAGGTTCTACTGTTATTTGCCTAGTCAACAAGCAACAGAAATGTTCCATGGGAACATTTCAAAATCTTTAATAATAAAGGTTTCGTTACTGGCGCTGTTCTACTTTTGGCCATTAGTTCTACTTAAATGGGGTAATTAAACAAGGCCGCTGACAAAACAGATAGCCCATGGATCGTCCTAGTCTCATCACAATTGGAAGGAAGCCTTATTCAATCAAGTCTCACCCTACATCAGGTGCTTTATGAGAGAAATCAGATGTTACAAAAGACAGTGTACCTCAACTCCTCTTCAAAAATGAGTATAAAAGTGTCATCATTTTTTTTTTAATTCACGTGCTATAATCCGACTGCGTAACTTATGGTTTATGATTACTAATAACTCACAATCTTCACACAATGTAAGCATTGAATATGCAGGCAGAAAGAAGTCTGATTATAAATATACCCCTAACAGGTTAATAGTGCCGTGATTTGGTGTTGTTCAGCATCCACCTTGTGATTCGACATAAAAAACCTGTCCTCTAGCGTTCTGTAATCAGGTTGTAATAGAATGTATTTTCGTTCTATTTGTTCGTTTCTCCTCTTCTCCTCCGTCAGCCATGCGTCTGCCGACCTGAGAGAAGGAGTGGACTGCTCCATCTGTATGACCACTTAATACAGATCCTGTTGCTGAGATGTGGACACAACTTCTGCCGGGTCTGATTGATCGTGTGCTGGATACACAGGACGGGTCTGGAGGTATTCCTGTCCTGATGTAGAGAGAGTTTCAGGAAGGCCGCACTGTAGTGGGAACTTTACTCTTGCGGAAGATAATGGAGAATTTACTGACTACTCAACCAAAGACCGAGAGAAACCGGGATATTTGCTCTTACTGTGTGGACTCCCTGTAATGCTGTGAGGTCCAGTCTACATTGTGAGGCTTCTCTGTGTGAAAACACCTGAAAGTCCACAGCAAGTCACAGAAACACGTCTTCATCTGACCCCAGCACTTCCCTGGAGAACAGGAAATGTTCTGTCCATAAGAAGATCCTGGAGATATACTGCACTGCGGATGTAATCTGTATCTGGTGTCCTGCAGTTTGGCCGGAGAACATCGGGGACACCAGGTGGAGATGCCTGGATGAGGGCCTCTGAGAAGAAAAAAAGAAACTGAGAAATGTTCTCCAGAAACTGATCACAAAGAGAGAGGAGACTGAGGAAAGAGTCCAGAGATCTGGAGGAGAGTAGGAGCAAAGTCGGAAAACGAGCTAGGGAGAAGCTGAGAGAGTCACTGCCCTGTATAAGACATCAGGAGACGATGGACGACCTGGAGAAGAGGGTCCTGATGAGATCTCCAGGCAGAAGGAAAAGTCATCTCACTGTCTGCTCTATCCAGAAGCTGGAGTACAGAAAGACGGCTGTCCAGGAAGATGAGGCAAATGGAGGAGCTGTGTAACATGACTGATCCACTGACGTGTTACAGGAACCAGACACAGGTGACTTGTGTGATCCTGAGTGAGGGGGGAGGTGATGGGGGGGGGGGGGGGGGGGGGGGGGGGGGGGGGGTTTATTTTTTTTGGGGGGGGGGGGGGGGGGGGGGGGGGGGGGGGGGGGGGGGGGGGGGGGTGGTTGGGGGGGGGGGGGGGGGGGGGGGGGGGGGGGGGGGGGGGGGGGGGGGGGGGGGGGGGGGGGGGGGGGGGGGGGGGGGGGGGGGGGGGGGGGGGGGGGGTTATTTTGGGGGGGGGGGGGTTTTGGGGGGGGGGGGGGGGGGGGGGGGGGGGGGGGGGGGGGGGGGGGGGGGGGGGGGGGGGGGGGGGGGGGGGGGGGGGGGTGGGGGGGGGGGGGGGTTTTTTGGGGGGGGGGGGGGGGGGGGGGGGGGGGGTGGGGGGGGGGGGGGGGGGGGGGGGGGGGGGGGGGGGTTGGTGTGGGGGGGGGGGGGGTTTTGGGGGGGGGGGGGGGAACAGGGGGACATGATAACAGCGCCATGATGTGAGGTCGGATGTGCCTGTTATCTCAGCACATACCAACACATTAGTGACATAATATCAGTATAAGGACGGGATCTATGGTGATGGTCCTGCAGACATCTTAGCTAGTGTAAACCAGGTCTCATAATATCTCCATATACTCAGACGACCTGTAAAAACTGCAACCATGAACACAAAGAAGAGAATCGTCCAGAACCACAGAGAGATTCATTGTTATCATGTGATGAGCCGCCGGAGATTACCTCATGACGACATTACTGGGATGTGGGATCAGAGATCAGCGAGGTGAGGGTCGGGACTTGTTATCCCAGTATAGACAGGAGGGAGATCGTCATGTATTGAGATAAATAAAGTCCTGGGTTGGGAGTATAATCATCATATTATGTTGATACATGACAGTAATGAAATCCAGTGACTGGCAAATCTCCATGATGGAGTCCGGATCTGTCCTGGATATGAGGCGTGGGAGTTGTCTTCCTTGCGCTTTTTTTTTTTTTTTTTTGTGACCGCCATCAGACACTTACACCACCTCAACCACCACCTTTTTCACGCGCCCCTTATGCTGGTTATGTGTAATGGAAGGTTTTATAAACGATATTTAGGGGGAGCAGGGAAGTGGGTAGAAAACATCACAAACAAAGAAATCCCCAAGGCTGTATGAAGGCTCAGGCCTCCACGGTTCAGTGACAGGGGGGGGGGGGTTTTTGAGTTTGTGGACGCTGGGAATCCTCTCTCCTATCTTTTTGCCCTGTCATTGCTGGTCACTTATTTGCACTTTGTGCTGCCCTCCAATCCTATGTAATAAATGATAATTAATTTCTTGATTTATATAGCGACACAGATACGCACGTGCACAAATGCTGTCAAATCTTCGTGCTTCATTTTAATGTAAAATTATGAGATTAATGAGATTTTGATTACACAGGGAAAAGTGCAGTATAGTCTTAGCAATTACTTAATTGAGGAGCTTATGCATAATTAATATACAGCGTGCAATGCGTTCCCAGTAAGGAAAATATAGTAAGATAAGTTGCTGTCTAATGTGAAAACGAAGGCTTTTACAAAAATTATAAGCAGCATAGAGGAACCCCCATGCAGCCCCAATTGTTTATGTGTGTTAATATACCGTAAATGTAAAATATCATTCTAATTTTAAGAAATTCTTAAATTTTTCAATAAATCTTGGCTTTTAAACTCAAAATTCTGTGTCGGTGTAGTCTTAGGACCAACCCTAAAAATGTATTATGGAGATAATTTTGGATAAATAACTAAAATTAGCATGTGCAACACCTCTGCCAACGTATAGGCAGGCTGGTAGTTTGGAATAGTGCCTCTTTCAGGTCAGGAGCGTGTTAGGGGGAGTCTCGAAATCTCTATGAAGGTTCTAGAACCAAGTCATGATGTAAATAACAGCTGTAGTTTGCCTGGAAGGCAAGAGTTAAGTGGGTGTTATTTATCCCATTATGTGGCTGTTGTAAACTGGAGTGTGATTGGATAGGTGCTACCACTTACCGGGGAGGATAAAGCCCCTGGCCAGTGGTAGCACAGGTCTCTTCGGACCCTAGTCTCTTACCACAAGGTCTCGTAGCACATTGACAGAGGACAGAGAATACAACCTTCAGTACTGTACAAGAACCCAATCGAGGACCAGAATCAGGAGACTGTATCCAGAGCTGCACCTTCACAGTTTGGACACAGCTCCATCTCAGTTATTCAGCCTGCCATACTACCGCTGGTGCTTTATATGAGGACCACTTCCATGACCACTCAGTACTGAATCTGGTTAGACCGTTTAGGCCCGTTGCCTGCTACCTGTTCAATAAAGACCGTGAGTTGATTTGTCACATGTTCCTCGACTGATCCTGGATACGGTGTTACCACCACAGCTCCCCATCCATTACCCAGACACTCCGGGGTTGCCCCAGGAGAACCAGTATCCAGCCTCTCCCTCTCTAACATTTCTTGCATACACCACCTGCTGGGAGACCTGCCAGGCTGTGACAGCCCTCCGGTCCCATAAACAGCACACCGAGACACTAGCGTCCTAGGCCGCAACCACCAGCCACTCCGGTATTGTGGCCCCAGCTGCCTAGGCCCAAGAAGAGGCTAGGCCCGGGTGGGGTATATTGCACATGACTAATAATAGAAAAATCCTGTTTATTCTTGTGTTCTGACATTGTCTGGAAGGAACAGCATGTCTCGTTTAAGATTTTCCTGTAGTTTTTGTTATAGGAATAGAAAATAATTGAAAGACAAAATATTAAAATCAATTTTTGCAGCAGCTGTTGAACCAGATTGGATTCAGCGTTTTCATCAGATTTTCAGTTCTTAGTAAACAAATTCATGTATTCACCTCAAAAACTCCATCAAAATCTGCAGACACTAAGTGTGCCGTGATTTGCTTTCAGGTTCTGTCCCAAGGTCTCTGCCCGGCGGGAGTGGTAAAGTACTTGGAACATCAACGGATGACGACAGAGCGTATAGAGCCAGCAGCTCTATTGCACTATCACTGTGCTCTGATACTTGAGGATGTGTAGGCGCCACGTGGATGATGTCATTCCTGCCTGCCGGCTACACTGCTAACACAGCAGAAGCAGAGAAGAAACGAGAACTGATGCTGGGAAAACAGGGAAAGGGGAGAATCTGTGTTTTTACTGTGGGGCACAATAAGAGGGAGAGGGAGGGGGGGGGGGGGTCAATAAAAAGAGGAAGCTCAAAATGACTAATATATCTGTTTATCTGATGGATGGAGAGTCCGCCTACCAGTCGTGGACCTATGGTACAGCAGGGGGCTTTCCAGCCGACGAAACAGAGAGGAAAGGGAGATGAACAGGAAATGCCCCAGTGTTTCCCTGTCCTCTTCCCACTACGACTGTACCCTGCATACTCCAAACCTTCCTGGATTTGGCGGGACAGTTCTGAGTTTTTATTCACGGGTGGTGGCAATTCTCTCGCTGAGCCATGCATTGTCCGGAGACCGAGAGTCTGAGGACGTCCTCTGTCCTGGGACACAATGACTGCCGAGACAGTAATGAAGGAAGTCATGCTCACTAAGAAGAGTCGGCTTCTGGCTCTGAAAGGCTCCCTATTAATATATAACCTCCACTCTACTTGTAACCTGATTGGTGAGACATTTGGGGCGTGGTAAGGTGAGCTCGGCTCGCTGAAGGGAGCTGAGTCCTGTTGTTCAAACGAAAGAGCAGGTTCTTCCTGCGGTGTTGTGCGAGCGCACCCATCACTAACCAGGAGTGTGACCCGGCCATACACTGGGAAACTACTTGCATCTCCTAATAATTGTGTAGGTGCAGAGGGAGGGTCTGCGCCCCCTGCCCTTCAGCAGCTTCAGACTTGGGCAGCTCACAGCAGGCATGAGGTAGGACACTCAGATCATACAATGCTAAGGTCAGAGTGTGATAGGACATTTATCAGGACTTAGTGTCAGTTTTGTGCCGTACAGCTCTGAAATAATCCAATCCTTGTGGTTACCAGGACACTGCCATTATTTTGCCCTCACCCAAGAGGGGACTTCACCACTTTACCCTAAAAAGGACCCACCCAAAGTGGCGATTCGAGCGGTCCCACGACTGCCTGTTTGGGTTGTGTAATAAGTTCCTTGCTCTTCCATTAGATGGTCTAAGGTAAACAAGATGGCGGCGCCGTGTGCTGGTGCGGAGCAGTGACTTCACAGAGTGTCACACAGAGTGAGACGTCATTATGCTTCTGCCGGCTGGCGCCGCCCTCTTGGTAACCTCCGAGAGACACTGCGAGGGAAGAAGATAAGGTTGGGGGAAAGGCGGAAGGTTAAGTATAATTTTATTATTTTACCCTGGACGGTATAAGGTTTTTATAGGGGGAGTGTATATAGTTGTTATTATAGAGGTGCATATAGCTATAATAGGGGATGTATATAGTTTTTATAGGGGTTGTATTAGTTTATAGGGGGGCCCCGTCTGCCTATCAGGCTGCCCTCACATGAAATAGTGCTGACTGCAAACAACAGTCATTCGTCCATCGGGGACAGTATACAAGACCTGCAGGAGCCGCAAATGGATGGAAACAGCCCTTGCATGAGCCCATACAAGAGACTGGAGTTCCTGTGCTAGCCGTAGTATAATAATAATATTCCTATTTATATACGCACACAGATTACGCAGACGCTGAACAGAACTTGCCAAATCAGTCCTGTCCCCAATGGAGCTCACAATCTAATAAATCTACCAGTATGTTTTGGAGTGTGGGGGGAAACCGGAGGACCCGGAGGAAACCCACATAAACACGAAGAGAACATACAAACTCTTTGCAGATGTTGACCTGGATGGGACTAGAATCTAGGACCCCAGCACTGCAGGGCTGTAGTGCTAACCACTGAGCTGCCGTTCTGCCCATGGTTTGGTCTGAGCACCTGACCCTGAGGCCTGTTACCACATGGCGTTTTTGTTACGTTTTTTAAACACACTTGGAATGGTGTTTGGCCAAAACGCAGATGTATTTCCAATGAACCGCATGCCTTTCATTGGAAATGCATATGAGTTTTGACCAAAACCCTTCTCACTTGAGTTTTGGATGTGTTTAAAACCACGACAAAACCGCCATGTGGGAACCCGCCCTCACATTCCCCGGCCAATCTTAGCCATAGCTTGTTCCTACAAAGGGTTATTTTGCCGGATTGGCTGTTCGGCCGCTAATCTGACAATATGTTTGGCTTAGGCGGGTCCACTCATCTCTACTAGAGATGAGCGAACATACTCGTTCGAGCATTAGCGTACTCGCAACTGCTCGTTGCTCGGACAAATACTTCGCCCGCTTGAGAAAATGGCATCTCCCGCCGTTTTGATTTTTGGCGGCCAGAAACAGAGCCAATCACAAGCCAGGAGACTCTGCACTACACCCAGCATCACTTACATGTCGATAGCAGTGGTTGGCTGGCCTGATCAGGTGACCCTGGAATAGACTAGCCACTCCCCGCGCTGCTCGCGTCATTCTCTGCCTGGATGCCGTTAGGGAGAGAGCTGCTGCTGGTCAGGGATAGCGTTAGGGTGTTCTAGTAGATTACTGTTAGGTAGGAGTGATTCTACAAGAACCCAACAGCCCTTGTTCGGGCTACAATAGCGTTATTTTTAATTTTTTTATTTGCTTGTGGCTGGGCTTGCTGGCACTAGTACATATTGTGACGAATTGGCAGGGAGACTTGCAAACATTATTTTTGGCTCTTAGTGACACACGTATCCATTTCAAACAGCTAAGTGGGACAATTGATTGGGGGGTTTGATTGAATTAGGCACAGTCTGCCGATTTTTTTTTTTTCTTTTTTTTTAAAAGTGAAAGTCACAGCACAAAATCCTTTTGCAAATGCAATTTCATCTAGCTTAGTCTGCCTGCTACTGTTTAGCAAGCTAGTCTCCAGAAATCCCAATCCACATTCTCTCTGCCGGTGAAGCGTAATGTACGTCCCGTGTGGCGTAATCTAATACGTTTTTTTGTTCACATTAGTAAAGTACACGCTTCGGGCCCCCAGATCCATTTTGGGTGGGGAGGAGCCGAGAGGCAGGGGCTTGGACAGGCGAAAGCTTGCCTGGCAGCGGACCGCCAGCTCCATCCCAAGATCCAACTAACATTGTTTTAACTGGAGCAACTTTAATCTACTACTATAACCTTTTAGCTCGAAAATCTATCTTTTTACTCCTCTTTTCTCACCTCCTTACCTTCACCTCAGGTGCCATAACCGTCCCCACTGCCTCTACATGTCGTCTCCATAGCTGCCACCACACGCCGTCTCCATACGTTGTCTCCATAGCTGCCACCACACGTCGTCTCCATAGCAGCCTCCACACGTCGTTTGCATAGCTGCCTACACACGTTGTCTCCATAGCAGCCTCGACATGTCGTCTCCATAGCTGCCACCACACGTTGTCTCCATAGCAGCCTCCACACGTCGTCTCCACAGCAGCCTCCACACGCCGTTTCCATAGCTGCCTCCACACGTTGTCTCCATAGCAGCCTCCACATGTCGTCTCCATAGCAGCCACCACACATTGTCTCCATAGCAGCCTCCACATATCGTCTCCATAGCTGCCTCCAAAAGTCGTCTCCATAGCTGCCTCCACATGTCGTCCCCTTAGCAAACGAGCTGTGTCAGGCTCATTTTTCCGGTGTTTCACCAGGTACGTTATGGAACTTGGTCATTTGTCGACTAAATATACTGTCAACCTTTTGTTCACATAGGAAATAATTTCAGCGCTTCTTGCTCACCTCTTTTGGTTCCTTTCTGAGGCCATAACCAGGAAAAATACTGATATATACAGTGCTACACGTTATCCTCACCAAAAGGAATTTTTAAAATTGGTTTGAAGCCTGTGTCCATTTGGGGTATGTCGCCATGCCATTCTCTAGCCTGCCGATACTGCTTCCGCATGACGCCCCTATAGTGTCAGGGTCAATTATTGGGTGTTTTAGATGCTATCTCGCCTCACTCGGTCACTCTGTCATCGCCATGCTGTTGCCCATAATTTTGGCATAATGGTGCGATTAAGCAGCCTTAGAGGCATCCATGCATGCTGCCCCTGCTGTTTCCTGTCCATTTCCGTGGTGTTTCCATCATTTTCTGAGGTTTTCAGGTTTTTGGCCAAGCTTCCCTGTGCAGAGCCTTGGTCCCCTTGAAAAATGCTTGAGTCCCGAAACGAAACGAGCACCGGAAAAAGTTCGACTCGAATAGCGAGCACTCGAGCATTTAAGTGCTCGCTCATTTCTAATCTCTACATATGGGATGGTTACTTTTCATGCACAGGAGCCCCGCACTGGCTAGGTCCATCTCCAGACCCTGTACAGGTTGGTTGTTCTGGCTGCTTTCAGGTGCTGGAACCCATAGGATCAACAGAGAATGGAGCAGAAAGAACGGCGCAGATTTCTGCTCGTGGCCGAGCGGTGGTACTGCACATCAATGTATTGTATATATGAGCACAATAATGTATAGAATAGATGCTTCATGATTCTTACTAGTGTCCGTCAATAGGTTACATACGACATATCTTGTGATGTTTGGCCCTGTCCTGCGGAAACAACTACAAAACTTGGCCTTTGTTATTGTCACAGAACTGTGGTTTAGTTTTCCTTTTCTCAGCAGTGGCTTCCATGTGTATATATAGCAGAGCAAATGTACAGAACATAGATTCTTACAAGTGTCTAGTAATGGGTTAATAGAGACTGATCTTGTGCTGTTCAGCTCCGCCCTGTGCACACAGGTACAACACTTCTCCTTCCTGATTGTCCTAGAATTGTAGTTTCGTTTCTCTCTTCCTCCTCTGTCAGCCATGGCGTCTGCCGACCTGAGAGAGGAGCTGGACTGCTCCATCTGTCGTCCTGTAGACATATTACTGGATGTAAACACGGCTCATAATAATATCCATATATCAGACGACCTGAAAACTGCAACCTGGAGACAAGAGAAGCAGAATCGTCCAGAAACATCGGAGAGATTCCAGGATTTACCTCAGGTGATGAGCAGCCGGAGATTTACCTCAGGACGACATTACTGGGATGTGGAGAGCAGTAGATCAAGGTGGTGGATGGTCGGGATGTGTTGGTGCCAATCACTTATTGGATATAATACAAACCATGGTTTTGAGAAGATATAATAATAATGAGTATTATGTGACACATGACAGTAATGAGATCCGGTTACGTGACAATATCTCCAGTGATAGAGTCCGGATCTGTCTGGATTATGAGGCGGGGGAGTTGTCCTTCTATGAGCTGTGTGACCCCATCAGACACTTACACACCTTCACCACCACCTTCACCGAGCCCCTTCATGCTGCTTTATGGGTAGTGGAAGGTTCTATAAGGGAGGCAGAATCTGGGAAAAAACATCACAACCGGAGACTGGTGACATCACGGTGAGCGCCATCTAATGGATGGACAGGATAAAAGAAAGTTCCAGTAAAATTTTACTTTTCTGTATTTGTTATTTGCGCATAGGTCCTCAGGAATAAAGCACCAGCCTGGTAGTAGATGCAGGCTGGAAGCTGCAGCTCTGGATTAGAGTCTCCTGACTCTGGACGTGGGAATGGGTTATGTGTCAACACTGAAGGTGTACTGAACACTGTCTCTCTGTACACTCTCAGACTCCTGTAGTCTGGACTGGACCATGTGTTCCCACTGCACTGGGGTTTTATACTCATTCTGGTCAGGTGGTAGTACCTCTCCAATCACATTTCAGTTTACAATACAGCCAAATAATTGGATAACACCCTACACCAGTGGTGGCGAACCTATGGCACGGGTGCTAGAGGTGGCACTCAGAGCCCTCTCTATGGGCACCTGCACAATCACCCCAGCACAGAAATCGGCAGACAGGACTCAACGCCTCTTGCAGTCCCAGGCAGCCCAGGACCCTGGAAGGAAGCTACAATGATAATCCAAAATTCCTCTCCTTCTTTCTACTGTATTGGTGTCCTCAGGTGCCTATACAATTTAAACCTGTGAAAGAGCAGGGAGTAATAAGTTACTGCTTTAATTGTCACATTGGCACGTTGCAAAAAATATGTGGGTTTTGGTTGTAGTTTGGGCACTCGGTGTCTAAAGGGTTTGCCATCACTGCCCTACACCCATTTAACTGTTGCCTGTTCAGGCAGAGGCTACAGCTGCTATTACATAGTGACCTAGTGCTAGAAACCTACTAGAGCAGTGATGGCGAACCTATGGCACGCGTGCCAGAGAGGGCACGCAGAGCCCTCTCTGCTGGCACGCGTACCATCTCCCCAGTCTCATCAATGATACTTACCCCTGCCGGGTCCCAGCACTCTGTTGACCGCTCGACCCCGGCGTCCCGCTGCCTGCTCGTTCGCGCTTGGCCCACCCTGCTGCCTGCAGAGTCGCGGGGTCCTGATGCCTGCTTGTCCCCGCCCTGCTGCCTGCAGAGTCGCGGGGTCCTGATGCCTGCGTGGTCCCGTTGCTCGCTGCCTGCGGGGTCCCGGTGCCCGCTGCCTGCGGGGTCCCGGTGCCCGCTGCCTGCGGGGTCCCGGTGCCCGCTGCCTGCGGGGTCCCGGTGCCCGATGCCTGCGGGGTCCCGGTGCCCCATGCCTCCTGCCTGCTCCTGTGCTCCGACGTCACTCCATCCTCGCCTGCAGAGTCGCGGGGTCCTGATGCCTGCAGGTCCCGGTGCCCGCTGCCTGCGGGGTCCCGGTGCCCGCTGCCTGCGGGGTCCCAGTGCCCGATGCCTGCGGGATCCCGGTGCCTGATGCCTGCGGGGTCCCGGTGCCCCATGCCTCCTGCCTGCTCCTGTGCTCCGACGTCACTCCATCCTCGCCGACACTTGGCACGTTTCCGCGGCTGCTGCACTTAGTAAGGCCCTCTATGTGTGTCTGTCTATGCTGTGTGAGTGTAGTGGAGTGGAGTGTGTGCTGTGTGAGTGTAGTGGAGTGGAGTGTGTGCTATGTGAGTGTAGTGGAGTGGAGTGTGTGCTGTGTGAGTGTAGTGGAGTGGAGTGTGTGCTGTGTGAGTGTAGTGGAGTGTGTGCTGTGTGCGCAGTGTGAACGGAGTGGAGTGTGCGCAGTGTGAGCGGAGTGGAGTGTGCGCAGTGTGAGCAGAGTGGAGTGTGAGCGTAGTGGAGTGTGAGCGTAGTGGAGTGTGCGCAGTGTGAGCGGAGTGTGAGTGGAGTGGAGTGTGCGCTGTGTGAGTGGAGTGGAGTGTGCGCAGTGTGAGTGGAGTGTGGTGTGCGCTGTGTGAGTGGAGTGGAGTGTGCAAGATCCAACTAACATAGTTTTAACTGCAGCACCTTTAATCTACTACTAGTTCACTGCCTCCATACATGGTCCCCTTATCAAACGAGCTGTGTCAGGCAGAATTTTGGGTTGTTTTCATGGCTTCCATGTTAACTTTGTCGCCACCCTGCTGTGTAATCCACAAAATATACTGGCAAACTTTTATCATGTATCGATATTATTTGAGCGCTTCTTGCTCACCTCCTTTGGTTCCTCTCTGCCACCCATTGGTTTGAAGCCTGAGTCCATTTAGGGTATGTCGCCATGCCACTCTCTAGCCTGCTGCCGCTGCCTCTGCATGCCGCCCCCTATAGTGTCAGGGTCAATTATTGCATGTTTTAGATGCTATCTAGCTTCATTCTGTCACTCTGTCATGGCCATGCTGTTGCCCATAATTTTGGCATAATGGTGCGATTAAGCAGCCTCAGAGGCATCCATGCATGCTGCCCCTGCTGTTTCCTGTCCATTTCCGTGGTGTTTCCATCCTTTTCTGAGGTTCCCAGGTGTTTGGCCAAGCTTCCCTGTGCAGAGCCTTGGTCCCCTTGAAAAATGCTCGAGTCTCCCATTGACTTCAATGGGGCTCGTTATTCGAGACGAGCACTCGAGCATCGGGAAAAGTTCGTCTCGAATAACGAGTACCCGAGCATTTTAGTGCTCGCTCATCTCTACTCCCAACCATTAAACTTGTAGAGATTCAGACTTTTATGCTAACTTTTATGGAACTTTATTCATCCAAGTTCTGATAAGCAAGTTCAACGTCTTGTGGCTCCCATAAACCCAAGTTCCATGCCCCATCTGACCTTTGATGTATGGTAGCTTTAAAAAGTATAGGACCAAAACCACCAGGATTGAGAGGACAGTCCCAGATTTTCTTGTCTGTCCTATGTCCCTGAGAGGTTTTACATCTCAAGTGTTCAAATACAATGGTGAAGCTGGGAGCAGTTAACTCCCCGCTCCACCATTGAGCCACTGCCTCTGCTATGTGGATGGGTGGTATGGGTGATGTGATGATAGAAGAGCTTCTATATGGGAACAGGGAATGATGTTATTTTTCAAAACCTAAAGCAAAGAACCATGGGGTAAATTTACTTACCCGTTCCTGTTGCGATCCCCGATCCGGACAGTCCGACGAAGAGGAACTCGGGCGCGTTTCACGTAGCTCGTGCTCCTGATTTCCTGCATCCGTAGCTTCCCCGCTGAGGTCTGCTGGAGTTCACCTTCTTCTTCCCGGTGCTTGTAAGTGCGTGTTTTGCGACACAATTTGAATTTTAAATCCTCCGAATCTGTCGGGTTGTCCGATGGCCACGCCCCTGATTTGCATTGAATGAAGGTCCAAAATCTGATCATGTGCGCAACACGGAAATTGTAGGGAAACCCGATGAAAATGCGGTCCGTGGACCCTTAGTAAATGAGCCCCTGTGTGTTCGGGGGGTAGCAGAAAAGTTAGCACTATAAAATTGGGGGTATTATAAATGGGGGGATATTAGAAATGGTGGTACAGGGAATAGGCCATAATCGGGGGCTTATAGAAAGTTAGGGGCTACAGAAATTGGGAATTTTAAATGGGGTACAACAGGACAGAGTGAATTTGAATCAGGAGCCTTTCTGAGAGGAGACATAAAAGGGGCATTATAAGTAAGAGTCTACAGAGAGGGAGGCATTATTAGTTGGTGGGTCCCATTAGACGCATGAGGCATCACATGAATAGGGGGTTATACTATGTGAAGGCTACTAAGGAGGACATTATATAGTGTTTGGTGGGTATTATACCTTTTTGCCACTCTAGAGGGTGGGATTTGGGGCAAGGAAAGAAATGGGCATTTTAGCAGAAAGCTGGAGTAAAAAGAAGAAAAACAGAACAGAAGAATACCCTAACAGATACAGAAAGTAACAGAGAAGAAGAACGAAACCGATAAGAAGTAGAGAATAAGGAAGAAAGAAGAAGAAACATAAGAATAATATAGATGACATGCATCAAAGATACGAATAATACAATAATAAACCAATACGATTATACCACATACAATATATAATAAATAAAAATGGGGGGGGTGGGGGAAGAAGGTAGGGAAAGGAAAGAAACAATTTCATACACGCTAGGGTGAGTCATACCATCAACATATAGATAAGCTAACACCCTTCATACCACATAAGCTCAATGATATACGCCATCGTCAAGAAGGATACTCTCAGAAGCACCATCTCTACTAGGACAAGCGGCATCACACAATATCACTCCAGCATCCTCCTCATCCCGGACCCCTCAGACCGGACCTTGGTAGATAAACACACCACCAGACCGGACTTTGTAGATAACCGACCCCCAAGCGGACCTTGTCGAAAACAGACCCACCAGAGCGACCTTGTAGTATAAACATACGCCCAGACCGGACCTTGTCGATAACAGACCCCAACGGACCTTGGTGATAAACGACCCCAGACCGGCCCTTTGTAGCTAAATAGAAATAGACCCAGACCGGACCTTGTAGATAAACAGACCCAGACCGACCTTGTAGCTAACATACCCACAGGACCGGACCTATGTTAGATAACAGACCCCAGACCGGACCTTGTAATCAACAGACCCCAGAACCGGACCTTGTAGAATAAACCGACCCCAGACCGGACTTGTAGATAAATAGAGAGAAAGACCCAGACCGGACTTGTAGATTAAAACAACAGACCCCCAGAGACGCGACCGTGTAGTAAACAGACCCCTACCGGACCTTGTAGATAACAGAGACGCCCAGACGGAGCGTGTATATAAACAGACCCCAGACCGGACCTCAAACGGCCTAAATCCGAATAATTTGTTCTTCTTCTAGATTCTCTCTGTATGTTTTTCTAGTGGGTGTTTGGGGGCTCAAAGTTTGCAGCTTGTCTGGAAGGTTTTCCTTCTGAGTTTTTAGGCCTTTCGGCCTCTGTCCCGTCTGTATAGTTTGGGGGGGATCAACCTCATCCTAGTTACTACATTGGACTCTGAGTGCAGGTTTAATTTTTATATCGGCCGAGTGGTTGGACATAATGCGAAGTTGGTTATCATGTGGACGGTGGAGCAAGGTAGTGAAAGGCTTCTCTGTCGGGCTCAGAATTTACATATAAAGGCGTGGGGTAATGAAGTTTGTTGGAGAACGTCCTTTGTTCCTTCCAGGGTTAAGCTGTGTGTCTCGATGGTGCTTCTCCTGTTTACACGGTGCTGCTTGTCCCCAGCTTGGTCCTAGCGGGAGTCCCCACCCGCGGCTCACTGGTGGCCTGTTACATCTCCCCCCCACATCTCCAATATCTCCCCCCCTCTAAGCTTGCAACCACCAGCCATAACACTTGTCCCCTTAGTGTCTTTTCTTCTCACACAGTGCATGATGGTGGGAAAGTGTAAATTTTACGCTGTCATTATATAGCACCTAGGGGGGAGGCGAAGACCTACATATGTCTACAGGAAAGCTGGGGGTCTACCATTATGGCCCGATAACTGAAGATAGTGTAGGTATTGTCCATGGAGAGATGTGTAATTATAGTCGTTGTAAATGTGATTTAGTAGCAGCAGGACTGTGAAATATGGAGATATATTAAGGATTGTGGCTGGGCATGTCTACCATACGTTTTCCTTTGCAGACCATGTTAGCTATTGTCCCTAGAGAGAGGTGTATTTCTACTTTTTATCTATCTACTTAAGTAGCAGCAGGACTGTGAAATACGACGATTTATATCTAGTATTGTATGAGGGGGCGTTTCCTCCCACTGCTGTTTTCCTTGCTATATGCAGAGACCGTAATTAAGTATTGTCCCTGAAGAGATGTGTAATTATATTTATGTTGTTAGCACAGCAGTACTGTTTTCAAGGTTTACCCGCCGGGAGAGGGGTCCTCACACTGCTGTGCTCTTAGCTTCATCTGCATGGAGCTGTTACACAGCCATCTCCGCTGGTTCAGTAACGTTGTTGCAGAATATTACTGCACTCTTTAGAGGGGAAGAGGCATCTTCACCGTTCAAGTGCGAGAGAGAAAGCCCAGTCAGTGTGAGGACCGCCCCCCTCGGAGCTACAAACCTTGTAATCAAGACAGACTAGAATATCCAGAGTGATCTCAGGGTCTAAATTTCCTTTTCCTCCATTTTTTTTTCTACAAGCCCTTCTTCTCGGAGCTCCGGGATGACACGGCCCCATGTTGGACGCCCTGGGACACTCATCGGATACCCCTTTCCTGACCGAGAAGTACGAAATGAATGTAAGGTGAGAATCCGATTCTCCTTCTCCCGATCCCATGATTAAGCAAACAAGCTACTCCCTGTGTTGGGGATTACTCCGCCCACCAGTCGCCCTTCACTCATGGTCTTCATATGACAACTGTCAGTGATTGTATAATAATGCTTTTTTTCATATATGGAGGATAGGAATAGAGTCCACGGGTCCGAACGCCCAGATATCTTTCAGGGGAACCTGTCACCCCAAAGCCACACAACAAACCCTAGTACGCATATACAAGACTGTAATTATTTTCCTTGGTTCCAGTGTGGCTCCTAAAAAAGTTTTTCTCTTCAGCAGCCTAAAAACTCAACCACGTAGACACATTTTACTGCCTGGTAATAAGGTACCGGTCAGGGGTTTAGGTGTGGGTCTGAGTATGGGTTCCCTGGTTTGACAAGTGTGACTGTTCTGGGCCTTATGTTTATGGCACCTGGCCCAATTTCATTTGGACCAACCATCTGTTGAATGTCCCAAACCTTCAAAGTTGAGACTATAGTATGACTAGTCCCTCCTTAATTAAGGCCCTCCTGGTATTAATCTTGGGCATCGAGTTAGATTGGGGGTCTTGGGCCTTTGTGTAGATCTAGGTCTGTTGCTTTGGTGGGGTCTGGGCATCGGCGTGGACCGGGCCTATCTGGGCTCGGGCGTGGGCCCGGGCCTCTGGGGCCTGTCGGCGTGGGAACCGGCCTCTGGTCTCTGCGTGGGACCTGGCCTCTGGGCTCGCGCGTGGACCCGGGCCTCATCTGGGGCTCGGCGTGGGACCGCGCCATCTGGGGGCTTCGCGTGGGAACCGCGGCCTCTGGTCAGCTCGGCGTGGGACCGGCCTCTGGGCTCGGCGTGGACCGGCACTCTGGGGCTCGAGCGTGGGACCGTCCCTCTGAGGCTCGGTCGTGGTACCGTCCTCTGGGGCTTCGGCGTGGGACCTCGGGCCTCTGGGGCCGGCGCTGGGACCGCCGCCTCTGTTCTCTGCGTTGGGACCGGCCTCTTGGCTTCGGCGTGGGACCTGTGCGCTCTGTAGGGGCCTCGCGTTGGGGTCAAACGCCATCGCGGCCTTTCTTTGGGGCCTAGGGGGGGGATTGGGTGATTGGCTGGGGGTGGGATCGGGCCTGGGTGGGAACGGCACTGGGTTTGATTCAGGTCAGGGTTGTGAGGTCCCTTATGACTCTTGCCCAAGCATAGAAACCCCCGATTACTTAGAACCGTGAGAGTGAAACCTGTAACAGGTTCTTCTCCACCCTGAGGATTGACAAGCTGAAGAGTCGGGTCTTATTCTTTAACACACTGCATTTAAGGCGCAGTGTCCCAGGATGTTCTCCAGGTCGGAATTTCCTGTGTACTGGTCTTTCCTATTGTTTGGACAACCTGAACCCTTCATGACGTGGCAACACAATGCGGGGAGTCTTCCTCACAGCGCTTTTTATGTTTGTATTATGCGTTACTCTTCCTGGTCGGGCTCTATACATAGCGTTGACATTCAAAGTCCGGCATGGGTTAAAGTCTAAACTCGAGGCGACACACCCAGAAGCCGTAAGGTGTCATATTCTCCCCGCCCTGACGTCAAGTGACCTTCTCGGGAACAACTTCTACCTTCTAAATCTTTTGCCTTGCTGTACGGCTGACAGGTCCTCGCGCTTTGCATATTGATCAGGCGGGGCCGGACACCAATATGGTCACTAGGCAATTGCGGATTTTTCATAACATCGTGCACTTTTTAGAAAAGAACCTGTGTCGGTCAATAAACACTACGTTCTCTTTGGGCTGACCCCTCCCATTCGCTCATATTCGGTCGGACAAATCACCTACCACCCCCAGGAATATCACACCAGAGTTTTCGAAGCCATTGAGATGCCAGGACGGGTTCTTCTATAAGGAGGCAGCATCTTCTCATCCTCTGTTGGAGATGGTCCCCTATTCAGAACTCTATCCTATTAGGGAGTTTTCATCACCCTATTTCTCCCTTCCCACCCTCTACTCCTATATCCTTTTCCTTTCCACCATAGGGGATCTCACAGGAGAGGACGGGTGGCCTCGGAGGGGAACTGACTCCTACCAAAATTAAGAGGAAGTTTCCCGTGAGGAAAACCCAGGCCTGGCTCCGTCCGTGACCCTCACCACCCACCACCTCCACCAGCCACCCCACGGTGACGCCCCATCTGGAGGTAGGAAGCCACGCCACAACTGCCGGAGCCAGACCAGGTCAGTGCCCTCATCTATAGGGTCCACCTCAGCCCGTGTAATGTAGGTACCATCTGAATTTGACTGCGGCGCCCTTCCATCCTAATATCTTCCTCTTCTCCAGCACAAAGCCTCTGAGCCCAAGTCATGCCAGATTAAACTGCTGAGCCACATGAGGTTGATCAGTTCCTTCGAACCTTTGTCCTAAAGAAGGTGAGGTCGCTCTTTCCAACTTCCCCCCCTGCTCGCCACATCTCCCATGTCGATTCATCTCTAACCTTACTGAACAGTTTCCTCCCTTCCTTAAGTTTTTCTCCTCCGATAGTCTACACTGCCCCCGAACTTAACTCCCGCGAGCAGCTCCATGGAAGCTGATTCCGCAAGGAGGTGCCCAAGTCCCGACAGATCCCGGCCGCCGCCTCGCAGCCCCATCCGGTCACAGCCCCGGAAATAAGGGGCGGTCCGCAGTCCTGCCCTCCCGCGATCTCCACCTTCGCCTCTCCTGACTGTCTCCTCATTTAAGTCCTCCATGGTTAACTCTCCTTTCGATCAGCGTGGATATGACCCCCACTCATCTACTGTAATTGTTAAAGGTGATTTCAACTGTCCTCGTCATACTAGGAGTGATTTCATAAGCGTGAGGCGTGTTGCCCATGTGCTTGGCCGTTGTGATGTCTACTGATTTGGAGACTGGAGAGACCTACTTTGCAATCGGTGGCGAAAACCCCCACCATCATCTGCTTAGGATGTGCCAATGATGAATTAAACTATACTGTTTACATACTTGGTAGGGTCTATGAACAGATAAGGGAATGTCCAACTTTTACAATTTCGAAAATATATGCGCTATTTGGTGTGTGTCACGCCGGTCTTTGCGCTGTGCGCAGCTCCAGTGTGGCGCCTTTAGCACACAGGCCTTGCAGCATGGTGGCTCAGTTGGTTACACCTACAGCCCTTGCCAGCGCTGGGGCCGTGGGTTCAAGTCCCAGTTGTCAACACTGCAAAGTTTGTAATGTTTCTGCTCTGGTTTGTGTGGGTTTGCTCTGGATCCTTCTGGTTTCCATCTCCACACTCCAAAACATAATAATGGTAGGTTGATTATCTTGTGACCTGCCTATTGGGGACAGGTCCGATTTGGCAAGTTCTGTGCAGCGCTGCGTACTCTGGTGTGCGCTATATAAAATAAGAGGAATTATTATATGTTTTTCCGAAAGACTCAGTGCCTTAATAATAAAACAATCGCCACACCTACGGTAATGGCAAGGCTGCACGTTGGGGTATGTCCTTGGAGAGAATGGTCTAATCATAGCCTTATGTGGTGTTAGCAGCAGGACTGTGAATATGGATCATACTCCCAGGACCTGTAGTTGGAGCGTGTCCTCACACTCTTGTGCTCCTGTGCTCTCTGCAGCCTGTGTTATGTACTGCCCATGAGAGATGTTGTAATCATACTTTTGTGGATAGTTAGAGCAGCAGGACTGTGACATACGGATCAAGATTCCAGGATTGTACTGGGGGGCGTGTCCTCACACTGCTGTGCTCTCTTCTCTGCCCCTGCGTTATGTATTTCCCCTGGATTGTCTTAATCATACCTTTATGTATGTTATTAGCAGCAGACTGTGAAATAGCCTCTCTCCCAAGAACGTACTGTGCTCTCCTCAGCATTTGTGCACAAGTAGCTAAGAGCACAGCAGTGTCAGGACAGTCCCGAATCCCCAATTCTGGAATAAAATATGTTTTGTTTCACTAAGATCATCACAGAGGTATAATACCATCACTCTTTGGGAAAAATGCCAAACAGTGCCTACAGTCCTGGCATGACCCCAACTGCTGACACTCCGATTCTCTATCAGGGTTAACGTTGCATGTCATCTCTTAGGATCTAAATAAAAGTTTTTTTTTTTTTTTTTTGCAGAAGCTGCAGGGCACTGGCCCCCCTCAATGCTCCTGAAGAAGAGAAACGAACCCCTGGTGGCTGAAGGATCCCCCATCCCCCAAAAGCTGCCCCGCTCACCAAGGCCGAGGAGAAGGCCTGAAGAAGATCCGCAAAGATAAAGAACAAGGTATGGGGCAGGATCAGACCACACGCCCCACAGTTATAAGCCACGCCCCCTAATGACAGATGGGAGCGCCTTCCTAATCAAGCGCCTGTCAGTAAACGTTATAATATACATCTTTTCAGATCTCACCCAGAAAGGTCGTAGGAGAAGAAGGAATATATGGACAGCCTGGAGAAGAGGTTTTGTATATGTAATCAATCTTGGCCATATTCGCATTTTCTATTTCTGGAAAGCTGGGTGGACAACTAATATGCGCCCCCATAATGCCCTCCCTTCATTTTCCTTGTCCTTGACTCTGACTTTCTTCCGATAGAGTGGATAACTGTTCTCCTTTTAGTTGTCCTCCTAAAACGGTGACTGCGCAGAAGGTGACTTCCCTAATAACACACTAAAGGTGAGGCCATCTACTTCTTCAGTGCCCCCTGAACTGTGAGGTGGCTTTCATCTTGGGCCTTTTTTAGTCTTTGTGGGGTCCAGAGAGATTTGTGAACCCATCTTCAATCTCATTCTACTCCTCAGGACCCTCTTACAACATCGTGCGGCGCCTACAGGCAAATGGTCGGCCGGCAAAGTACTCCCGCTCTCGTCATAAAGCTGCCACACCAAACAGTACTGCCTCATGGTGAGCAAGATTAAACCTCTATTCGAGAGATCCATCTCTACTTTCTCTGAAGGTTTTACATTCTAGCCACACTAGGGGAGCTCACTACAAATTTAATTTGTACAGAACGAGCTCCTACTTTTGACTAAAGGCTCCCATATTCAATACGACACAAATATACCAGCAGTGATATATTGCACATAATATATACCGGTACTGAATTACAACATTATATATCTTAGCCAGCAGGGACTATACTGCACATAAAATATAATACAGCACGTGACTATCACGACCCATAAAATATATAAACGCAATGACTGTACCACACATCAAAAATAATATAAACACGTGCCGATACTGAACATAAAAATATACCAGGCAGTAACTGTACCACACATTACAAAATATGTACCAGCATTGAGTATACTACCCATAAAAAAATATATACCAGCAGTGACTATACTACACATAAAAATATATACCAAGCAGTGACTATACCCATAAAAAAGATATAAACACAGTTCCTATACTGACTTAAAAAATATAACCAGCGTAACTGTACCACACATACAAAATATGTACCCGCAGTGAGTATTACCCGCCCAAAAATATATATTCCAGCAGTGCAATAAAAATATATATACCATCAGTTTGCAACTAAGGTACCATACCCGAAAACATATACTAGCATGACTATACTGCCCCAAATCTATCATCATTGAATATTAACCGCGACTAAAAAATATATACACACATGACTGTAGCGCACCTAAAAAATGTATACACGTAGCGCTTGCCGCCGTAAAAATATATACCAGCAAGCACTATACCGCACTAAAAAAATGATATACTATAAAATATATTACTACACCTGCACATCAATTATATAGTGCCATTATGGCTCAACAGGCAGAGTTGAACGGAACATAATTACTGTCTATCATCTAGTCACCAGCTTGCTAGCCTTCTTTACTCTTTTCTGGACGGGTCAGTCTGGTTGTGACTTCTCCCTGCTTGAATTTATTGCTTTCAGGATTTGCTACAGAGCGTCCACACTGCGCTCCTAAGATACCACACTATATCACATATGTAGCACCACTAATTTTTTAAACAGACAATCGTAAATCCCTGATTTATTCATATGCATCACACCCCTTAATTTATAGTATCAAGCCGGCTCCCCGCCTTATTCATTCATATTCTGCCCAGGACTGTTGGGCCCAAAAACATATGTCCATAGACATGATGTCTCGGCTTAATCGTATTACTTTAACGTTTAGGGGCAGCACTTATACAGGGCATTACATTCAGCTCCTTATCAGAGGGGCATGAAGCCGGGGTTCCTAGAAGAAGACAGAAGTCTCTTTAACCGTTCATATTTGCTGACAATCCTGACATGGTTTCCCGTTACATTGTTTTATCTGGGCCGTTTCTATCTTAATATAGAACGTAACGATCTGTCGGGCCTGTGCTGCCGTCCAGCTGAGGATCCTACATTGTTCAACATTCTCCACGCTCGGGGTTTTAATGGCAGGTCAAAGATGATGGAATCTCGCCGCCATGTAATAAAGGGGAAAGTTCTGTATAATAGTAAGCTGTAGTATCACTGTGCTATACTAGAAACCATTCCATAGTGCTGCCACTATATGGGACCCGATTCTTTGTTTCCATGGTAACTCTGCTTGGGTGAGCCTCCCCTAGTGTTGGGTGCAGATATATTCATATACTTCTAACTTCTCTTATCCTGTATTATACTCAGAGCTGCCCTCACTATTCTGCTGCTGGGCAGGTCACTGTGTACATACATGAACATTACTTGTCCTGTCTGTCCTGAGTTACAATCCTGTATTATACTCCCAGAGCTGCACTCACTATTTCTGCTGTCTTGGTGTTGCAGTACTGTGTACATACCTGACATTTACTTATGCCTTTACTGATCCTGAATTACATCCTTATTATATACCTCAGAGCTGTCACTCACGATTCTGCTGCTGGTGCAGTCACTGTGTTACATACAAGGACATTACTTATCTTGTACTGTCCTAAATTACACTTGTAATTATACCCCAGACCTGCACTCACTATTCTGGCTGCTGTCCAGTTCACTGTTGTACATTACATGACCTTACTTACTTGTACTGATCCTGAGTTAGAATCCTGTATTATACGCCGAGCTCACTCACTATTCTGTCTGCTAGTGCAGTCACTGGGTACATACATGCACATTACTTATCCTGTACTGAGCCTAGTTACATCCTGTTTATACCTAGAGCTGCCTCACTATTCTGCTGCTAGATGCAGTCACTGTTACATAATGACTTACTTATCCTGTACTGATCCTGAGTTACATTCCTGTATTATACCCCAGAGCTGCACTCACGATTCTGCTGCTGGTGCAGTCCCTGTGTACATCAATGACATTCTTATCCTGTACTGATCCTGAGTTCACGCCAGTATTATACCCCGATCTGCACTCACTACTTTTCTGCTGCTGGTGCAGTCACTGTGTACTACATACCATTACTTCTCCTGTACTGATCCTGAGTTACACCCGTATTATACTCCATATCTGTGCCTCTGCTCTGCTCTCGTCTCCATTTCTGAACCTTTCTTCACTTGTTTCCTCTTGGTTGTCGTCTTTTGCTTTGCAGGTCAGTTTCGGCAGTTCTCTCACTAGACCTTTGCCCTACCCATCAGCCACCAAGGCATCCGACCCTAGTGTGCATTCAGGGCAGGAGTCCTACCAGCGGCGATAGGTGAGTGTGCGCTTTTATATGTGTATGAGACCTGTGGTTACACCCACGCCATTCCTTGACCACGTCCGGTTTCTCCCTCGCCGTGCGGTCTAGAAATATCCTCTCCTTCGAGGAGCAATCACGGCTGGGATGAGTTGTACAGCTCGCATCATCAGTGGAGTCTTGCGGAGCCTGAAAGGATCACAACGTCATTCTCAGCATCCACATTCTGGCTGCGTTCGAGGAACTCGGCCTGTCCCAGATAGACACTCACAAACAACTGTCCAATGCAGCAGCCTGGACCGGCACTACGGCACAGGTGAGCGCACACGGAAATTGTGGTGGGAGTGATCAATAGTCCATAGAGGGGCACTTATACACCTCTATGGACGCGAACCCTCTCCAAGTGCTGACGGTTACTTTCTTTACTACACATGTTCCATTCGTATTTCGGAGAAAGCGAACGACCAACGTAATAGAACTGGACAGAAGAGTAAACCCCACGTCTTAGAGTATCAACTCTCCTTCCTTACTCAATTCTTAACAGCCCCCTTTCCTCCTCCGCGCAGCACATCTCAAGTTCCCGCACTGAGCCGGCCCCTTCGGACTTTAAGCCTCCATTGTTCAGGCGAGGAAGCCGGGACTCTAGACTTGATGTTGCGATGACTCATAAAAACGCGAGACGATCAGGATCTGCCTCTCAGTTTTTTTGAACGTCTTATTCATGGAAGAATACTGATGATTCATAGCTGGAGACTCGAAGGCAACGTCTCCGCATCCATTCCCCGGTGGGGATTGAATAAATCCTCAGCTTATTATTTAGACGTATTATTACCTTTTCATCCCAAAACGTGCGAGAATCCTCCGCAGAGAGAACCGGAGAAAGATCCAGAAGAAGACATTCCACCCGAGACTATAGTATTCATCCAGCCCACAGGCACATTTAACAAAGATTAGCAGTTTTCCCATATTAGACAGCTTTAAGCCCCACCCACAGAGAGAAACGGGTGGGATGGAAGTATGAAATATTTCGGTTGGATCGGCACGGCCATGAAGAACCATACTGGACTTCTAGTTCCACGTCGTAAAGGTTCCCCTAATCCCCAGCCCCTTTTCCCCCGTATCATCCAGCATCATCAGTGCCTTATATTCCGGATTATATTCCGAACTTTAGCCTATAACCTCCCATTAATTGTCCTCATTTTCCCCTGCTCTTGTATGTACTGGGACGTGACACCGGGTCCTTTCATTTCTATAGAGTCCTTGAATTTGTGTCGCTTCATTTATACAAGTGACTGGTTCATCAGGCTTCCAGTACTTGCCCCGATGCCACAGGCTGTCCCTCCTGCGTTGTAAATAGTATTTATTAGTTTTATTTCGCATACTTTTTCATCATCGAAGCCCATAGAGGTCGTTCCCGGTCCCCTCCCCCCCCCACTCTCTGTCCATGATTATTATCGCCAGTACCTATGCCCCATGTACACATGTGAGGGACCATGAAACCAAACCCCCCTGACTTTAAAGCTCCCTCTGGATTCGTGGTGGCCTGCTTAAGGATTCTATTCTGGATGATCACATTACCAGTCTGTATGATAAGCCGGACGGGCAATATCAATATGGCCACTAAGAGGGTTGGAGGGCATAATTCTGTGTTCCTTGTTTTTATGCTTGTTTTTTGGTATAATAATTTTTTAAAATGAAAAACTTCAATAAAAAGTACAGCATATCCAGTGGTGTTTTCTGTGTTAACGCTAAATCTTGTGGAGGGGTCTGTGGTCATGGGACAACTGAGATCATATGTTCTATACAGACATCGCCCTGCCAGTAGTAAGGGCAAATTGCTCATTGATAGTAAGCGACTCACATGACCCTTTCCATCTTGCGGCCATTTTATGGTCGAGAATCTCTGGCTGATGTTGGGGGGGTAGAGGTAATAGACCGGAGGCTTCACATATGATGAAATCGGAGCAAGCAGAGCTTTTAACCTGTACCGTATTTATCACTTCACATTCGTCTGCTGCGAGTGTATAGAGAGGTCGCTCACAGGCTCCATAACAAGGTTGGGTGTTTTTGCTCATATTGGCTGGAACACCCACTGGTACCTTCACTTCGGTGTGCTGTTTAACCTTCGATCACCACTGCAAGGCCTGAACGGCGTGTGGGTACTGCCATATTGGCTTAGATCGTCTTCAAAAACCAGCCCCCCCCCACATTGCCCAAATCAAACAAAACGGGTTGCCCGGAAAATTTCTGCTACGTTTTTGCTTCTTAAATTTTTGTGTTGTGCCACCTTTGTTTTTGAAAATATGAACAAAAAATTAAAGGTCAAAGTTCAGCACCCCCATTAACCGAATCAAACAATCTGTTGTCAAACTCTAGTCTAACATTTGTGCAGCCAAAATTTCGTTTCTGCCGCTAATCATTTTTAATATATTCATACCTTTGTTCCAGAGGTCATCAGAGTTCATTCTTCCAAAGTACAATGCAAGCTTGCTCCCCCTTGTGATCACACCAGGAAGTGTCACTAGGTTTGTTTTTTAACTCAGTTCATCCTAAACAACCTTAACCTATGTACGCCTGAACATGCTTACAAATGGATAGCGGCACAAACTAAAATTTGTGCTGCAGCTAACATTTGACCATCCGGTTTTGTTTGATTCCGGTTAATTGGGGGTGCTGGATGAACTTTTGACGCAATCATTTTTTGTTCATATATTCCAAACAAAGCAGCACAAACAAAATTTTAAACAGCACAAACGTAGCAGAACTGTTTGGCACCAGTTTTTGTTTGAATTTTGGGCAATGTGGGGGGGTGGGGGGGCGACTGGTTGACCTCTGAGTTGGAAACTTTTATAATATCTTAAAACATAGCGGCATCAACGAAATTTTCTGCTGCACAAGCAAGCACAAACGTTTGACACTAATTTTTGTTTGATTGAACAGGTGGGGGGGGGGGGCAACTTCACTCAGTGTAGAATTAAGATAATAACTTCCTGTAGTTTTATAGCGCAGCGCACACAAATTCTGTTAGCGCTGTCAGAGAGCCTTCCACAATCATTCCTGTCCTCAATGGGGCTCACAATCTAATCAGCACCGACTATTATGTTTTGGAGTGTGAAAGGAAATCTGGAGGACCCGGAAGATCACCAGATAGAACCTAGAACCCTCTTACAACTTACCGGTGGACCCTGGATGGGACTTGACCCAAGATCTCAGCGCTGCAGGTTGTTGTGTCTAACACACAGAGCCATGCCATGCTGGTCCTGGCTGTCTGACACTGAGGCACGGTTCCCACGTGACATTTTTGTGTCACTTTTTAAATAACCGCAAGTGGAAGGAGGTTTGGCCAAAAAGCAATATGCATTGCATTTCCAATAAACCCATACCTTTCAATTGGAAAAATGCATAATGAGTTATGGGCAAAACCAATCCACTGGTTTTAGAGTGTTAAAACCGCAACAAAACTGCCATTGGGAACTCGCCCTGACATTTCCTTCCATTTCCCGGCCAATCTAAGCCACTATCCTCTTCTCGCGGATTTGGGCTGTGAGGGCCCGGTCACACGTACTCCTAATAGCTAGGCTTCCTCATACGCGACGCTAGCGCACGGGGGAGGTCCTCGCCCGATACGCACATGCGTTTCAGAGAAATCATGCGATCCTGCTTACAATTCGCATGCGTTTCCTGGAAACGCATGGCGTCGGGCCAGGACCTCCCCCTGTGCGTCTAGCGCGCGTTTTTGAACGGTACGTCTCGCGGTACGTGGACCGCAGCCTTAGGCCCGCTGATCTGACAATATGTTTTGGCTTGGTGGGTCCCCTTCATCTCTACATATGTGGATGGTTACTTTTTCATGCCCAGAGCCCCGCACTGGATAGGTCCATTTTCAGACCCTGTAAGGTTGGTTGTTTCTGGTGCTGCTTCCAGTGTTTAGTAGAAACCCATAGGATCAACAGAGAATGGAGAGAAAGAAGGTTCGCATATTTCTCTTAGTGGCCAAGTGGTGGTACTTTGCACATCATGTAATTGTTATATATGAGCACATTATGTATAGAATAGATCTTTGATGATTCTCTTACTAGTGTCCATCAAGAGTTTTACATAGGACATATCTTGTGATGTTTCGGCCCCTGTCCTGTCTGAACCAACTACAAACTTGCCCTTTGTTATTGTCACAGAATTGTTGTTGGTTTTCCTTTTGCAGCAGTGGCTTCCATGTGTATTATAGCATAGCAAATGTACATGAACTGGATTTAGGATTCTTACAGTGTCCAGTAATGGGTTTATAGAGACTGATCTTGGTGCTGTCCAGCCCTGCCCTGTGCACACAGTACAACAGTATTTTCTTTCTTCCTGATTGTCCTAGAATTTTGTTTGTTGCTCTCTCCTCCTCCGTCCGCCATGGCGTCTGCTGAATCTTGAGAGAGGAGCTGGACTGGCTCCACTTCTGACCACTTATACCGACTCTCTGTAATGCTGAGATTGTGGACACAACTTCTGCCGGGTTCTGTATTGATCGTTTTTGCTGGATTCACAGGAACGGGTCTGGAGTTTTATTCCTTGTCCTGAATGTAGATAAGGAGTTTCAGGAGAGGTCCGCACTGATGAGAACTTATCCTGGCGGAGATAATGGAAGAATTTACTGACTCATTGTTTGTCATTCTCACCACAACCTCCGAGAGCAACCGGGGATCCTCTGCACTTACTGTGTGGTACTCTCCTGTAACCTGCTGTGTGTCCTGTTCACATTGTGAGGCTTCGCTGTGTGAAGTAACACTGATAAAGTCCACACCATCAGCAAGTCACCAGAACACTCTTTCTGAACCCCCAGCACTTCCCGGGAGAAACCGGAAAATGTTCTGGTCCATTAGAAGATCCTGGAATATTACTGCACTGAGGAGCTACATGTATCTGTTTGTCCTGCAATACTGGATGGAGAACATCGGTTGGACACCAGGTGGAGATTCTGGATGGTGCTTCTAAGAGAAGAAACTGAGAAATGTTTCTCCAGACACCTGATCATAAGAGAGAGGAGACGAGGGACGAATCAGATCTGGAGGAGAGCGGAGAAAAGCTCAAGAAAATCTATCTGGAGAACTGAGAGAGTCACTCCTGCCCTGTTTATTATAGCCATCAGGAGACGCTTGACGAACCTGGAGACAGGGTCCTGAGTGACATCTCATGCAGGAGAGGAAAAGTCCCTCTCACTGTCCTCTCGATCCAGAAGCTGGAGATACATAAGGACGAGCTGTTCTGAAGATGAGGCACATTGAGGAGCTGTGGTAACATGACTGATCCACTGACTGTGTTTACAGGAACCAGACACTGTGACTTGTGTTGAATCCTGAGGAGGGGGGAGGTGTGATATGAGGACACAGGGTGATCATGATAACCAGCTCCATGATGTAGATGGTCTGGAATGTGACTTGTATCTCAGATCTTACACCACATTTATGTGTTACATAATATCAGGTATAAGGATCGGGATATGTTGGAGGGTCCTGCAGTACTTACTGGATATAAACAACCGGCTCATAATAATCTCCATATATCAGACGACCTGAAAACTGCAACCTGGACACAGAATCGTCCAGAAACAGCAGAGAGATTCCAGGATTATCAGGTGATGAGCAGCCGGAGATTTACCTCAGGACGACATTACTGTGATGTGGGGATGAGGAGATCAGGGAGGTGGATGGTGGGGATGTGTTATCCCAGTATAGACAGGAGGGGGCGCCAGTCATGTATTGGATATAATAACAAGTCCTGGAGTTTGAGGAGATATAATAATAATCAGTATTATGTGATACATGACAGTAATGGGATCCGGTTACCTGACAATATCTCCAGTGATAGAGTCCGGATCTGTCTGGATTATGAGGCGGGGGAGTTGTCCTTCTATGAGCTGTGTGACCCCATCAGACACTTACACACCTTCACCACCACCTTCACCGAGCCCCTTCATGCTGTGTTATGGGTAAGGGAAGGTTCTATAAAGATATTAGGGGGAGACAGGAAGTGGGAGAAACCATCATAACTAAAGAAATCACCCACAGGCTGTATGAAGGCTTCAGGCCTCCACGCTTCAATAGACAACTAACAATTAACATGTACATTAATTAGTAAAAAAAAATCCGGTTTATTCTTGTATCTCTGACATTTATTTGTCCGGGAGCACAGCATGCTCTGAGTTTAAAGATTTTCTTGTAGTTTGTGCAACATCCCCCACCGGGGCCTAGCCTTTTCTTGAGGCTGGAGGCAGCCGGGCCTAGAATACTGGAGTGGCTGGCGGTTGCGGCCTCGGGCACGCTGATGCCCCGGTGCTTAGTATGGGGGCCGGAGGGCTGTCCTACTGCCTGGCCGGTCTCCAGTAGATGGTATGCAAGAAATATGGAGGGAGAAGCTGATGTACTGGTTCTCCCTGGGGCAACCCCTGAGTGTATGTAAGATAAGTCCCTGGGTGATGGATGGGGAAGTCCGTGGTGGTAACAGCCGTATCCAGGGATCAGACAGAGGCAAAGTTGTGCAAATCAACTCACGGTTCTTTATTGAACAACAGGTAGCAGGCAACGGGTCTAAACAGTCAACAGCAGATCTGGTACTGGAGTGATCGTGGAGAGTGGTCCTCAGGAATAAAGCACCAGCCTGGTAGTAGATGCAGGCTGGAATAATTTGGACGGAGCTGTGTCCACACTGTGAAAGCTGCAGCTCTGGACTCTAGAGTCTCCTGACTCTGGACCTGGGAATGGGTTATGTGTCAACACTGAAGGTGTACTGAACATTGTCTCTCTGTACACTCTCAGACTCCTGTAGTCTGTACTGGACCATGTGATCCCACTGCACAGGGGTTTTATACTCACCCTGGTCAGGTGGTAGTATCTCTCCAATCACACTCCAGTTTACAATACAGCCAAATAATTGGATAACACCCTACACCCTACAGCTGCTATTACATAGTGACCTAGTGCTAGAAACCTACTAGAGAGTTCATGACTCCCTCAGACAGCTCCTAACCTGGAGAGGGCGCTATTCACAACTACCAGCCTGCCTATGTATTGGCAGGGGTGTTGCAAATGCTTGAAATGCTTTCTTATGATTTCTCATGTTTCCTTAAAGGGGTTTTCCCACGAAGGAAAGTTAGGCCCTATCTCAGTGCTGAGACCCCCACAGATTGCAAAAACCAGGGGTCCGTCGCTCCGTCAGATTAATGGAGCAGACGGCCGCACATGACCGCTCTGCTCCATTAATCTCTATGGATAACTTCAGAGCAATTGACAGTCTCTAATTTAGTTAGAAAACTATTGTTATCTTTAACCTATTCCCAACATTTGACGTACTATTACTGCATGGCGCCTGCCAGCCCCCTGTAGTATATAGCCTGCCAGCCCCCTGTAGTATAAAGCCACCAGACCCCTGTAGTATAAAGCCTCCAGCCCCCTGTAGACTATAGCCACCAGTCCCCTGTAGAAAATGGCAATCTTGGTGATCTCCCCCAGCGAAGGCAGCTGTGTCTCACAGAGACACAGCTGAGCTAAGTCGCTGACTGTCCGAAACTGGTGGGGGCCCCTTAAAAAGTGAAAGTGGTGGGGGCCCTGGGGCTCGAGCCCCATGAGCCCCTCCTTTAATCCGGCCCTGGATGACATATTTCAGCACTGTATTTTAATACTATATTGTGGTATTATTGACACCATGCATGGTGGTTTCATTGTAACACTACAGTATGATGGTATTAATTTAGCAAGGTATGATGGTTTATTTAAGTATTGTGCAGTGGTGTTATTTGAGTATTAATGAAAGGAAATCTACCATCAGAATCCATCATGATAAAGCAAAACTGTGGTAATCTTCTTATGTTTGTAATCCAAGGCCTCCTTCCTTCTAAAAAATACCTGGGGGTGTTACCAGAGCCCCTCTATGCTGTGGCTTTATAGGCTGTTTCAGTGCTCCACCTCCTTGCTCCCTCTGCTTGATGTAATCTCATACAGTGGGAGTAAGGGAAGTGCTCCTGCACAGTGTAACAGCCTGTGAAGCTACAACACAGAGGTGCTGTGGTAACTAACATAATGTTAAATGTTGACTTTGGAAGGGAGGAGGCCATGGATAACAAATGTAAGAAGATTACCACAGTCCCGGTGCCTGGATCTATGAGTAATGTCCCTGGTTTATCAGGATGGATTTGCCTTAAAGACTTCCTTTAAGCACTGTATTGCGGTATTATTTACCAATGAATGATGGTTTCATTTAAACCCTGGTGGTATTTTTCTAGCATTGTTTTGTGGCACTACATGGCGGCATTATAGTAGTTTTATTCAAGCTATACATTGTGGCATCAGTTGGGTTCTGTATCCTGTTACTGTCTGACACTGTATGATGATATTATGTGGTGGTATTATTATAGCACAGGATGGTGGTAGTATTTGCATACTGGTACTTATATTAATGGAGCATTGAATGGGGGTATTATTTCATCAAAATTTAGCGGTATTATTTAGGCATTGCATGACAGTATATTTCAGGCACTGTATTATGTTATCAGTTGAGCACTACATGGGGGTATTACAATAATGGTAATAATTCCTTTGTTTATTTAGCGCACAAAGAACTTGCCAAATCAGTGATTTATGCACTTAAAGGTCATCTACCACCAGGATGAAGGACAGTATGCAAATTAGCCTGAGGGGCTCCAGGCTCCATAGGTGTTAATGGAGCCTGGAGCCCCTAAGGCTCATTTGCATACAGCCCTTCATCCTGGTGGTAGATGCCCTTTAATGGCAGAATTGCCTGAACCTTTTATGACGGTTTTATTAGACCATCATCATGTGGTATTATACACCCACTTTAATACAGTGGATTCTCACTTTTACATCCCGGGATGAGGTCCCCACTGAGCCCATAAAATCCGGACTTGCATCTATCGCATCTGGGGCCTTCAACAAAGTCTTTGCAGCGGCACTGTCCCGCAATGAGGCCCAAAGACGGGTCATCCTGTGTGTCGCAGAGCCCCCCGTCCAGAGATCCGTCCGGGTCACAGTCACAGGCTGTAAGGGAGACACAGATACGATTATTATTGTGGTGTATTACACAAGACTGAGCTGCAATACCGAGTACAGCCACTTTACAAAGTGTGGCACTGTGCTTGGAAAGGAGATGATCGTCCAGTCGAGTAATGGAGGTCCCAGGTATCAGAACCCCAAGAAACCAATATAATCACCCATCCTTAGGGTAGGTAACCAATGTCTATTTTCTGGAATGCCCCTTTAAGACCATAACCTGGTCATCAGATCAACCAGAGATCCTGGAGGGGGCTGCTCGTTACCTTTGCAGACGTTGCTGTCCCGGATATCCTTGGTGGGGTCTTTGTAGTAGAAAGGTTTGCACTGCTCGCAGTTGCGCCCCATGGTGTTGTGCTGACAGTCGTCACAGACGCCGCCGCTCGTGTTTCTGGTGGACAGGTACACCGCCATGTCAAAGTGACACTTTCGGGAATGATTGTTACAGTTACATTCTGAAAATGAAAAAGAATTCCCAATTATTTCAGAAATTAACCAGAATGTCTATGGAGATGATGGCGCCATAACTGGTAAAAATGGCTGCCGTGACCCTACTACAGGGTCAAGGGTGAAACTGACTTACTGTGTCGTCAATTAGCTTAACCTCTGACTCCCACATACATGGGGCATGTTCACAGTTTATAATTTACAGTAATGATAAGGCTTTTTCTAACCAAGTTATTTAGGTAGAACATACAAAATATTTAGCGGAATACAACCTTAGAACTGTAACTTTCAATGTATTGTATTTATACAAAACAGTGGGGCTTATTTACTAAGGGTCGCGGATCGCACTTTCGTTGGACTGTTTTCGGGAATTGCACGGCTGTGACAGGGATTGTGTCCCACGCGATCGGTTTTTGGCGCAGCTGTGCTGGCACAAATCGGGGGGGAGTGGCCGTCGGATGATCCGGACTGAGCGCGGGATTTAACTTTCAAATTGTGTTGCAAGACAATGCACTTACATGCACCAGGAAGAAGAATGTGAACTCCGGGGACCTGAGCGGGGAAGTGACACATGCAGGATATCGGGCGCACGATCTTAGTGAATCGCGGCAGAGTGCATTATTGTCGGACAACGCACTTTCTGTAAACTCCCTCGGACGGGTAAGTAATTGTGTTAGGCTACATTCACACGACCGTATGATTTCTCTAGTCCCGTATTTACGGGCCGTATATACGTGACGTTTTTCATCCGTATGCAGCACGTATGTAACCCGTATTTTATACGTCCCCATAGACTTCTAGGGCATACGGCACTGAAATCCGGGAGAAAATAGGACATGCTCTATATTTTTATACGGCCAGTATACGGTACGGTACGGAACGGAGTTAACAACGGCAATATAAATGGTCTGACGTATTGTCCATTGAATTGAATGTGGCCGTATGTAATCCGTAAAAAAACGGTACGGTACGGTACGGATACGGCCGTTTTCATACGTCCATGTGAATGTAGCCTTATTTTCAACACAAATGTACTGAATAATATTTGTTTACTGAGTCTAGGAATTTGTTCTTTTTAACAGTATCGCCTCCATTAGATCCAACTTCATAGATGACCTCAAGTCTCACCTAATTATTTTTAAGCTTGAGAACAGCCTCTGTAATCTGATTCGGGTTTGTGGCAGCGCAGTAACCACCAGTGACAATTGGAGTTTAAACATTTTTTGCTGTAATGGGACCAAGGATTATCAATAAAGCTTCATTACAGACACCTTACAGCTGATCATTGCAGTCTGGGGCAATGATAAAGCATCCAGAGAACTTCACCAGTGGGCAGAGAGGTTCGTATTTAACTAGGGGTCGTCTGTAAGTCAGGTGTCCTTAAGTAGGAGACCGCCTGAACTGAACATGAGCAAAAAATGCATCCACATTCATCTGAACTAAAAGCCTCCATCCTTAGAACAGGAATAGGACGCACATCTATAGAACATAATTTCCATAAATTCTGATAAAAAACAATATTCGGCACATACTGCGGTGAACTTATTGAAAGAATTTATGATGTATTTTTGGATTCGGAGTCGGTCCATTTTGGTAGAGACTCTGACTCCACCAAAATGGACTCCGCCTTCACGACTCCGACTTCACAGCCCTTAGCTTTTCCAGTCGGCTTGCGGCTCATGGCACACGTCTCCTCATGAGGACCTGTGCATGAGGCCTAACTGGGATACCTAGGGAAGGATATCCACTCACTTTTACAGGCGTTAGAGCTGCGCCCCTCGGCCGGTCTCCAGGGAATGTCGTTGAAGAAGGTGTCGCACTGCTCACAGTTTAGGCCCTTGGTGTTATGCTTACAGACGCATCTCCCATGAACCTGAGGAGAGAGAAAAACACTCCAAAATTAGGCTAAGCTTCTGGCACCATTGTCTGAGGAGGCTCATTTTCACGTTATGATTGGATGAGATGTGGTCATGTGACCTCACTACAGCCAATACAATGGACATAGGCTGCGGATTTTATATTGTTACCTCAGCGGGAGGCCGAGGACCACACAGCAACACTACACGAATTTGCGCCCCTATGTCAGAATTTAATTGGTTACTCTAGACACCTGACTATTATTACTATGTGCCAATTTCGAGGATTTTACTGACCCACCTACTCATAAAGCAAAATATGATCATAAATTAGGCAAGAATCATCACCATAGCTGGTTCCCTCCATTCTACTTTGGGTTCCTCTGTTTCCTTACCTCATCCATTCTCCTAAAAAGGCCCTAATTATTATTTAAGTCACAGACACGTCCCCTCCCATCTCTGACCTGGGACAATCCAGGGGGCGTGTCTGTGACTTACACGAGACATTCATGAAGAAGTGGCGGCCATTGTAGTGGAGACCTGATGGAGAAAGCAAAGGAGGAACCCCGGGGGGAGAAAAGAGGGCACCAAAAAAAGTGAAATTAGTTAATGATGTGAATGAAGCGCCCCCTACCATGCCGTCTACGTCCTTGGAGACCCCTTCTATGGGAGCGCACTCGGAGGCATGTCCGTAACAGAAGCAATTGCCTCGTACCACCAGCTCGTACAGGGCGTAATAATACTTCTCCTTTATTTCCACCCGGGAATCCAGTAAGTTGTCCCCCAGGGTGTGCAGCCGTGTGAAGTTAATCCTGAGGTTGGTGATTTTCAGAAGATCTAAAACAAAAAAAATCATAGAAAGGACCTCAGTCAGATTTTGGGGGCGCTCGTGCGGCCATGCGGCTCTTCGTGTTATCTTAAAGGGAATGTTTGACCATTCTATGTTTGGAACTTGATAACAAAATCGACCACTTTTTATTTTTAATTGTTTTTATTTTCTTATTTTGTGTCCCTGACTCTGGGGGCGGCCATTTTGCCTGAGCTCTATAGTGATGTACTTTACAATGTCGCCCGCCTGCACTTGTTGTCTGGGGGGCTGCAGGGTGACACTTCCACTTATTCCACCAGCTGGGACTTGTCAGGACTTTTCTGTAATCTATTTAATAAACTCTACACAAGGCTGGTGACTGGAGGAGAGCCAAGACCAACACCCCGCACCATCCGCTCTACAGGAGGCGGCCATGTATGGAAGTGCAGCAAAGCATCGAGCTAAATCAGTAACAACCTCATACGTCGTCTCCCCGGCTCACAAATAGCTCCGCAGCATCCAGAGAGGAGACAGACGTCCTCATAACCATTAGAAATAACTCAAGAATGAGCTGGTAATTCTGCTGTAAGCCTCCTGTATCTATCATCTCATAGCTACCGGAGGCTGGAAACATGGCCGAGTATCCTGCATGGAATCAATCAGATCCTTCTCGTGGAGTCACTGTGTACCCGCACAGCGCATTATACACGGACAATGCACTTACATGCACCAGGAAGAAGAAGGTGAACTCCGGGGACCTGAGCGGGGAAGTGACACATGCAGGATATCGGGCGCACGATCTTAGTGAATCGCGGCAGAGTGCATGATCGTCGGACAATGCACTTTCAGGAACGCGCAGGAAGGCTAAATGTGCCCCACAGATCCTGCTTTCTGGCAGATGACTGCACCCCTCTTGCTGCACCTGGTGCTGTCTGATACAAAAGGCTCAACTCGCCTCATCTATAGTGCACCCTTTCACAAGGGTTCATTCACACGCGGTATGCCCACAATGCAGAAGGTGAGGAGGAGGTGACCTTCCTCCCTCCATAGAAAACAGCGGCGCACGGCTGCACACTTGCAGGAAAATAGAGCATGCTCTATCTTTTTGCGGTGTGCGGTGTGGATTTGTGCCACATGTGTGACACTGTACCGCTGCCAGGCCGCCATTGCCGTCTATGCGGCCGCATGCACGTCCCCCTGAACATCCGTGTGAATGAGCCCTAAGGGTTTTCATGGATAATGATCCTCTACAATAGATGTCATCAATACCATATTGGTGGGACACTCGGACCCCCATGGAGCTCCGTTCTCTGTGGCCTTATCTAAGAGTGTCGGACCCCCAGTAGACTATTATGAATCAGTCATAGGTCATCAATATCATCAATATTAAGGACTCTATGTTATAAATGAGCTCAGTGCACACTCCAGCTGCTGCAGGACCTCTTTAAACAAAAGCCCTCCCTTTTTCATCGCCATCCATGATACATCTTGCATTGCGTCTCGATTTGCAGACAGATGTTCTCCCTCTCGCGCAGGAAAGTTGAAGCACACGAGTTCCTCAAGTGTCTTGACAGCTTCACTCTGACGCCGCGGATATATTATAATCATTTTTTTTTTATATTTGACACAACATATGAGCCGGGCCGAAAATAATATCGTGTTTTTGCTTATTGTGCAGCACTCCCAAAAACGGCATCTGCGGTCTCGGGCGCGCTCTCATTTCCAATGCGCCGTCACATCCACGCTGCATGTCACAAATATCTGGGAGCGGTGTGATTCATTAACATCTTGTGCGCAGCCCTTATAACGATAGCGAGTTCTCAGGAGATAATTAGTCGTCTGTATAGACCCGAAGAAACCCAGGATCAGCAAACATAAATATTCCGCGTTACAGCGAGCCTGGGTGATACAATGCGCCCCCCGGGGCGAGCGCTGCCCTGCGCCGCGCAGAGTCACTCGTATCCAGACTCGAGCAGATACAATGTATCCATCTGAAGGTGAAGAGAAATATGAAATCATAATGTTCCGCAGGTGTTTTCATACATCGGGGGTTTGTGGGGAAACACGTGAGATCGAAACGTGTAAAGTGATAGCATGAGACTGGAAATATTTGGCGTATGATATCGCGCAGCTATGGGGGAAGATTCCGGAGAATATGGTATTACATCGAAGATCTCAGAAATCTCAGAAAATTTCTGATACCAAATACACGGATACGTTTTCCCCCTAAGAACAAATTAAGGACATTTAAATAATGTTCCACGTGCACTTGAGGTGTGTCCTCACACTCCTGTGCTCAGTGCACTGCAGCCAATACTAGGCAAGGTTCCTGAAGAGCTGTATAATCACATTATTGTGTATATTGTTACAATTGTAGTGTCTCCACGTGCACTGGGCATGTGTCCTCACACTGCTGTGCTCTGGGCTCCATGCATTGAACAGCTCCACTGCCCCACACCCTCGCTCTGATTAAAAGCTACAGCAGACGTCTGGTTGAATACTACAGAGGTCACTCAGAGCTGAAGAGATGGACTTCAGAGGAAATCAATGTACAACATTGAGCACAGCAGTGTGAGGACACATCACTTGGAGAAGATGCAAAGCTGGAATCCTAGAAATTCAGTAAAGGACTTTTGACCTAATAAGTGTAGTAAGAAGGCAGACCTAGGGATGGACATAGGCCCCCGGCTTTCTAACAACCTCCTACCACTGGGGAGCAAATACTTCTCTTCTGTCCAACCTCTTAGATGTTGTGGTCACTACTTGTCACCTTCTACCTTAATCGATTAACCGGATCAAAGTTACCTTTAACAGATAATATATAGATATATAGGATTCCTATAAACATGGACTGGATCGCAGGATGGTAAGTCCCTTTCCAATGGGGTTGGTTCTGGTCGGCCACTAGAGTAACCAGAGATGTTACTACCGATGTTGTTACTATGTGTCGCTTTCCCTGGCAGCCGCTTTCGTACTATAGATAAATGGTTACCTGATGGCAGGGAATAAGTTGTTCGTGTAGGGTGTCACAGAGTTGTTTTGTTCTTGTATTTTTATGAGTTGTAAAGTTCCTTGGTAGCAGGGGATTCAGCAGGCAAAAGCTATAGGAGGAGGACATTGACCACCCATGCAGGGACATTGAGATTCTTGGCTTTGTAGGTGGACACAGTAGCTTGGAGTGAGGTGTTAGCTTGGACCAATAGGTGGTCTGACCCAAGAAAATGGGCCCAGATGAAAGCAAGAGCCACCTCATCCAGGTCTGATACGAGTAATGGTATAAGAAGTCCGGTCGTATGAGGCGTTGTGTGATGTCAACCCCAATGAGCTAAAGGAAGATCCCATCATTGCCTACACTACAAAACCCCATGACTGCAATGTGCCGATACTATTGGAGTCTCTAGGGATGAGCAGACCCAGTCGGATACAGGTTCAGTGACTTTAGCCAAAACTTTCACAAAAGTTTGCTGATAATGACCACGGGTATTTATCCTTGAAATGCTTTTCCCATGATTGACGGGAAGTGATCATCACCCAAGATCAACCCTCATCCACCTATCAAGAGATAGACCGAATGCCGAACACAAACTTCTGGCTGAAGTTTGGGTTCATGGACCCAAAGCTTAAATGTTTGGGTCTGTGTATCACTAGTCTTTATCCTTGGACAAAAGGCCAGGAAACAAGCTATTTGGGGAGGGGGATAAAACCAGAATATTCAAAAGTCACTACCAATCTCCATCGGTCCAAAGCCAAAACCGTATCTTGGGTGCTCCATTTGTTTTGCAATGCGATGGTCTGATGCTGGTCATACACATTAGACGTATGTCCTGAAAACCATTCCCGATACTCCTGTGCACCGCAACACTATGGGGGTCATTTACTAAGGGCTTGATTCGCGTTTTCCCGACGTGTTACCCGAATATTTCCGATTTGCGCCGATTGTACCTGAATTGCCCCGGGATTTTGGCGCACGCAATCGGATTGTGGCGCATCGGCGCCGGCATGCACGCAACGGAAATCGGGGGGTGTGGCTGAACGAAAACCCAGCGGATTTGGAAAAACCGCCGCATTTAAAAAAAGAAATGTGTCGCTTGGGACGCGCTTACCTTCACTTGGTCCGGCCCGGTGTACTCCAGCGCATTCAGATGCTTTTCAGCGCAGCAGCGCCACCTGGTGGATGTCGGAGGAACTACCTTGATGAATCCCGGCCGGATCCGAATCCACCGCAGAGAAAGCGCCGCTGGATCGCGAACGGACCGGGTAAGTAAATCTGCCCCTATGTATAGCATAAACCCATAGACAAGGCACAGAGTTACACATGTAAACTAAAGAGCTGTGGTACAACGCAAGCCGCGTCAACCTGTCATGTCACCTATAGGAAGGCTGTAAGGGATATCAGGTCTTCCCACTGAGCCGCTAGTGTCACCTGAGATCGCTGGGGGAGTCTTCTCCTGGAAATTCAACACGTGTAGAAATGTAGTTCCTCCATCATCACATGAAAACTTCACCAACTTTCTCATAGATTTTGTAAGATCGACCAGTGAAGAGGAGCGGCGCCATTTCTATCCAGAAACAGGAGATAACTGGGATACACTGTAACAAAACATCTGCTCCTACTTCTTACTTATAGCCCCGATACATGAAAAGTTCATTATTGAAAATCACTCAAACATTGTAATCCTTCATTAGACATAATAACATGATAAAAGAGGGTAATAGGACGCCTGTCACCGTGAGACTGACAAGCAAGAAAACATTGTGATCCACTAGTAGATACAATGGATTATAAACGCCATGAATACTGTAGTGTTCAAGTTCCCAAAGATAAACTGAGATTTTCTCAATAAAGTTTATATACAGTGATACCTGCCGTCAATTTGAAACATTACTAATCTATGATGGGGAAAACTAACTAAACCCTAAACAATGGGGAGAATTACCTTTTTGGGATCATCTGCCAGACACAGCAATATAAAAAATCTCATACTATAGGTATCCTAAAATATAGAACTCATCCCACAATAAAGAAGCCAATATAGTTCATTCGAGTGGCAGTGATAAATGTGACCGAGCAGAAACAGCCTCTTTAGGTGGCATATTTTCTGTCTTGTTGGACACAGAGCAGCCGCCACACAAAACTGGTTCGTTATGTGTCAGGATCAGTGGTGGTGGATCCTCCGGACCACCCTGAGCGTGCGATGTCGTAAGCCTACACCTGAGAACGGAGTCTAAGTGGTACAGGGTTTTCACCAGGTGCAACTTTGCGGAGGCGGAGACCCGAGTGCCGGACCACAGGAGACGCCGCTGGAACCGGGAGAGGTGAGTGTAGCTGCAGCTGGGCTGCTGGGGCACAAGAAGGTACACGGGTGCGCCTGTGACCCGAGACATGAGTCGTAGGAGCACCTGTGACATTAAGAATACATGTGCAAGCTCTAAAGACGCTCTTTTCAGTGCATTTTGCACCTCGAGACCCTCGCTCCAAAAGCAATGAATAAAAATGTTTTATTTTAGTGTCTTTTTGTAAACTTTGCAGACTTTTGCAGACTTTGGTAAACCTTTGTGAATGTTGTGGTTAGGTGGAGTTTTCTACGTAAGGTACATACACTGATATTCTAAATATGTAAATAACCTTTGAATATTAATTGCCATTGTGCCTTTTAGAGTAATTTGCATATTGACCGCTGTATTTATATTGGTGGTGGGATTGTCACTTCGCATGTCTGAAAAATCTTTCAGTCTTTCAGTCCAGCTTATTGTTTCTTCATTCCTGCATTGGAACTCTAGCTAAGTTGTTTACACTCCCATTCGGACCATAAGTAGAGCAAATCGGTGAATCAGTGACCTTAGTCAGCCCGGGTCATGTGATCTTGTGAATTCTAAGGCTACTGATTGGCTGCAGTGGTCCCATAACTGCAGACACCACCAACTGGCTAGAGGCTGTCCGACCCAACTGGGTACCTCGATGATGTGATGGATAGAATGATAATTATGCTTCGGCCCCAGATGGTTTTCCAAAAAATAGGAAGTTCCTTTACAAACAAATTGGCTATTTTGAGATTCCTGAAGTCTTTAGAATCTTCCTGTTTTTTACCCTATCATCTCAGAATGAAAAATACTCCAGCTATACCTTATCCAACTTCCCACTCAACATCGTGGTCCCTAGTTGGTTTATTGACATTCCTGGGCCAGGAGTGTTTGTTGGACACGGGACCAAATCAGTGACGGTAGGAGCCCTGAGAGATGCTTACATGTGATGGTGATGCCACTGGTGCCAAAAGAGGTCCAGGGACTCCAGCACTTAACCAACTCCAGTTCTCTGTCATTGTCTTGAAAGTCTTGGTTTGCATGTTAACATTCCTGGCTAGTCCCGAAGTTTGGCAGTCAGTGGACCATTGCAGTGACCTTATTAATCTCCGGTGATATCACTGATCCATGTTCCTGGGACCTTCTCTATTTACGGCTGAGGCCACTGATTGTCCTTTGACCACTGATAGGTCCTACCCCAACAAGATCTTGGAACCAGGAGATGGAGCAGGATATGAACACTTGATTCTTTCATTTATTTGTGTACCACTGCCCTCGACCCAAATGGGTTTTCTGAAAATCAAAATTCCCATCTCACAAATTTGGGTCGCCGATGGGTCGACGATGAAGTTTTGGTGGTTGAACGGTATCGATAGAGCTAGAGTTCACCGAGTCTTCTAGTCTATGGAGATGATGTGTTGTTATGCCTCATTAGTAGACAGCCCGCTAACGAGTCTGTCTATTCCAGGATGTTCTTTTTAGCTCCGGAGACGTCACGTAACCAGCAGCTAACTAGCGCTCACGTCAGCCGCAATAATTGACACAATTAGTGGAAGCCGCTTCTGCAGTTCCTTCAGCGACGCTCAAAGTCCCATAATGGATCCGAGAAACGAGGGCCTTCAGTCATATTCCAACGACACGTTTTGTTTGGCGTCTTAATTATCTCAGTCATTAATTATTCAACTCAAGTCCTTTTTGCTTGTTGAACTTTGTATTTTTTTTTAACCTAGTCTTTAAAAAATAAAAAAATAAATAAAAAAAATAAAAAAGTCTGGGTTTTCCGCGAGGTGTAATTAAGGCGAGAGGCTTAGGTTTTAATTATTATGTATAATACATGTGTAAACAACACCCGCTCGTTGTGTTCTTTTTGAGTGTGATAACGTCGTCTTACAAGCTTTTACAAACCCTCGGTGGTTTTTTTTTTTGTGTGTTTTTCTTTTTGCAGGCAGCGATGAGACGAGGCACTCGAGCTGAAGAGATTAACATTTCTCCAGCATATGGCGGAGCAGCGGCGGCCACGGGCCATACCTTCATTAAATGCAAACTATTTCATCAGGTTTTCAGCCTCCCGCCGAGACTCCCTCTGGTGTCACCTTCTGTCCCCGAGGTTTAGTGGCAAGGGACAATATGTACCCGAGGAGAGGACTGGGGAGGGATCGTTACTCTCACCGCTTTGTTATTTTAGGATAAATTTTGCATCTGAGACAAATTAGCAGATCTATAAATGAAATATGGAACGTTAACTGTAGGAATAGAATTATTATTAATACTCTCTTTTACACAATTTTAGTTTCAAAAATTAGGTCAAGATTTTTACTTCCTGTTTTTATTCTTTGACTTTTTTTATATCAATCGCTATTTATCCATGAAATCAATCAATTAATCTATCCATTGTATCCAGAGCCATGTTTTTGTATCACATTTGTTGTTACATACTTGTACACTGCTGTCCCCCCACCATACATGACCACCGTACATGACCACCGTACATGACCACCCTACGTGACCACCCTGCATGACCACCCTACATGACCACCCTACATGACCACCCTGATATCTGGAGTGAATAAAAAGGGAGCATTTCTATTTACTTTTCCTTACCTCCAGTAGACATGTTCTCTATGGGGCTCATTTACTAAGCGTCCGCGGGACCGCGATTCCGTCGGGTTTCCAGAATATTTCCATTGTGCAGAGAATTGCCCCGGGTTTTTGGTGCTCGCATCGGCGCCGGATTGCATGCGACAGAAATCGGGGGGGGGGGGCATGGCCGTCGGACAACCCGACGGGTTCGGACAAACCACAGAATTTAAAAACGGAATTGTGTTGCAAGACATGCACTCACATGCACCAAGAAGAAGCAGGTGAACTCCGGCAGATTGCGGCGCAGAAGAGACGGATGCAGGAACTCGGGCGCACAACCTTAGTGAATCGCGACAGAACCGAACCAAATCATAACCAACAAAGTTATGAGTGCAGCTTCACAATGGCCACTTCTACCTTGGGAGGTTCTTCCCATTTCTTTTTTTATCCATGGTATCACAATCTAATGAAGGTTACTTTATTTGATGTGGTGTGCGCTGTGTGAGTGGAGTGGAGTGTGTGCTGTGTGAGTGTAGTGGAGTGTGTGCTGTGTGAGTGTAGTGGAGTGTGTGCTGTGTGCGCAGTGTGAGCGGAGTGGAGTGTGCGCAGTATGAGCAGAGTGGAGTGTGAGCGTAGTGGAGTGTGTGCTGTGTGCGCAGTGTGAGCGGAGTGGAGTGTGCGCAGTGTGAGCGGAGTGGAGTGTGCGCAGTGTGAGCGGAGTGGAGTGTGCGCAGTATGAGCAGAGTGCAGTGTGAGCGTAGTGGAGTGTGTGCTGTGTGAGCGGAGTGGAGTGTGAGTGGAGTGTGCGCAGTGTGAGTGGAGTGTGAGTGGAGTGGAGTGTGCGCTGTGTGAGTGGAGTGTGCGCAGTGTGAGTGGAGTGTGCGCAGTGTGAGTGGAGTGGAGTGTGCGCTGTGTGAGTGGAGTGGAGTGTGCGCTGTGTGAGTGGAGTGGTGTGTGCGCTGTGTGAGTGGAGTGGAGTGTGCGCTGTGTGAGTGGAGTGGAGTGTGTGCTGTGTGTGCAGTGTGAGCGTAGTGTGCGCGGCGTATTACCAAAATTTTCATACTCCTCCTCGGGTAAAAATACTCCTCAAAAATGGTGAGAGGAGTATTATTACCCTTCTGGAAAAATGTTAGTGCGACCTCTGATAATGGTCTTTATGCTATTTTTGTGGTTGTAATGGTGGCCTCATGATGTCAAAGTGTTATTTGTCTCATGTATAGTGGTATTGTGGCGCTATTGGACTAAACTGATGTGTTGGCACCTTGCACTAGAAACGTCGCCTTTGGTTTGCAGTTTGGGCACTCGGTCTCTTAAAGGTTCGCCATCACTGTACTAGAGGGTTCATGACTCCCTCAGACAGCTCCTAACCTGGAGAGGGCGCTATTCACAACTACTAGCCTGCCTATGTATTGGCAGGGGTGTTGCAAATGCTTTCTTATGATTTCTCATGTTTCCTTAAAGGGGTTTTCCCACGAAGGAAAGTTAGGCCCTATCTCACTTCTGAGATCCCCACAGATTGCAAAAACCAGGGGTCCGTCGCTCTGTCAGATTAATTGAGCAGACGGCCGCACATGACCGCTCTGCTCCATTAATCTCTATGGAAAAAAAAAATCTGACTCTTCTCTGCTCATTGTCACTTTGGGGGAGATTTTCATAGGTAAATGGGGGAGATTTCACATAAAAGTATAACCACTAAACATTGGGGATGGACAGGACGGGAATGGAGGACACCAGGGAAAAGCACAATGGCGCAGATTTACTTACCCGTTCATGTCACGATCCAGCGGCGCGTTCTCAGTTGAGGATTCGGGTCTTCCGGCGATTCATTAAGGTCCTGCGCCCGATGTCCACCAGGTGTCGCTGCTGCGCCGAGGTCCACCGGAGTTCACCATCCTATTCCTGGTGCATGTAAGCGCGTGTCAAGCGACACTCTTTTTTTTTTAAATTACCGTGGTTTTTCCTAATCCGTCGGATTCTACAACGGCCATGCCCCCCGATTTCCGTTGCATTCATGCTGGCGCCGATGCGCCACAATCCGATCACGTGCGCCAAAATCCCGCAAACCGGTAATTTTCAGGAAACCCGAAGAAAAAGAGCGATTCGGACCCTTAGTAAATGTGCCCCAATGAGTCAGAAATTGACAGTCTCTAATTTAGTTAGAAAACTATTGGTATCTTTAACCCCTTCCCGACATTTGACGTACTATTACTGCATGGCGGGAGGTGCGGTCCTGCAATATGCAGTAATAGTACGTCAAACTTCTGTACGTCAAACTTCTGGCCCCGGCTCCTGAACGGACCCAGGGCCACAAGCTGCGGGTGTCGGCTATATATTATAGCCGACACCTGCCTCTAACACCCGCAATCGAAGATTTCTCCGATCGCGGGTGTTAACCCCTATGCTAGGGGCATTTAACTGGATTTGGACCCCCCCCCGTGGCGCTTACCGGGAGGGGGACTGCACGATCTCCTTCCGGGTGCCGGGTCCCTGCATTCTGTATTACACTGTATTAGGTGAAGAATAGCTTGAACAAGCGATCAGTGGATTGTTCAAGCTTACCTGTAAAAGTAAAGAAAAAAAGTTAAAAACACTAAATAAACACAGTTTTTAATAAAAAGTCCCCTAAACACAAACATTCCCTATACACATCTAATAAAGTAAAAGAACCTGAAAATCACCAAAACCCCCCACATATTTGGTATCGCCGCGTCCGTAACAATCCGTACAATAAGTCAGAAACATTATTGGACCCGTACGGTGAACGTCATAAAAACAAAACCCGAAAAACTCGCCAAAAATGTAAATTTTCATAAAATCCCTTCACAAAAAATCAAACAAAATTTAACAAAACGGGATTTAACAATTAAATTGTGTCGCAAGATCAAGCACTTACATGCACCAGAAGAAAAAGATGAACTCCGGCGGACCTGAGCGGGGAAGCGACACTTGCAGGATATCGGGCGCACGATCTTAGTGAATCGCGGCAGATGTGCATTCCGGTCAGACAACGCACTTTTGGGGAACGCGCAGGACAGGTAAGTAAATGTGCCCCAATGTGTTTGCTACTCGGGGTTTGTTTCCATCGGGTTTCCCGAATATTTCCATTGTGCGCCTAATTGCCCCGGGTTTTGGGCGCACGCGATCGGATTGTGGCGCACCGGCTTGCATGCGACAGAAATCGGGGGACAACCCGACGGATTCGGAAAAAACGATGAATTCTAAAACGGAATTGTGTCGCAAGACATGCACTCACATGCACCAGGAAGAAGCAGGTGAACTCCGGCAGACCTCGGCGCAGAAGAGACGGATGCAGGAACTCGGGCGCACGACCTTAGTGAATCGCAGCAGACCCGAATCCACGTCGGACAATGCACCGCGGGATCGCGACAGGACCGGATAAGTAAATCTGCCCCTATATGTATAACAAGCTCTGTTTTAGAGTCAAGCTTTGCTCAAAACAATTAGTTTGGATGGAATTCTCTTCAGGATTTATTGTAGGACTACTCTCGAGAACTTCATCTAAAGAGATCTTCTCCCTGCAGAAGAAAGAGCCATAGCATGAACTCCACGAGTTGCCTCATAAATGGCCACATAACCAAGAAAACCAGAAGCCGGTTCTAAGCCACCTTTAGAAGATGTCAAATTTGTCTTAACTTTGTCTCCACCTGTTTGGGAACCCTTGTGAAAGGCATAATCAATTCTAGGAGCCATGTTTCTATGTAAACTTATAAGAACGCTACTACACTTGATCTTATACAAAAGGTTCTTAGAAGTGCTGTTTGGGGAGTAGCCTAGAGACAGGGGCTTGGATTGGCGAAAGCTCGCCTGGCAGCGGAGCGCCAGCTCCATGCCAAGATCCAACTAACATAGTTTTAACTGCAGCACCTTTAATCTACTACTAGTTCACTGCCTCCATACATGGTCCCCTTATCAAACGAGCTGTGTCAGGCAGAATTTTGGGTTGTTTTCATGGCTTCCATGTTAACTTTGTCGCCACCCTGCTGTGTAATCCACAAAATATACTGGCAAACTTTTATCATGTACCGATATTATTTGAGCGCTTCTTGCTCACCTCCTTTGGTTCCTCTCTGCCACCAATTGGTTTGAAGCCTGAGTCCATTTAGGGTATGTCGCCATGACACTCTCTAGCCTGCTGCCGCTGCCTCTGCATGCCGTCCCCTATAGTGTCAGGGTCAATTATTGGATGTTTTAGATGCTATCTAGCTTCATTCTGTCACTCTGTCATGGCCATGCTGTTGCCCATAATTTTGGCATAATGGTGCGATTAAGCAGCCTCAGAGGCATCCATGCATGCTGCCCCTGCTGTTTCCTGTCCATTTCCGTGGTGTTTCCATCCTTTTCTGAGGTTCCCAGGTGTTTGGCCAAGCTTCCCTGTGCAGAGCCTTGGTCCCCTTGAAAAATGCTCGAGTCTCCCATTGACTTCAATGGGGCTCGTTATTCGAAACGAGCACTAGAGCATCGGGAAAAGTTTGTCTCGAATAACGAGTACCCGAGCATTTTAGTGCTCGCTCATCTCTAATGAAAACGTTATTGGCATTAGAATACGGAAAAACTAAGAATTTTATGAACAAAATATTTACATATTTTTAGTATTAAAACATGATAAACCCTTTATAAATTTGGTATCTCTGTTGTATTACCAACCCAATGAGTAAGGTGTTATTTTGACCTTACAATAAAAGATTGTAAACAAAGCCTGTAGCAATGTAGTGTAATTGTGGGGGTTTTTTTGGCAATTTTACTACATTTAGATTTTTTTTCCAGCTTCCCTATACAATGAAAATAATAGAAAATAGAGCCACTAGAAAGATCATTTGTCCCGCATGTAATGCCCTCCTATGCCTCTGTATGTTTACAAATAAAAAAGATATTGTTTGTGGAAAGAAGGGAGTAAAAAGCAGAGAAGCAAAAATCTAAAAGGTCCTGGTAAGGAGAGGATTAATCGGTACATTTTTGAATGGAGTAAGGTTCATTAAAACAACATATTAACACACCACTGCCACGAGCAGACGGCCGCACATGACCGCTCTGCTCCATTAATCTCTATGGAGCTGATGGAAACTGCCGAGCGCTGCGCTCACCGATCTCCGTCAGCTCCATAAAGATTAATGGAGTAGAACGGTCATGCGCGTCCGTCTGCTCAATTAATCTGACAGAGCAACGAGGGTCGAAGGACCCCTCGTTTTCGCGATCTGCTATGGTCTCAGCATCGAGACCCGCATTGTTTAGCAAGTTAGGCCCTATAAAGTGGATAGGGCTTAACTTTCCTTTGTGGGAAAACCCCTTTAAACTTGCAGGTCACTGGTGTCTACACTTATGTGTCCCAGTTTTTCTTCTTTTGCCCTGCAGGCAATACATTCATTTGTTTTCTGTTTTCAGCCACTTTAGCATATCTACTAACTGTCCCAGATCCAGCAGGACAGTCCCAGTTTTCCCAGTTGCCCAGTGTACCGGCAAAGAGGCTTCTCCAGCAGATGAAACAGAGGTGATGGGACAGGAAAGGGAGAAGAACAGGAAAGGCCCCATGTGTCTTCCCTGTCCTCTGCTCATTCCTACTGCTGTACACCTACTGTGCATACCTCCCAACCGTCCCAGATTTGGCGGGACAGTTCCGGGTTTTTACCTGTATACCAACTCCCCGGGTGGTTGCCATATTTTCCCACTGAGCCCCGCATTGTCTCGGACCAAGAGTCTGAGTACCGTCTCCTGGTCCTGGGACACAATGGCTGCAGAGACAGTAGTGATGGGAAGTTCGGCTCACTAAGAAAAGCTGGCTCTTCTGGCTCCTGAATGGCTCCCTATTAAATATATAATTGGGAACCTCCGGACAGTCAGTCACCCCCTCCACTCCACTTTTAACCTGATTTTATCGGGTCAAAGTACATCACCAAACTTCGGCAAACGGTGCCATAGTCCATTGGAAATGTCAACACATGCACAGCAGTGGCCATTACTGAGACAGGGAACGTCCGGAGTGTCGTGACGTTTCGGAGGTAGTGCCTCCTTCCTCAGACATGCGCCGTAGTGACAGGGTAAGACCTTAAATACAATAAAGTCTAAAAACAATACAATAAGAAATCTAGTGAAAACCATCAACATTTACATACAATAACCTGTCATGAACTGACAGTGCAGAAAATCCACTTAAGACCATAAAGTTAATGAAATAGATGAATATCATAGAAACACATTAAAGTTGCATTGTTCATTCAGCCCATGGGGGTATAAGGTGTCCAATTTAGTAATCCAGTAAACCTCACCTTGTAGTCATTTCTTTTTTTCTAATCTCCTCATTTCCATGTGTTACATTTTCTAACACTAACCACCTTAGCTCACTGACATTATGGGGGTCATTTACTAAGGGCTCGATTCGCGTTTTCCCGACGTGTTACCCGAATATTTCCAATTTGCACCGATTTTCCCTGAATTGCCCAGGGTTGTTGGCGCACGCGATCGGATTGTGGCGCATCGGCTCCGACGGAAATCGGGCGGCGTGGCCGAACGAAAACTCGACGAATTCGGAAAAACCGCCGCATTTTAAAAAAAATAACTGGTGGACGTCGGAGGAACTGCCTTAGTGAATCGCCGGAAGACCCGAATCCACCGCAGAGAACGAGCCGCTGGATCGCGAATGGACCGGGTAAGTAAATCTGCCCCTATGTTTCAGTTCGCAAAAGTGTCTAGCAACGCCCGTCTCATGCTTAACCCTTTCATTACCAGTGTTAGGTTCTTCAGCATTCTTAGTTATTGGGGCTCATTTACATACCTGGTCCATTCGCGTTCCAACGGCGGCTTCTCCGACGAGCGTTCGGGTCTTACGGCGATTCATTAAGGTCATGTGCCCGATGTCCACCAGGTGTCGCTGCTGCGCCGAGGTGCGCCGGAGTTCACCGATCTCTTCCTAGTGCATGTGAGTATGGCTCGTGCGACTGTTTTTTTAATTTTAAATACAGCGTTTTTTCCGAATCCGTAGTTTTTTCCGAATCCGTCGTGTTTTCTGACGGCCACGCCCCCGATTTCCGTCGCATGCAACCCGGCGCGATTGTGGCGAAATCCGATCGCGTGCGCCAAAATCCCGGTGGAATTCGCTGCAAAACGGAAAAAAAACTGTAAATCCGACGAAAAAAAACTAATCGGACCCTTAATAAATGTGCCCCATTGTCTTATCATTCAATCTCGCTATAATGGCTGTAGCTGTCTGCCCAACATATGCCAGCCCACACGGGCATTTAAGCATATAGATCACAGATTGGGTATTGCAAGTAAAGAACCCTCTAATTTGAATTTTTGTACCTTGTCTAGGATGGTTAAATGTTTCACCTTTAATAATACAATTACAATTTTGACACGCAAGACAAGGAAAAGTGCCTTTTCTTTTGGCTGCCAAAAATGTTTAGCACAATTCTTTCACCTCCTGTCTGTCTGATCTAATTATTTCATTAGCTATTGAACGTCCCTTTTTATAGATAAAACTAGGGGGATCCTTAAACGGCAATCCATATTTTGGATCATGGGACAGTATCGGCCAGTTCTGTACGATGGTCTTGTTAATGAGGTTCGCGTGCCTATCCTATCGGGAGATGTACGCTACTTGATCTCTAGATTTCTTTATTATAACAGACCTAACGTCTCTTCTCGATCTCATGGCAACCTCCTGCCCAACTCTCTCTACCTCCTCTTTTGGATGCCCACGTTCAACAAATTTCTGAACTAGCTTTTCCTTCTGAATATCGTATTCTTCCTCGCTGCTGCAGATCCTACGTGCACGTACAAATTGACTTTTTGGGATCCCTTTAAAAGTCTGAGGGGCATGGTAGCTATCATATTTAAAGGGAACCTACCACCCCGATTCTACCTATAAAGGTTGAAGGGGTGGTAGGTGGATGCATGGGACGTGAGGATAGCCCTTTTTGGGCTAATCCTCACGTCCCGGGTGTCTTTTAGAAAACTTTATTACAGGCATATGTAAATATTTTTATGCGGCTACTGGGGCGTGGAATAGCCGGACATGAGGCTACTAGTCACGGCTACTCCACGCCCCAGTAGCCACGTTACTCCGCCTACCATTTAATCTTCGGCGCGCAGCTCCTCACAGCTGCGCGCCCTCATCCGAGTCCCCCGGCATCTGCGGCCTTCTGCGCATGCGCAGTAGCTCCGGCCCCGGGGCCGCGCAGCCCAAGGCCTGCGTTCTGCGCATCCGAAGATTAAATGGTAGGCGGAGTAACGTGGCTACTGGGGCGTGGAGTAGCCGCGACTAGTAGCCTCATGTCCGGCTATTCCACGCCCCAGTAGCCGCATAAAAAAATTTACATATGCCTGCAATAAACTTTTCTAAAACATAGCTGGGACGTGAGGATGAGCCCAAAAAGAGCTATCCTCACGTCCCATTCATCCACCTACCTTTATAGGTAGAATCGGGGTGGTAGGCGCCCTTTAAGCAGATTGTTACGATGGGTTTCTTTAGAGTACAGTGTGGTCATGAACTGATCGCCTGACTTCTTTATTTCGGCATGTAAATAGTGTAATATCTGCGTGTGCTGTTCTGAATCTTTCCATAGTAAGCAGACGTCATCCACATATCTGGTCCATAAAATAATGGACTCAGACCACTGACTAATGTGGATGTAGACGTCTTCAAAATATGTCATAAAAGATATTGGCAGAACTTGGAGCCACAGGGGCCCCCATTGAGGAGCCCTGTAGCTGCAAGTAATATTCATCGCCAAATCTAAAGTAATTTTTCTTCTCAAAATAACTTCTAATAATGTCATAATGAATTGTATATCTTTATTGTTCAATGAGCTCTCGCTTTTAAGGGCTTCATGTGTTGCCCTCGTACCTTCTTGATATGGGATGTTTGTGTACAAGCTTTTTATGTCTAATGTACAAAACCAAGTAACTTCAGAGCAATTGACAGTCTCTAATTTAGTTAGAAAACTATTGTTACCTCCAGTAGACAGTTCTCTATGGGGGCTCATTAATAAGCGTCCTCGGGGTTACCGCGATTCCGTCGGGTTTCCAGAATATTTCCATGTGCGAGAATTGCCCCGGGTTTTTTTGGTGCTCGCATCGGCGCCGATGAACATGCGACAGAAAATCGGTGGGGGGGGGGGGGGGGGGGCATGTCCGCGACAACCCGACGGTTCGGACAAACCAGAATTAAAACGGAATTGTGTGGCAAGACATGCACTCACATTTCACGTAGAAATGTCAAGAAGAAGCAGGTGAACTCGCGTCAGAATTGCGCGCATGATAAACGGATCAGGAACTCGGGCGCACAACCTTAGGAAGTTCTGGCGACAGAACCGAACCAATCATAACCAACAAAGTTATGAGTGCGCTTCACAATGGCCACTTCTACCTTGGAGGTTTCTTCCATTTCTTTTTTTATCCATGGTATCACAATCTAATGAAGGTTACTTTATTTTACCTATCAAAAGCAACAGAAATGTATCCATGGTTAACATAGTAAAATCTTTAATAATAATAGGTTTCTTATCTGGGGCTTTCTACTCTTTGGCCATTAGTCTCATTAAGGGGATTAATAGTAAGGCGCTGACAAACAATAGATAGCCATGGATCTCTAGTCCTCATCACAATTGGAAGAGCCTTGAGTCAATCAAGTCTTCACCCTAATCAGGTGCTTTATGAGAAAGATGTTACAAAAGACAGTTAAACTCTTCAAAAAATGAGTATAAAAGTTTCAATTTTTTTTAATTCACTGCTTAATAATCCTAACTGCTAACTAATTATTATATTACTAACCAAATCTTTCACCATGTACATTGAATATGCAGCAGAAAGGAGATATGATTTATAAATGCCCCTAACAGGTTAAAGTGACTGATTTTGTGTTGTTCAGCTCCACCTTGTGGATATAGCATAAAAACCTGTCCTCTAGTTCCTGAGAATCAGGGTTAATAGAATTGTAGTTTCGTTTCTCTCTTCCTCTCCGTCAGCCATGGCTCTGCGACTAGAGAGGAGCTGGACTGCTCCATCTGTCTGACCAATTATACAGATCCTGTAATGCTGAGATGTGGACACAACTCTGCGGGTCTGTATTGATCGTGTGTTGGATACAACAGACGGGTCGGAGGTTATTCCTGTCCTGATGTAGAGAAGAGTTTCAGGGCGGCCGGCACTGATGAGGACTTAGCTCTGCGGAAGATAATGGAGAATTTACTGACCCTCAACCAACACCGAGAGAAACCGGGATCTGCTGCACTACTGTGTGGATCTCCTGTACCTGCTGTGAGTCCTGTCTACATGTTGAGCTTCTCTGTGTGATAAACACCTGAAAGTCCAGCAAGTCACCAGAACACGTCTTATCGACCCCAGCACTTCCCGGAGAACCGGGAAATGTTCTGTCCATAGAAGATCCTGGAATATTACTGCACTGAGATGCTACATGTATCTGGTGTCTGCAGTTTGGCCGGAGAACACTTGGGCCATAGAGTGGAGTACTGGATGAGGCCTCTTGAAGAAAAAAAGAAACTGAGAATGTTCTCCAGAAACTGATCACAAGAGAAGGAATGAGGAAGAGTCCAGAGTCTGGAGGAGACAGGAGAAAAGCTCAAGAAAAAAGCTGGAGAAGCTGAGAGAGTCACTGCCCTGTTTATAGACATCAGGAGACGAGGACGACCTGGAGAAGAGGGTCCTGAGTGACATCTCCAGTGCAGGAGAAGGAAAAGTCCCTCTCCGTCTGCTCTGATCCAGAAGCTGGAGATACAGAAGGACGAGCTGTCCAGGAAGATGAGGCACATTGAGGAGCTGTGAACATGACGATCACTGACTGTGTTACAGGAACCAGAAACAGGTGACTTGTGTGATCCTGAGGAGGGGGAGGGGATGAGGACACAGGGGGACATGATAACCACGCCATAGGTAGTGTCTGGATGTGACTGTGATCTCAGACACATTACAACATTATGTGACATAATATCAGGTATAAGAGCGGGATCTATGTGGAGGGTCCTGAGAACATATTACTGGATGTAAACACGGCTCTAATAACATCTATATACGAACCTGAAAACTGCAACCTGGAGACAAAGAAGGAGCAAGCGTCAGGAAACACGGAGAGATTCCAATTATCAGGTGATGAGCAGCCGGAGATTTACCTCAGGCACCATTACTGGGATGTGGAGATCAGTAGATCAGGGAGGTGGAGGGTAGGGATGTGTTATCCCAGTATAGACAGGAGGGGAGGTCAGTCAGGTATTGGATATAATAACAAGTCCTGGTGTTTGAGGAGATATAATAATGAGTATTATGTGATACATGACAGTAAATGGATCCAGTTACCTCACAATATCTCCAGTGATGGAGTCCGGATCTGTCTGGATTATGAGGCGGGGGAGTTGTCCTTCTATGAGCTGTGTGACCCCATCAGACACTTACACACCTTCACCACCACCTTCACCGAGCCCCTTCATGCTGTGTTATGTGTAAGGGAAGGTTCTATAAAGATATTAGGGGGAGTCAGGAACTGGGAGAAACCATCATAACCTAAGAAATCATCCACAGGCTGCATGAAGGTTGCAGGCCTCCACGGTTCAATAGACAACTAACAATTAGCATGTACATTAATTAGGAAAAACTAAAAAGAAAATCTGGTTTATTCTTGTATCGCTGGAATTTATTTCTCCGGAAGCACAGCATGCTCTGAGTTTAAAGATTTTGCTGTAGTTTTTGTTATAGGAATAGAAAAGAAGTTAAAGGGAACCTACCACCACGAATCTACCTATAAAGGTAGATCGGGTGGTAGGTGGATGTATGGGACGTGGATAGCCTTTTTGAGCTAATCCCTCCGTCCCCCGCTAGCGTAGCCATACTTATGCCCAATATGTAATTTAATTAGCGCTACGGGCGTGGGTAGCGGACAGGCTACACGGCGCGGCTTCCACGCCCAGTAGCTGATCCCGCCACCCTGTGATCTTCGGCGCGCAGCTCCTAGCTGCGCGCCCTCGTCCGAGAAGCCGGAGTTCTGCGAATGCACGTAACTCCGCCTCGTTCCAGAGATACGCATCCTCGGGCCTGCGATCTGCATAGACTCTGCATAGACTTGCATAGATCTGCTAGACTCTCATGCGGGGAAAGGGAGCACTGGGGCGTGGAGTAGCCGCGCCGTGTGTAGCTCGTGTCCGGCTACTCCACGCCCCGGTAGCCGCTTATTAAATTTACATTTAGGGCAATAACAGTTTATGCTACGCTAGCGGGGACGTGGGATTAGCTCTAAAAAAGGCTCCTCACGTCCCATACATCCACCTACCACCATCTACCTTTATGGTAGATTGTGGTGGTAGGTGCCCTTAATGCTTGAAATGCTTTCTTTGATTTCTCATGTTCTTAAAGGGGTTTTCCCACGAAGGAAAGTAGGCCTATCACGCCAACTTGAGGTACAGGGGGGTGCTCATGATTGAGGACCCAAACCAGATTGCAAAAAAGAGGGGTCCATCGTCTGTCAGATTAATGAGGCAGACGGCCGCGCATTGAGCCGTTTGCTCTATAGAGATTAATGGAGCAGAACGGTCAATGCACGGCGTCTGCTCCATTACTCTGACGGACGGACGAGGACCCCGTTTTCGCGATCTCCAACGGGATAGGGTCTAACTTTCCTTGTGCGGAAAACCCCTTTAAGCTTGCAGGCTCACTGGGTGTTACACTTATATTTTCCATTTTTCTTCTCTTTTGCCTGCAGGCAATAGGTTCATTGTTTTCTGTTTTCAGCACGTTAGTGTGCAACACCCTGCCAACGTGTAGGCAAAGAGGTAGTTGCGAATAGGGCCCCTCTACCTGTCGAAAATCCTTATGTGACTTGATCAAATCACCCACAGGATAAGCAGTGAGGCATCTCAGGTAATAGCAGCAGTAGATTGCTCCGAAAACCTGGCAATAGTCAAGTGGGTGTAAGTTATTGACCAATGATGTTGCTGCATTGTAAATGGAGTGTGATTGGAGAGGTGCTACCACTGACCAGGAGAATAAAACCCCTGGGCAGGGAGGAGCACGGTCTTTGAGACTCATGCTCCTTCTCAGGAGCCTTGCTCTCTTTAACCCAGCTCTCTTGGGGAGCACATGCTTTACATCAAGACTCTCAGCACATGGACTGAGTGAAGAGGAGACAGTGTTCAGCAACACCTTCAGTGCTGAAACTTAACCTAATCCCAGGGACCCGGAGTGGGAGACTTCAATCCAGCGCTGCCAGTTCACAGTTTGGACACAGCTCCATCTGCAATTATCCCAGCCTGCATCTACTACCAGGCTGGCGCACCTAGTCCCGGGGACCCCTCCATGGACCACTCCAGTAATCCGAATCTGCTGTGAGACCATATAGGTCTGTTGCCTGCTGTTGCTCAATAAAGAACGTGAGTTATTTGCCCCTGTTGCCCCCGTCTGATCCTGGATCGGCTGTTACCACCACAGGCTTCCCCACCATTACCCAGGGACTATCTTACAGACACTAAGGGGTGTTCCAGGGAGAACCAGCACATTAGCCTCTCCCCCATATTGTCTTGCACACACCACCACTGGAGACTTGCCAGGCTTAGGACAGTCCTCCGGTCCCCATACCAAGCACCATGACATCAGCGTGCTAGCACTCCGGAGTCTTGGGCCCCGGCTGCCTCCAGGCCCCAAGAAAAGGCTAGGCCCCCGGTGGGGGATGTTGCATTAGCATAGTTACCAACCGTCCCAGATCCAGCAGGACAGTCCAAGTTTTCAGGTTCTGTGCCACTATCCTGTTCCGTGGATGGTATGTACCGGAAATGACAACTCTATCGGCATCCTCCGGACAATGACAGAGCTGTGATTACAGAGCCAGTAGCTACGCACTCTGTGCCTCTGATTCTATATAGTAGTAATGCCATTGTATGATGTCATTCCTTCTGTCGTCTTCACTGCTACCTGCATCGGCCTGGCGTGGGTGAACTCAGTGAACTCCGAGGGGGGGAACTTCAGCGCAGCAGCAACATTTAATGGACATGGGGGGAACTACCTTAGTGAATCGCCGCGAAGAGACCCGAATCCTCACAGAGAACGCGTTGCTGGATCGCGATGGAATGGGGTAAGAAATTGCCTATTGTGTTTCTCAGCTTCGGATGGAGCCCCCGCCTACCAGTCCGGGGGGCCTCTGTGTACCAGCAAAGGTGGCTTCTCCAGCAGACGAAACAGAGGTGGAGGGGACAGGAAAAGAAAAGAACAGGAAATGCCCCAAGTGTTTCCTGACAAATTTCCATTTTTTTTCAGACCAAACACAAAAGATATCATCAAAATGTTTCTATTAATTTGAAAGTACAATTGGGGGTATTTACTAAGGGCCCGATTGCGTTTTCCCGACGGGTTACCCGAAATTTCCGATTGCGGCGATTTCCCTGAATTGCCCCGGGACTTTGGTGGCACGCGATCGGATTGTGGCGCATCGGCACCGGCACGCACGCAAGGAAATCGGGGGCGTCGCCGAACAGAAAACCCGACGGATTCGGAAAAAACCGCCACATTTAAAAAAAAAAGGAAGCGAAAATTGCACTTACCTTCACTCAGCCCGGCTCAGCGTATTCCAGTGCGTTCGATTGCCTCTCAGAGCAGCAGCGCTACCTGGTGGCACGGCGGAGGAACACTGTATAAATCCGGCCGGAGTTTGAATTCTAGAGCAGAGAACACGACCGCTGGATCGCGGAAGGGCGGGTAAGGTAAATCTGCCCCAATGACGCAAAGACAGTAGTGGTGGGAAGTCCGACTCACTATGAAGAACCGACTCTTCTGGCTCCTGAACGACTCCCTTTAAAATATGTAACAGGGAGCTCAGGCCAGTCAGTTCACCCATCCACTCAAATTTAACCTGATTTATAAGGTCAAAAGGGGGTGTGGTGAGCCAAGTTAGGGGCAGGGTTTTCAGTGATCTGTTTAAGGCCGACTCCTTGTTCATACAAAAGTAGCTGTCTCTTCCTGCAGCTTGTTCGTGAATGACCCATCACTAACCAGGAGTGTGACCCGGCATACACCTCAGGAAACTCTCTGCATCTCCTAATAATTGTGTAGGTGCAGAGGGCAGGGGGAGCACGAGAGGTTAGATAGAGCTCGTGTCATGTGCCCCCTGCCCTTTCCGCAGCTTCAGACCTTGAGCAGCTCCACAGCAGCATGAGGGAGGAGATCACTCAGATCATACAATCTAAAGGCAGAACATGGGGGGTCATTTACTAAGGGTCCAAATCGTGCATTTTATCGTGTTTCCCCAATTTTCCGATTGCGCCGAATTGCCCCGGGATTTTGGCGCACGCGAGCGGATTGTGGCGCACGCGCCGGCTTTCACGCGACAGAAATGGGGGGGGGGGGGCCTCGGAAAACGCAACGGAATTGGAAAAAAACACGGAATTTAAAAAACAAATGTGTCGCAAAATCAATAACTCACATGCCCGGGAATAGTTGGTGAACTCGGCGGACCTCGCCGCAGCAGTGACACCTGGTGGACATCGGGTGCACGACCTTAGTGAATCGTGGGAGACCCGAATCCTCATCGGAGAACGCACCACTGGATCGCGACAGGACCCGGGTAAGGTAAATGACCCCCATTGTGATTGTTTGCCCTTACGCCTTCTCCACGCCAAGAGGGATAAACGGAGATGCAGACAGCAGCGCGCCCCCTGCACCCTGCGTAACTATGACCTTTCATGAGTGAAAGTTTCTAGGTTATTGAGCAATTCCATGCCGTATCATTGTACGCTGGTTTAGCCCAGATGTGTCCGGGGGGAATTGGGACTTCATCTATGATAACCCCCCATGTGTTGTGAATAAGATTGCTACAGATATGTTCTTGTGTATGGATCCTGCAGGAATTGGTGTGGGAACAGTTAATAAAGGGAACCTGTCAGGATGATTTACCACTTAATGATAGTATGTACATCATAATGGTGTTAACTCCTTACCAACGTGGTCATGTATTAGTAACAAACCTCGGCTGGGGTTGTATGGAGAGGGCTCACGGGCCAGATTATAGGGGCGGATGACGCCTGGGACAACAGCTCCGGACCCCACCAATTTCCCCTTAAGAGGGGACCCCACCAAATGTGGGCGATTTGAGCGGTCCCATTACTGCATTTGGGTCTGTGATAAGATTCCTTGCTCTGCCATTAGATGGTCTAAGGCAGTGGTGGCGGAACCTATGGCACGGGGTGCCAGAGGTGGCACACACAAGACAGGACTCAAAATCTTCCTCCAGTTCCAACAACTTAAAGATGATGCTTTCAGTCAATTTTGATACTACTTCGCTACTTGGGACTGTAGGAAAGAGGGAGAATGTGTAGACAGGGCCGAATTACTTTGGGAGACTCCTGCTGGCCCAAGATTCTCTGTGTACAGAGGGAACTGGAAAGAAGCAAATATGAATTTGAAATGATTTCCATCTTTCTACTGTGTTGCTGTCCTAGGAGGCAAATAAAAGTTGTTGAACAGGGAGCAGCAGTAAGTTACTGCTTTAATTTGCTTGGCACTCACGGATAAATGAGGGGGGGGTTTGGGGTTCAGTTTGGGCACCGCCCTTAAAAGGTCCGCCATCACTGGTCAAGGTAACCAAGATGGCGGCGCCAGGAGGCAGTGACTTCACAGAGGGTCACACAGATTGTGACATCACTACTTTTCTGCCGGCAAAGCGCCGCCCTCTTGGTAACTCCGAGAGACACGGAGGGGGAAGAAGATGAGGATGGGTGAACTGAAAAGCTGGACGGTTAAGTTGATAATGTTATTATACCCTGGACTGTAATAGGTTTTTTAGGGGATGGATATAGTAGTTATAGGAGGTGCATATAGCTATATAGTTAAGTAGGGGTGCATTAATAGTTATTATTGGGGCTTTGTATTTACTGATTCTAGGGGCTGTTATACAGTGATTAGGGGCGACTGTATACAGTGATTGTGGGGGATGTATAAAGTAGATTGCTCTACCCTGTCTAAAAACATTCAATGGGGGGCCCCCAACCGTTTTGTGCCCAGGGGCCCCCACCAACCTAATCCAGCCCTTAATCCGGTATATAGACAGCCTAGCACATGCCCACTCAGTATATAGACAGATCTGCATGTGCCACTCAGTATATAGGTAGCCCCTTCACATTGTCCCCTCAGTATATAGACAGCCCAGCACAGTCCTCAGTATAGATAAACCCACCAGTCCCACGTTAGATCGTCATTCCCGGTGACATCATAGGGGTGACAATCTGTCTCCATGACAGCCTCAACACCTGAGGCTATGCTTTCTGGTGCTTTGTTACAATGTGCAGTGGCATATTGTAATAATATGATCAGTAAAATCCCATATAAAGCATGTGAGAATGGAGCATCAGACAACCTGAGGTTAAAGTACCCTAGGGGGTCTGTTGAAAAATAGTAAAAAAATAGAAAAAAAAAGTCAAAAATTCAAATCACCCCCTTCCAAGAAATGAAAAAAAAAATAAACAGTGAAAAATCACAGACATGTTAGGTATCGCACGTCCAACCCAAAATGTCCGATCTAGAAAATAGAATAATCCTTATTTCGACATTTAACCCTGTGCGGAAAGTAGCGAAGAAATGTCCCAAACGCAACTTTTTCGCCATTCCCCAACCTATAAAAAAATGAATAAAAAGTGATCAAAAAGATTTTCTATATAATGCAGAATCTTTTTGACAAGTTACTTGTATCTGTAAAGGGGTTTCCTAGGGACGGAGTATAGTATGCGTGAAGCCGTAAGAGCTGCACAGGGGCGACCGAGTAGGAAGGGGGCCCCCTGTCTGCCTATCAGGCTGCCCTCACATGGAATAGCGCTGATCTCCATCTGCAAGAACAGTCATTTCGCCCATCAGGACAGTAATACAGACTGCAGGAGCGCCAAACTCAGACAGGAATAGGACCTGCTTTGAATGGAATGGAAACAGCCCTTGCATGAGCCCGTACAAGAGACTGGGGTCCTGTGCTAGCCGTAGTATATAATAATAATTCTTTATTTATATAGCGCACACAGAGTTGGAAAGTGTGCACAGAGCTGTCACATCAGTCCCTGTCCCCAATGGAGCTCACAATGTGGGAGGAAACTGGAGGACCCGAAGGAAACCCACACAAACACGGAGATAAAACATACAAACTCTTTGCAGATGTTGACCTGGATGGGACTAGAATCTAGGACCCCAGCGATGCAAGGCTGTAGTGCTAACCACTGAGCTGCCGTTCCTGCATGGTTGGTCTGAGCACCTGACCCTGAGGCCTGTTACCACATGGCGTTTTTGTTACGTTTTTTAAACCAATTGGAATGTTTGGCCAAACGCAAATGTATTTCCAATGAACGCATGACCTTTCATTGGACAATGCATATTGAGTTTGCAAAACATTCTCAATTGAGTTTGGATGTGTTTAAAACCTCGACAAAACCGCCATGTGGAAACCGCCCCCTCACACCGGCAATCTTAGCCAGAAGCTTGTTCCTACAAGGGGTTATTTTGCCGAATTGGCTGTTCGGCAGCTATTGATATATGTTTGGATGAGGGGCGGATCATCATCCAGAGCAAAACACTCGTCCGAGTTGATGTTAGTTCGAGCATTAGCGTTCTCACAAACTGCGCGTTGCTCGATATGAATATTTCGCCAGCCGGGAAAGTGGCATCTCCCGCCGTTTTGATTTTTGGGGCGCCAGAAACAGAGCCATTCACAAGCACAGGAGACTCTGCAGTACACCAGCATCACGTGGTACACTTACATGTCGATAGCAGTGGTTGGCTGGCCAGATCAGGTGACCCTGGAATAGACTAGCCACTCCCCACGCTGCTTGGATCAAAGTGAAAGTCACAGCACAAAATCCTTTGTGTGCTGTCAGTGGTGTAAATGGCAAAATTTCATCTAGACTTAGGTTGGCCTGCTACTGTTTAGCAAGCTAGTCTCAGAATCCCATAATCCAAATTCTATCTGCCGGTGAAGCGTGTAATGTACGTCCATGTGAGCGTAATCTATACAGTTTTTTTGTTCACATTAGAAAGGAACACAGAGACGCGGCGGAGTGAGCGTCGGACCCCCTACCCCCCCTCCCAATCCCACTCTCCCTCCCTCTTTAAGTGTTCTGACCAAAACAGGAGATCAGTTTGGGTCCCCTGTGGGCTCCGGATGGTGCCGTCCGAATGGAGCCCCGCGAGATGGACAGGGGCTGGGGGGAGCAGGCGGAAAGCTTGCCTGTGCAGCGGAACCGGCCAGCCCATGGCCCAAGATCCAACTAACAGTTGTTTTAACGGGAGCATACTTGACTCTACGACTATAAAACAGGGGAGGCGCGAAAAGAGGAGCGGGGGACGCCGGGGGCGCACCGCCGGACAGGGCACAGCAGGGGCAGAGAACCGTCCCCCTCCCCACCCCTCTGCCCTCTAAATGCTTCCATAGCTGCCAACACACGCCGTCTCCAGTTAAGTTTGTTCCTAGCTGCCAACCACACGTCGGTCTCCATAGCAGCCTTTACACACCGTCGTTTGCATAGCTGCTACACACGTTGTCTCGATAGCAGCCTCGGAAATGTCGTCTCCATAGCTGCCACCACACGTTGTCTCCATAGCAGCCCTCCACCCGTCGCAGTCTCCACAGCAGCATCCACACGCCGTTCCCTAGCTTGCTCCCACACGTTGTCTCCACTAGCAGCCCACATGTCCGTTCCATAGAAGCCACCAAACACATTGTCTCCATAAGGCAGCCCTTCCACATATAGTCGTCCATAGATGAGCGCCCCAAAAGTCGGCTCCATAGCTCCTCACATGTCGTTTCCCCTTAGCAAACGAGCTGTGTCGGGCTCATTTTTTCCGGTGTTGTTTCACAGGGACCGCTATGGAACTTGGTCATTTTGTCGACAGACATAAATATACTGTCACATTTGTGTTCACATAGGAAATATTTGCTAATCGCTTCTTGCTCACCTCTTTGGTCCTTTGTCTGACGGCCATAACCAGGAAAAAATAATGATAATATTACGTGATAAACGTTATCCTCACCAAAAGGAATTTTTAAAATTGTGGGGCGAAGAATGTGTAAAATTTTGGAGGTATGTCGCCATGCCATTCTCTAGCCTGACGCATACTGCTTCCGCATACGCCCCTTTACTAGTGTCAGTGGTTCAAGATTGGGTGTTTCTAGCATACGATCCGCCGCACTCCGGCGGAACGAAGGCTAACTAGAAAGGATCGGGGGAACAATAAGTGTTGTAGTCCAATAGGGTCAGAGAGGCAAGACAGACAGAACGGGAAAACATGAATGCTCGATACACTGAAGGATTGTCCTGTGCGTAATTGTAAGTCCTCGGGTTTCAATAATTTTCTGATTTTGGGGGGTTTTCAGGGTTTTTGGAAAGCTATTCACCTTGTGCAGAGAACTTGGTACCACTGGGAAAACCACTGATTTGAAGAACGAAACGAACGAGAAACGCGAAAAAAGTTCGACTCGAAAATACCGAGCACTCGAGCATTTACGTGCTCGCTAATTCTAATATCTACATATGGGGATGGTTACTTTTCATGCACAGGAGCCCCGCATTGGATAGGTCAAATCTCCACGACCCTCGTACAGGTTGGTTGTTATGGCTGCTTTCAGGTGAGGAAAAAATAGGCATCAACCAGAGAATGGAGCAGAAAGAAAGGGAGACAGGATTTATGATCGCTTGGGTCACCCTATCCTACCACTTCTCCTACCTTACCACGCAAACCGACGGAGAGGTGGTTACTGCAAATCAATTGTATTGTATATATGATGCCACATAATGTTTAGATAGAGATTGCTGATTCGTTACCTTAGGGTCACGTAAATGTTTCCTAGGTTTTACAGACGAACAGTCTTGTTGTTGGGCCCTGCCGGCGGAGGGTGGGGGGAAACAACTAAAAAAACTGGCCTTTGTTATTGTTCACAGAACTTGTGGTTTTTTAGTTTTACTTTTCTCAGCAGTGGCTTCCATGTGTTATATAGCAGAGCAAATGTACAGAACATAATTCTTACCAAGTGTCTCGTAAGGTGTAGAATTAGAGGTACTGATCTTGCTGCTGTCCAGCTCCGGCCCTGATGCAAACAGGTTTACAACACTTGCCTCTGATGGTCCTAGAGAATTGTAGTTCGTTTCCTCTATTCCTCCTATACAGTACCCAATCAGACCGCCAATACCAGTGAAGACACTGACAGAATTCAATTGTCTTCTGCATAAAACACTTGGACCTAGAAGAGAACGCCTACCAAACCTACCGGAGCGCATGACCCCTCTGGCCATTGGTGGCCTTATCCCTCCCTTCGTTTTTGCAATGCCCGTAATTTGGTACTTAGACTTTGGCTGCGCACGAGGGGACAAGTTGCGCAGTAGTAGGACTACGACCGGAGCGTAGACACCACACCATCAGACTAAGACCATCAGGCCTTTGTGGCGGAACTTGGTTGCCGAATGACACCTTAGACTCCAGGTCCCACCGAGCTTTATTACCTAGATCTGACCTTGGGTCAGTAGTACCGTGGTGTGCTCCAGGGGGTATCACTGACCCGGAGATTGGCAGTGTGACTGCCAGCAGGATCTTTCTTTGCATAGATGTGATCACCTATAGGATTAAGCAACGTCTACCTACAAACAAACCCATAATGGCAGTAAGTGTGATGCTACAGTATCTACAAGATAGCAGCAGCAGAGTACAATTACCTAAAGTTGTTCTCATGGTGTGCTCATTCAGAAAGCAGTACGTTCCCCCCAAAATATCAGAATCAGGATCACAATGGTTACCAACACCATCGCAGCAATGATGCCCGAGTACCAGGCCTGCAAACTGCAGAGAAAAATGTGTGAGAAGAAGAAACAGTGAAAAGACCTTATGGCACCAAGCGGCAGTGATCTGCAGAAATATCATCTGGACTATGCTTCAGGCAGAGGAGTTATCCGTGTCAGTCAGGCACCCGTTGATTCATGGTTTCTATACTTCCACTACTATTACTCACTGACTGCTGCAAAAGAGGAAAATTACTACGCTAACGACGACACCAAAGAATATGGATATTACTGCTCTTGCACTTTACTACTACTTCGATTAATAATAGAAGGGCTAAAGATCGGAGGTAAAATTGCATTACTTCTATACTAGTGCAACTACTATACAAATACTTATATCCCTACTACTAGTATTTCTACATCAAAACATTCTGATATTTACTACAACAACATGCTGATAAACATTTACTGCTGAGAATGAGTAAATATGACAGCTACTAATTTATAATAATCACACTAACGTATACTATTACTCACATGACTCCGGAATACTTTAGAATCCTGCAACAACTTACTGGAAAGATTACAACGTTTCCTTCTGGATATGCGTATTTTACTACTTACACACAAAAACAACCAAAAATAACAAAACAGGATAAAACAACCTGATGTAATTTAACCTAATTGCCCCCCCCTCATGCTCCCCAGTTGTGGACCAGCTGTCCACCAGAACGGGGTTGTGAAAATGTACCTTGTGGGAACTTATTGTGGATAGGTACAGTCAAGAGGATGGGTGGAAAGACACTTCTAAATCACTACCACTGTACCAACTACTATGACTTATTTTATGGATCAATATAAGTTATTAGTATATTACTATCTTCTTTATTATACTTACTGATCCTATCATTAGTAAGTCACTATGTTGGTATTTAGTGTGTGGTACATTGACCATGGCCTACAAACTACACACTAGTCGGCTAACACCAATTCTATGATTAATATTGCTCCACCTCATCAGACTTCCAGGATAATTCTCTTTTTTTAAACTGACTGGCTACATTACTAAAATACTATGCGGACAGGTACCACGACAGTACTTAAGTATACTAATATAATTTGTGCTCAACTATTACTAACTTACTAGAGATACTCTAGTATTTACTCTACTTCTAATATGTGATACATTTACTGTATTACCATGCTACTACAATTGCAGCAAGAAGGAATACAAACATATGGGGAGTGTCTACAATACTGCGCACAAGGTCGACATTTTGTCCTGGTAATGTCACAGTGTCGCTTTTGGCGATTATGTGCAGCTTCGACATGTATTTGACAGGCGTGCAGCTAGAGTTTCTGGGATTGTGTCGCACGCATCGAGTTGACATGGAAGAGGCTCCGTTTGCTTCACGCTAGGACCAGAAATGGGGGTCGGGGACGGGCGGTACGGTGATGGAGGGGGTGTTGGACGAATCGAGGATTTGATGAGTGTGGGATTAACCCTTTCAAATTGTGTCGCGACGGAAGACACTGCACTTGGATCTAATGGACTACTACCCATACGTCATCGCAGGCAGAGTAGTACTTAGTGGTCCGAGGTGATAATGTGCGTAGTAGTGTAGTAGCTGAGTATCCTTCCAACCGACTTTGAAAGCATCCTATTGCGCTGATATCTGGAGTGAATAAAAAGGGAGCATTTCTATTTACTTTTCCGTACCTCCAGTAGACATGTTCTCTATGGGGCTCATTTACTAAGGGTTCACGGGACCGCTATTCCGTCGGGTTTCACGAATATTTCCATTGTGCGTCGAATTGCCCGGGTTTTTGGCGCTCGCGATCGGATTGTGGCGCACCGGCTTGCATGCGACAGAAATCGGGGGCGTTGGCGTCGGATAACCCGACGGATTCGGAAAAACTGATGAATTTTAAAACGGAATTGTGTAGCAAGACACACTCACATGCACCAGGAAGAAGCAGGTGAACTCCGGAAGCCAGATATCTCTTTAGTGGAATTTAGTATGTTATCTTCAGTAACACTATTATCTATGTCTTCCATCATAAGAGTCAACCTCTGAGGTTCTAAGCCACCTTTAGAAGATGTCAAATTTGTCTTAACCTTTTCTCCACCTGTTTGGAAACCCTTGTGAAAGGCATAATCAATTCTAGGAGCCATGTTTCTATGTACAAATAAAAGTTAGGGCACTATCATAGACAGGGCTTAACATGCTGATGTGTGGTGGGGTTTCAGTGATGTTGTGCCCCCCATAGATCATTGAAAACGCGGGGTTCTTCTGTTGGGGGTCACATAAGCGTCCATGTCATCGCTCTGTGACAGTAATGGAGCAGAATGGTCATACATGGTGTTCTGCTCCATACGCGGACGGAACGCTTTTGGCGTTTCATATTTCATACCCTTTCAAAATCAATAACTTTTTATTTTTTCCCCATGTACAGAGCTGTGTGCGGCTGTTTCTGCGTAACAAAATACTTCCTAGGACCAGTATAAATATTCCAGGGCCCTGTACGGGGAAGCGGGAAGAAAAACATATCAAATGGGTTTGTTTATGGCTTCATGCGCGCTCCATAGGACCCCTCCCTTACTGCGCATCCATAGGACCGCTCACTTTACTGACGCTCCATTAGGACCCCTCCCTTTACTGGCGCCATAGGCCCCTCCCCTTTACTGCGACACGAGCAGTCTCCCCCCCCACTAGAAAACAAGATTCACACACCTAGCAACAAGCAATGTCCCCCCCCCCTAGCCCCCCCTAGACAACAAGCATTTCCCCCCCTCTAGAGACAACGAGCATTTCTCCCACCCTGGACAACGAGCATTGTCCCCCCCCAAAGACAAACGAGCATGACCCCCCCTAGACAAAGCGCATCCCCCCCCACAAGCAAGAGCATTCCCCCCACCCTAGAAAAGCAGCCATGTCTCCCCCGACCTCTAGACAACGAGCATGTCCCCCCCTCGAACGAGCATTTCCCCCTCACAAATAGAAAAAAAGAAGGTGCAGACAAAGCGAAACCCACTGAGACACTGAGGAAGATACACACAACCAAGAAAAAGAAGCATTGGACACCCCACAATACAACGAGCATTGCCACCCCCCAGACAACGAGCATTTTCCCCCCCCCCCCCTAGACACGCGCATGTCTCCACCCGCTCCAGACAAGAGGCCATGTCCCCCCCACTAAACAACGAGCATTTCCCCCCCCCCCCCCCCATAGACAACGAGCCTTTTGGTCTACCCCTGACCCTAGGACAACGAGCATTGTTCCTCCCCTGTGGCTGCACGTGCCCTTTTTTGTGTGTGTGGTATTTTTGTCTTCCAGGACCGTGCCTGCTGTGGACTGCTTCGATTCGAAGGATTACGTCGTGACCGACATTTCTAACAAATAAAAGGTCAACGAGGGGTGTGTCTGCGTTTTTGTTCAATAAAATTTTCTGGAAAAAAGGTATATTGTGTTGGTGATGTGTGTGTGATTATTATTTTTTTGAGACACTCTTATAGTTGCCATAAGGAGTGGGCGGCTTAGATGACGGTGCTCGTCTACTAAGGGCTGGCCTTAGTGTTTGCCTTAATGTTTTTGGCAATTCACACCTAAACGCCCATACCATGACCCGTACCCAACCGCCACCAGGGTGCCGGGAAGAGCCGTGGGTACAAACCAGTACCTGACCGTCTATAGAGGGCGGTAGTGGGGCGGCTGCAGGATGTTATTGTTGCGCTGGGATAGCCCCTAACAGTGGCCATCCCAGCGCAGTAATGGCCGGTGTGCTGCTTTTTTGTTATCAGGCTGATGAACCCATAGGGGCACCCATGCCGTTTTTCACCCCATTTTTTTGTAAAATGGGGGAAACAGCCTGTGAGCCCCCTCTTAAAGGGGGCACCCCACGCATGTTTTTGTATCAAAATTGAAGGAAAAAAACGGGATCCATGGTATGGGGTGGCCCCTATTTTTAAAATAAGCCAGATACAAAAAAGGCAGCAGCAGGCCTGCCATACTGCGTGGATTAGGCCACTGTTAGGGGGATCTCCAGCGCAAACAATAACAGCCTGCAGCCGCCCATACCGACCATCTAGTAGCGGTCAGGACTGGTTTGTACCCTGGCTTTCCCGGCACCCCTGGATGCGTGGGTACCGGGGTAATGGTCATGGGGCGTTAGTGTGAATTTGCCAAAAAAATTAAGAGGCAAAACACTAAGGGCCAGCCCTTAGTAATGAGCACCGTCAACTAGCCGGCCACTACTCTGGCAAAACTATGAGAGGGTCGAAAAAAATAAATAATCACACCGTTTTCAGAAATTGTATGTGACAAAAAAAAAACCGCAGACACACCCTCGTTGACAATTTATTTGTTAGAAATTCAGGTCATCGACGTAAATCCCTTTGAATCCGAAGCAGTCCACAGCAGGCACGGTCCCGGAAGACAAAAATACACAAACACACAAAAGGGCATGCAACCACCGGGGAGGACAGCTGTTTGTCTGGGTGGGGACATGCTCGTTGTCTCGGGGGGACATGATCGTTGTCAGGGGAGGACATGCTCGTGTCTAGGGGAGGAATGCTCGTTGTTGCGGGGGGGAATGACGGCGGGCGACGGGTGAGGGAAAAGGAGAGGTGTCGAGGAGGGGAGGAGCAGGCTCTCATTTTCATCTCCAACCACCACACATTATCTTATTTAGGCCAGGTTGCGGGGGGGGGCACGGGGCAGGTCAGGGGTCTATTATGGGAGGGAAATGCCGTTGTATAGGAGGCATGCTCGTGTCTGGGGGGGGGGGGGGAAATGCTCGTTGTCTAGGGGAGTGGAATATGCCCCCCAATTATATACATAAATATACATTGTGCCAGGGATGCGTGGGAAGGTAGTGAGCACAGTGGAAGGAGTGGCAAGGGGGGTGGGTGGGGGGGGGGTTTGTTGGTGGTTAGGGGGCGTGGCTAGGGTGTTGGCTTCTGTGGGTAAAAAAAAAAAATCCCATTTGTCCCTCTTTTCTCCACAAAAAGTTGGGAGGTATGCTAGGATTGGAAGGCAGCACAAATGGCAAAAATAAGTGGCCAGAACCTAGGAAAGAAAATGTCAGGGGCAAAAGAAGATGAAAAAGGAGAGGAGAGGAGGATGTAACAGGTCCACAACTCACCCTGATCCACTGAACTGTGGAGGCCTGCAAGCCTTCATGCAGCCTGTGGATGATTTCTTAGGTTTATGATGGTTTCTCCCAGTTCCGCCCCCCTAAATCTTTTATAAAACCCTTCTACGTATAACACAGCATGAAGGGGCTCCGTGAGGTGGTGGGTGAAGGTGTTGTAAGTGTCTGTGGGGTCCACAGCCATTAGAAGGACAACTCCCCCCGCCTCAGTAATCCAGACAGATACGGACATCTATCACGGAGTATTGTACGTACTGGATCATACTGTCATGGACTCACAATAATACTCATTTTATACCTCCTCAAACTCACAGGACTTGTTATTATCCAATACCTGACTGCGTCCCCTCCTTGTCTATCTGGGATACACATCTCACTACACCTCCGATAAGCCCTCCCATCATTACCAGATCTCCTGCCCCCACTCCAGTAATGGTCCTGAGAATCTCCGCTGCTTCATCACCTGGATAATCCCTGGAATCTCTCTGTGTTTCTGGAACGACTTCTGCTCTCTTGTTGTTCCAGGTTGCAGGTTTCAGGTGTACGTATATGAGATTATTAGAGGCCGTTGTTTTACATCTGCAGTGAATATGTTTACAGGACTCCTCCACAAGATCCCGACTCTAACCTGATAGTATGTCAAATAATGTTGTAATTGTCTGAGATCACAGTCACATCCAGGGATCAGCTACTCTTATGGGCGTGTATCAGTCCCCCTGTGTCCCTCCATCACCCTCCCCCCTCCTCAGGATCACACAATCACCTGTTCTGTTACTGTAACACAGTCAGTGATCAGTCATGTTCCACAGCTCCTCATGCCCTCATTTCCTGGAAGCTCGCTCCTTCTGTATCTCCAGCTTCTGGACAGAGCAACACGGAGAGGGACTCTTTCCTTCTCCTGCTGGGATGTCACTCAGGACCCTCTTCTTCCAGGTCGTCCGTGCGTCTCCTGTATGTCTATAAACAGGGCGGCAGTGACTCTCTCGGCTTCCAATGCTTTTTTCTTGGGAGTTTCTCCATGCATCCCTCCAGTCTCGGACCTTCTCAGTTCGCATTTCTTGTGATCGTTTCTGGAGAACATTCTCAGTTTTCTTTTTGTTCTCAGAGGCCTCCTCCAGTGACTCCACTTTGCCATAGTTCTCTCCGGCAGCACGCGTACAGCGATACATGTCGGCATCTCAGTGCAGTAATATTCCAGAGATTTCTTATGAAGGACAGAACATTTATTCATCGTTCTCCAGGGGGAAGTGCTGGGTCAGGCTATAAGACGTGTTCTGTGAACTTGCTGTAGGACTTATAGTGTTTATCACACAGAGAAGCCCAACAATGTAGCAGGACATCACAGCAGGTTACAGGGAGTCACACAGTAAGTGCAGATGCAGAATGCCCGGTTTCTATCGGTGGTTGTTGAGAGTCAGTAAATTCTCCATTATCTTCCGCAGAGCTTAAGTTGCACTCATCAGGTGCCGGCCGACGCCTGAAACTCTTCTCATACATGTCAGGACAGGAATATAACACTCCAGAACCCGTCTGTTGTATCCCCACACGAATCAAACAGACGCCGCAAGTTGTGTCCACACTCAATAACTACAGGATCTGTATAATTTCAGACAGTGGAGCAGTCCAGCTCCTCTCTTAGGTCGCAGAGCCCATGGCTGTTACAGAGAGGAAGAGATAAACGAAACTACAATCTATTACCCGATTCTCAGGAACTAGAGGACAGGTTTTTTAATGCCTATTCCACAAGGTGGAGCTGAACAAACAAAATCAGTCCACTACTGTAACCTGTTAGGGGCAGCTTTTAACATATCTCTTTCTGCTGCATATTCAAATGGCGTTCATGGTAAGATTTTGGTTAGTAATTATAATAATTAGTAGCAGTTAGGTATTAACAGTGAATTAAAAAAAATTTTAAATTATTACTCATTTTTGAAGAGGTTTGTTATACTATTTTTGTACACATCTTCTCTCATAAGCACCTGATTAGGGTGAAGACTTGAGTGACCGACGGCTCTCTTACAATTGTGATGAGGACTAGGATCCATGTCTATCTGTTTGTCAGCGCCTTACTATTAATCCCCTTCTAATGAGACTAATGGCCAAAGAGTAGAAAGCCACCGATAAGATAACCATTATTATTAAAGATTTTACTATGATTTCCCATGGTACATTATCGTTGCCTTTTGATAGTTACAAATAAAGTAACCTTCATTAGATGGGATACAGGATAAAAAAACGTAGAAATGGAAGAAACCTCCAAGGTAGAAGTGGCCTGTGAAGCGGCACTCATAACGTTTGTTGCGGTCCAACTTCAAAAACATAGAAACATGGCTCCTCGATTTAGTGGCCTTTCACAAGGGTTTCCAAAAAAAGGTAGGAGAAGAGTGAAAGTTAAGACAATTGACATATTCTAAAGGAGGGCTTAGAACCGAAGAGGTTGACTCTTATGAGGAAGAGAAAGTAATAGTGTACTGAAGATAACATACTAAAATTCCACTAAAGAGTATTGGCTTCTGGTTTTCTTGGTTATGTGGACATCAGGGGCACTCGTGAGTTCATGCTAGGCCTCTTTCTTTTTTTCTGCAGGGTGAAGGTGATGAAGATCCCTTAGATGAATTTCTAGAGAGAGACCTCCAATAATTCTGAAGAGAGCATTCCATCCAAACTCATTGTTTTGAGCAAAGCTTGATCTAAACAGAACATGTTAAACAAGAACCGAGGTCAGAAGCTTAGCCTGGGGAAGGTAGAGCTGGCCCGCAAAGCGCGAGCATGACACACGCCCAAAACATCGATTATTCGAAGCTCGCGACAGGAATGGCGGGAGAAGGAGGGGAGGTATCCGCCATAGAGGCCCAATACCACCCAGAACAACGGGACGGGTAATGAGGAGAAAAAGAGGCCGAAGGCAAACGTACAGGCAAAGAGGAGGAGGCAAAGAATGCAGGGACGGAAGGAGCGTCGAGATTGGGTCAAATAGGTAGGAGAAGCGAGGGGCGCCTAAGCCCCCGGGAGGTGAAGGTGGCCGAAGTGAAACCTTAAAAAAAGGGTCACGGGGGTTGCGACAACCCCCTCGGTGGGATAGGGGCATTTACCTACTTTTCTACTTCCGCGCAAGAAACAATCACCAGGACGTAGGCGGGTGCAAGAAAGGACGCGATACATAAATAAGCTCGGCTACAAAAATAACAAAAAAAAAACAACCAGGCGTATTTCGCGGTGAATTCATGCCTGTTCGACCCAAGAGGAGAAGAGGCAGAAACAAACCGTAACCGATATGGGGCGAATAACAAAACAAACTAGGACAGGGAAACATGTCGGGGGAAAAATGGGAATGAGGTAGGGATCAAAAAAGGACCACGTGAAAAAATAGAGCTCGCGGGTCAGCGGGGACCACTTAGTACAATGAGCCCCATAGAGGAGAACTGTCATGGAGGTAAGGAAAAGTAAATGAATGCTCCTTTTTATCTTTCACTCCAGGATCAGTACAGAGAACAAGAAGCTAGGACAAGATGAAGAGGAGAAATTTTATTGCAAGAGGATCATCGGAAAATGCTCCAGAGGAAGAGGCCGTGTCCAGGGGTGACCTAAATTCTCGTTTGTGCCGCTATCCGTTTTTAAGGTAGTTAGGTGTTTTTAGGATGGACACTGCTAAAAAACAAACCTCGAGCTAGCAAACACATTGGGGCAATATAATTACTGTCCTGGCATTCCCAAAAGTGCTGTCTGAACGGAATGCACATGTGCCGACGATTCACTAAGATCGTGTCCGCCCGATATTCCTGATGTGTCGCTTCCCCGCTCGGTCCCCGGCAGTTACTTTCTTCCGGTGCATGTAAGTGTTGACTTGCGACCACAATTTAATTGTTAAATTCCGCGATCAGTCGAAATCAGTCGGATCGTCCGACGGCACCGCCCCCCGATTTCTGTAGATGAAGCTGCACCACACTACATCACGGCGACCAATCCCCAGTCTAAATACCTTTCAAAAACGGCGCATAAGCAAAATCCCCGAAACTTTCGAAAAAAAATTACGGCGCGAAAGTGAGATCCGCGGACCCTGTATGGAAAAATGATCAACATTAAAAACGATTATAGCGCACAACGAAAATTTCTGTTCCTGCACCAACGTAGCAAAGTTTGACACAAGTTGTTCGATTTTTTGTGAAGTGATTTTATGAAAATTTATTTGGCGAGTTTTTAGGGTTTTGTTTTTTACGGCGTTCACCGTACGGGTCAATAAATGTTTCTGGCTATTGTACGGATTGTTACGGATTCGGTCAGCTTACCAAATAGTGGGGGGGTTTGATGATTTCAGGTTCTTTTACTTTATAGATGTGTATAGGGAAGTTTGTGGTTAGGGGGACTAACGTATTTAAGTAATTTCTTTCTTTTATTTAAAAACTGGGTTTATTTGAGTGTTTTTTCTTTTTTCTTTACTTTTACAGGTTTAGCTTGGACAAAGCGATCCATGATCGCTCTGTTAAGCTATCTTCACCTAATACAGGTAATACAAGAAGGCAGGACCCGGCACCGGAAGGAGATTGCGCCAGTCCCGGGCACGGCAGTCAAGGGGCTGCGATAGGAGCACGGAAACCCCCAACCCCACCCCCACCGCGGCGTAATGGGACACGAATCCAGTTAAATGCCGAATCAGTTTAGGGGTTACACCCGCGATCATGGAGAAATCTTCGATTCGCGGTTGTTAGAGGCAGGTGTGGATATATATATATAGCCAACACCCAGCTTCTGGCACGCTCCGTTTAGGAGATTTTAAATGGTAGGCGGAGGAGTAAAGTACGTGGCTATGGGGCGTGGTAGTAGCCGTGACTATGCCTCATGTCGGCTATCCACGCCCCAGTAAGGCCGCATAAAAATATCTACATATGCCTGCAATTAAAGATTTCTAAAAGACAGCCGGGAATGAGGATTGCCAAAAAGGGCTACTCAAGTCCCTGCTCCACTACAACCCCCTTCAAACTGTAGAGGTAGAACGGGGTGGTAGGTTCCCGTTTAAATATTGTAGTAACATGCCCCTCAGGACTTTTAAAGGGGATACCAAAAAGTCAATTGTACGTGCACCGTAGGAGGATCGCAGCATCGAGTGAAGAATAGATAGTCAGAAGGAAAAAAGCTAGTATCAGAAATTGTTGAACGTGGGGCATCCAAAAGAGGAGGTAAGAGAGAGTTGGGCAGGAGGTTGACATGAGAGCGAGCAGGAGAAGAGACGTTAGGTTGTTATAGTTAAAGAGAATCTATGGAGATCAATAGCGTACCTCTCACGATAGATGGACGAAAACCATAACAAGACCATCGAAAGACTGGCGATACGTCCCATGATCCAAAATATGGATTGCCGTTTAAGGATTCCCCCTAGGTTTTATCTATAAAAAGGGGACGTTCAAATAATAATGAATTAATTAGATCAGACAGACGGAGTTGACGACGAATTGTGCCTAACATTTTTGGCAGCCAAAAGAAAGGCACTTTTCTTGTCTTGGCTGTCAAAAGCCGGTAATTGTATTATTAAGGTGAAAATTTAAACCATCCTAGACAAGGTACAAAATTCAAAATTAGGGGTCGTTACTTGAAATACCCAATACTGTGATCTATATGCTTAAAATGGCCGTGTTGGGTGGCAGATGTTGGCAGACAGCTACAGCCCATTATAGCGAGATTGAATGATAAGACAATGAGGGCACATTTATAAGGGGTCACGATAGTTTTTTTCGTCGGATTTTACAGTTTTTTTTCGTTTTGCCAGCGAATTTCACCGGGATTTTGGCGCACGCGACTCGGATTTACGCCACAATCGCGCGGGTTGCATGCCGAAGGAAATAGGGGGCGTCGGCCTCAGAAACACGGAGGATTCGAACAAAAATACGGATTCGGAAAAAAAAAAACGCTGTATTTAAAATTAAAAAAAAGTCGACAAGAGCCATACTCAATGCACTAGGAGAGTCGGTGAACTCCGGCGCACCTCGGCGCAGCAGCGACACTGGTGGACATCGGGCGCAGGACCTTAATGAATCGCCGGAAACGACCCATACGATCGTCAGAGAAGCACGCTGGAATGCGAATGGACCAGGTATGTAAATGAGCCCCAATATTCACTAAGAATGCTGAGAACCTGACATGGTAATTGAAAGGGTTAAGAGGAGACGGGCGTGCTAACATTTTGCGAATTGAAAATAGGGGCAGATTTACTTACCCGGCCATTCGCGATCCAGGGCCGTTCTCTGCGGTGCGATTTCAGGTCTTCCGGCGATTCATAAGGCAGTTCTCCGACGTCCACCAATTATTTTTTTTAAAATGCGGCGGGGTTTTTTCGAATTGAGTCGAGGTTCGTTCGGCCACGCCGCCCCAATTTCCGTCGGAGCCGATGCGCCCAAAATCCGATGCTGTGCGCCAACAACCCTGCGGCAATTCAGGGAAAATGGGTTGGTTGCAAATTGGAATATTCGGGGGTAACACGTCGGGAAAACGCGTCCGGGCCCTTAGTAAATGACCCCCATTATGGCAGTGAGCTAAGGTGTTAGTGTTTAGAAAAATGAACACTGGAACTAAGAGATTAGAAAAAAAAAGAATTAAATAAAGGTGAAGGTTTTTATGGATTACTAAATTGGACACCTTATAACCCCCATGGGCTGAATGAACAATGCAAACTTTATTGTGTTTCTAATCTATGATATTCAGCTATTCATTAACTTTATTGTCTTAAGTGGATTTGCTGCAATGTCAGTCTGACAGGTTATTGTATGTAAATGTTAATAGACTTATGTATTTAGGTCTTATCCTGTCCTACTGCGCATGTCGAGGAAGGAGGGTATTACCTCCGAACGTCCGACCCCAGGACGGTCCCTGTCTCAGTAATGGCCACTGCTGTGCATGTGTGGCAATTTCCAATGGACTATGGCACGTTTGCGAAGTTTGGTGTTGATGTGTACTTGACCGATAAAATCAGGTTAAAAGTGGAGTCGGAGGGAGGGAACTGATGTCCGGAGGTTCCATTATAATTGAATAGGGAGCCATTTAAGGGAGCAGAAGAGCCAGACGTCTAGTGAGCCGAAACTTCCCATCACTACGGTCGCTGCAGACATTGTGTCCCAGGAACAGGAGACGGTAATCAACTCTTGGTACGAGGACAATGGGGCTCGGGCTCAGTGGGAAAAAATATGGAAACCACCCGGTGGAGGTGGTATACAGGTTAAAAACACGGAACGTCCCGCCAATCTGGGACGGTTGGGAGGTATGCAAAGTAGGGTACAGCAGTAGGAATGAGCAAGAGGACAGGGAAGACAGCCCCCCCCCACCTGGGAAGACCATGGGGCCTTCCTTGTCTTCTCCTTTCTTGTCCAATAACCTCTGTTTCATCTGCTGGAGAAGTCTTTGCCCGGTACACTGGGACACACTGGGAAAACTGGACGTCTGCTGGAATCTGGGACAAGTTTAGTAGATATGCTAAAGTGGTGAAAAAAAGAAAGACATATGAATGTATTCATGCAGGGAAAAGAAGAAAAACTGGGACCACATAGTGTAGACACAGTGACTGCAAGTTTTTAAAGGGGTGGGGGGGTTTCCACAAAGGAAGTAGCCCTATCCACTTTATAGGGCCTAACTTGCTCAACAATGGGGGGTCGCGGTGCTGAGACCATAGCAAATCGCGAAAACAGGGGTCATTCGACCCTCGCCGTGCTCTGTCAGATTAATTGAGCAGACGGACGCGCATGACCGTTCTACTCCCATTAATCTGTATGTAGATCGACGGAGATCGGTGAGCGCAGCCCGGCTCGGCAGTTCCATCAGCCCATAGAGATTAATGGACAGAGGCGGGTCATTGCGGCCGTCTGCTCCATTAATCTGACGGAAGCGAAGGGACCCTGGTTTTTGGCAATCTGTGGGGGTCTCAGCACGGAGATAGGGCCTAACTTTATTCGTGGGAAAACCCCCTTGAAGGAAAACATGAGAGAAATCTAAGAAAGCATTTCAAGCATTTGCACACCCTGCAATAATAGGCAGGCTGGTAGTTGTGAATAGCGCCCCTCTCCAGGTTTAGGAGCTTGTTGAGGGAGTCATGAACTCTCAGTAGGTTCTACGAGGTCAACATGTAATAGCAGCTGTAGGGTGTAGGGTGTTATTATCCAATTATTTGGTGTATTGTAAACTGGAGTGTGATTGGATGAGCTCATACACACTGACCAGGGTGAGTAAAAACCCCTTGCATGGGACACATGGTCCAGTACAGCCTACAGGGTCTATGGGAGTGTACAGAGGACAATTTCAGTACACCTTCAGTGTTGAACATACCCATTCCCAGGTCCAGAGTCAGGAGATCTAAGTCCAGGCGCTGAGCTTTCACAGTGTGGACACAGCTCGTCCCATTATTCCAGCCTGCATTACACCGGCTGGTGCCTTATTCATGAGGACCAATCTCCACGATACTCCAAGCTAAGATCTGCTGTTGAATGTTTAGGACCCGTGCTGTACCTGTTGTTACTAAAGAACCGTGAGTTGATTTGCAAACTTGCCTCTGTCTGATCCTGGATACGGCTGTTACACACGGACTTCACCATCCATCACCCAGGGAATTATCTTACATACACTCAGGGGTGGGACCCAGGGAGACCAGTACAATCAGCTTCTCCCTCCCATATTTCTGCAACCATCTGCTGGAGACGGCGGCAGTAGACAGCCCCAGGCCCCCATACTAAGCACCGGCGGCATCAGCGTGCCGAGGCCGCAAACTCCAGCCACTCCAGTATTCGAGGCCCGGCTGCCTCCAGCTCAAGAAAAGGCTAGGCCCCGGTGGGGGATGTTGCCAAACTACAAGAAAATCTTAAAACTGCAGAGCATGATGTGCTCCGACAAAGAAATGTCAGAGATACAAGAATAAACCGGATTTTTTTTTCCAATTAATGTTACATGTTAATTGTAGTTGTATATTGAAGCGTGGAGGGCATGAAGCCTTCATACAGACTGTGGGTGCTTTCTTTAGGTTAGTGTTTCTCCCAGTTCCTGTTCCCCCAATATCTTTAAGAACCTTCCCTTACCCATAAACCAGCATTGAAGGGGCTCGGTGATTGTTGAAGGGGTGGTGAAGGGTGTTGTAAGTGTCTGATGGGGTCACAGCTATAGAAGGACAACCCACGCATATAGATCCAGACAGATCGACTCTATCACTGGAAAATTGTCACGTAACCGAATTCATCACTGTCATGCGGTCACAAAACTGATGAATGATTATTAATAAATCTATGCAAACCAGGACTTGTTATTACCCAATAATGACAGACCTCCCTCCTGTCTATACTGGGATAACACATCCCATTATCCACCTCCGATCTCCTGATCTCCACATCCCAGTAATGTCGTTGAGTAGAGATGAGCGACCACTAAAATGCTCGGGTACTCGTTATTCGAGACAACTTTTCCCGATGCTCGAGTGCCGTCTCGAATAACGAGCCCATTGAAGTCAATGGGAAGAGAACTCGAGCATTTTCAAGGGCGACCAAGGCCTCTGCACAGGTGGAAGCTTGGCCAAACACTGGGAACCTCAGAGGAAAAGGATTGGAAAGCACCACGGAAAATGGACAGGAAACAAGCAGGGGCAGCATGGCATGGCTGCCTCTGAGGCTGCATAATCGCAACAGTATGCCAAAAATTATGGGCAACAGATGGCATGACCGAGTGGACGAAGACTGAAGCTAGATAGAATCTAAAACATCCAATAATGACCCTGACACATGGGGCCGGCGAATGCAGAGGCCTCAGAGGGCAGCAGGGCGGCAGAGAGTGTTCATGGAGACATACCTAATATGGACTCAGGCTTCACAAGTGGTGGCAGAGAGGAACCAAAGGATTCGGTGAGCAAGAAGCGCTCAAATAATATCGGTACATGATAAAAGTTGCCAGTATATTTTGTGGATTACAAGCAGGGTGGCGACCAAAGTTACCATGGGAAAGCCATGAAAACAAACCCAAAATTTGCCTGACAAAGCTAGTTTGATTAAGGGGACCATGTATGGAGGCAGTGAAACTAGTAGTGAGATTAAAGGTGCTGCAGTTCAATATGTTAGTTGGACTCTTGGCATGGAGCTGGCGCTCCGCTGCCAGGCGAGCTTTCGCCAATCCAGCCCTGGTCTTGGCTACTCCAAACAGCAATTTAAGAACCTTTTGTAGAAGCTCAAGTGTAGTAGGTTCTTAAGTTAGGATATGGCGCGGTGAGGGGAATGTAAACAGATGCGCAAGAAGCGCTTGAAAAATATCGGTAAATGTAAAAGTTTGCAGTATATTTGTGGATTACACAGCAGGTGGAACACGACAAAGTTAACAAGGTTGTTGTGGAAGCCATTGAAAACAACCCAAATTCGCCTGGACAAGCTCGTTTTTTGAAAGGGGACCAGGTATTGCTTACAGTTCATGCCGCGCTGCACTGGTGCCAGTCTCGTCGACTCTTTAAAATCAATAACCCTCATCCATAAAGCTCTGTATTAGATGTGCACCCCCCTACCTCTCCTCTCTTATCTCGTCTATCGCCCAACCCGTGCTCTTAGATCCGCCCGTGATCTTAGATTCACCTTACCTAGTGCGGACCTCCCACTAGCGCTCTCCAGATTCTCGAGAGCTGCACAATTCTATGGACTGCTCGCACTGGACTATCAGAACTAATACCTAACCTCCAAACGTTTCCAAAACGTGCTCGTCTTAAAACCATTTCTTTAGGCAAGCAATCTAACCAATCATTAACTCATGAAGTATTAACTCTTCTACTAACCCGTCTGTGTCGTCCCCCAGGTATATCAGCAACCAAACAGGCACAAGACTTCTCTACAGTCCCTTCACACTGACTGGGATATAAGATGACGGACCTGAGTGTTTCCAAGCGGACAGGCAATTCAATTTATTATATTTTTTTCTATCCCTAAGAAGAATGGCTACTTGACCATTCATTAAATATTCTTTTTACATCGTGTTACCCATATCTTCATAAAACCGTAAGCTATGGGCGCGCAGGGACCTCACTCCTGTTGTTCCATACAAAGTTGTGCTTGTTATTACTGGTATTTTTTCCTATGATTGTACAGCGGTACGGAATATGATGGGCTATATAATAAAGATTATTATTATTAATGGAGGCAGGGAACTAGTAGTAGATTAAAGGTGCTGCAGTTAAAAACGATGTTAGTTGGAGCTTGGGATTGGAGATGGCGTCCGCAGCAGGCGAAGTTTCGCCAATCCAAAGCCTGTCTCGAGGATACTCCCCCAACAGCACTTCTAAGAAACTTTTGTATAAGGTCAAGGGTAGTAGCGTTCTTATAAGTTTGGGATTATGGCGGGTGAGGGGGGAATGTAACCAGGATCGCAGAAGCGCTGAAATATATTGGTTAAATGATAAAATGTTTGCAGTATTATTTTGTGGAAAAACACAGCAGCGGGCCCGTTGGCGACAAAGTTAACAACTCCTTGATGTGGAATCCATGAAAAACAACCCAAGTTCTGGCCCTGGACAAACCTCGTTTGATAAGGGAGATTATGGAGGCAGATATATGGACGACTTTGTGAGGGTGGTAGGCAATGGAGACAACGTGTGGAGGCTGCTATGGAGACATTAATTTGGATAGTGCCTGTATGGGGCCTAGTACCCAAAAATTTTTCAAACAGAGGAGCATGTGGTAGGTGGCCCTCAGGAAACTGAATAGATTGACTGGTGCCGGTATGTGGCAGTCCCAAAAGTTTTCAAACCAGAGGAGCAGGTAGGGTGGCCTCCAGAAAAAATTAGAATAGATTGAGTGATGGTCATGTGGGAGTCCAAAAGGGTTTTCAAACCAGGGAGCAGGTTAGGTGGCCCTCCAGAAAAAATGGATCGAATGGTGCTGTATGGCAGTCCAAAAATTCTTTCAAAACCAGAGGAGCAGGTAGGTGGCCCTCCAGAAAAATAGAATAGATGGAGTGCCGTATGTGGCCAGTCCCAAAAGTTTTCAAACCAGAGGAGCAGTAGGTGGGCCCTCGAAAAATTAGAATAGATGAGTGCCCTGTATGTGGCAGTCCCAAAAGTTTCAAACCAGAGAGCAAGTAGTGGCCTCAGAAAAATAGAATTAGATTGAGTGCCTGGATGTGGCAGTCAGTCCCAAAAGGTTTCAACACCAGAGAGAGGTAGGTGGCCCTCCAGAAAAATGGAATCGATGAGTGCCTGTTAGTGGCGAGTCCCAAAAGTTTTCAAACCAGAGGAGCAGGTAGGGGCCCTCCAGAGAAAATGATAGATTGAGTGCCTGTAGTGGCAGTCCCAAAAAGTTTCAAACCAGAGGAGCAGGTAGGTGGCACCCTCCAGAAAAATTGAATAGATGAGTGCTGTATGTGGCCACTCCCAAAAATTGTGTAAAACCGGAGGGAACGGTCGGTGGCCCTCCAGAAAAATTGAATAGATTGAGTGTATGTATGTGGCACTCCCAAAAATTGTTTTAAAACAGAGGACGGTCGCGTGGCCCTCCAGAAATTAAAGCCTAAAGTTACTATAGCTAGAGCCCCAGTGGACCCTTAAAAAAAATAGCCAGTTTCCTCTGCTTTACTGTACAAAGAGGAAGGAGGAGAAGGAGGATCCTGGAAAATGAGGAGGAGGAGGAAGTGGATAAATTATTCAGGTTGAGCTTCCTTACCTGGTGGGAGATTGGAAATTATGAGAAATCAGCCTTTATCATTTTTAATAAAGCGTTAAGCCTGTAAGAACACGCGTCAGTCGACACGGCGTGTACGCTTATCTGTGATGATTCCACAGCATGCACTGAAAACCCGCTCGGAACAAGACGCTAGCGGCGGGCAGGCAAGAACCTCCAAGGTACAGCGCAGTTGGGCACAGTCCAGTTTGAAACCCAGACCCAGTAGTTGTAGGGTGGGAGCTGTGTGATCATTAGGACGAAGGTATGGTTCAGCTACGTACTACCTCACCATCTTTATGTAAAGATCAGCCCTACTCTGCGAGACTGGGGACAGTTGCAGTGTCCTGCTGGGTGACATAAAGCTGGCAACAGCTGGTAAAGCCGTACCCTTGCCAGTGCTGGACCAAGCTGCATGCTCGCCTACTATTCCTCGCCTACTTGTCCGCAGAAATACGCACTCTGCCGCTAGCGCTGTCAGAAGGGAGGGAATAGTTAAGTTGTGAACCAGGGCCTGCTGGTATCAGAATTATTCACACTCCTTTCTCCAGGGATTGAGAGTGGAAAGATTTTTGTTGTACGGGGGCCAGGAGAGTGACACCCCGTATCGGTGCTGGAATAAATTCTTTGAAGCGAGGGTCACAGGTATAGGCAGCCTAGAATGAATATGCCAGATGCGCCAAGAGTAACCAACGCGTAAGAATTCACCTCCCCTACTGGCTGATGTCCATTTCTCCTCCTCAAACTCCTCAAACCTCTCTCTCTGCATACACGTGAACAGTGAAGGACTCAAACAATGGTCCCTCTGTGTCTCGCCCATTCTCTCCTCTTCATCATCAGCCTCCTCCACCTCCCCTCCTCCCGATAGCGCTCAGAAACGAACCTAAGGGTGTTTAGGCTATCAACAAGGACTCTTAGTCCCCGTTCTTGTGACGGCGCAAAGCTTCAGACTTCATGCTGATCAGAGAGTGTTTAAACAGGCCAAGCAGCGGGGAGATTGGTTGAGGTGATGATGGCTGCATCGCCCATGACCAGCTGATGTGATCCTCAACGTTACTCAGCCTCGGACAGATAATAGACTCCATGTCCATCCTCATGTTAGATTGAGAAGCTGACGACCTGACTACCAGTTATGGTGGCAAGTTGAAATCTGGGCAGTCTAACAAGGCTCGGCGCTGATGGTAAACTTGGATAAACATGGTCAGTGTTGAATTAAACCTCGTGGGCACGTCGCAACAACATGTAGGTGAGCGGGCAGTTGGAGGGCGGCGCCTGCGTGCCCTGAGGGTGGCAGCATTGTGCTGGGCGACACTTCTGAAATGCGCACAGATGCGGCGCACCTGCGTGAGCAAATCGACAGATTGGGGTATGTCTTGACGGAAAGCTGAACTATCAGATTTAACATATGGCCAGGCATGGCACATGATGTCAGTCTGCCGAGTGGCAGACGCCGCCACCAGGGGTTACGGCCGTTGTCACACACAACCTGCTGGCTCAGGTTCAGCGGTGACAGCAACAGATCAGTCTGCGCCGTGTGCCTGTAATAGCTCTGGGCGGTGTGCCTTTTATGCTAGGCTAGCAGTGGGGGTTTGAGCACCGCCTGCGTCGCTACGAAGGCCAATGCTGCTGCTGCTAGGCCTAACGAATGCTGGTGCCGTGCCACGGATGGTAGTTCGGAGGAGGCGGTGGAGGAGGGGTGGATGGAGGAGGAGGAGGCATAGTAGGCCTGATGAACACCTGGGACCGAGGTAGGACCCGCAATTCTCGGGTCGGCAGTATATGACCAGCCCCAGGGTCAGACTCGTCCCAGCCTTCACAGTTAAACCCCAATGTGCCGTCAGCGCTATATAGTGGCCCCTGCGGCAGCATCGTCCACGTGTCGTGGTAGGGGGACATTGTCGAAAACGGCGTTGGCAGGGCCACGGGTTGATGTTGTCTGACACGTGGGTGCAGGGGTGGGACGGCACACCGGGAAAAGTAAGTGGCGGGCGGGCAAAGACCCCCGAAAGAAAGAGGGGGCGGCCGCCGCCATGAGGTTGCCGAAAGGCCTAGGTCTCTACTACCTATTAGGGCCAGCCAGCTCCAGGTAGCAATCTGAGATGTGCAAATTAAGGCTGGGCGTGCGGGTGGGTTGCAAGATATTTGGTTTTCAGCTCCGGTCCGGGGTAGGAAGAAGGAACGCTGGTGGATGATGTGGAGGGATCGTGGAGGCGACGATGGGGTTTTTGTGGCAGGTCCTGGGAGGGGCTGACTATCAGCGACACAGGGGAGGAGCAGTGGTGTGCACGGCCGGAGGTGAAAGAGCTTGTTGCCACTAGTGGGCGGTGTGTTGTAGCATCATATGCCTGCGCATACTGGTGGTAGTTAAGCTAGTAGTGGTGGACCATGATGATTTGACTGGTTTGGAAAAATGTTGCACCCACAGTCGCGGTCATCGGTGTTTCCTTAAAGACAACCTCAGACTCTGAAAAAGATTAGCCCTCGCCGCAAGAGCACCTCGCAACGGGAGCTTCACTAGTTGGACACATTTGGCGCTGAATGCACCAGCTCTGGCCCTGCCTCTCCGTCTGGCTCCACCACTGCCTCTTCCAAACCTGTTCTGGTCGAGGACTCTCCTTCCGCTCAAGAAGCAACTGTGTTCACCCCCGGGCCTATCAACCCAGCGGGGTCTGCCCTCATAATCCTCCGACCCTCAGTCGGCTCCCCCTGGACTTCATGCCATGGCAACAACTTCCCACTGTCTGAAACGTGCTCTCACGTCGGACGGACACCTCTTTACCACAACTTCTCCACTACGTCAAAGAAGGTCATCATCACCCACAGATGTGATGTTGGAAAACCTGTGCATCGGGAAAATTGCTCAGCAGCAACCGGAACAAGTGGTTTGTGACGGGGGAAGGGTCCAGAAAAACAGTTCCTCAGAGGTATGGCCGGTTTCCAAATGCCAAATTTTCCTGGGAGGGGGCAGATGGGGGGGAGGAGGCGAGGTGCAGGAGCTGGAAGGAGTGGCGATTTGGTGAAAGGGGGACTGGTGGGAAGACTGAATGGTTGGACACATTGTCGAGCATGTCAGCAATCAACGACATCACCTGTTCGCAATGGTTCTGGCCTCAACGTGCTCTAACACGAGCCCAGTAACTCAGACATGAACTAGGGAGTTGTAGCCCTGGCGTTCCCCTGCCCCAGCAGAAGCAGGTGGTGTCTCACCCCGGCCAGGACCACGGCTCTGACCCCTGCAGGTATTGGACGCCCACGTCCGCCCTCGCGCTACCTAGCCCTCGGGTTTAAACATTTGTAAAACTGAGGGAGGTATAGATTTAATTTTGTTTAACTTTTTTTTGTGGTTTTTTTTTTTTTTTTGTGTTTTGAGTTTTTAACCAAACGATGCGATGTCTTGATATGGCCTATTTTTAGCCAAGCCCAGTATGAAAGCACACTACTCTGCCAGATTTGAGATGACACTGAGTATTAAACAAAATAAAGTAAAAATAAAAAAGGACAAAAATGGGCAGGACTGGCCTAATGAAATCCAACCCCTACGAAATTTTCCCACTTCGGTCTTTGCAATGGATATGTGCGTAATAGCGCAAAACACAGCCGGTCGCAAAGTCTCATACAAATTGCTCACCAATTGGCTAGTAGATGCACTGTGGCAGCAAGTACAGCCACCAGCCGATCAACCAGAAATCCATATATAACGTACTGGTAGGCGTAAAAGCCGTGTTTGGATTTTATATGGCTATTTCTAGCCAAGGATTGAAAAGCACATACTATGCCAGATGAGACTGACCCTGAGTTATTAAACAAAAAACGTTAAAATTAAAAAAAGGGAAAAATGGCGACTGTGCCTAATTGAATCCAACCCCTACTAAAATTTTCCACCTTTGGTGTTTGCGGTGGGTATGTGCGTCAATAAGAAGCTAAAACACAACGGTAGCAAGTCCCTGTAATCCTTCACAAAAAGGTTACTAGATTGAAAATAAAAAAAAAAAAAATAGTAGTTAGAACGTTATTGTAGCATAAGAAGGGCGTTGGGTTCTTTGAGAATCACGCCTGCAACAGAAGCTAAGAGAAACCCCTAACGCTTTCCGGACCAGCGCGCTCTTCCCTAGCGGCATCCAGACACAGAAATGATCCCGCGCACAGCAGCCCCCCCCGCGTGCACGGCGAGTTCTATCCAGGTCACCTGATCTGGCCCAGCCAAACACTTGCTATAGACGTGTAAGGGTACCACGTCAGGCTGGGTGGAGCGGCAGAGTCTTCCTGGATTGTGATTGGCTCTGTTTTGGCCGCCAAAAAGCAACGGTCGGGAGCTGCCATTTTCGCGAGCGGGCGAAGAATTATCCGAGCAACGAGAAGTTCGGAGACGCTAAATGCTCGGAACGAGCATCAGCTCGGACGAGCATGTTCGCTCATCTCTAGTGTTACACCCCAAAGACAGATGTGTGATGGAAAAATGTGGCAGGGAAGAAAATAATTGATAAAAAGTCATATCAAAATACGTAGGCTAAAAATATATAAAAAGATATAAAAATTATCTGGGAGGTAAGTAAATGATGTCCAGGAGGTTTTTCTAACTGAAAGGATGTAGGGACCTTACACCTGTAATAGCTATTACAGAACGTTTTCCTGAACGTTTTTTGCGACAGTTCAAATAATCTTGCTTATAAAAACACCTCACGATAGTGACAGCAACTCGAGTATGGATGCCCCCTATGTTGTATTCCGTTTTTTGGTATGCGGGAGTGACCAAAACGCCAAAATTGCTGTGTGGATTGTTTGTTAGCCGTTTTTCCACGTTGTGAGTGGCGTCTGTGAGTGACCATCCAGGAACGCTTGTCTGGGGATGTAATACACAGTCTATTCCACGTGCGGCTTTTCTCTCAAAGTTCGGACTGGGTGGACTCCAATCGTATGGTACAGACAGCGTTGCATCGCCGTGCGGTGAAATCGCATCGCCAATACCTAAGCAGTTGGTTCCAGTTTCTCTAGCGTTTATAAGTAAATATCTTCTATTGCAGGGATGTTTCCAACTATACAAAAGTTTGTGGTGTTGAGACCTCTTGTGCTGACCCACACAAAATCGTCTCAACAGAAATCGATAAGTGCCCTAAATTCACAATACAACTAGTGAAAATTATGTTTTCCTTACTAGTCTTTTATTGAGACACTGTCTATGTTTTTGCCCCAACATACTCCTCTGGTTCCAACTACTTTTCTTTTTTTTTTCCTTAACTGAATTAAACCATGAGTGCACCGGTTCTGTTACTATCAGGTGTCTTGAAATTTATCAGAAAAATAGGCGTCTAAGTGTTGCAGGAGAGGATATTCTTGTAGCATCCTATGCACTATGTGGTGTCGGATTACAATCGGTCTTTATTAAATATATTGCATGTACAAGCCAACCGGACACAAACCCTGACTGGAAAATATTGTTGTGCTGAGACATGATAAGTAGTGACTATCATATCGATTACATATTAATGCAAAAGTTGACTGAACTACCTGTGAACATGTAGGAGATTTTTTTTCTTGATATTTCTGTTTTAATATTCCTCTATATTCTTTTATTTGTGGTGATATGTTGTCCTGATATGTTGGCATTTGCGGTGAGGGATTCGGTTCCGTTTGCCTTGCAAAACATAGACACGTGCCTGGAGGTGGGGTAGGGGAGCGGCTCTATTCCGACACACACACTGGAAGTTTAGCCAGACTTAAGGGTGCATTGTTGCAACTCAGGCTGTCCTATGTGACCTTACCGCACTACACGGGAGTTGCGTGCACTTTTTAATGGACTTACCCGAAATAACGAGCCGCAAATGGAAGACAAAACATTTTAATCAGCACTGTTGCGGCAAAAAGAGTCTCGGTTGTATCTTTGGATCCAGGCGCGGCTTTAGCCTGTCCAAGCCCTGCCTACGGCTCCTCCCACCCAAAAGGACCTGGGGGCCCGAAGCGTAACTTTATAATGTGAACAAAACAACCGTATTAGATTACGCCAACGTGACGACATTACGCTTCACGGCAGAGGCAGACAGAGAGAATGTGGATTGGGATTTATGGAGACTAGCTTCTATAACCGTAGCAGGCCAGACTTAGCTAGATGAAATTGCCATTTGCAACGGATTTTGTGCTGTGTGCTGGGAACTTCACTTTTAAAAAAAAGAAAAAAAAAAAAATCGGCGACGTGCCTAATTCAATCAAACCCCCCAAATTCAATTGTCCCTTAGCGGTTTGAAATGGTACGTGTGTCATAAGAGCAAAAATCTGGTTGCAAGTCTACTGCCAATTTCGTCAACTATGTACTCGTGCCAGCAAGCCCAGCACAAGCAAAATAAAAAAAATTAAAATAAAGCTTTGTAGCCCGAAGCAAGGGCGGTTGGGTTCTGTGTAGATCATCTCCTACTAACGTAAATCTACTAGAACAGCCCTAAACTATCCTAGACAGAGCAGACAGCTCTCCTACCCTCGGCACCAGGTCAGAGATTGACGCGTAGCAGCGCGGGGAGTGGCTAGTTCTCTCCAGGGTCACCCTCGATCAGGACAGCCAACCACTGCTATCGACATTGTAAGTGATGCTGGGTGTAGTGACAGATCTCCTGGCTTGTGATTGGGCTCTGACTTCTTGGCACGCCAAAAACTCCAAAACGGGGGAGATCCATTTTCTCAAGCTGGACGAAGTATGTTGTATCCGAGCAACGAGCATTGCGAGTACCTAATGCTTCGACCGAGTATTTCCACGCTCATGCTCTAGTACGAGAGAGTGGACGCCAGCAACATGGGGTCAGTACTCACCTCACTCACCCTCATCCCCACACAACCCTGCAAATCTTCCTCCTAATCCCCCTTCAGATCTCCCGGCCGAACAGCCAATCCGCAAAAATACCCTTTGTAGGAACAAGCTATGGCTAAGATTGGCCGGGGAGGGGAGGAATGTGAGGGCGGTTCCCACATGGCGGTTTTGTCGTGGTTTTAAAACACATCCAAAACTCAATAGTTGAGAAGGGGGCTTTGGTCAAAACTCATATGCATTTCCATGAAAGGCATGCGGTCATTGGAATACATTGCGTTTTGGCCAACACCATTCAACAGTGTGTTTAAAAAACGTAACCAAAACGCCATGTGGTAACAGGCACTCATGGTTCGTGCGCAGACCAAACCTTATGGGCAAACGGGCAGCTCAGTGGTTGACTAAGCACCTGCAGTGCTGGGGTCCGGCATTCTAGTCCCATCCAGGCAACATCTGCAAAGGTTGTATGTTCTCTTCGTTTATGTGGGGTTTCTCCCTCGGGTCCTCGGTTTCCCCCACACTCCAAAACATACTGGTAGATTTATAGATGTGAGCTCCCTTTGGGACAGGACGATTTGGCAAGTTCTGTGCGCGCTGGTTATCTGTGTGCGCTATATAAAAAAAGAATTATTTATTATACTACGGATAGCACAGGACTCCAAGTCTCTTTATGGGCTCATAGCAAAGGGCGTTCTCCATTCCATTTGACGGCTTCCTGCATTCTTTATTACTGTCCCCGAGGACGAAGACGTTTGTTTCAGTCAGCACTATTTCATGTGAGGGCAGCCTGATAGGCAGACAGGCCCCCATAACACTATATTACAACCACCCTACCTAATAAAAATATATACGTCCCCCACTATAGCTATATGACACCTCCTATAATAACTAACTATATACAAATCCCCCTATTAAACCTTATACCGTCCAGGTAAAATAATAAACATTAACTTACTTCTCGCCCTTTCCCCCAACCTATATTCTTCCCTCGCAGTGCTCCTCGGAGGTTACCAAGAGGGCGGCGCCATGCAGGCAAGGAAGCATAGACAGTCTCACTCTGTGTGACACTCTGTGAAGTCACTGCTCCGGCACCAGCAGCACTGCGGCGCCGCCATCTTGGTACCTTAGACCATCTAATGGAGAGCAAGGAACTTAGTACACAGACACAAACCAGGCAGTCGTGGACCGCATCGAATCGCCACATTTGGTGGGGTCCTTTTAAAGGGTAAAGTGGTGAAGTCCCTCTTGGTGTGAAGGGCAAAATAATGGCAGTGTCTGGTGAACCACAAGGCATGTGATATTCAGAGCTTGTAACGCACAAAACTGACACATAAGCCTGTAATGTCTCCTATCACACACTGACTTAGCATGTGATATCTGAGTTGGGCCTCCCTCATGCCTGCTGTGGAGCTGCCCAGGTCTGAGCGGCTGGAAAGGGCAGGGGCGCATGACCTCCCCTCTGCACCTACACATATTAGGAGATGCAGAGTAGTCTTCAGAGTGTTGGCGGGTCAACATCTCTGGTTAGTGATGGGTCGCTCGCCAACAAGTCAGCAGGAAGACCTGCTTTTCGTTTTGAACAAACAGGACTAGCTCCCTTCAGGAGCCGATAGCTCACCTTACCACGCCCCCAAATTGGCTCACCAATCAGGTTACAAGTTAGAGTGGAGGTTAATTATTTAATAGGGAGCCTTCAGGAGCCCAGAAGAGCCGACTCTTCTTAGGAGCATGATCCCTTCATTACTGTCTCTGCAGTCATGTGTCCAGGACCAGGAGACGTCTCAGACTTCGGTCCGGGAACAATGCAGGGCTCAGCAGGAGAATATGAACCACCCGGGGAGATAAAAACTCAGAACGTCCCACAATCCAGGACGGTTGGAAGGTATGCAGGTGTACATAGTAGTAGGGAGAAGAGGACAGGGAAGACATTGGGGCATTTCTGTTCATCTCCCTTCTCCTACTGTTTCGTCTGAGGGAGAAGCCCCTGCTGGTACACATAGGTCCCGGACTGGTAGGCGGGACCCCATCCGAAGCTGAGAGAACAAGATACATTGTCAATGTTGGAGCTTCTCTGTTTATTGCCCCCCCCCCCCCCCCCCCCCTAGCAGCTCTCCTCTTATTGTGCCCCACAGTAAACATAATAAACCAGAGATAACCCCCCTTTCCCGTTTCCCAGATCGTCTTGCAGTTTTTCTTGCTTCTGTGGTTTAGCAGTGTAGCCGGCAGCAGGAATGACATCATCACGTGGCGCCTACTACATAACCTCAGTATCAGAGGCACGTGATAGTGCAAGGAGCTGCTGGCTCTATAATCAGCTCTGTCGTCATCGTTGATGTTCCGTACTTACCTCCCGCCGGGCAGGACAGGGGACAGAACCTGAAAGCAGAATACACGCAACCTGTAGTGTCTGCAGATTTTGATGGAGTTTTTGGGTGAATACAGGAAATTGTTTATAGAAACTGAAAATCTGATTGAAAACGCTGAATCCAATCCTGGTTCAACACAGCTGCTGCAAAATTGATTTAATATTTGTCTTCAATTTATTTCTATTCCTATAACAAAAACTACAGGAAAATCTTTAAACTAAGAGCATGTGTCCTTCCAGACCATGTCAGAGACACAAGAATAAACGGATTTTTTCTATTATTAAGTGACATGTGCAATATACCCCACCGGGGCCTAGCTCTCTTCTTGGGGCCTGAGGCAGCTGGGGCCCACAATACCGAGTGGCTGGTGGTTGCGGCCTAGGCACGCTAGTGTCTCGGTGCTTGTTATGGGGGACCGGAGGGCTGTCCTACAGCCGGCAGGTCTCCAGCAGGTGGTGTAGCAAGAAATGATAGAGAGGGAGAGGCTGTAGTACTGGTTCTCCCTGGGCAACCGGAGTGTCTGGGTAATGGATGGGGAGCTGTGGTGGTAACCAGCCGTATCCCGGATCAGTCGGAGGCAACATTGTGCAAATCACTCACGGTTCTTTATTGAACAGGTAGTCAGGCAAAGGGCCTAAACGGTCTTTAACCATTCTAGTACTGGAGTGGTATGGAGAGTGGTCACTCAGGAATAAAGCCACCAGCCTGGTAGTAGATGCAGTGGGGGATAACTGAGATGGAGCTGTGTCCAAACTGTGGAAGGTGCAGCTCTGATTACAGTCTCCTGATTCTGGTCCTCGGATTGGGTTCTGTGACAGTACTGAAGGTGTACTCTGGTCACTCTGTCAATGTGCCTAAGAGACCTGTGGTAAAGAGACCTAGGGCCGAAGAGGACCTTGTGCTACCACTGCCCAGGGCTTTATCCTTCCCTGGTAAGTGATAGCACTATCCAATCACACTCCAGTTTACATACAGCCAAATAATGGATAACTATTAACACCCACTTAACTCTTGCTTTTCCAGGGCAGAGACTACAGTCGTTATTAATAATGGACTAGGTTTCTAGAACCTTCATAGAGATTTCGAGACTCCCCCTAAACAGCTCCTGGCCCTGAAGGAGGGACTATTAACAACTACCAGCCTGACCTATACGTTTGGCAGAGGTGTTGCACATGCTAATTCTTAGTTATTATCCAAAAATTATCTCCATAATACCTTTTAGGGTTGTCCAAGATACACACGACACAGAAAATTTGAGTTTATAAAGCAAGATTTATTGTGAAAAATAGTAAGAATTATTAAAATTAGAAATGATTAATTTTACATTTACAGTAGGTTAACACACCATAAACAATTGTGGGCTCATGGGGGGTCCTCTATGCTGCTTATAATTTTAGTAAAAGCTGTTGTTTTCACATTATACCGCAACTTATACTATATATTTTTTCCTATATGGGAACTGCATTGCACATGTATATTAGATTATTGCATAGCTCCTCAATTAATTAATTGCTAAACTCTACGCACTTTTCCCTTTGTAATCAAAATCTCATTAATCTCATAATTTTATAGTTAAATGAATGCACGACCGATTGACATGCTTTGTGCAGCGCTGCGTACTTGTGTGCACTATATAAATCAAAGAATCTTAATTATACTATTACTATAGGATTGAAGCAGCACACAAAGTGGCAAATAAGTGCAGCAATGACAGGCAAAATGAGCAGAAGAGGTCCAGCGTCCACAACTCACCCTGTCCACTGAACGTGAGGCGACGACCTTCAAGCATACCTGTGGTGATTTCTTAGTTATGCTGTTTCTCCCACTTCTGCCTCCCCCTAATATCACTGTTATAAAACCTTCCTTACACATAAGCACCATAGGGGCCGGTGAAGGTGGGTGGCTGAAAGGTGGTGTACGTTCGTCTTTACGTTTGTTCATCTGTTTTTTCTGGTCACAAGCTCTAAAGGACAACTCCCCCGCCTATAATCCAGACAGATCCGGACTTATCACTGGAGATATGTCACGTACTGGATTCATTCTGTCATGTATCACATAATACTGATTATTATATCTCCCCAAACCCCAGGACTGTTTTATATCCAATACATGACTGATCTCCTCCCTGTCTATACGGGATAACACATCCCGACCCTCCACCTCCCTGATCTCCTGACCCTCCACATCCAGTAATGTCGTCCTGAAGGAATCTCCGGCTGCTCACACCTGATAACAATGGAATCTCTCTTGTGGTTTACTGACGATATTGCTTCTTTGTTCCTGGTTGCGTTTCAGGTCGTCTGATATATGGAGATATTATGAGCCGTTGTTTACATCAGTAATATGTCTCCAGGCACCATCAATAGATCAGCTCTATACCTGATATTATGTCACTTAATGTGTGGTAACGTGTCTGGAGCACAGTCACATCCAGCCATCTACCATCATGGGCTGGTTATCATGTCCCCTGTGTCCTCATCACCTCCCCCTCCTCAGGATCACACAAGTCCCTATGTCTGGTTCCTGAACACAGTCAGTGGATCAGTCATGTTACACAGCTCCTCAATGTGCCTATCCTTCCTGGACAGCTCGTCCTTCTGTCTCCAGGCTTCTGGAGTCAGAGCAGACAGTGGAGAGGACTTTTCCTTCTCCTGCCTGGAGATGTCACTCAGGACCCTCTTCTCCAGTGTCGTCAGTTCGTTTCGAGGTCTAAACAGGGCGTGATCTCTCAGCTTCTCAGATGCTTTTTCTGAGCTTTTCTCACTCTTCTCCAGACTCTGGACTTTCCTCAGTCCTCTCTATTCATGATCAGTTTCTGGAGAACATTTCTCAGTTCTTTTTTCTTTCAAGGCCTCATCCAGCATCTCCACTTATCAGTCCCCAGTGTTTCGGCAAACTGCAGGACACAAGATACATGTAGCATCCTCAGTGCAGTAATATTCCGGATCTTCTTATGGGACGAACATTTCCGGTTCTCCAGGGAAGTGCTGGGGTCAGAATAAGATGTTCTGGTGACTGTGTGGCTTTCAGGGTTTATCACACAGAGAAGCGTCACAATGTAGACCATGGACTTCACAGCAGGTACAGGAGAGTCCAACAGTAGAGAGCAGAAGATCCCGGTTCTCTCGGTGTTGGTTGAGTAGTCAGTAAATTCCCTTATATTCCGCAGAGCTAAGTTCTCATCAGTGCCGGCGCTCTGAACTCCTCTCTACATTCAGGCAGGAATAACCTCCAGACCCGTCCTGTGTATCCAGCACACGATCAATACAGACCCGGCAGCAAAGTGTGTCCACATCTCAGCATTACAGGATCTGTATAAGTGGTCAGACAGATGGAGCAGTCCAGCTCCTCTCAGGTCGGTAGAGCCTGGCTGACAGAGGAGGAGGAGAGAAACGAACTACAATTATTAACCCTGATCTCAGAACTAGAGGACAGGTTTTTATGTCTAATCCACAAGTGGAGCTGAACAACACAAAATCAGTCACTATTAACCTGTTAGAGGATAGTTTATAATTCATATCTTCTTCTGGCTGCTATTCAATGTCTACACTGTGTAAGATTGGTTAGTAATCATAATAATTAGTTACAGTTAGGATTATAAGCAGTGAATTTAAAAAAATTTAAACTTTTATACTCTTTTTTGAAGAGGTTTAACTGTTTTTTGTAACATCTCTATATAAGACACTGATTAGGGTTGAAGACTTGATTGATCAAGGCTCCTTCCAATGTGATGAGGACTAGGAGATCCATGGCTATCTTTGTCAGCGCCTTACTATAATGCCCCTTTAATGAGACTAATGGCAAAGAGTAGAGCCCCAGATAAGAAAACATTATTATTAAAAGATTTGACTAGGTCAACCATGGATACATTTCTTTGTTTTGATAGGTAAATAAAGTAACCTTCATTAGATTGTGATACCATGGATAAAAAAAACAGTGTAAGAAGGGAAGAACCTCCCAAGGTAGACGGTGGCCATTGTGAAGCGCACTCATAACTTGTGGGTCCAATCTCCAAAAAAGATGTATCTTTAACCCCTTCCGACATTTGACGTACTATTACGCTCGGCGGGAGGTGCGGTCCTGCAATGCATGTATGTATAGTACGTCAAACTTCTGTACGTCAAACTTCTGGCCCGGCTCTGAACGGACCCAGGGCCACAAGCTGCGGGTGTCGGCTATATATTATAGCCGACACCTGCCTCTAACACCCGCAATCGAAGATTTCTCCGATTCGCGGGTGTAACTCTGCTAGGGGCATTTAACTGGATTTGGACCCCCCCCGTGGCGCTTACCGGGAGGGGGACGCACGATCTCCTTCCGGGTGCCGGGTCCCTGCATTCTATTACATGTATTAGGTGAAGAATAGCTTGAACAAGCGATCAGTGGATTGTTCAAGCTTACCTGTAAAAGTAAAGAAAAAAAGTTAAAAACACTAAATAAACCACAGTTTTTAATAAAAAGTCCCCTAAACACAAACATTCCCTATACACATCTAATAAAGTAAAAGAACCTGAAAATCACCAAAACCCCCCACATATTTGGTATCGCCGGTCCGTAACAATCCGTACAATAAGTCAGAAACATTATTGGACCCGTACGGTGAACGTCATAAAAACAAAACCCGAAAAACTCGCCAAAAATGTAAATTTTCATAAAATCCCTTCACAAAAATCAAACAAAATTTAACAAAACGGGATTTAACAATTAAATTGTGTCGCAAGATCAAGCACTTACATGCACCAGAAGAAAAAGATGGAACCGGCGGACCTGAGCGGGGAAGCGACACTTGCAGGATATCGGGCGCACGATCTTAGTGAATCGCGGCAGATGTGCATTCCGGTCAGACAACGCACTTTGGGGAACGCAGGACAGGACAGTAAGTAAATGTGCCCCAATGTGTTTGCTACTCGGGGTTTGTTTCCATCGGGTTTCCCGAATATTTCCATTGTGCGCTAATTGCCGGGTTGGGGGCGCACGCGATCGGATTGTGGCGCACCGGCTTGCATGCGACGACAGAAATGGGGGACACCCGACTGATTCGGAAAAAAAACGATGAATTCAAAACGGAATTGTGTCGCAAGACATGCACTCACATGCACCAGGAAGAAGAAGCAGGTGAACTCCGCAGACCTCGGCGCAGAAGAGAGACGATGCAGGAACTCGGGCGCACGACCTTAGCGAATCGCAGCAGACTCGAATCCACGTCGGACATGACCGCGTTGGATCGCGACAGGACCGGATAAGGAAATCTGCCCCTATATGTAAACAAGCTCTGTTTTAGAGTCAAGCTTTGCTCAAAACAATTAGTTGGATGGAATTCTCTTCCGGATTTATTGTAGGACTACTCTCGAGAACTTCATCTAAAGAGATCTTCTCCCTGCAGAAGAAAGAGCCATAGTCATGACTCCACGAGTTGCCTCAAATGGCCACAAACCAAGAAAACCAGAAGCCGGTTTAAGCCACCTTAGAAGATGTCAAATTTGTCTTAACTTTGTCTCCACCTGTTGGGAACCCTTGTGAAAGGCATAATCATTCTAGGAGCCATGTTTCTATGTTTTTGGAAGTTGGACCCAACAAAGTTATGAGTGCAGCTTCACAATGGCCACTTCTACCTTGGGAGGTTCTTCCCATTTCTTACACTGTTTTTTTATCCATGGTATCACAATCTAATGAAGGTTACTTTATTTGACCTATCAAAAGCAACAGAAATGTATCCATGGTGAACATAGTAAAATCTTTAATAATAATAGGTTTCTTATCTGGGGCTTTCTACTCTTTGGCCATTAGTCTCATTAGAAGGGGATTAATAGTAAAGGCGCTGACAAACAGATAGCCATGGATCTCCTAGTCCTCATCACAATTGGAAGGAGCCTTGATCAATCAAGTCTTCACCCTAATCAGGTGCTTTATGAGAAGATGTTACAAAAAGACAGTGAAACCTCTTCAAAAAATGAGTATAAAAGTTTCAAATTTTTTTTTAATTCACTGCTTATAATCCTAACTGCTAACTAATATATATCATTACTAACCAAATCTTTACACAATGTAAGCATTGATATGCAGCAGAAAGAGGTATGATTATAAACTATCCCCTAACAGGTTAATAGTGATCTGATTTGTGTTGTTCAGCTCACCCTGTGGATATAGACATAAAAAACTGTCCTCTAGTTCCTGAGAATCAGGGTTAATAAATGTGTTCGTTTCTCTCTTCCTCCTCCGTCACAATAGCGTCTGCCGACCTGAAGAGGAGTGAGGTGGCCTCCATCTGTCGACCACTTCTACAGATCCTGTAATGCTGAGATGGGACACAACTTCGCCGGGTCTGTATGTGCATTGCGTGTGCTGGATACACAGACGGGTCTGGGAGGTTATTTGTCCTGATGTAGAGAAGAGTTTCAGGAGAGGCCGGCACTGATGAGGAACTTTACTCTGCGGAAGATATGGAGAATTTACTGACTACTCAAACAACACCGAGAGAAACCGGGATCTTCTGCTCTTACTGTGTGGACTCTCCTGTACCTGCTGTGAGGCCTGTCTACATTGTGAGGCTTCTCTGTGTGATAAACACATGAAAGTCCACAGCAAGTCACCAGAACACGTCTTATCTGACCCCAGCACTTCCCTGGAGAACAGGAAATGTTCTGTCCATAAGAAGATCCTGGAATATTACTGCACTGAGGATGCTACATGTATCTGTGTGTCCTGCAGTTTGGCCGGAGAACATCGGGGACACCAGGTGGAGATGCTGGATGAGGCCTCTGAGAAGAAAAAAAGAAAGAGAAATGTTCTCCAGAGAACTGATCACAAAGAGAGAGGAGACTGAGGAAGAGTCCAGAGTCTGGAGAGAGGGCAGGAGAAAGCATAGGAAAAAGCATCTGGAGAAGCTGAGAGAGTCACTGCCTGTTTATAGACATCAGGGAGACGACTGGACGACCTGGAGAAGAGGGTCCTGAGTGAGATCTCCAGGCAGGAGAAGGAAAGTCCCTCTCACTGTCTGCTCTGATCCAGAAGCTGGAGATACAGAAGGACGAGCTGTCCAGGAAGATGAGGCACATGGGGGTGGAACATGACTGATCCACGACGTGTTACAGGAACCAGACCAAGGTGACTTGTGTGATCCTGAGGAGGGGGGAGGTGATGAGGGACACAGGGGGACATGATAACCAGCCCATGTGTAGATGTCTGGATGTGACTGTGATTCAGACACATTACACAACATTATGTGACATAATTCAGGTATAAGGAGCGGGATCTATGTGATGGTCCTGGAGACATATTAATGTATGAAACACGGCTCATATAAATCTCCATATATCAGACGACCTGAAAACTGCAACCAGGACACAAGAAGCAGAATCGTCCAGAGAAACAGAGAGAGATTCCATTGTTATCAGGTGATGAGCAGCCGGAGATGAGATTTACCTCAGGACAGACATTACTGGGATGTGGGGATCAGGAGATCAGGGAGGTGGAGGGTCGGGATGTGTTATCCCAGTATAGACAGGAGGGGAGATCAGTCATGTATTGGATATAATAACAAGTCTGGGGTTTGGGAGATATAATAATCAGTATTATGTGATACATGACAGTAATGAAAAGTTACCTGGCAATATCTCCAGTGAATAGTCCGGATCTGTTGGATTATGAGGCGGGGGAGGTGTCCTTCTATGAGTGTGACCCCATCAGACACTTACACACTTCACCACCACCTTCACCGAGCCCCTTCATGCTGCATTAGTGTAAGGGAAGGTTTTATAAAGAGTATTAGGGGGGAGGCAGGAAGTGGGGAGAAACCATCATAACCTAAGAAATCACCCACAGGCTGTATGAAGGTTGCAGGCCTCCACAGTTCAGTGGACAGGGTGAGTTGTGGACGCTGGGAATCCTCTCTCTTTCATCTTTTGCCCCTGTCATTGCTGGTCACTTATTTGCCACTTTGTGCTGCCTTCCAATCCTATAGTAATAATTATAATTAATAATTCTTTGATTTATATAGCGCACACAGATTACGCAGCGCTGCACAAAGCATGTCAAATCGGTCGTGCATTCATTTTACTATAAAATTATGAGATTAATGAGATTTTGATTACAAGGGAAAAGTGCAGTATAGTCTTAGCAATTAATTAATTGAGGGGCTTAGCAATAATTAATATACATGTGCAATGCAGTTCCCAGTAAGGGAAAAATATAGTAAGATATAAGTTGCTGTATATATGTGAAACGACAGGCTTTTACTAAAAATTATAAGCAGCATAGAGGAACCCCCAATGAGCCCACAATTGTTATGTATGTGTGTTAATCTACCTGTAAATGTAAAATTAATCATTTCTAATTTTAATAAATTCTTACTATTTTTCAATAAATCTTGGTTTAAACTCAAATTTTCTGTGTCGGTGTAGTCTTAGGACAACCAAAAAGGTATTATGGAGATAATTTTTGGATAAATAACTAAGAATTAGCATGTGCAACACCTCTGCCAACGTATAGGCAGGCTGGTAGTTGTGAAATGTGCCCTCTTCAGGTCAGGAAGTGTTAGGGGGAGTCTCGAAATCTCTATGAAGGTTCTAGAACCTAGTCCATTGTAATAACAAGATGTAGTCTCTGCCTGGAAAGCAAGAGTTAAGTGGGTGTTAATGTTATCCAATTATGTGGCTGTATGTAAACTGGAGTGTGATTGGATAGGGCTACCACCTTACCAGGGGAAGGATAAAGCCCCTGGGCAGTGGTAGCACAGGTCTTTCGGCCCTAGGTCTCTTTACCACAAGGTTCTCTTAGCACATTGACAGAGTGACCAGAGAATACACCTTCAGTACTGTCACAGAACCAATCCGAGGACCAGAATCAGGAGACTGTAATCCAGAGCTGCACCTTCACAGTTTGGACACAGCTCATCTCAGTTATCCCAGCCTGCATCTACTACCAGGCTGGTGCTTTATCTGAGGACCCCTTCCATGACCACTCCAGTACTAGAATCTGGTTAGACGTCGTTAGGCCCGTTGCCTGACTACCTGTTCAATAAAGAAACCGTGAGTTGATTTGCACAATGTTGCCTCCGACTGATCCCTGGATACGGTGTTACCACCACAGGCTCCCCATCCATTACCCAGAACATCCGGGGTTGCCCCAGGGAGAACCAGTACTACAGCCTCTCCTCTCTATATTTCTTGCATACACCACCTGCTGGAGACCTGCAAGCTGTAGGACAGCCTCCGGTCCCCATAACAAGCACCGAGACACTAGGCTGCCTAGGCCGCAACCACCAGCCACTCCGGTTTGTGGGGCCCAGCTGCCTCCAGGCCCCAAGAAGAGGCTAGGCCCGGTGGGGTATATTGCACATGTACATTAATAATAGAAAAAATCCTGTTTATTCTTGTGTCTCTGACATTTGTCTGGAAGGACAGCATTGCTCTAGTTTAAAGTTTTCCTGTAGTTTTGTATAGGAATAGAAATAATTGGAAAGACCAAAATATTAAAATCAATTTTGCAGCAGCTGTTGAACCAGGATGGATGGATCAGCGTTTTTCATCAGATTTTCAGTTTCTTAGTAAACAATTTCCTGTATTCACCTCAAAAACTCCATCAAAATCTGCAGAACACTACAGGGTGCCGTGTATTTGCTTTCAGGTTCTGTTCCACTGTCCTGCCCGCGGGAGGTAGTACTGGAACATCAAGGATGACGAACAGAGCTGATTATAGAGCCAGCAGCTCCTTGCACTATCAATGTGCCTCTGATACTGAGGTATGTAGTAGGCGCCACGTGATGATGTCATTCCTGCCTGCCGGCTACACTGCTAAACACACAGAAGCAGAGAAGAAACTGAAGAACTGATGCTGGGAAACAGGGAAAGGGGAGTATCTGTGTTAGTATTAATGTGGGGCCGACAATAAGAGGGAGAGCTGCTAGGGGGGGGGGGGGGGGGCAATAACAGAGGAAGCTCCAACATTGACAATGATAATCTGTTTTCTCAGCTTCGATGGAGGGTCCCGCTACCAGTCCGGGACCTATGTTGTACCAGCAAGGGGCTTTCCAGCAGACGAAACAGAGGAAAGGGAGATGAACAGGAAATGCCCCAAGTGTCTTCCTGTCCTCTTCTCCCTACTACTACTGTACCACTGCATACCTTCCAACCTTCTGGATTTGGCGGGACAGTTCTGAGTTTTTATCATCCCCGGGTGGTGGCATATTCTCCTCTGCAGCCCTGCATTGTCCCGGACGAGAGTCTGAGACCGGTCTCCTGGTCCTGGGAACAATGACTGCAAGACAGTAATGAAGGAAGTCATGCTCATAAGAAGAGCGGCTCTTCTGGCTCCTGAAGGCCCCTATTAAATATATAACCTACTCTACTTGTAACCTGATTGGTGAGCCAATTTGGGGGCGTGGTAAGGTGAGCTATCGGCTCGCTGAAGGGAGCTGAGTCCTGTTGTTCAAACGAAAGAGCAGGTTCTTCCTGTGACTTGTTGGCGAGCGACCCATACTAACCAGGAGTGTGACCCGGCCATACACTCGGAAACTACTCTGCATCTCCTAATAATGTGTAGGTGCAGAGGGGAGGGTCAGCGCCCCTGCCCTTTCCCAGCTTCAACCTTGGCAGACTCCACAGCAGGCATGAGGGAGGACACCAGATCCTACAATGCTAAAGGTCAGGTGTGATAGGAGACATTTATCAGACTTATGTGTCAGTTTTGTGCCGTACAAGCTCTGAAATAATCACAATGCCTTGTGGTTCACCAGACTGCCATTATTTTGCCTCACACCAAGAGGGGGACTTCACCACTTTACCTTCAAACGGACCCCCACCAATGTGGCGATTCGAGCGGTCCCACGACTGCCTGGTTTGGGGTCTGTGTAATAAGTTCTTGCTCTTCCATTAGATGTCTAAGGTAACCAAGATGGCGGCGCCCGTGCTGGGTGCCGGAGCAGTGACTTCACAGAGTGTCACACAGAGTGAGACGTCATTATGCTTCCTGCCGGCATGGCGCCGCCTCTTGGTAACCTCCGAGAGACACTGCGAGGGAAGAAGAAATAAGTTTGGGGAAAGGCGGAAGGAAGTTAATTTTATTATTTTACCCTGGACGGTATATAGGTTTTAGGGGGATTGTATATAGTTAGTATATAGGAGGTGCATATAGCTATAATAGGGGGACGTTATAGTTTTTTATAGGGGGTTGTTATATAGTTGTTATAGGGGGGCCCCTGTCGCCTATCAGGCTGCCTCACATGAATAGTGCTGACTGCAAACAAACGTCATTCGTCATCGGGGACAGTAATACAAGACTGCAGGAGCCGCAAATGGATGGAAACAGCCCTTTGCATGGCCCATACAAGAGACTGGAGTCCTGTGCTAGCCGTAGTATAAATAAAATTCTTTTTATATAGAGCCACACAGATACGCAGCCGTGACAGAACTTGCCAAATCAGTCCCTGTCCCCAAGTGGAGCTCACAATCTAATAAATCTACCAGTATGTTTTGGGTGTGGGGGGAAACCGGAGGCCCCAGGAGGAAAACCCACATAAACACGAAGAGAACATACAAACTCTTTGCAGATGTTGACCTGGAGGGACTAGAATCTAGGACCCCAGCATGCATGCAGGCTGTAGTGCTAACCACTGAGCTGCCGTTCTGCCCATGGTTGGTCTGGACTGACCCTGAGGCTGTTACCACATGGCGTTTTTGTTACGTTTTTTTAAACACACTTGGAATGGTGTTTGGCCAAAACGCAGATGTATTCCAATGAACGCAGCCTTTCATTGGAAATATATGAGTTTTGACCAAACCCTTCTCACTTGAGTTTTGGATGTGTTTTAAAACCACGACAAAACCGCCATGTGGGAAACCGCCCTCACATTTCCCCGGCCAATCTTAGCCATAGCTTGTTCCTACAAGGGTTTTATTGGCCGGAGGGCTGTTCGGCCGCTAATCTGACAATATGTTTGGCTTGGGGGTCACTCATCTCTACTAGGAGAGCGAACATACTCGTTCGAGCATTAGCGTATCGCAACTGCTCGTTGCTGCGTACAAATACTTCGCCCGCTTGAGAAAATGGCATCTCCCCGTTTTGATTTTTGGCGGCCAGAAAAGAGCAATCACAAGCCAGGAGACTTGCACTACACCCAGCATCACTTACATGTCATGATAGCAGTGGTTGGCTGGCCTGATCAGGTGACCCTGGAATAGATAGCACTCCCCGCGCTGCTCGCGTCATTCTCTGCCTGGATGGTTAGGGAGGAGAGCTGCTGCTGGTCAGGATAGCGTTAGGGGTGTTCTAGTGATATTACTGTTAGGTAGGAGTGATTCTACAAGAACAACAGCCTTCTTGGGCTACAATAGCGTTATTTTAATTTTTTATTTTGCTGTGGCTGGTTGCTTGGCACTAGACATTGTGACGATAATTGGCAGGGAGACTTGCAGACTGCAAACATTATTTTTGGCTCTTATGACACACGTATCCATTTCAACAAGCTAAGTGGGACAATTGATTTGGGGGTTTGATGAATTAGGCACAGTCTGCCGATTTTTTTTTTTTCTTTTTTTTAAAAGTGAAAGTCACAAGCACAAAATCCTTTTGCAAATGCAATTTCATCTAGCTAGTCTGCCTGCTACTGTTTAGAGCTAGTCTCCAGAAATCCCAATCCACATTCTCTCGTCTGCCCGGTGAAGCGTAATGTACGTCACGTGTGGCGTAATCTAATACGTTTTTTTGTTACTTAATAAAGTAACGCTTCGGGCCCCCAGGTCCATGGGTGGGGGGGGGAGGAGCCGAGAGGCAGGGCTTGGACAGCGAAAGCTCGCCTGGATCCAAAGATAACACGAGACTTTCCGCAACAGTGCTGTTAAAAATGTTTGTCTTCCATTGAGAGCTCTTGTATTTCGGGTAAGTCCATTAAAAAGTGGAGCATAATCCGGTAGAGTGCGAGTAAGGTCACATAAGCCTGGTGCACAATGCACCCTTAGTCATGGCTAAACTTCCATTGTGTGTGTCGGAATAGAGCCGCTCCCCTGCCCCACCTCCGTCACGTGACTAGGTTGTTGCAGGAAAACGGACCGAATACCGGCACGCAATGCCAAACAATTACAGGTACAACATATCACCACAAATAAAAGATATAATGGAAATATTAAAACCGAAATTCAAGAAAAAATCTCCTATGCTTCACAGGTAAGTTCATTACAACTTTTTGCATTATATAGTATCGATAATGATAGTCACTATATTATCATGTCTCAGCACAACAAATATTCCAGTCGGGTTTGGTGTTCCGGTTGGCTTGTACATGCATAATATTTAAGAAAGACGATTGTATCCGACTAACAATAAGTGCATAGGATGTACATAGTATCACTCTCCTGCAACACTACGCCTAGTTTTTGTTATTAAATATTTTACACCTGATCGTAACTAGAACCGAGTGCACTCATGGTTTAATTCTATTAAGAAAAGAAAAGGTAGTTGGAACAAGAGATGTTAGGGGCAGACATAACAGTGTCTCAATAAAGACTAGTAAGGAAACATAATTTCACTTAGTTGATTGTGAATTTAGTGGCACTTATCGATTTCTGTTGAGACGATTTTGGGTGCAGCACAATAGGTTTCAACACCAAAAAAGTTTGTTATTTGAGAAACATCCCTGCAATAGAAGATATTTATATTTTAAACGCTAGAGAAACTGGAACCAACTGCTTAGGTATTGGTGATGCGATTTCACCCACGGCGAGTGCAACGGTCGCTACCATACGGGAGTCACCCAGTCCGAACTTTGACGAGAAAAGCCGCACAGCGTGGAATAGAACTGTGTGAGTTAACATCCCAGACAGCGTTCCTGGATGGCACTCACAGACGCCATCACACGTGGAAAACGGCTAACAAACAATCCACACAGCATTTGGCGTTTGGTCACTCCCGCATACCAAAAAACGGAATACAACATAGGGGCATACATACCAGTTGCTGAATCTAATCGTGAGGGTTGTTTTTATAAGCAAGATATTTGAACTGTCAAAAAACGTCAAAAACGATCTGTAAAGCTATTACAGGTGTAGGGCCACTACATCCTGTCAGTTAGAAAAACCTCCTGGACATCATTTACACCTCCAATAATTTTTATATATTTTTATATATTTTAGCTACGTATTTTAATTGGACTTTTTATCAATAATTTTCCGCACAAATTTTTTCACACATCTGTCTTTGGTGTACACTAGAGATGAGCGAACATGCTCGTCGAGTTGATGCTCGTTCGAGATTAGCGTATCGAAATTGCTCGTTGCTTGCCGCGTACGAATACTTCGCTACGCTCCGAGAAAATGGCGCTCCCGGTGTTTGTTTTTGGGCCACAAACACGAGCCAATACAAGCCGGAGACTTGCCTCCCCCGCGGTGGTTACCGACAGTCGTGAGAGGGTTGGTGGGATCAGGGACTGGGATAGAATCGCCGCTGCCGGGGCGGGATCATCGTGTTGGTGGTGGGAGAGAGCTGTGGGCGAAAGGTAGGGTGTTCTATCGCGTATGTAGGCAGGGGTTATAAGAAGCAACAGCAAATTTAGGGACAATAAGTTTCTTTTTGTTTTATGAAATTGACAGTCTCTAATTTAGTTAGAAAACTATTGTTATCTTTAACCTATTCCCAACATTTGACGTACTATTACTGCATGTGGGAGGTGCGGTCCTGCAATATGCAGTAATAGTACGTCAAACTTCTGGCCCCGGCTCCTGAACGTAGCCGGGGCCAGAAGCTGCGGGTGTCGGCTATATATTATAGCCGACACCTGCCTCTAACACCCGCGATCGAAGATTTCTCCGATCTTGGGTGTTAACCCCTAACACGCCACGGCCGCGCTGACCACGGCGTGCTAGGGGCGTTTAACTGGATTGGGCCCCCCCCTGCGGCGCTTACCGGGGGGGGTCCGCAGCTCCGGGACTGCGCGATCTCCTTCCGGGTGCCGGGTCCCTGCCTTCTGTATTACCCACTGTATTAGGTGAAGAATAGCTTGAACAAGCGATCAGTGGATTGTTCAAGCTTACCTGTGAAAGTAAAGAAAAAAAGTTAAAAACACTAAATAAACACAGTTTTTAATAAAAAGAATTAATTAAATAAAGTTAAAGTCCCCTAAACACAAACATTCCCTATACACATCTAATAAAGTAAAGAACCTGAAAATCACCAAAACCCCCCACATATTTGGTATCGCCGTGTCCGTAACAATCCGTTCAATAAGTCAGAAACATTATTGGACCCGTACGGCAAACGCCATAAAAACAAAACCCAAAAAACTCACCAAAAATGTACATTTTCATAAAATCCCTTCACAAAAAATCGAACAAAATTGGTGTCAAACATTTGTGCAGCAGAAATTTTCATTTGTGCCGCTATCGTTTTTAAGATATTAATAAAAGTTTCCAGAGGTCATCAGAGGTCAACCAGCCCCCCCACATTACCCAAATCAAACAAAACTGGTGCCAATCAATTCTACTAGGTTTGTGCTGGTTTGCGCTGCTCAAATTTTTGTTTGTGCTGCTTTTATTTGGAGGATATTAACTAATTTGTAAAGATCAAAAGGTCAATCAGCCCCCCCCAACATTAACTGAATCAAACAAAACTGGTGTCAAAAGTTATTGCTATGTTTGTGCTGGTTTGTGGAGCGAAAATTTTAGTTTGTGCCGCTATTGTTTTTAATGTATTGATCATTTTTTCCAGACTAAGGGTCGCACTTTCGTCAGATCGCACTTTCGTCGGATTTTCGAAATGTTCGGGATTTGCGCCGTTGTGAAAGGTATTTAACTGGGGATTGTATCGCACGTGATTGGATTGTGGCGCAGCTACGCTGGCTTTCATGCGACAGAAATGGGGGGGCCTGCCATCGGACGATCCGACTGATTCGGACTGAGCGCGGGATTTAACAATTAAATTGTGTCGCAAGATCAAGCACTTACATGCACCAGGAAGAAGAAGGTGAACTCCGGGGACCTGAGCGGGGAAGTGACACATGCAGGATATCGGGCGCACGATCTTAGTGAATCGCGGCAGATGTGCATTCCAGTCAGACAATGCACTTTTGGGGAACGCGCAGGACAGGTAGGTAAATGTGCCCCAATGTGTTTGTTAGCTCGAGGTTTGTTTTTTTAGCAGTTCATCCTAAACACCTAAACATACCTTAAAAATGATAGCGGCACAAACGAGAATTTAGGTTCACCCCTGGACACTGCCTCTTCTCTGGAACTATTTCTCTATGATCCTCTTGCAGAAGAATTCTCCTCTTCATCTTGTCTAGCTCTTCTGTACTGATATCTGGAGTGAATAAAAAGGGAGCATTTCTATTTACTTTTCCATCTAGGACCCCAGCACTGCAGGGCTGTAGTGCTAACCACTGAGCTGCCGTTCTGCCCATGGTTGGTCTGAGCACCTGACCCTGAGGGCCTGTTACCACATGGCGTTTTTGTTACGTTTTTTAAACACACTTGGAATGGTGTTTGGCCAAAACGCAGATGTATTCCATGAACCGCAATGCCTTTCATTGGAAATGCATATGAGTTTTGACCAAAACCCTTCTCACTTGAGTTTTGGATGTGTTAAAAACACGACAAAACCGCCATGTGGGAACCCGCCCTCACATTCCCCGGCCAATCTTAGCCATAGCTTGTTCCTCAAAAGGGTATTTTGCCGGATGGCTGTTCGGCCGCTAATCTGACAATATGTTTGGCTTAGGCGGGTCCACTCATCTCTACTAGAGATGAGCGAACATACTCGTTCGAGCATTAGCGTACTCGCAACTGCTCGTTGCTGGACAAATACTTCGCCGCTTGAGAAAATGGCATCTCCCGCCGTTTTGATTTTTGGCGGCCAGAAACAGAGCCAATCACAAGCAGGAGACTCTGCACTACACCCAGCATCACTTACATGTCGATAGCAGTGGTTGGCTGGCCTGATCAGGTGACCCTGGAAGAATAGCCACCCCGCGCTGCTCGCGTCATTCTCTGCCTGGATGCCGTTAGGGAGAGAGCTGCTGCTGGTCAGGGATAGCGTTAGGGTGTTCTAGTAGATTACTGTTAGGTAGGAGTGATTCTACAAGAACCCAACAGCCCTGTTCGGGCTACAATAGCGTTATTTTAATTTTTTTATTTGCTTGTGGCTGGGCTTGCTGGCACTAGTACATATTGTGACGAATTGGCAGGGAGACTTGCAAACATTATTTTTGGCTCTTAGTGACACACGTATCCATTTCAAAAGCTAGTGGGACAATTGATTGGGGGTTTGATTGAATTAGGCACAGTCTGCCGATTTTTTTTTTTTCTTTTTTTTTAAAAGTGAAAGTCACAGCACAAAATCCTTTTGCAAATGCAATTTCATCTAGCTTAGTCTGCCTGCTACTGTTTAGCAAGCTAGTCTCCAGAAATCCCAATCCACATTCTCTCTGCCGGTGAAGCGTAATGTACGTCACGTGTGGCGTAATCTAATACGTTTTTTTGTTCACATTAATAAAGTATACGCTTCGGGCCCCCAGGTCCATTTTGGGTGGGGAGGAGCCGAGAGGCAGGGGCTTGGACAGGCGAAAGCTCGCCTGGATCCAAAGATAACACGAGACTCCGCAACAGTGCTGATTAAAAATGTTTGTCTTCCATTGAGAGCTCTTTATTTCGGGTAAGTCCATTAAAAAGTGGCAAGCATAATCCCGGTAAGTGCGAGTAAGGTCACATAAGCCTGGTGCACAATGCACCCTTAGTCATGGCTAAACTTCCATTGTGTGTGTCGGAATAAGAGCCGCTCCCCTGCCCCACCTCCGTCACGTGACTAGGTTGTTGCAGGAAAACGGACCGAATCCCGCACGCAATGCCAACATATTACAGGTACAACATATCACCACAAATAAAAGATATAATGGAAATATTAACAGAAATTCAAGAAAAAATCTCCTACATGTTCACAGGTAAGTTCATTCAACTTTTTGCATTATATATGTATCGGATAATGATAGTCACTATATTATCATGTCTCAGCACAACAGATATTCCAGTCCAGGGTTTGGTGTTCCGGTTGGCTTGTACATGCAATATATTTAAGAAAGACAGATTGTATCCGACTAACAAATAAGTGCATAGGATGCTACATAGTATATCCTCTCCTGCAACACTATACGCCTAGTTTTTCTTATAAATTTACACCTGATCGTAACTAGAACCGAGTGCACTCATGGTTAATTCTAGTTAAGTAAAAGAAAAGGTAGTTGGAACAAGAGATGTTAGGGGCAAAAGACATAACAGTGTCTCAGATAAAGACTAGTAAGGAAACATAATTTCACTTAGTTGTATTGTGAATTTAGTGGCACTTATCGATTTCTGTTGAGACGATTTTGGGTGCAGCCACAATTGGTCTCAACACCAAAAAGTTTGTATATTTGGAAACATCCCCTGCAATAGAAAGATATTTACTTATGAAACGCTAGAGAACTGGAACCAACTGCTTAGGGTATTGGCTGATGCGATTTCACCCACCGGCGAGTGCAACGCTGTCTGTACCATACGATGGAGTCACCCAGTCCGAACTTTGAGAGAAGAAGCCGCACGGTGGAATAGGAATGTGTGAGTTAACATCCCCAGACAGCGTTCCTGGATGGCACTCACAGACGCCATCACACGTGGAAAACGGCTAACAAACAATCCACACAGCATTTGGCGTTTGGTCACTCCCGCATACCAAAACAGGAATACGAACATAGGGGCATCCATACCAGTTGCTGTCAACTAATCGTGAGTGTTTTATAAGCAAGATTATTTGAACTGTCCAAAAAACGTTCAAAAACGATCTGTAAGAGCTATTACAGGTGTAGGGCCCTACATCCTGTCAGTTAGAAAAAACCTCCTGGACATCAATTTACCTCCAATATAATTTTTTATATATTTTTATATATTTTTAGCTACGTATTTTTATATGGACTTTTTATCAATTAATTTTTCCCGCACACATTTTTCCACACATCTGTCTTTGGTGTACACTAGAGATGAGCGAACATGCTCGTCCGAGCTTGATGCTCGTTCGAGCATTAGCGTACTCGAAACTGCTCGTTGTGTTGTCTCATCGACGAATCTCTCCTGCCCCCCGCTCGAGAAAATGGCAGCTCCCGCCGTTTGCTTTTTGCGGCCAAAACAGAGCCAATCACAAGCCAGGAGACTCTGCACTCCACCCAGCATGACGTGGTACCCTTACACGTCGATAGCAGTGGTTGGCTGGCCAGATCAGGTGACCTGGGATAGACTCAGCCGCTGCCCGGCTGCTCGGATCATTCTGTGTCTGGATGCCGCTAGGGAGAGAGCTGCTGCTGGTCAGGGAAAGCGTAGGGTGTTTCTATTAGCTTACTGTTAGCAGGAGTGATTCTCAAAAACCCAACGCCCTTCTTAGGCTACAATAACGTTCTACTTTTTTTTTTTTTTTTTATTTGCATCTAGTACCATTTGTGAGGAATTAGCAGGGGGACTTGCTTACCGTTGTGTTTAGCTTCTTAGTGACGCACTATACACCTCAAACACCAAAGTGGGAAAATTTAGGGGGTTGGATTCAATTAGGCACAGTGCCATTTTTTCCTTTTATTTTACGTTTATTTTGTTTAAAACTCAGGTCATCTCATCTGGCATAGTAGTGTGCTTTTCATACTTGGCTAGAAATAGCCTAGGAGAATCCAAACGGCTTATCTACGACTCCTAGCGTTATATATTTGATTTATGGTTGATCTGCTGGTGGCTGTACTTGCTGCAGTGCATCTACTAGCCAATTGTGAGCAATTGTAGTGAGACTTGCGACCCGCTGTGTTTTGCGCTTAGTGACGCAATATCATTGCAAAGACCCGAAGTGGGAAAATTTCAGTAGGGGTTGGATTTCAATTAGGCACCAGTCCTGCCATTTTGTCCTTTTTTATTTACATTTATTTTGTATAAATCAGTGTCATCTCATCTGGCATAGTAGTGTGCTTTCATACTGGCTAGAAAATAGCCATAGCAAGCATGCATACGCTTTGGTTGTTAAAAACTCAAAACACAAAAAAAAAAAAAAAACCACAAAAAAAGTTGTTAAACAAAATTAAAGCTATAACTCTCTTTAAAAATGTTTAACCCGAGGGCTAGGGTAGAGGACGAGGGCGGGGACGTGGGCGTCCAAATACTGCAGGGTCAGAGGCCGTGGTCCTGGCGGGTGAGACACCACCTGCTATGAGGGGCAGGGGAACGCGCAGAGCTACACTCCCTAGGTTCATGTATGAAGTTACTGGGACTCGTGGTAGAGCACTGTTGAGGCCAGAAAAGTGCGAACAGTGATGTCGTGGATTGCTGACATGCTTCGAGCAATTTGTCCAACCAGTCAGTCTTCCACGCAGTCCCCCATGTCAACCGAAATCGCCACTCCTCCAGCTCCTGCACCTCAGCCTTCCTCCCCCCAGTCTGCCCCCTCCCAGGAAAATTTGGCATTTGGAACCGGCATACTCTGAGGAACTGTTTTCTGGACCCTTCCCACAGTCACAAACACTTGTTCCGGTTGCTGCTGAGCAATTTTCCGATGCCCAGGTTTTCCACCAGTCACAGTCTGTGGGTGATGATGACCTTCTTGACGTAGTGGAAGAAGTGTGTAAAGAGGTGTCCGACGAGTGAGGAGACAGGTTGTCAGACAGTGGGAAGTTGTGTCAGGGCGGAAGTCGAGGGGGGCAGAACTGAGGATCGGAGGATGATGAGTGACAGACAGCTGGGTTGATAGCCGGGTGAACACAGTGCTTCTGAACGGAGGAGAGTCCTCGACCAGAACAGTTGGAAGAGGCAGTGGTGGGGCCAGACGGAGAGGCAGGGCCAGAGCTGGTGCATCAGCGCCAAATGTGCAACTAGTGAAGCTTCCCGTGGCGAGGGCTTTGCGGCAGGGCTAATTTTCAGAAGTCTGAGGTTCTTTAAGGAAAACACGGATGACCGACGACTGTGGTGTGAACATTGCCAAACCAGGATCAGCAGGGTTCCACCACTACTAGCTTAACTACCACCAGTATGCGCAGGCATATGAATGCTAAACACCCCACTCAGTGGCAACAAGCCTTCACCTCCGGCCGTGCACACCACTGCTCCTTCCCCTGTGTCAGCTGATAGTCAGCCCCCTGCCCAGGACCCTGCCACAAAAACCCCATCGTCGCCTCCACGATCCTCCCACAGCATCCACCAGCGTTCAGCTCTCCATACCGAGATGGAGCGGAAACGCAAATATAGTGCAACCCACCCGCAGCCCCAGCCTTAATGGCACATCTCCGATTGCTTACCTGGAGATGCTGCCCATAGGCTAGTAGAGACCGAGGCCTTCGCAACCTCATGGCGGCGGCCGCCCCTCGTATTCGGTCCCCAGATCCGCCATACTTTTCCCGGTGTGCCGTCCCAGCCCTGACCAGCAGTGTCAGACAACATCACCGTGCCCTGACCAACGCCGTTTCTGACAAGGTCCACCTGACCACGGACACGTGGACGGTGCTGCGGGCAGGGCCACTATATACGCTGACGGCACATTGGGTATTAACTTGGTGGAGGCTGGGACCGAGTCTGACCCTGGGGCTGGTCATATACTGCGCGCCGAGGATTGCGGGCCTACTCGGTCAGGTGTTTCAGGCCTACTATGCCTCCTCCTCCTCCCACCCCTCCTCCACCTCCGCCTCCGAACTACCATCCGTGGGCACGGCACCATCAGTCGGTAGCTCTAGGCACAGCAGATGTGCCGTGCTAGCGACAGCAGGCGGTGCTCAACACTGCTGAGCCTAGGCGATAAAAGGCACACCGCCCAAGAGCTATTACAGGCATCACGGCGCAGACTGATCTGTGGCTGGCACCGCTGTGAACCTGAAGCCAGGCATGGTTGTGTGTGAAACGGCCGTAACCGGTGGGGCTCTGCAACTCGGCAGACTGACACATGTGCCATGCCTGGCCCAGTGTTAAATCTGATAGTTCAGCGTTTCCTCAAGACATACCCCAATCTGTAGATTTGCCTCACGAAGGTGCGCCGCATCTGTGCGCATTTCAGGAAGTCCAGCACAGATGCTGCCACTTCAGGGCAGCGCAGCGCCGCCTCCAACTGCCCGCTCACCGACTCGTTGTGCGACGTGCCCGAGGTGGAATTCAACACTGACCATGTTATCCAGAGTTTACCAGCAGCGCGAGCCTTGTAGACTGCCAGATTTCAACTGCCACCAAACTGGTAGTCAGGTCGTAGCTTCCTCAAGTCTACAATGAGAGTGGACATGGATGTCTGATATCTGTCAGGTGCTGAGTAACTTTGAGGAGTCAACACAGATGGTCAGTGGATGCCGCCATCATCAGCCCACCATCCCGCTGCTTGGCCTGTTGAAAAACTCTCTGATCAGCATGAGTCGGAAGCTTTGCGCTCGTCACAAGAGACGGGGGAAGAAGATTCCCTTGTTGATAGCCAAAGCACCCTTAGGTCTGTTTCTCAGCGCTATGGAGGAGGTGGAGGTGGAGGAGGATGAGAGGAAGAGGAGGAGAATGTTGGCGAGACACAAGAGGGACCATGTTGAGTCCTTCACTGTTCAGCGTGTATGGGCAGAAGAGAGGAGTTGGAGGAGTTGGAGGAGGAGGAAATGGACAGTCAGGCCAGTGAGGGAGTGATTACTCTACGCGTTGGTACTCTGGCGCATATGGCAGATTTCATGCTAGGCTGCCCTATCCCGGACCCTCGCGTTCAAAGAATTTATTCCAGCACCGATTACTGGGTGTTCACTCTCCTGGACCCAGGTACAAGCAAATCTTTCCACTCTCATCCCTGCAGAGGAAAGGAGTGTGAAATGCATGAATACCAGCAGGCCCTGGTTCACAAGCTGAAACAGTATTTCCCTTCTGACAGCGCTAGCGGCAGTGGCGTAGTTCTGCGGGACAAGTAGAGCGAGGGAGAGTAGGCGAGCAGGCAGCTTGTCAGCACACTGCAGGTACGCTTTACAAGGCTTTTGCCAGCTTTATGTCACCCCAGCAAGACACTGTCAACCTGTCCCCAGTCTCGGCAGAGTAGGGCTGATCTTTACAGAAGATGGTGAGGGAGTACGTAGCTGACCATACCATCGTCCTAATGATCACACAGCTCCCTACAACTACTGGTTTCAACTGGCTCGGACATGTGGCACGAACTGGCGCTGTAGCCTTGGAGGTTCTTGCCTGCCCTGCCGCTAGCGTCTTGTCCGAGCGGGTTTTCAGTGCAGCTGGTGGCATCATCACCGATAAGCGTACACGCCTGTCGACTGACAGCGTGACAGGCTGACGCTTATTAAAATGAATATAAAGCTGGATTTTCATAATTCCAATCTCCCACCAGGTGAAGGAAGCCAACCTGAATAATTTATCCATCCATCGGGGGCTGAATACTTATGATCGGGGGCTGAATACTTATCACCGGGGGCTGAATACTTATCACTGGGGGCTGAATACTCATCACCAGGAGCTGAATACTCATCACCAGGGGCTGAATACTTATCACCGGGGGCTGAATACTTATCACCAGGGATAAATACTTATCAACAGGGCTGAATACTTATCACCGGGGGCTGAATACTTATCACCGGGGGCTGAATACTTATCACCATGGGCTGAATACTTATCACTGGGGGCTGAATACTTATCACCGGAGGTTGAATACTTATCAACGGGGGCTGAATACTTATCATCGGGGGCTGAATACTTATCACCAGGGGCTGAATATTTATCACCAGGGGCCGAATACTTATCACTAGGGGCTGAATACTTATCTCTCTGTTTTTCTTGTTTAATAAATTATCAAAAAATATTTACAGTTCTTTTTTCTGTCAAGATGGGGCCAGAGTACACATTAATGTAGTATACAGCCAGGCAGCCCCCTTAAGTACACAGCCAGCCCCCTTTTGTATATAGCCAGCCTGCAGTTTGACAAGCACGTAAAAAAATAAACTTACATACTTACCTTCGGGTGGTCCTGATGCTCAGCGCGACTCCCCGATGCTTCGGTCATGGCGGTTCCTCTTCTGTCTTCTCTCTGCTGTAACAGCCGGCAGAGACACGTCCATGTGCCCCTTAAAAGGCTTTGGCTCTGGGCTACCACCCAAACCAGCTCTATTACAGTCCACTACTGGATAGGATGTAATAATGGAATACATACTCAGTCATGTTCCTTTCTGTAAACCTAATTCTTTTTGGGACATATACACCTGATATACACCTGAGTAACCTTTCATTTTTATACGACTTGCTCCATTTAAGGTTCCGGGGCCTAGTACTTAGAGGAGCCACCTGATATAATCCTTGTGGGCTTCCTGCTGCTACCACCAGGTATGATGGAAGGTGGAAGATCAAGGCAGCCGAGCTGAAGGCGCAGGATCCTGTCATTATGACCCACATGAGAATCTATGGAGAATCTGAAGATATATATATTCACACAACATATAAAATGACATAAACATATAAAACACTCCCTATGTACAAACCATAGAGGTGCAGACCATTGCATCAGATTGATAGAAATAAGGGATGTCCTTTTGCCCCCAACTTAGCTAAACACAATTACACATACACACTCAGTAACAATGGTGCAATGGTATACAATTATAAGGACACTAACTTATGACCTTTGACCTGTCAGGTAAAGGTCTTCACCCAGGATAGCCATTGAGGGGGCACATATATCATCTGTAATTTCCTGGTTTAAAGCCAGTGGGCAGAAAGGTGGCTCTGGACATGTATAAGCCCCAACACATTAGCCTCATCGGGACTGTTACCAGGTGCGATAATCAGGGAGGTGTTCTCCTTCTTCAAAGCAGGAGACTCACAACAATCAGGAACAAGACTGCCCACTCCCCATGACCCAATGGTAATGCATCCTGAAATTGTTATAGTGGGTGAGTTGATTGGACTGCCATGGCCCCCCTTGCACCCTAGGGTCATGCCATTGACCTGCCATTGACCTCAGTCCAAAGATGGTGATGCCCTTCATGTTGATGCCCGCTTTCCTGAATCCACCCACACTGTAAAATGTCTTCTTCTTTTGGCCCCATTGAATAATACCTCCTTCTCTGTGGCCGACCACTAACTAAAAAATACATTTCCGTGGCTGACCACTACACAGAAAATAGAGCTGGACTTCTGCTTTTGTTGTCTGAGTGCCGGGAACAACTTGTTATCGGGAGTCCTGAGTATCCGTGAGCTTGTGTGACTAAGCCTGGTGGTCCCAGACATACACCTCGTCCTGGAATGGCCAACTTAGCGTACTGAATAGTAACCATGGTGAGAAAACTATTTGTGGGGCAAGGAATGAAGAGGTGACCAACAGCAGAGGAACATGGAACAAGGAGCAGCCATAAAATCTGAATGTGTAAAACCGGTTGTATAAGTCTCCACATTGTATGGAACGTATCGAAGACCGGGGAGCTACAAATCAGTAGAAAATTTTTAGTTAAGTGATGGTCTTGGAAATGTAATAGGGTATATATGTATATAGTTCTCTGAATTTTGACTTTCTGGCTCAATGAACTTTTCGGGATCTATCAATTGGTACAACCGGTGGCACCTGGGCCCAGGTCTGCTTGGGGACCCATATGGTGCCTCTTCCCCATATTAGGAGGCCACTTCTATACACAATACATTACAGTTGGGGGACGGGGCTATTACAGATTTTACATTTGGGTCCTGCAGGTACAAGTTACACCTCTGGCTGGTGGTTGATGAATCTTTTTGCACTCTGTACTTTTTATGATATAGTAAAAACAGCGTCATATAACTTATGTGAAGATAAAATATTAATGGAGATAAAAAGGGCAAAGGATAATGCAAATATCTCACGATAAGTAAATAAGGAATATGCAATAAGGAAACACAAAGAAAATAAAAGTCAATGATATATGGAAGAAGATCCCAGGATTGTGCCATATATGTGACACAATGTGATAAGTCGTCAAATGTGAATAGAGAGAAATGGGAAAAAAGAACGATACAAGGAAATCTGTGCATAAATATATAATCTAAGAAGATAAAGAGAGGTTGTGGGGACAGGCTGTAAAGATTGTGCGATAGATTCCAGGATTGTACCATAGAACTTTTCCTTACATTGTAATTAGTCATTACAGACTACAGAGCCAATGGGATCGGAGCGTTTATCATGGTTGAAGTTCACATTTGGTAAAGTAGCTAATAATATATAGTCACTTCCCTGCAGATGCCCCGGTTCCAGCACCGGTGCTTATAGCCCCCATCACACTGGAAGTGACAACATCACGTTCATCATGCAAAAGACTGATGAGACAATCACTGGCCTCAACAGTCTCATGTGAATAAACAGCAGCGATTGGCTGGGACGTTACAGGACAATGAACCCTTGTGCCCAAATATGAGAGAGCCTCAGTAGACCATCGAAAGGGGAACGAATCAGCCAAGCATTTCTTCTCTGCATGAGGTAGAGACATTGTAGATGCTTCAGATTTGGCCAATGAGAGTATTCATTGACAGGACTAATAAGGTTGGGCAGAGACATCCCAGGATTGGACACGAAAAATAAAATGTGGTCTGCATAGGCCGTAACCTTGGATTCCCTAACCCACAAGGCCACAATAGCAATATCCGGGATCACTCTGATAAGACGGAGGAGAGTCTTGAGGGCGAGGACTAAAATCACGGGTGAAAGGGGGAAGCCCTGTCGGGTCTCATTATGGACCAAAAATTTGCTAGAGAGGATTTAGTTGAAGCGCACCATGGCCGAGGAAATGGAATAAAGGGACCGGATCCAACTCATCATATTGGATTTTAAGCCTATACCGTGATCCAATTGGCCACATAAAATCTGCTTGGATTTGGGGTGCCAGCTAATATCAAATTAACAACAATAACTAATGGATCTTTAAAGGGGATTTATTAAGGATAAAATACAAGAAAATATAAATCAAGGGTAAACTAACTAAGCGATAAAGACATAAGGGGGAAGAGGTTAGTGAAGGGGATGCCTAATAAATGCTCTATATACAATCTTACATATACACCAGACACACACTCAGTAACACATAGCCCCAGGGGTGTAACAATTGTGGTCGCAGAGGGTGCGCAAGCTCAGCACAAACTCTGCTCACCCACCAAAACTCCGCCCACCACGCCTGTCCACCCAAACTCTGTCCGCCCAAACTCCGCCCGGCTGAACTCTACCCCTAAGTACCCCTAGTAGTCATCTACAGCCCACAACTGGAGATCCTACGTCGTATTGCCAGATGGAAAGGAAAGATAGGGAGTATATAGCAATGTAGAGATTTAACACCTTACAAAGTGGTTAAAATTTACATGCAAGCTTCATGACCCCCGATCTCTGACCTGGAGGACACAAGCAGATAATAGCTCTCATGTTTTAGTCTGTTTATTGCCATCCTGTCATAAATAAGATGTTTCTGTATATATCAATCTGATATTTTAAACTTTTTTTTTTAATATCCTTTGATGATCACTGCCAGGTGTGTATAAAATCGTGTGAATTTTGTTATTTCATGCATAACATCATGTCTGATGACGGGAACTAGTATTCTCCAAAGCTCCATCATCAAATAAACTCAGCCTCAAAAAGGTATCACCTGATTTCTTCACTCTTCTTCTACTCTCTATGGCCGTCACGGTACAAATCTACACTATTAGGAGAATTGCAGGCATTTATGGCCCTTACATCATTTTGCATATTCTAACAGACCCTATCAAATGCCTTCTCAGTATCCCTAGACAATAGTGCTAAAGATAGTTAGTATGGGCGTGGTGAATCAGGCTTATGGCCCTTGTGTTGTTATCTTTGACCTCGCGACCAAGAAGGTCTGAACAGAGTGTATAATTTAGATGACTAAAGGCATGAGGCAGGTTGACAGGATCATGGCACATAATTTTGTGTCTATGTGAAGGAGTGAAATGGTTCTGTAGGTGGGACACTTTGGGGCTTTACTTTGGAAGGACCAAGGTTGGACTTGATGGACTTACGTCTTTTTCCGGCCTTATATACTATGATACAAGGTATAAGCTCAGAAGGCATCAGCAGGGGAAGTAGAGCCCGAAGCACCCAACATGTTATAGGACAAGTCCTCCGCTAATCAGTCTGGTCCAGTGGCCTCCCTGTTGGAGGTCATAATTGCTGTGGGCAGTTCTTTAGCTGATGACGCGGATACCAGGGATTCAAGGAATGTAATGTATCGGAGCATGGGGAGACCAGAGCTTGCAAAATATTTCCAAACCGGAGAGCATAAATCTTGTCATGAAGTGTCACGATTAGACCAATGAACTGAGTAGAGTGTAACAACTGAACCCCACTGCAATGTCCTCGGTAGGGAGACCCGATTACTGGAGGAAGTCATTATCATGGAAACATTGGTAATGGATCTCTGAGCCTGAAGGGCTCTTGCCAGGAACCTACTGCTCTTGTTGAAGATTTGTAGAAGAATCTACGGCACAATGACAGAGTATTTTTGGATTTTTCTATTAGCAGCTTCTTAAACTCTCGGACACTCTAACCGGGCATGTGTGTTTCTAAGCCTCTGAGGCGCCCAAGTGAGGACATGATTTTGGCCACCTTTTCATTTTTGAGTTTGGAGCTGTTACACATAAGAGTTCCCAGGGGTCAAAATCTTATGGACCTTTAATGCCATTTAGGGGTCGGAAATGTCATCAGGGCAGAGAGTGAAGTGGGTAATGAACATCCGGTTTGACATTTGCCAAAGCAAGTGCATCATCAAGTAGCAAGGACTTAAGCCTCCATTGTCACTGCCAAGGGATAGGGACTGACAACAAAACGGCGACAGTAGTAAGGGTGTGGTAAGAGAACAATCTGTCAATCCCCAAGCCCCAGAGAGCCGGAAGATGCTAATTCTTGATGAAGAACATATCCAAATGCGAGTATACATCATGGAGAGGTGAGTAAAAAGTACAGTATGTGCAGTTGCCAGAGATCAACCAGTCTATGGTTGTGTAATGTGCATCAGTTATAGTGTATGGACGAGCATGAAAGTTGAGAGACCCCAGATGAGACATCTAAAGTTGTATATAGGGCCGCATTGAATTTCCCCCTGAGGACCGCTACCCCTTCCTCAAATTCACCTAGGTTTTCCAAAAAGATGCATAGGGAACTACTGTACCTTGTCCTGAAATGGGAAGACAGAGTGAGTTGAAGATATAGACCTGTGAAGAGACATGTCTCTTCAAGGACAGCATCCAAGATTTCCCATGGCAATGTTCAGGAAATCAAAATGCCAGTCCCTTTGGCTATCATGTCTGTAATTTGTAACATGTATGCAGAAAGTCAAATATTTAATGGTGCCAGGAGCCCCTCAGGCTAATTTGCATAATTTTTAAAGCCTTTTATTCTTAAAAACAAGGACATAAGAAGCTTAAAGAAAAGTGGATCCTGCCCGAGGGGGCACTCACCAGTATGTCAGTGTGCTGGGTGTACAATCCTCCATCCTGGTGGTAGATGTCCTTTAAGGGCAAAACCTTCAGCTTTTGACTGGGATTCAATGGGAGCCTACAAACCCTGTGATACTGCTGATCCAGTATATGAGCACATTGTATGCACCTGCAGGGTACCCCCGACTGACTATGGAGGGTGCCCTCTGACTGGGGGTGTCCAAGAGTTGCACTCAATGGGGCAGATTTACTTACCCGGTCCATTCGTGATCCAGCGGCACGTTCTCTGCGGTGGATTCGGGTCTTCCGGCGATTCACTAAGGCAGTTCCTCCGACGTCCACCAGATGTCACTGCTGCGCTGAAGGTTCCCGAGGTCTGCCGGAATGCACGCTCCTATACCTGGTGAAGGTAAGCGCGTGTCCCACGACACTTTTTTTTTTTTAAATGCGGCGGTTTTTCCGAATCCGTCAGGTTATCGTTCGGCCACGCCCCCCGATTTCCGTCGCGTGCATGCTGGCGCCGACGCGCCACAATCCAATCGCGTGCGCCAAAAACCCAGGGCAATTCAGGTAAAATCGTCGCAAATCGGAAATATTCGGGTAACACGTCTGGAAAACGCGAATCGGGCCCTTAGTAAATGACCCCCAATGTGTTTTCTGCGTTAGCACTTTAAGGGGCGTTAGTGCTCTGTTGTTGGGTTCTCCTCCCCTTCTCTGTTGTTCTCCCCTCCCCTTGGGTTTATAAGCTGGGCGCCTGGGCGAGCTACTTCCTCTTGCCCGCGCCACCGGTGAAGCTGTCCCTCCCTCCCTCCCTACGGTTTACTTGTTTTGTGTTTTTGATAACTCTTTTTGTATTACATACTGCGAAGTCACAGCTGGCGGTAAAAAGGAAGAGATTTGTGGAGATGTGGAGATATTGATGTAGATTTGCCCGGAAGACGCAGTGTTGGCCGGTTTGGCACCAAGAATGAACATCTAACAGTGCCGTTTAAGTTTTGGAGATTTGTTAAAATGTTAAAATAAATAGCTGTGACCTTTTTACACCCAACAGGAAGCCTCATTGCCTTTTTATTCTTGTGGGGATGTTTTGGTAGAGTTTATAACTTTTAATATTACGGGTCTGTTTAAAGTGCCTTATTGGGAAATTTGTGTTCAAGTTTACTACCTCCCAGTCAAGGGAATATCGACTATATAGAATACAGAATTTTATGATTCTTGCAAGAGTCTATTCATAGGTTAACAGTGACTGATTTTGTAGAGTTCATCCTTGTAACCTTTGTACACAGGTATAAACCCGACCTCTGATTTCTGAGCTTCATTAATAAGTGTTGGAGTTTTCTTTTTCTCTTCCTCTTTATTCCTGTCCACAATAGGAGTTTCAGGAGAAACCAGCAATGATGAGGAAATTTGCTCCGCGTAAGAAAAATGAGAATTTACAGACTACTAAACCAACTCAGAGAGAAACCGGGATCTGCTGCACTTACTGTGTGGACTCTCCTGTACCTGCTGTGAAGAGAGGCATTTTTGCACTGCAGGTGTGATGGGTTTCTGCAATCTGTCTTTAGTGAAAATGAGGTTCCCGGTGACAGGTGCAGGGGGCACCAGATTCATGAAGAATGTGCACTAGAAATCCTGAAACTCCACACTACACAGGCAAACTGCACATAGTACACACTGCACTGCTTTTAGTAAATGTGGGCCTATATCTTGTTTTGTTTCCTTACTTTTCTTTCAATACAGGAGTGATAAAAAAGGAGAAAAAAAGGCAAAAAGCAATATAAAAACTGTAAACCTACATGGATTAAAAGATCCCTAAATGGTTAAAGAGGACCTGTCACCCATGAAAACGGCACTACGAGCTGATTACTCAAGTAAGCACCTCCTAGTGCTAAAACAGATGCAGCAGTGTTACACTGCTAGCGTTATCGGAAAACTCTGATAACGCTAACAAACACTGCCGCGCTATACAATAGAAGCGCAGGACCAAGCTGGAAGCCCTGCGCCCCCACTCCATAGGCCAACGGTGACTGCCGCGCGTCATGTGGCAGTCACCGCCCCTAAACCCGCCCCGTCATGAATACGTTTCTAGTGTACAGCTCAGCACAAATTGCGGCATCTGTCCTAGCACTAGAAGCGGCTTACTTTAGTGCCGTTTTTATAGGTGACAGGTCCTCTTTAAATGGATGGGTGTGACTACAACTTTTCAGCTTGTCCTGACTCGTGTAGTTTCATTTCTGTTTCTCCCGCCTTCTATCAGTCATGGCGTCTGCTGACCTGAGAGAGGAGCTGCTCTGCTCTGTCTGTTTATGTGTTTTTAAGAATCCTGTAATGCTGAGATGTGGACACAACTTCTGCCGGGTCTGTATTGATCAGCACCTGAATACACAGGACGGGTCTGGAGGTTATTCCTGTCCTGAATGTAGACAAGAGTTTCAGGAGAGGCCGGCACTGATGAGGAACATAAATCTTCATAACGTAGCAGAACGTTTCCTGGTTACTCAGCCGAACCATGAGGAGATCACCGGGATCTGCTGCACTTACTGTGTGGACTCTTCTGTACCTGCTGTGAGGTCCTGTCTGATGTGTGAGGCTTCTCTGTGTGATAAACACCTGAAAGTTCACAGTAAGTCACCAGAACACGTCTTATCTGACCCCAGCACTTCCCTGGAGAACAGGAAATGTTCTGTCCATAAGAAGATCCTGGAATATTACTGCACTAAGGATGATATCTGTATCTGTGTGTCCTGTAGTTTGGCTGGAGAACATCGGGGACACCAGGTGGAGATGCTGGATGAGGCCTCTGAGAAGAAGAAGAAGAAACTGAGAAATGTTCTCCAGAAACTGATCACAAAGAGAGAGGAGACTGAGGAAAGAGTCCAGAGTCTGGAGGAGCTCAGGAGAAAAGCTCAAGAAAAAGCATCTGGAGAAGCTGAGAGAGTCACTGCCCTGTTTATAGACATCAGGAGACAACTGAACGACCTGGAGAAGAGGGTCCTGAGTGACATCTCCAGGCAGGAGAAGGAAAAGTCCATCCCTCTGTCTGCTCTGATCCAGAAGCTGGAGATACAGAAGGACAATTGTGTCCGGTAGATGATGGCAACATTGCTGGGCTTCTGTACACATGACTGGATCCACTGACTGTTTACAGGAACCAGACACAGGTACTTGTGTGATCATATTCCACCGCTCTGAGGATGGGAGGGATGAGGACACAGGGGACATGATAACCAGCGCCATGATGGGATGGTCTGGATGTGACTACTGTGATCTCAGACCATTACACACATTACGTGACATAATTCTTATAAGAGCGGGATCTCTTGGAGGGTCCTGGAGACATATTACTGGATGTAAACACGGCTAATAATAATCTCCATATATCAGACGAACTGAAAACTGCAACCTGGACACAAGAGAAGCAGAATCGTCCAGAAACAGCAGAGAGATTCCAGGAATATCCTCAGGTGATGAGCCGCCGGAGATTTACCTCAGGACGACATTACTGGGATGTGGAGGGCAGGAGATCAAGGTGGTGGAGTGTGGGGATGTGTTATCCCAGTATAGACAGGAGGGGGCCCCAGTCATACATTGGACATAATAACAAGTCCTGGGGTTTGAGGAGATTGGATTATGAGGCGGGGGAGTTGTCCTTCTATGAGCTGTGTGACCCCATCAGACACTTACACACCTTCACCACCACCTTCACCGAGCCCCTTCATGCTGCATTATGGGTAAGGGGAGGTTATATGACAATACAAAAATGAAATCTGTATTTGAGACTTTTCCCATAAATTGTACTTTTCCGCAGTTTTAAGGTCCTTATCTATAATGTATACAGTAAAAATGTTATACACCAGTGATGGCGAACCTTTTAGAGCCTGAGTGCCCAAACTTCAACCAAAAGCCACTTATTTATTGCAAAGTGCCAGCACAGCAATCTAAGCAGTAATGTATTTCTCCTTGTTCTTTGACAACTTTCAATCGTTCAGCCTCCTAAAGACACCAATGCAGATGAAAGGAGGAGGGCAAATTCTTCTATCATTGTAGGAAGATTCTTTGAGTCCTGTCTGGTGAACTTCATTCTGGGGTAAAGGCTTGGGTGCCCACAGAAAGGGCTCCGAGTGCCGCCTCTGGCACCAGTGCCATAGGTTCACCACCACTGTCATACACAATACCAATATACCAATATATACCAGTATATAGGTAGCCCCAACACACTGCCCCAGCACAATGCAGGCCCACCATCCCTCCCCAGTATATAGACAGCCTCCTCCCAACACTTCCCAGTATATAGGTAGCCTCCTCCCCACACTACCCTGTATATAGGCAGACCCCCCAGTATATAGGCAGCCTCCTCCCCACACTACTCTGTATATAGGCAGACCCCCCAGTATATAGGCGGTGACCATTCCGAGTAGGAATCATTGACCACAACTCTCTGGATACGATCCTTCAGCCAGTTTTCAATCCAATTGCAAATGATTTCTGCCAAACCAATAGCCCTAATTTTACCCATCAGGCGTCTATGAGGAACAGTGTCAAATGCCTTTGCAAAGTCCAAGATCACAATATCCACAGCTGCTCCTCCATCCAGGCATCTGCTCACCTCTTCATAGAAGCAGATAAGGTTAGTTTGACAACTTCTATTCTTAGTAAACCCATGCTGGCTATCACTTATTATTCTATTTGATGTCACATACTCCAGTATGTTGTCTTTTACTAACCCTTCCAATACTTTCCCCACAATGGAAGTTAAGCTTACAGGTCTGTAATTGCCTGGCGAAGTTCTAGAGCCCTTTTTATATATTGGCACCACATTTGCCTTGAGCCAGTCACTTGGCACCACACCAGACATTACGGAATCCCTGAAGATTTTAGACAGTGGTACAGCAATAACAGAACTGAGTTCTTTAAGAACTCTGGGGTGTAAGCCATCTGGTCCAGGAGCTTTGTACACATTGATTTTATTGAGCTTAGATTGGATAATGTCTACATTTAGCCAGTCTAGTATATTACAGGGTGCATGACCCGCACTGGCACCACCCAAGTCAGAAGTTCTCTCTTCTATTGTATAAACGGAGCTAAAAAACCTATTAAGTTCCTCCGCCTTCTCTTGGTCTCCAGTCACCGATGCCCCATTTTCAGAATAAAGGGGTCCAACCTGTTCTGACCCATTTTTTTTTGCATTGATATACTTAAAAAATTTCTTGGGATTTGTTTTGCTATCTTTAGCCACCTGTCTTTCATTTTGCATTTTGGCTGATTTGATTTCTTTTTTACAGATTTTGGTAAGTTTTTTGTAAGTATTGAAAGCCTCTGGTGACCCGTCAGATTTATATTTTTTAAATGCCCTCTTTTTCTCATTAATTGCCCTTTTAACTGTAGCTGTAAGCCACGCGGGATGTGATCTAGCCCGTCTATACTTGTTACCTATTGGAATAAATTTAGAAGTATAAAAACCCAGGATAGATTTGAATTTCTCCCATTTAACATTAGTATCACCATGTGACAGTATCTGATCCCAGTCTATATCCTGTATTGCAGCCCTGAATTTCTGAATTTCCACATCTAGAGGAGACCCTTTGTCTGCACTTTTCCCTACATCAAGGGCTGTGCCCAGAAGATGGACTTTTTTTTAAAGCCTTCTGAGAGACTTTTAGCCAACTGCCATAGAGGAAAAGTTGCCATTATTGCATTTTACGCCTTTTCTCCACATGAAAGAGAAATTTTTGCTATTGCTACCCTGAGAAGCCATTCCCATGTTTATGTAACGTTTGAAATGTTCAAGTAATTTACCCATTGGGCTGCTAAAGTCAATGTGGCAGATTTATCAAGTATATGAAAGTCAGAATATTTCCAGTTGCCCATAGCAACCAAACACAGCTCAGCTTTAATTTTACTTGTGCTCATGAATATTTTAAAGGGGATCTGTGATTGGTTGCCATGGGCAACTGGAAATATTCTGACTTTCAGACACTTGATAAATCTGCCCCAATGTGCATTAATATGTTTCCACAACTGTCATTTATTGCCAGTAAGTTTGCATTTAACCACTTCATAGGCTTTGCAGGTTGTAGTATGGCTGTGTCGGACCGTCCTATATGAAAATCCTGACCGCAGGCTTACGCCTAGAACCTGAGCTTGGTTATTGTGTGGCTTCTGTAAACTGTGGGTCTTTAGGGGACCGGGGGTGTTCACCTAGAAACAACTAGATGTCATACACTCCGGGTAAGACCGTCAGATGGCAGGTGAAAAGTGTACTGTATGTATTACATGTACCTAAATGTGTTACTATTTGTCGCCAAGGAAGAAGAGTTTTCGAACAAATAGACAGGCCTTGGTGCAAGGAGTGGATTACAGGACATGACACCACACCTTTCCCTCATACAGTTGGTTCAAGGGCGTCAGCTACCAACTATCACATTCTTTGTATTGTATTTGTGTACCCAGTCCGACACCAACCCAGGTGCCTGTCCCCTACACTGCATATAGCCGACACTACACCGCAAGTGCAACCTATAACACCTACAACCCTAACAGCTGTCAGGTGCATGGACCCTCAGGAGACCATCTGCTGCTGGTCAGCGGTGGTTCCTTTTCTCCTATCTGGTCCATAGCCAAACCGTGGGCGGCTCTTTCAACTGCCCCCAGGGAGAACCAGTACATCAGCCTCTCCTTCCTTATTTTTTTGCACACACCACCTGCTGGAGACCTGCCGGGCTGTGGGACAGCCCTCCGGTCCCCATACCAAGCACCGTGACACTAGCGTGCCTAGGCCGCAACCGCCAGCCACTCCGGTATTCTGGGCCCCGGCTGCCTCCAGGCCCCAAGAGAAGGCTAGGTCCCGGTGGGGGATGTTGCAAGTGTATTGTATATATGAGCACATTGAAGAAACTAAATGTATAGGATATTTGCTTCATGATTCTTACTAGTGTCCATCAATAGGTTACATAGGACATGTCTTGTGATGTTCGGCCCTGTCCTGTGGAAACAGCTACAAAACTTTCCCTTCATTATTTTCACAGAATTGTGGTTTAGTTTTCCTTCTGTCAGCAGTGGCTTCCATTTATATACAGCAGACCAAATGTACAGAATATGGATTTTAGGATTCTTACAAGTGTCCAGTAATGGGTTAATAGAGACTGATCTTGCGCTGTTCAGCTCCGCCCTGTGGACACAGGTACAACACTTCTCCTTCCTGATTGTCTTAGAATTGTAGTTTCGTTTCACTCTTCCTGCTCTGTCAGCCATGGCGTCTGCCGACCTGAGAGAGGAGCTGGACTGCTGATAGAGACTAATCTTGCCTGTTCAGCATCTCGCCCTGTGGACAACAGTACAAAACCCTTCTCCTTCCGATTGTCTTAGAATTGGAGTTTTCGTTTCACCTTCCTGCCTCTGTCACCTGGCGTCGGCCGACCTGATGAGAGGACTGGTCTCCATCTGTCGACCACGTATACAGATCGCTAATGCTGATTTTGACACAACTTCTGCCGGTCCTGTATTGATCGCACCTAATACCAAGACGGGTCTAGAGTATATTTCCTGTCCTGAATGAGAAGAGTTCAGGACGGGCCGCACTGATGAGAACTTAGCTCTGCGGAGATATAGAGATTATACTGAACTCAACCAACACCGAGAGAACCGGGATCTTCTGCTCTTACTGTGTGGACTCTCTGCCTGTACCGGTGAGTCCTGTCTCATTGTAGCTTCTCTGTGTGAAAACCACCTGAACATCCACACAAGTCACCAGAACAACGTCTTATCTGACCCCAGCACTTCCTGGAGAACCGCAAATGTTCTGTCCATACAGAAATCCTGGAATTATACTGTACTGATGACTTAGCTTGTATCTGTGTGTCCTGCAGACTGATGGAGAACACAGGGCACCAGTGGAGATGCTGGATAGGCCTCTAAAAAAAAAAAGAAGAAACTAGCAATGTTTCTCCAGAAACTGATCATAAAGAGAGAGGAGACTGAGTGAAGAGTCCAGAGTCTGGAAAGAGCAGAGAAAAGCCAAGAAAAAAGTCTTCTGGAAGCTGAAGGTCACTGCCCTGTTTATAGACTCAGGAGACGACTGGACGACCTGGAGAAGAGGGTCCTGAGTGAGATTCCAAGCGGAGAGGAAAAGTCCCTCTCACTGTCTGCTCGATCCGAAGCTGGAGATAAGAATGACGAGCTTCCAGGAATATGAGGCACATGTGAGGAGCTGTGTACTGGACTGACCCACTGCCTGGTGTACAGGAACCAGACACAGGTGACTTGTGTGATCCTGAGGATGGGGGGAGGTAGATGAGGACACAGGGGGACATTAACCAGCGCCATGATGGTAGATGGTCTGGATGTGACTGTGATCTCAGACACATTACAACAACATTATGTGACATAATATCAGTATAGGAGCGGGAATCTATGTGTGGTCCCTGGAGACAATTACTGGATGTTAACAAACGGCTCATATAATCTCCATATATCAGACGAGACCTAGAAACTGCAACCAGCACACAAGAGAAGCAGAATCGTCCAACAGCAGAGAGATTCCAGGATATCCCTCCGGTTATGCGCAATCCCGGAGATTTTTCGGGATCTGCTGCACTTACTGTGTGGACTCTCCTGTACCTGCTGTGAGGTCCTGTCTACATTGTGAGGCTTCTCTGTGTGATAAACACCTGAAAGTTCACAGCAAGTCACCAGAACACGTCTTATCTGACCCCAGCACTTCCCTGGAGAACAGGAAATGTTCTGTCCATAAGAAGGTCCTGGAATATTACTGCACTGAGGATGCTACATGTATCTGTGTGTCCTGCAGACTGGATGGAGAACATCAGGGACACCAGGTGGAGATGCTGGATGAGGCCTCTGAGAAGAAGAAGAAGGAACTGAGAAATATTTTTCAGAAACTGATGACAAAGAGAGAGGAGACTGAGGAAAGAGTCCAGAGTCTGGAGGAGCGCAGGAGAAAAGCTCAAGAAAAAGCATCTGGAGAAGCTGAGAGAGTCACTGCCCTGTTTATATGCGGTCACACGTTGCGTTTACCGCATGCGTTTAAAAACGCATTGGGATAGCTGAAGAGTGATTTGCCTAATTAAACACACTTGATAACAGCTGTTTCATTAGGCAAATCATTCTTCAGCTATCCCAATGCGTTTTTAAACGCATGCGGTAAACGCAATGTGTGACCGCACCCAAACAGAGAGGTTTAGAGAACCTCACCTAAAATATCTCTAACAAGGGTCTCCAACTGGGAGACACACTGGAGAACATCCTCCATAGGACGACATTACTGGGATGTGGAGGGCAGGAGATCAGGGTGGTGGAGGGTGGGGATGTGTTATCCCAGTATAGACAGGAGGGGGTGGCAGTCATGTATTGGAGATAATAACAAGTCCTGGTGTTTGGGGAGATATAATAATCAGTATTATGTGATACATGACAGTAATGAGATCCAGTTACGTGACAATATCTCCAGTGATAGAGTCCGGATCTGTCTGGATTATGAGGCGGGGGAGTTGTCCTTCTATGAGCTGTGTGACCCCATCAGACACTTACACACCTTCACCACCACCTTCACCGAGCCCCTTCATGCTGCGTTATGGGTATGTGATGGTTATATGACAATACAAAAATGAAATCTGTATTTGAGACTTTTCCCATAAATTGTACTTTTCCACAGTTTTAAGTTCCTTATCTATAATTTATACAGTAAAAATGTTATACACCAGTGATGGCGAACCTTTTAGAGCCAGAGTGCCCAAACTTCAACTAAAAGCCACTTATTTATTGCAAAGCACTTTAAGCAGTAATTTATTTCTCCTTGTTCATTGACAACTTTCAATCCTTCAGCCTCCTAAAGACACCAACGCAGTTGAAAGGAGGAGGGCAAATTCATCTATCGTTGTAGGAAGATTCTGTAGGAAGATTCTTAGAGTCCTGTCTGGTGAACTTCATGCTGGGGTAAAGGCCTGGGTGCCCACAGAGAGGGCTCCGAGTGCCGCCTCTGGCACCAGTGCCATAGGTTCGCCACCACTGTTATACACAATACCAATAAACCAATATATACCAGTATATAGGTAGCCCCAACACACTGCCCCAGCACAATGCAGCCCCACCATCCCTCCCCAGTATATAGACAGCCTCCTCCCAACACTTTCCAGTATATAGGCAGCCTCCTCCCCACACTACTCTGTATATAGGCAGACCCCCCAGTATATAGGCAGCCTCCTCCCCACACTACTCTGTATATAGGCAGACCCCCCAGTATATAGGCAGCCTCCTCCCCTCACTTCCCAGTATATTGGAAGCCTTCTTCCCCCCTCTCCCCAGTATATAATCAGCCTCCTCCACCCCCTCTCCAGTATATAGCGAGGGTCGAAAGGAACCCCTAGTTTTCGCGCATATGCCTATGGGTCAGATCGAGACCCGCATTGTTTAGCAAGTGGCCCTATAAGTGGATAGGGCTTAACTTTCTTGTGGGAAAACACCTTTAAACTTGCAGGTCAATGGTGTATACACTTATGTGTCCCAGTTTTTCTCTTTGTGCCCTGCAGGCAATTACATTCAATTGTTTCTGTTTCAGCCACTTAGCATATCTCTAACTGTCCCAGATCCAGCGGACAGGTCCAGTTTTCCCAGTTGCCCAGTGTAAACCGGCAAAAGAGCTGTCTACAGCAGAGCAACAGAGGTGAGGGACAGGAAAGGGAGAAGAACAGGAAAGGCCCCAATGTGTCTCCCGGTCCTCTGCTCATTACTACTGCTGTACACCTACTGGCTACCATCCCAGTCCAGATTTGGCGGGGACCGTTCCGGGTTTTACATGTATCAACTCCCCGGGTGGTTGCCATATTTTCCCACTGAGCCCCGCATTGTCTCGGACCACGAGTCTGAGTACCGTCTCCTGGTCTGGGACACAAGGTGCAGAGCCGCAGTGTGATGGGAAGTTCGGCTCTACTAAGGAAAAGTCTGGCTCTCTCGGCTCCTGAATGGCTCCCTATTAAATATATAATTGGGGAACTCTCCGGGACAGTCGTCCACCCCCTCCACTCCTTTTAACCTGACTTTTATCGGGGTCAAAGTACATCACCAAACCTTCGGCACACGTGTTTTTCCATAGTCCATGGGAAATGTTCAAAACACATTGCCAGCAGGGCCATTACTGGACAGGGAACGTACCGGAGTGTCGTGACGTTTCGGAGTAGTGCCTCCTTTCCTCAGACATGCGCCGTAGTGACAGGGTAAAGACCTTAAAATAAATCTAAAAAACAATAGAATAAGAAATCTAGTGAAAACCATCAACATTTACCATACATAACCTGTACATGACTGACAGTGCAGGAAATCCACTTAAGACCATAAGTTATGAAATAGATGAATATATAGAACACATAAAGTTGCATTTTTCATCAGCCATGGGGGTATAAGCTGTCCAATGTAGTAATACAGTAACCTCACTTGTAGTCATTCTTTTTTTCTACTCCTCCATTTCCATGTGTTTCATTTTCTACACACTACCACTTAGCTCACTGACATTGGGGGATTTACTAAGTGCTCGATCGTCGCGTTTCCCGCAGTGTTCGCCGACTATTTCCAATTTGACACCATTTTCCCTGAATTGCCCAGGGGTTGTTGGCGCACGCGATCGGATGTGGCCATCGGACTCCGAGGAACATCGGGGGGAGCGTGGCCGAACACAAATCGACGAATTCGGAAAAAACCGCGCATTTTAAAAAACATAACTGGTGTGCCGTCGGGGAAACCTGCATTAGTGAATCGCCGGAAGACCCTAATCCACCGCAGAGAAACGAGCCCTGGATCCGAATGGACCGGTATAAGTAAATCTCCCCATAGTTTCAGTTCGCAAAGTGTCTAGGCAACGCCCGTTCTCACTGATACACCCTGTTTCAGTACCAGTGTTAGTTTGTTTCTTCAGCATTTTAGTTATTGGGGCTCCATTTACATCCTTGTCCTTCCGTTCCAACGGCCGGCGTTCTCCGACGGAGGTTCGGGTCTTAGCCTAGCGTTGCATTAAGGTCATGTGCCCGATGTCCACCGGTGTCGCTGGCGCCGCAGGGTGCGCCGGAGTTCACACGAGTTCTCTTCCGGGCATTGTGGTACTGGCTCGTGCGACTGTTTTTTTAATTTTAAAATACAAGCGTTTTTCCCGTGAATACCTAGTTATGTTTTTTCCGAATCCGTCGTGTTTTCTGACGGGCCACGCCCTCATTTCCTCGCATTGCAACCCGCGCGATTGGGCGAAATCGATCGGCGTGCGCACAAAATCCCGGGTTGGCAATTCGCGGCAAAACGGAAAAAACAGCTGTAAATCGAACGGAAAAAAAACTAATCGGACCCTTAACTAATGTGCCCCATTGTTTATCATTCAATCTCGCCTCTAATGGCTGTAGCTGTACTGCCACCCATATGCCAGCCGCACACGGCATCTAAGCATAATAGATACAATTGGGTATGTTGCAGAAAGAACCTTAATTGGAATTTTTGTCCTTGTTCTATGATGGTTAAATGTTTCACCTTTAATATACAATACAACTTGACACGCAATACAAGGGAATAGTTCCTTTTCTTTGGTGCGCCAAAAATGTTTAGCACAATTCTTTCACCTCCTGTCTGTTATCTAATTCTTTCATAGCTATTGAACCTTTCCTTTTTATCAGATAAAACTAGGGGGATCCTTAGAACGGCAATCATGATTTTGGATCATGGACAGTATCGGCAGGTTCGTGTACGATGGTCCCTTGTTATGAGGGTTCGCGTGCTATCTATCGGGAGATGTGACGCAGGTATTATCTCTAGTTTCTTTATTATAACAGACCTAACGTTCTTTCGTCTGCATGGGCACCTCCTGCCCACTCTCTCTACCCTACTCCTCTTTGATGCCCTCGTTCAACAAATTTCTGAACTGCTTGTTCCTTCTGAATATGTATTCTTCTCGCTGCTGCAGATCCTACGTGCACGTACAAATTGACTTTTGGGATCCCTTTAAAAGTCTGAGGGGCATGGTAGCTATCATATTTAAGGGAACCTACCACCCCGATTCTACCTATAAAGGTGAAGGGGTGGTAGTGGATGCATGGACGTGAGGATAGCCCTTTTTGGGCTAATCCTCACGTCCGGGTGTCTTTTAGAAAACTTTATTACAGCATATGTAAATATTTTTATGCGGCTACTGGGGCGTGGAAGCCGGACATGAGGCTACTAGTCGCGGCTACTCCACGCCCAGTAGCCACGTTACTCCGCCTACCATTAATCTTCGCGCGCAGCTCCTCACAGTGCGCGCCCTCATCCGAGTCCCCCGGCATATCTGCGGCGTCTGCGCATGCGCAGTAGCTCCGGCCCCGGGCCGCGCAGCCAGACGCTGCTTTCTGCGCGTCCGCAAGATAAATGGTAGGCGGAGTAATGGCTACTGGGGCGTGGAGTAGCCGCGACTAGTAGCCTCATGTTCCGGCTATTCCACCCCCAGTAGCCGCATAAAAAATATTTACATATGCCTGTAAACGTTTTCTAAACATAGCTGGGACTTGAGATGAGCCCAAAAAGAGCTATCCTCACGTCCCATTCATCCACCTACCTTTATAGGTAGATCGGGTGGTAGGCGCCCTTTAAGCAGATTGTTACGATGGTTTTTTTAGAGTACAGTGTGGTCATGAACTGATCGCCTGACTTCTTTATTTCGGCATGTAAATAGGAATATCTGCGTGTGCTGTTCTGAATCTTTCCATAGTAAGCAGACGTCATCCACATATCTGGTCATAAAGTAATGGACTCAGACCACTGACTAATGTGGATGTAGACGTCTTCAAAATATGTCATAAAGATATTGGCAGAACTGGGAGCACAGGGGCCCCCATTGAGGAGCCCTGTAGCTGCAAGTAATATTCACGCCAATCTAAAGTAATTTTCTTCTCAAATAACTTCTATAAAGTCATAATGAATTGTATATCTTTATCTTTCAATGAGCTCTCGCTTTTTAAGGGCTTCATGTGTTGCCCTTACCTTCTTGATTGGGATGTTTGTGTACAAGCTTTTTATGTCTATGTAAAAACCAAGTACTTCAGAGCAATTGACAGTCTCTAATTAGTTTAGAAAACTATTGGTATCTTTAACCCTATTCCCTACATTGACGTACTATTACTGCATGGCGGGAGGTGCGGTCCGCAATATGCAGTAATAGTACGTCAAACTTCTTGGCCCCGGCTCCTGAACGTAGACCGGGGCCAGCACAGACTGCGGGTGTCGGCGTATATATTATAGCCGACACTGCCTCTAACACACCGCGATCGAAGATTTTCTCGATCTTGGGTGGTAAACCCCTAACACGCACACGTCCGGTGACCACGGCGTGCAGGGGCGTTTAAAACCTGGTTGGGCCCCCCCCTGCGGTGCTTTCCGGGGGAGGGTCCGCAGCTCCGGACTGCGCGATCTCCTTTCCGGGGCCGGTCCTCTGGCCCTTCTGTAATACCTGATTAGGTGAACGATAGCTTGCAAGCAAGCGAGCAGGGATGGTTCAAGCTTACCGGTGTGAAAGAAAGAAAAAAGTAGCAAACTAAAGACACGTTTTTAAGTAAACAGGAATTAAATGTAAGTCCCTAAACAAGGAAGGAAGCATTCAACACATAAGGAAAAGGCAAGACCTAAACCAAACACCAATATTTGGAGTATCCCGGATGAAGCTAACATCCGAGTACTGAACAGTAGAAATGAATAACCAACCCCATATTGGTGAGGTCCATACATCGTCAATAAGCAGCTTCGGACAGGCAAACGCCATAAATACAATAACCCAAAAAACTCACCAAAATGTAACATGTGCATAAAATCCCTCACAAAAATCGAACAAAATGGTGCAAACATTTGTTTGGCAGCATGAAATTTTCATTTGTGCGAGAGGTTTTAGATAGTAAATAAAAAGTTTCCAGAGGTCATCAGAGGTCAACCAGCCCCCCACAATGACCCAATCAAACAAAAAACTGGTGCCAATCCAATTCTACTAGGTTTGTGTGGTTGCGCTGCCTAAATTTTTGTTTTGTGCTGCTTTTATTTGGAGGATATTAAACTAATTTGTAAAGATCAAAGTCAATCACCCCCCCCAACATTAACTGATCAAACAAACTGGTGTCAAAAGTTATTGCTAAGTTTGTTGGCTGGTTTGTTGAGCGAAAATTTTAGTTTGTGCCGCTATTGTTTTTAATGTATGTCTTTTGTTCCAGACTAAGGTGCACTTTCGTTCAAGATCGCACTTTCGTGGATTTTCGAAATGTTCGGGATTTGACGCGTTGTGCAAAGTATTAACTGGGGATTGTATCAGCGCACGTGATTGGATTGTGGCGCAGCTACTCTGGCTTTCATGCGACCGAAATGGGGGGGGGGCCTGCCATCGGACATCGACTGATTCGGACTGAGCGCGGGATTTTCAAAACATTAAATTGTGTCGCAAGATCAAGCACTTACATGCACCAGGAACGAAGAAGGGGGAAACTCCGGCTGGACCGGAGCGGGAAGTGACACATGAGGATATCGGGCCGGCACGATCTTAGTGAACTCGGCAGATGTGCTTCCTCAACAATGCACTTTTGGGGAACGCGCAGGACAGAGGTAAATGTGCCCCATGTGTTTGTTGCTGAGGTTTTTTTTTGCCTAGCACTGTTACCTAACACCTAAACATATCTATAAAATTGATAGCAGGATCAAACGAAATTTAGTTCACCCTGGACCTGCTGCTTCTCTGACTATTTCTCTATGATCCTCTGCCAGAGAATTCGCCTCGCAAATCTTGTCGAGCTCTTGCTGTACTGATATCTGGAGTGATAAAAGTAGGGAGCATTTCTATTTCTTTTCCGTACCTCAGTAGACAGGTTCTCTATGGGGCTCTCATTTACGAAGCGGGGTCATCGCGGACCGCATATCCGTCGGTTTCACGAATATTTTCCCTTGTGCGTCGAATTTGGCCGGTTTTTTGGCGGGGCGCCCTGCCGAATCGGCTGTGTGGCGACAACTCGGCTGCCATGAGACAGAAATCGGCGGGCTGTTGCGCGATAACCACGGATTGTCGGAAAAACTGATGAATTTTTAAAACGGCACTTGTAGCAAGACAACTCACATGCACCAGAAGAAGACATGACTCCGGAAGCCAGAACTCTCTTTAGTGGAATTAGTATGTTATCTTCAGTAACCACGATTATCTATGCTTACTGCCATCAATAAGAGTTCCAACCTCTGAGGTTCTAAGCACTTCCCTTTAGAAGATTCAATTTTGTCTTAACCTTTTCTCCACCTGGTTGGAAACCCTTGTGAAAGCATAATCAATTATAGGAGCCATGTTTCTATGTTTTGGAGTTGGACCCAAAAAGTTATGATGCGCTTCACAATGGCCACCTGCTACCTTGGGAGGGTTCCTTCCCTTCTTACACTTGTTTTTTTATCCATGGTATCACAATCTAATGAAGGTACTTATTTGACCTATCAAAAGCAAAGAATGTATCCATGGTGTAACATAGTTAAAATCTTTTAATAATAATAGGTTTTTTACTGGGGCTTTCTACTCTTTGGCCATTAGTCTATTAAAGGGGCATTAATAGTAAAGGCTGACAAAAGATAGCCATGGATCTCCAGTCCTCATCACAATTGGAAGGAGCCTTGATCAATCAAGTCTTCAACCTAACAGGTGCTTTATGAGAAGATGTTACAAAAAAGACAGTGAAACCTCTTCAAAAAAAATGAGAATAAAAGTTTAAAAATTTTTTAAATTACAGCCTTATAATCCTAACTGCTAACTAATTATTATGATTTATAACACAATCCTTACACAGGTAAGAATTGAATAGCAGCCGAAAGAAGATATGATTATAAACTATCCCCTAAACAGGTTAATAGTGACTGATTTTGTGTTGTTCAGCTCCACTTGTGGTTAGAAATAAAAACCTGTCCTCTAGTTCTGAGAATCGGGTTAAGAATTGTAGTTTTCGTTTCTCTCCTCCTCCTCTGTCAGCCAGGCGTCTGCCGACCTGAGAGAGGAGCTGGATGCTCCATCTGTCTGACCACTTATACAGATCCTGTAATGCTGATGTGGACACAACTTTGCCGGGTTGTATTGATCGTGTGCTGGATACACAGGACGGGTCGGAGGTTATTCTGGTCTGAATGTAGAGAGGAGTTCAGGAGCGGCCGGCCATGTGAGGAACTTACTCTGCGGAATAAATGGAGAATTTACTGAATACTCAACCAACACCGAGAGAAACCGGATCTTCGTGCTCCTACTGTGTGGCTCTCCTGTACCTGCTGTGAGTCCTGTCTACATTGTGAGCGCTTCTCTGTGTGATAAACACCTGAAAGCCACCAGCAAGTCACCAGAAACACGTCTTATCTGACCCCAGCACTTCCCTGGAGAAACGGAAATGTTCTGTCCATAAGAAGATCCTGGAATATTCTGCACTGAGGATGCTACATGTATCTGTGTGTCCTGCAGTTTTGCCGGAGAACAACTGGGGACAGAGTGGAGATGCTGGATGAGGCCTTGAGAAGAAAAAAAAGAAACTGAGAAATGTTCTCCAGAAAACTGATCAGAAGAGAGAGGAGACTGAGGAAGAGTCAGAGTCTGGAGAAGCGAGGAGAAAAGCTCAAGAAAAGCATCTGGAGAAGCTGAGAGTAGCCTGTTTTAGACTCAGGAGAACGACTGGACGACCTGGAGAAGAGGGTCCTGAGTGAATCTCCAGGCAGGAGAAGGAAAGTCCCTCTCACTGTCTGCTCTGATCCAGAGCTGGAGAGTACAGAAGGACGAGCTGTCCAGGAAGATGAGGCACATTGAGGAGCTGTGTAACATGACTGATCCACTGACTGTGTTACAGGAACCAGACAAGGTGACTTGTGTGTGATCCTGAGGAGGGGGGAGGTGATGAGGACACAGGGGACATGAACCGACGCCTGATGGTAGATGGTCTGGATGTGACTGTGATCTCAGACACTTACACACATTAGTGACATAATATCAGGTATAAGGAGCGGGATCTATGTGATGGTGCCTGAGACATATTACTGATGTAAACAACGGCTTCATAATATCTCCATATATCAGACGACCTGAAACATGCAACCAGGACACAAAGAAGCAGAATCGTCCAGAAACAGCACAAGAGATTCCATTGTTATCAGGTGTGAGCAGCCGGAGATTTACCCTCAGGACGACATTACTGGGATGTGGGGATCGGAGAACAGGGAGGTGGAGGGTCGGGATGTGTTATCCAAGTATAGACAGGAGGGGAGATCAGTCATGTATTGGATATAATAACAAGTCCTGGGGTTTGGGGAGATATAATAATCAGTATTATGTGATACATGACAGTAATGAAATCCAGTTACCTGGCAATATCTCCAGTGATAGAGTCCGGATCTGTCTGGATTATGAGGCGGGGGAGTTGTCCTTCTATGAGCTGTGTGACCCCATCAGACACTTACACACCTTCACCACCACCTTCACCGAGCCCCTTCATGCTGCATTATGTGTAAGGGAAGGTTTTATAAAGATATTAGGGGGAGGCAGGAAGTGGGAGAAACCATCATAACCTAAGAAATCACCCACAGGCTATATGAAGGCTGCAGGCCTCCACAGTTCAGTGGACAGGGTGAGTTGTGGACGCTGGGAATCCTCTCTCCTTTCATCTTTTGCCCCTGTCATTGCTGGTCACTTATTTGCCACTTTGTGCTGCCTTCCAATCCTATAGTAATAATTATAATTAATAATTCTTTGATTTATATAGTGCACACAGATTACGCAGCGCTGCACAAAGCATGTCAAATCGGTCGTGCATTCATTTTACTATAAAATTATGAGATTAATGAGATTTTGATTACAAAGGGAAAAGTGCAGTATAGTCTTAGCAATTAATTAATTGAGGAGCTTATGCAATAATTAATATACATGTGCAATGCAGTTCCCAGTAAGGGAAAAATATAGTAAGGTATAAGTTGCTGTATAATGTGAAACAACAGGCTTTTACTAAAAATTATAAGCAGCATAGAGGAACCCCCAATGAGCCCACAATTGTTTATGGTGTGTTAATCCTACCTGTAAATGTAAAATTAATCATTTCTAATTTTTAATAAATTCTTACTATTTTTCAATAAATCTTGGCTTTTAAACTCAAATTTTCTGTGTCGGTGTAGTCTTAGGACAACCCTAAAAAGGTATTATGGAGATAATTTTTGGATAAATAACTAAGAATTAGCATGTGCAACACCTCTGCCAACGTATAGGCAGGCTGGTAGTTGTGAATAGTGCCCTCTTCAGGTCAGGAGCTGTTAGGGGGAGTCTCGAAATCTCTATGAAGGTTCTAGAACCTAGTCATTATGTAATAACAGCTGTAGTCTCTGCCTGGAAAAGCAAGAGTTAAGTGGGTGTTATATGTTATCCAATTATGTGGCTGTATTGTAAACTGGAGTGTGATTGGATAGGTGCTATCACCTTACCAGGGGAAGGATAAAGCCCCTGGGCAGTGGTAGCACAGGTCTCTTCGGCCCTAGGTCTCTTTACCACAAGGTCTCTTAGCACATTGACAGAGTGACCAGAGAATACACCTTCAGTACTGTCACAGAACCCAATCCGAGGACCAGAATCAGGAGACTGTAATCCAGAGCTGCACCTTCCACAGTTTGGACACAGCTCCATCTCAGTTATCCCAGCCTGCATCTACTACCAGGCTGGTGCTTTATTCCTGAGGACCACTCTCCATGACCACTCCAGTACTAGAATCTGGTTAGACCGTTTAGGCCCGTTGCCTGCTACCTGTTCAATAAAGAACCGTGAGTTGATTTGCACAATGTTGCCTCCGACTGATCCCTGGATACGGCTGTTACCACCACAGGCTCCCCATCCATTACCCAGACACTCCGGGGTTGCCCCAGGGAGAACCAGTACTACAGCCTCTCCCTCTCTATCATTTCTTGCATACACCACCTGCTGGAGACCTGCCAGGCTGTAGGACAGCCCTCCGGTCCCCATAACAAGCACCGAGACACTAGCGTGCCTAGGCCGCAACCACCAGCCACTCCGGTATTGTGGGCCCCAGCTGCCTCCAGGCCCCAAGAAGAGGCTAGGCCCCGGTGGGGTATATTGCACATGTACATTAATAATAGAAAAAATCCTGTTTATTCTTGTGTCTCTGACATTTGTCTGGAAGGACAGCATGCTCTTAGTTTAAAGATTTTCCTGTAGTTTTTGTTATAGGAATAGAAAATAATTGAAAGACAAAATATTAAAATCAATTTTTGCAGCAGCTGGTTGAACCAGGATTGGATTCAGCGTTTTCATCAGATTTTCAGTTTCTTAGTAAACAATTTCCTGTATTCACCTCAAAAACTCCATCAAAATCTGCAGACACTACAGTGTGCCGTGTATTCTGCTTTCAGGTTCTGTCCCACTGTCCTGCCCGGCGGGAGGTAAGTACTGGAACATCAACGGATGACGACAGAGCTGATTATAGAGCCAGCAGCTCCTTGCACTATCACTGTGCCTCTGATACTGAGGTATGTAGTAGGCGCCACGTGATGATGTCATTCCTGCCTGCCGGCTACACTGCTAAACACAGCAGAAGCAGAGAAGAAACTGAAGAACTGATGCTGGGAAACAGGGAAAGGGGAGTATCTGTGTTTAGTATTTTACTGTGGGGCCACAATAAGAGGGAGAGCTGCTAGGGGGGGGGGGGGGCAATAACAGAGGAAGCTCCAACATTGACAATGATAATCTGTTTCTCAGCTTCGGATGGAGGTCCCGCCTACCAGTCCGGGACCTATGTGTACCAGCAAGGGGGCTTCTCCAGCAGACGAAACAGAGGAAAGGGAGATGAACAGGAAATGCCCCAAGTGTCTTCCCTGTCCTCTTCTCCCTACTACTACTGTACACCTGCATACCTTCCAACCTTCCTGGATTTGGCGGGACAGTTCTGAGTTTTTATCTCCCCGGGTGGTTGGCATATTCTCCTGCTGAGCCCTGCATTGTCCCGGACCGAGAGTCTGAGGACCGTCTCCTGGTCCTGGGACACAATGACTGCAGAGACAGTAATGAAGGGAAGTCATGCTCACTAAGAAGAGTCGGCTCTTCTGGCTCCTGAAAGGCTCCCTATTAAATATATAACCTCCACTCTACTTGTAACCTGATTGGTGAGCCAATTTGGGGGCGTGGTAAGGTGAGCTATCGGCTCGCTGAAGGGAGCTGAGTCCTGTTGTTCAAACGAAAGAGCAGGTTCTTCCTGCTGACTTGTTGGCGAGCGACCCATCACTAACCAGGAGATGTGACCCGGCCATACACTCGGGAAACTACTCTGCATCTCCTAATAATTGTGTAGGTGCAGAGGGGAGGGTCATGCGCCCCCTGCCCTTTCCAGCAGCTTCAGACCTTGGGCAGCTCCACAGCAGGCATGAGGGAGGCCACTCAGATCATACAATGCTAAAGGTCAGTGTGTGATAGGAGACATTTATCAGGACTTATGTGTCAGTTTTGTGCCGTACAAGCTCTGAAATAATCACAATGCCTTGTGGTTCACCAGACACTGCCATTATTTTGCCCTTCACACCAAGAGGGGACTTCACCACTTTACCCTTAAAAAGGACCCCACCAAATGTGGGCGATTCGAGCGGTCCCACGACTGCCTGGTTTGTGTCTGTGTAATAAGTTCCTTGCTCTTCCATTAGATGGTCTAAGGTAAACCAAGATGGCGGCGCCCGTGCTGCTGGTGCCGGAGCAGTGACTTCACAGAGTGTCACACAGAGTGAGACGTCATTATGCTTCCTGCCGGCATGGCGCCGCCCTCTTGGTAACCTCCGAGAGACACTGCGAGGGAAGAAGATAAGGTTGGGGGAAAGGCGGAAGGTTAAGTATAATTTTATTATTTTACCCTGGACGGTATATAGGTTTTATAGGGGGATTGTATATAGTTAGTTATTATAGGAGGTGCATATAGCTATAATAGGGGGACTGTATATAGTTTTTTATAGGGGGTTGTATATAGTTGTTATAGGGGGGCCCCTGTCTGCCTATCAGGCTGCCCTCACATGAAATAGTGCTGACTGCAAACAACAGTCATTTCGTCCATCGGGGACAGTAATACAAGACTGCAGGAGCCGCAAATGGAATGGAAACAGCCCTTTGCATGAGCCCATACAAGAGACTGGAGTCCTGTGCTAGCCGTAGTATAATAATAATAATTCCTTTATTTATATAGCGCACACAGATTACGCAGCGCTGCACAGAACTTGCCAAATCAGTCCCTGTCCCCAATGGAGCTCACAATCTAATAAATCTACCAGTATGTTTTGGAGTGTGGGGGGAAACCGGAGGACCCGGAGGAAACCCACATAAACACGAAGAGAACATACAAACTCTTTGCAGATGTTGACCTGGATGGGACTAGAATCTTTGTATATGATGTAAAGGTCCGGTGTCCTGTTTGAATATTCACACAGGTTGAAACAATCGAGAATTGTTACATCTAAAATGTCTTTCAGGTTGGGACATATGTTGTTTGTTGCGGCGGTGTTAGGTCCCTTTTGGAGTCCGCATCTTTTATTGTGGCCTGGAGTGTCTTCACAGTAGGGCCTCTCGTCTATTGGAATCTGGGCATCTTTGATAGGGTTTTTACCAAATACGGATCCTCTGCCGACGCCAGTGTTTCTCTAGGACGTCCAATGATTTTATATGATCCGAGAATATTGATGAGAAAATTGCGTTCCAGTCGTTATTTGTAGAGGAGGATTTTGTGGACGGGGGTGAGATTTCCTCCTTGTGAGATAATTTGCTGCCTTAATAATGTGAGAAGGATAACCCCTCTGTTTGAGTCTCTCTCTCAGATTTCCGATTGGCTTTTGTAGGTGGTCGTGTCTGTGCAGTTCTTTCTAATCGCTTATACTGACTGTAGGGGATATTGGTGACCATTTTCTGTAATGGGAGCTGGAGAATTCTAAAAACTATTAACGTCAAACCATAATCAAAGCAAAAGGAACCTAGAATTTAGACAAATTTTCATTTCACTCTTTTTTGTTAAGTATATAATTACACATGTGTTAATTCATGGTTTTGATGTCTTCAGTAAATATACATTTGTATAGTCAGAAAATACAGAAAACCCTTTGAATGAGAAGGTCTCCAAACTTTTGTCCGTACTGTATCTCCGCTTAGATGTAAAAACGCTGTTCAGTGGAAACGTGATTTAGTATGTAACAGGTTAACTATTAACAGGTTAATAATGACTGATCCTGAGCTACTCAGCCCGCCCTGTGGACACAAGTATAAACTCCATCTCCGGTATCTGAGTGTCATTTGTAAGAATTGTAGTTTCTCTCTTCCTCCTCCGTCAGTCATGGCGTCTGCCGACCTGAGAGAGGAGCTGGACTGCTCCATCTGTCTGACCACTTATACAGATCCTGTAATGCTGAGATGTGGACACAACTTCTGCCGGGTCTGTATTGATCACCCTGAATACCAAGACGGGTCTGGAGGTTATTCCTGTCCTGAATGTAGAGAAGATTTCAGGAGCGGCCGGCACTGATGAGGAACTTACTTGCTGAAGATATTGGAGATATTCTGACTACTCAACCAACAAGGAGAGGAACCGGGATCTTCTGCTCTTACTGTGTGGACTCTCCTGTACCTGCTGTGAGGTCCTGTCTACATTGTGAGGCTTCTCTGTTGATAAACCCCGGAAGGGGCCTACAGACATCTTACTGTTGTAAACACGGCTCTTAATTTTGTCTATATACTGATGACCTAAAACTGCAACTTGGGCACAAAAGAACCAGAAGCGTCCAGAAACATCGGGAGATTCCAATTTTCCTCAGGTGATGCAGCACCGAGATTTACCTCAGGAACGACTTACTGGGAAGTGAGATAGTGAATCAGGGATGTGGATGGTGGGGATGTGTTATCCCAGTATAGACAGAGAGGAGATCAGTCGGTATGGATGGTAATAACAAGTCCTGGGTTGTGGACTTTAAAAATATATTATGTGATACATGACAGTAATGAGATCCGTTACGTGACAATTCTCCAGTGATAATTCCGATCTTCTGGATTATGAGGCGGGGGAGGTCCTTCTATGAGCTGTGTGACCCCATCAGACTTAAACACCTTCACCACCACCTTCACCGAGCCCCTTCATGCTGCATTATGGTAGGGAAGGTTCATAAAGATATTAGGGGAGGACAGGAGCAGAAGAAACCATCACAACCTAGAAATCACCACGCTGCTGAAGGAAAATGATAGATATTATTTCTGATTGTTGTAACTTATAATTCACCTTGCGCTCTATTTTGCTTATTTACAAGGGGACACCAGATCTGTGTATGTAAGTGTCCTCATGTACACGGGAGAACTACAGCTACCATGTGCCATGGGCTGTATAAATGTTGCAGACATTGTAATATACAATTAAGTAAAAAATATTTTGAACATCATTTTATCCTTGATTCATTTCCTTTGTGTTCCTATTACTCCTGTTATTCCTTGCTCAGCGTGCTCTGAGATTAAGATTTTTATGTTTTTCCTGTACTTTCAGTATAGGCATAAGAGAATAAAACAACGTAAGAAAATCTTTCTTTGAATATAGATTACTGCAACTGTTGTTCAGAACAGATCTGTTGGATCTAGCCAAGGTTACAAAAGAATTTCTACAGCACTCAAGTTCCTAAGAGCACAGTGGCCTCCATATCCTTAAATGGAGAAAGTTGGTACGACCCCAACTGTTCCTCACCTGTCCATCCACCAAAGCTAAGCAATTGTGGGAGAAGAACCTGGTAGAAATCACAGAGATAAAGAAGATCCACAAGATCATTGTGGCTGAGCTCCACGATACAGTAGGGGATGGAGACAGTTCCACAAAGTCAACTTTACTGCAGCAAAGATTGAACTTAATTTAATTCTAAGGGTATGTGTGGGGAAAGAGGAGCAAGACCCACTGGGTGTAATTGAAAGATAGACAAAGCGACCAAGTACAAAGATATCCTGGATAAAAGCCTATTCCAAAGTGCTCTGACCACCTCAGACTGGGAGAAAGGTTCACCATCCAACAGACGATGACCCTAAGCACCACAGCAGAGGCTTGAGAACATCTCTTTGACCATTCCTGACTGGCACCGCCCAGAGCCCCGACCTAACCCCAATTGAGCAACTCTGGAGAGACTGAAAAATGGCCTCCACCAACGTTCACCATCCAACCTGAGGGAACTGAGGGGATCTGCAAGAAGAGGCAGAGGATCCCCAAGTCCAAGTCCCCAAGTCTTCCCAAGAAGACTTCTGGCTGCACAGCTGGGGCTGAATACTTATCACCAGGAGCTGAATACTTATCACCGGGGGCTGAATACTTATCACCGGGGGCTGAATAATTATCACCAAGGGCCAAATAATTATCACCAGGGCGAAATCTTATCACCAGGGCCGAATACTTATCATTGGGGGCTGATACGTATACCGGCTGCTCATCACCTGAGGATAATCCTGGAATCTCTCTGCTGTTTTGGACGATTCTGCTTCTCTTGTGTGCTGGGTTGCAGTTTTCATGTCGTCTGATATATGGAGATTATTATGAGCCGTGTTTACATCCAGTAATATGTCTCAGGGACCCATCACATAGATCCCGCTCCTTATACCTGATATTATGTCACATAATGTTGTGTAATGTGTCTGAGATCACAGTCACATCCAGACCATCTACATCATGGCGCTGGTTATCATGTCCCCTGTGTCCTCATCACCTCCCCCCTCCTCAGGATCACACAATCACCTGTGTCTGGTTCCTGTACACACGTCAGTGGGTCAGTCATGTTACACAGCTCCTCAAGTGCCTCATCTTCCTGGACAGCTCGTCCTTCTTATCTCCAGCTTCTGGATCAGAGCAGACAGTGAGAGGGACTTTTCCTCTCCTGCTGGGAATCTCACTCAGGACCCTCTTCCCAGGTCGTCCAGTCTTCCTGATGTCTATAAACAGGGCAGTGACTCTCTCAGCTTCTCCAGAACTTTTTTCTTGAGCTTTTCTCCTGCTCTCTCCAGACTCTGGACTCTTCCTCAGTCTCCTCTCTTTATGACAGTTTCTGAAACATTTCTCAGTTCTCTTCTTTTCTTTGAGGCCTCATCCAGCATCTCCACCTGGTGTCCTGATGTTCTCCATCCAGTCTGCAGGACCACAGATACATAGCTATCATCAGTACAGTAATATTCCAGGATCTTCTTATGGACAGAACATTTCGGTTCTCAGGGAAGTGCTGGGGTCAGATAAAGACTGTTCTGGTGACTTGCTGTGATTTCAGTTGTTTTATCACACAGAGAAGCCCACAATGTAGACAGGACCTCACAGCAGGTACAGGAAGTCCACACAGTAAGAGCAGAAGATCCCGGTTTCTCTCGGTGTTGGTTGAGTAGTCAGTAAATTCTCCTATTATCTTCGCAAGAGCTAAGTTCCTCATCAGTGCCGGCCGCTCCTGAAACTCTTCTCTAATTCAGGACAGGAATAACTCAGACCTCGTTGGGTATTCAGGTGCGATCAATACAGACCCGGCAGAAGTTGTGTCCACATCTCAGCATTACAGGATCTGTATAAGGTCAGCAGATGGAGCAGTCCAGCTCCTCTCTCAGGTCGGCAGACGCCATGGCTGACAGAGGAGGAAGAGAAACGAAACTACCATTACTAAGACAATCAGGAAGGAGAGGGTTTGTACTTTGTCCACAGGGCGGAGCTGAGTCAGCGCAGATCAGTCTCTATTAAACCCATTCGAAACTTGTAAGAATCCTAAAATCGCATATTCTGTACAGTTGGTGGCTGCTTGTATTATAAATGGAAGCCTGCTGACAGAAGGAAAACTTAAACCACATTCTGTAAAAATGACGGGAAAGATTTTGTAGTGTTTCACAGGACAGGCCCCGCGAAACATCACAAGAATTGATTCCATGTACTTTGATGGACATAGTAAGAATCATGAACAATAGGATCCATAATTTAGTTTCTATTCAATTGCTAGATATACAATAACTGGACAATATCCCCCACGGGACCTAGCCTCTCTTGGGGCCTGGAGGCAGCCGGGTGGCCAGAATACCGGAGTGGCGGCGGTTGCGGCCTGGCACCTAGTGTCACGGTGCTTGGTATGGGACCTGGAGGCTGTCCCACACGCCGGCAGGTCTCCAGCGGTGGTGTGTGGCAATAAATAATAAGGAAGGAGAGGCTGGATGTTACTGGTTCTCCCTGGGGTGGCAGTATGTGAAAGCCCGCACGTTTGGCTAATGGACCAGATAGGAGAAAAGAACACGCTGACCAGCAGCAATGGTCTCCTGAGTGCGTCCATGCACCTTACAGGCTGTTGGGTGTGTGGGTTTATAGTTTGCACTTGGGTTTTGTTCGGTAGTAGTGGCTCGATATCTGCGAATTGTAGGGGGACAGGCACCGGGTTGGTGTCGACTGGGTACAAAATACTAATACAAGATGTGATAGTTGGTTAGCGAAGCCCTGAACCAACTGTAGAGGGAAAGGGTGTGGTGTCATGTTCCTGTAATCACTCCTTCACCAAGGGCTCCGCTTATTTGTTTCGAAACTCTTCTTTACCTTGGGACAAAATATGATAATAACAAAAACAAAATACTTTAAAGTAACATTTGGTACATGTAAATACATACATCCACTGTTCACATGCCCTCTGACGGTCTTACCCGGCAGTTATGACATCCTAGTTGTGTTTCTATGAACACCCCGGTCCCCTAAGACCCACAGTTTCAGAAGCCAGCAACAACAGCAGCTGTTCTAGGCGTAAGCCGCGCGGTCATGAATTTTCATATAGGTACGGTCCACACAGCCCATGAATAAACCTTGCAAAGCATATGAATGGTTAAATGCAAACTTACTGGCAATAAATGACAGTTGTGGAACATTGGTAGTTAATGCACATGGGGCAGAGGTTTATCAATGTCTGAAGTCAGAAATTTCCAGTTGCCATGGTACACCAATACAGATCCTTTAAATTATTCAGAGCACAAGCTAAAATTAAAGACTGAGCTGTGTTGTTTGTTGCTTATCCCGGGCAACTGAATATTTGACTTGTCATATCTTGATAAATCTGCCACATTGACTTAGCATGCCCAATGGGTAATTACTTGTTAACTTTCAAAGTACTAAACATGTGGAAGCTCTCGTTGGCGCAGTGTAGCAATAGCAAAAATTTCCTTCATGTGGAGAAAGAGGGCGTAAAATGCAATATGGCAAAAACTTTCTCTATGGCAGTTTGGCTAAAAAGTCTCTCACAAGGCTTAAAAAAAGTCCTCTTCTGGGCACGCCCTTGATGTAGGGAAAAGTGCAGACAAAGGTGCTCCTATAGATGTTGGAATTCAGAAATTCAGGGCTGCAATACAGGTGATATAGACTGGGATCAGATACTGTCACATGGTGATCTATGTTAAAATGGGAGAATTCAAATCTCTCGCTGTGTTTTTATACTTCTAAATTTATTCCATAGGTAAAAAGTATAAAGGGCTAGACTCAATCTCCGCGTGGCTTACAGTACAGTTAAAAAGGACAATTAATGACGAAAACGAGTGGATTTAGAAAAATATAATCTGACAGGGTACACCAGAGGCTTTCAATCTTACAAAAACCTTACCAAAATGCTGTAAAAAAGAATCTCAATCACCAAATGTCACAAATGAAAGGAAGGTTGCCTTAAATGATAGCAAACAAATCCAAAAAATTTTTTACGTATTAGCAATGCAAAAAAATGGGTGAAACAGGTGACCCTTATTCTGAAGGGGCATCGGTGACTGGAGACCAAGAGAAGGCGGAGGAACTTAATAGGTTTGGTTGCCCGTTTATACATAGAAAGATAGAAATTCTGCTTGGGGTTTGTGTGCCAGTGCGGGTCATGCACCCGGTGTAATCTACTTATGACTGGCTAAATGTAGGACATTATCCATCTAAGCTCTAATAAATACAATGTGTCCGAAAGCTCCCTGGATCCAGATGGCTATACAGCCAGTAGTTCTAAAGAACTCAGTTACTGTTTATTTGCTGGGTTGTTACCACTGTCTAAAATCTTCAGGGATCCGTAATGTCTGGTGTAGTGGTGACAGGACTGGCCTCAAGGCAAATTGTGGTGCCAATATATAAAAGGGCTCTAGACTTCGCCAGGCAATTTACAGACCTTAACTTCACTTCCAGTGTGGGGAGATAGTATTGGAAGGGTTTCAGTAAAAGAAATACGCTGGGTCATGTGACATCAAATAGAATAATAAGTGAAGCCAGCTTGGTTTAACTAATAGAGGTTTGTCAAACTACCTTATCTGCTTCTATGAAGAGGTGAGACAGATGCCTGTGGCGATGGAGAAGCTGTGGATATGTGATCTTGGGACTTTGCATAGGCAATGGGACACGTGTTCCTCATAGACGACCCTGGATTGGTAAAATTAGGGTCTGTGGTTGGGCAGAATCCTTTGCAATTGGAATGAAAACGTGGCTGAGATCGTATCCAGAGAGTTGTGGGTCATATTTCCCTACTCGAAGGTGCCTCATTATGAGGTGGTGTCCTAGGGGTATGTGCTTGCCCACTACTATTTAATATATTTTTAATGATATAGAGTGTAGAGAATTTAGATGCACTGTGTCTATTTTGATGCCATGACCACTCAGAATCTTGTGTATGTATACGGTCTGATGAGGATGTTGCATAGGCTGCAGGGGACTTGGACAAAATGAATGTTTTGGGGCATTCCACTTGGCAAATGAGGTTTTCATGTGGATAAATGTAAAGGTTACGACAACACTGGGGCAATATCCAAGCAAAATATTTCCTTGGTGAGGTAATCTGGGAGAGCTCCTTGTTGAGAAGAAGGACCTGGTTGGGTGTACTAGTAGTATAAATTGAATAACAGCATGCAATGTCAATGCGAGCTGCCTTAAAGCTAGAGGATCTTGTCGTGATCCAAAGTGGTAGGACTCTCGTCAATAGGGATGTATATTACCCTGTACAAGGCACTGGTTCGGCCTCACCTGGAATGCGTACAGTTCTGACCGCGGTCCATATACAGGATGCCCTGAGCTGGAAGGGTTCACGTAGAGCCACCAAAAAGTGTAAGGGTATGGGGGTCTTGTAGTTAGGGAAAGATTAAACACAACGAGATTTTATGTCTGAAAAAGACGACTACGAGAGGACATGATTAATTTATATAAATAATAATGGTCCATCAACAAAATAGGTGGTAAGTTGTTTCAGATTTCAGATCAACAAAGACGAGGGGCACTGTCCCCTTGAGAAACAGGTTTAAAATCACCGGAGGCGACAGGGCTTTTTTACTATGAGAACTGTCACTCTCTGTGGAATAGCCTGCTCAGGCGTGGTCACACAGGGACAGCAGAGAGCTTTAAGAAGGGTCCTAGATGCCTTTTTACAACCTAAATAAACCTTGATGGTATGTTATATAGAATTGTTTCCCCTAAATCCCTTCCGCATCCATCCCTTCCCTTCCTGGTTGAACTTGATGGACACGTGTCTTTTTTCAACCGTATAAACCTAATGAAACTATGAACTATGTGAGGGCCAAGGCCTTTTGAGAGATCTCGGCCCTTGCAGAGGTTGGTGCTACATAGCAACAATAGGCATTTTCAGGAAAGTTTCTTACTGTAACTAAATAAGGGAAGGAGTCCAGGAAAGTCTCTGGCTCAGTGGGTTTGAGGTCACAGCCCAACTGGTAAATCACAGCATATGTACAATATACAATATTTCAGTGTCCTGTTAGCTGCAGCCATCAGGGGTACTCTTCATCAGAGTTGCAGTCTGTAATAGGTGGAGCAGGATCTGGAGCAGGTCAGGATCCTGTGAGAACAACCATAAAAGCCGCTGGGGGGACACCGTTGGCAGCTTCAGGACTGCAGGCGCTCAGCGTCCTCCTGCATTCAGGGGGGAGGCGCTGTCCTCCGGGTGACGGCTGCTCCAGCCGGTGTCTCAACATAGCCAGGCCATGGAAGGTCCAGACGCGAAGATTGAGCCCGCAGGCTGTGCGCGCTCCTTCCAGCTCCGATCTTCTATGGCGGGTCATCACCCCCACTGGGGGACCGCAACTGAGAGGGAACTTTCGTCGGAGCCCCTGGAGGTGCTCATCATCCGGCCATTTTCCACCACTGAGGACCCTGGGATCCAGTCCGCACTGTGTCCGTAGAAGCTCTGTGGGAGTCCCCTGGACCGTAGGGCCCATAACTGGCAATAGGACCCCCATGCCTAACGATCACTGTGGAAGGAGCACATACTTGGGTCACTGCGCCTGGGAGCCTCACCGCCGGTGAGGAGGGAGGTCAGGACTCCGGCCAGTCGTCATTCTCTGAAGAGCTCCGCATAAGACTCGACGTTCCTCTTCTCCTTTCAGGGATCCGATGATTCTTCCATCCATGAGCCCCGTCATGGTCCGCTGGGTCCTTCCTGCAGGAGAACTCGATACACTCCCCTGGCTTCAGGTTGTGGAGGCGTTCCGGCAGATCAGGCCGCTTGACGGACCGCGGGGAAAATACCTCCTGTCCGGTGTAGTCCTGGTGGCGAGCCGAACCTACCCCGCTGTAAGGTCGATGCCGTGGACGTGACCATGGTCTGGTTCTGCTTGACCCAGAAACCCCTCCTGGGAGCGTCTCCATGAACCGCGGGCCCCTTCCCTCGATGTCTGTTCCGTGACAGCATCTCGAGATGCCGGCGGTGGCCTGCTCGCCTCGGCCCCCCCCCCCCCCCCCCCCCGAGTCTGTGCGGTGTTCTTGCTGCCGAACTGTCTCCCGTAAGAGCTCAGGCTTCACAGATGATCTTACAACCCTTGTGAAAGGCATAATCAATTCTAGGAGCCATGTTTCTATGTTTTTGGAAGTTGGACCCAACAAAGTTATGAGTGCAGCTTCACAATGGCCACCTCTACCTTGGGAGGTTCTTCCCATTTCTTACACTGTTTTTTTATCCATGGTATCACAATCTAATGAAGGTTACTTTATTTACAAATAAAAGTTAGGGCACTATCATAGACAGGGCTTAACATGCTGATGTGTGGTGGGGTTTCAGTGATGTTGTGCCCCCCATAGATCATTGAAAACGCGGGGTTCTTCTGTTGGGGGTCACATAAGCGTCCATGTCATCGCTCTGTGACAGTAATGGAGCAGAATGGTCATACATGGTGTTCTGCTCCATACGCGGACGGAACGCTTTTGGCGTTTCATATTTCATACCCTTTCAAAATCAATAACTTTTTATTTTTTCCCCATGTACAGAGCTGTGTGCGGCTGTTTCTGCGTAACAAAATACTTCCTAGGACCAGTATAAATATTCCAGGGCCCTGTACGGGGAAGCGGGAAGAAAAACATATCAAATGGGTTTGTTTATGGCTTCATGCGCGCTCCATAGGACCCCTCCCTTACTGCGCATCCATAGGACCGCTCACTTTACTGACGCTCCATTAGGACCCCTCCCTTTACTGGCGCCATAGGCCCCTCCCCTTTACTGCGACACGAGCAGTCTCCCCCCCCACTAGAAAACAAGATTCACACACCTAGCAACAAGCAATGTCCCCCCCCCCTAGCCCCCCCTAGACAACAAGCATTTCCCCCCCTCTAGAGACAACGAGCATTTCTCCCACCCTGGACAACGAGCATTGTCCCCCCCCAAAGACAAACGAGCATGACCCCCCCTAGACAAAGCGCATCCCCCCCCACAAGCAAGAGCATTCCCCCCACCCTAGAAAAGCAGCCATGTCTCCCCCGACCTCTAGACAACGAGCATGTCCCCCCCTCGAACGAGCATTTCCCCCTCACAAATAGAAAAAAAGAAGGTGCAGACAAAGCGAAACCCACTGAGACACTGAGGAAGATACACACAACCAAGAAAAAGAAGCATTGGACACCCCACAATACAACGAGCATTGCCACCCCCCAGACAACGAGCATTTTCCCCCCCCCCCCCTAGACACGCGCATGTCTCCACCCGCTCCAGACAAGAGGCCATGTCCCCCCCACTAAACAACGAGCATTTCCCCCCCCCCCCCCCCATAGACAACGAGCCTTTTGGTCTACCCCTGACCCTAGGACAACGAGCATTGTTCCTCCCCTGTGGCTGCACGTGCCCTTTTTTGTGTGTGTGGTATTTTTGTCTTCCAGGACCGTGCCTGCTGTGGACTGCTTCGATTCGAAGGATTACGTCGTGACCGACATTTCTAACAAATAAAAGGTCAACGAGGGGTGTGTCTGCGTTTTTGTTCAATAAAATTTTCTGGAAAAAAGGTATATTGTGTTGGTGATGTGTGTGTGATTATTATTTTTTTGAGACACTCTTATAGTTGCCATAAGGAGTGGGCGGCTTAGATGACGGTGCTCGTCTACTAAGGGCTGGCCTTAGTGTTTGCCTTAATGTTTTTGGCAATTCACACCTAAACGCCCATACCATGACCCGTACCCAACCGCCACCAGGGTGCCGGGAAGAGCCGTGGGTACAAACCAGTACCTGACCGTCTATAGAGGGCGGTAGTGGGGCGGCTGCAGGATGTTATTGTTGCGCTGGGATAGCCCCTAACAGTGGCCATCCCAGCGCAGTAATGGCCGGTGTGCTGCTTTTTTGTTATCAGGCTGATGAACCCATAGGGGCACCCATGCCGTTTTTCACCCCATTTTTTTGTAAAATGGGGGAAACAGCCTGTGAGCCCCCTCTTAAAGGGGGCACCCCACGCATGTTTTTGTATCAAAATTGAAGGAAAAAAACGGGATCCATGGTATGGGGTGGCCCCTATTTTTAAAATAAGCCAGATACAAAAAAGGCAGCAGCAGGCCTGCCATACTGCGTGGATTAGGCCACTGTTAGGGGGATCTCCAGCGCAAACAATAACAGCCTGCAGCCGCCCATACCGACCATCTAGTAGCGGTCAGGACTGGTTTGTACCCTGGCTTTCCCGGCACCCCTGGATGCGTGGGTACCGGGGTAATGGTCATGGGGCGTTAGTGTGAATTTGCCAAAAAAATTAAGAGGCAAAACACTAAGGGCCAGCCCTTAGTAATGAGCACCGTCAACTAGCCGGCCACTACTCTGGCAAAACTATGAGAGGGTCGAAAAAAATAAATAATCACACCGTTTTCAGAAATTGTATGTGACAAAAAAAAAACCGCAGACACACCCTCGTTGACAATTTATTTGTTAGAAATTCAGGTCATCGACGTAAATCCCTTTGAATCCGAAGCAGTCCACAGCAGGCACGGTCCCGGAAGACAAAAATACACAAACACACAAAAGGGCATGCAACCACCGGGGAGGACAGCTGTTTGTCTGGGTGGGGACATGCTCGTTGTCTCGGGGGGACATGATCGTTGTCAGGGGAGGACATGCTCGTGTCTAGGGGAGGAATGCTCGTTGTTGCGGGGGGGAATGACGGCGGGCGACGGGTGAGGGAAAAGGAGAGGTGTCGAGGAGGGGAGGAGCAGGCTCTCATTTTCATCTCCAACCACCACACATTATCTTATTTAGGCCAGGTTGCGGGGGGGGGCACGGGGCAGGTCAGGGGTCTATTATGGGAGGGAAATGCCGTTGTATAGGAGGCATGCTCGTGTCTGGGGGGGGGGGGGGAAATGCTCGTTGTCTAGGGGAGTGGAATATGCCCCCCAATTATATACATAAATATACATTGTGCCAGGGATGCGTGGGAAGGTAGTGAGCACAGTGGAAGGAGTGGCAAGGGGGGTGGGTGGGGGGGGGGTTTGTTGGTGGTTAGGGGGCGTGGCTAGGGTGTTGGCTTCTGTGGGTAAAAAAAAAAAATCCCATTTGTCCCTCTTTTCTCCACAAAAAGTTGGGAGGTATGCTAGGATTGGAAGGCAGCACAAATGGCAAAAATAAGTGGCCAGAACCTAGGAAAGAAAATGTCAGGGGCAAAAGAAGATGAAAAAGGAGAGGAGAGGAGGATGTAACAGGTCCACAACTCACCCTGATCCACTGAACTGTGGAGGCCTGAAGCCTTCATGCAGCCTGGGTGATTTCTTAGGATATGATGGTTTCTCCCAGTTTCCTGACGCCCCCTAAATCTCTTTATAGAAACCCTTCTCGTACTAACACAGCATGAAGGGGCCGGTGAGGTGGTGGGTGAAAGGTGTGAAGTGTCTGTGGCGGGTCACACAGCCATGAGAAGGACAACTCCCCCGCCTCAGTAATCAGACAGATCCGGACATCCATCACTGGAGCTATTGTACGTACTGGATCTCATTACTGTCATGTATCACAATAATACTCATTATTATACTCCCTCAAATCACAGGACTTGTTATTATTCAATACCTGACTGACGTCCCCTCCTTGTCTATACTGGGTAACACTCTCGACTACACCTCCTAAGCCCTCCAAATCAATTACACCCTGATCTCTCCCCCACTCCAGTAATTGCGTGCCTGAGGTAATCTCCGGCTGCTCATCAACCTGCGAGATAATCCTGGAATCTCTCCGATGTTTCTGACGATTCTAGCTTCTCTTTGCTCCAGGTTGCAGGTTTCAGGTCGTACGTATATGGACCGATTATTAGCAGGCCTGTGTTTTACATCCAGAATATGTTTACAGGACTCCTCCACATAGATCCCGCTCTTAACCTGATAGTATGTCAACATAATGTTGTAATGTGTCTGAGATCACAGTCACATCCAGGACATCTACATCTTATGGGCGTGTTATCATGTCCCCCTGTGTCCTCCATCACCTCCCCCCTCCTCAGGATCACACAACTCACCTGTTTCTGGTTAACCTGTAACACAGTCAGTGATCCGTCATGTTCACAGATCCTCAAGGCCTCATCTTCCTGGACAGCTCTCCTTCTGTATCTCCAGCTTCTGGACAGAGCAGACTGGAGAGGGCTTTTCCTTCTCCTGCTGGAGTGTCACTCAGGACCCTCTTCTTCCAGGTCGTCCGTGGTCTCCTATGTCTATAAACAGGGAGGCAGTGACTCTTCGCTTCCAAGCTTTTTTCTTGGATTTCTCCGCTCTCCTCCAGTCTCTGGACCTTCCTCAGTTCCTTTCTCTTGTGATCAGTTCTGGAGAACATTCTCAGATTTGCTTTTTTTTCTCTAGAGGCCTCATCCAGTGATCCACTGGCTTGGCCCAAGTTTTCATCCGGTAGCAACTGAGTACAGCCAGATACATGTCGGGCATCTCGTGCAGTAATATTCGCAGAGATCTTCTATGACGGACAGAACATTTTTTCATCCGTTCTCCAGGGGGAAGTGCTGGGTCGGCTATAAGACGTGTTCTGTGAATTGCTGTGGACTGTTGGTTTATCACACAGAGAAGCCCAACAATGTAGACAGGACATCACAGCAGGTTCAGGAGAGTCACACAGAGAGGCAGATTGCAGATCCCGGTTTCTACTCGGTGTTGGTTGAGGTCAGTAAATTCTCCATTATCTTCCGCAGAGCTAAGTTCACCTCATCAGGTTGCCGGCCGATCGCAAACTCTTCTCTACAGTCAGGGACAGGAATAAACACCCAGAAACCGTCTTGTATGCCCACACGATCAAAACAGATCCCGCAGCAGTGTGGTCCACAGCTCATCATATACAGGATCTGTATAAATTGTCAGACAGATGGAGCAGTTCCAGCCTCCTCTCTTAGGTCAGCAGAGCCATGCTGTTACAGGAGAGGAAGAGAGAAACGAAACTACAATTCTATTACCCGGTATTCTCAGGAACTAGAGACAAGGTTTTTTATGTCTATATCCACAAAGGTGGAGCTGAACAAACAAAATCAGTCCACTATTAACCTGTTAGGGGCATTTTAAACATATCTTCTTTCTGCTGCATATTCAATGGCGTTACACTGGTGAAGATTTTGGTTAGTAATCATAATAATAGTAGCAGTTAGGTTATTAACCAGTGAATTAAAAAAAATTTAAACTTTTATTACTCATTTTTTGAAGAGGTGTTAGACGTAGTCTTTTGTACACATCTTCTCTTACATAAGACCTGATAGGGTGAAGACTTGATGACCGCGGCTCTCTTCATTGGTGATGAGGACTAGGACGATCCATGTATCTATCTGTTTGTCAGCGCCTTACATTAATCCCCTTCTAATAGGACTAATGGCCAAAGAGTAGAAAGCCCCGATAGAAACCATTATTATTAAGATTTTACTTGTTTCCCATGGTACCTTATGTGCCTTTGTGATTAGTACAAATAAAGTAACTTCATTAGACTTGGATACATGGATAAAAAAACTAGAAATGGGAGAACCTCCCAAGGTAGAAGTGGCCACTGTGAAGCGGCACTCATAACTTTGTTGCGGTCCAACTTCAAAAACATAGAAACATGGCTCCTCGATTTAGTGGCCTTTCACAAGGGTTTCCAAAAAAAGGTAGGAGAAGAGTGAAAGTTAAGACAATTGACATATTCTAAAGGAGGGCTTAGAACCGAAGAGGTTGACTCTTATGAGGAAGAGAAAGTAATAGTGTACTGAAGATAACATACTAAAATTCCACTAAAGAGTATTGGCTTCTGGTTTTCTTGGTTATGTGGACATCAGGGGCACTCGTGAGTTCATGCTAGGCCTCTTTCTTTTTTTCTGCAGGGTGAAGGTGATGAAGATCCCTTAGATGAATTTCTAGAGAGAGACCTCCAATAATTCTGAAGAGAGCATTCCATCCAAACTCATTGTTTTGAGCAAAGCTTGATCTAAACAGAACATGTTAAACAAGAACCGAGGTCAGAAGCTTAGCCTGGGGAAGGTAGAGCTGGCCCGCAAAGCGCGAGCATGACACACGCCCAAAACATCGATTATTCGAAGCTCGCGACAGGAATGGCGGGAGAAGGAGGGGAGGTATCCGCCATAGAGGCCCAATACCACCCAGAACAACGGGACGGGTAATGAGGAGAAAAAGAGGCCGAAGGCAAACGTACAGGCAAAGAGGAGGAGGCAAAGAATGCAGGGACGGAAGGAGCGTCGAGATTGGGTCAAATAGGTAGGAGAAGCGAGGGGCGCCTAAGCCCCCGGGAGGTGAAGGTGGCCGAAGTGAAACCTTAAAAAAAGGGTCACGGGGGTTGCGACAACCCCCTCGGTGGGATAGGGGCATTTACCTACTTTTCTACTTCCGCGCAAGAAACAATCACCAGGACGTAGGCGGGTGCAAGAAAGGACGCGATACATAAATAAGCTCGGCTACAAAAATAACAAAAAAAAAACAACCAGGCGTATTTCGCGGTGAATTCATGCCTGTTCGACCCAAGAGGAGAAGAGGCAGAAACAAACCGTAACCGATATGGGGCGAATAACAAAACAAACTAGGACAGGGAAACATGTCGGGGGAAAAATGGGAATGAGGTAGGGATCAAAAAAGGACCACGTGAAAAAATAGAGCTCGCGGGTCAGCGGGGACCACTTAGTACAATGAGCCCCATAGAGGAGAACTGTCATGGAGGTAAGGAAAAGTAAATGAATGCTCCTTTTTATCTTTCACTCCAGGATCAGTACAGAGAACAAGAAGCTAGGACAAGATGAAGAGGAGAAATTTTATTGCAAGAGGATCATCGGAAAATGCTCCAGAGGAAGAGGCCGTGTCCAGGGGTGACCTAAATTCTCGTTTGTGCCGCTATCCGTTTTTAAGGTAGTTAGGTGTTTTTAGGATGGACACTGCTAAAAAACAAACCTCGAGCTAGCAAACACATTGGGGCAATATAATTACTGTCCTGGCATTCCCAAAAGTGCTGTCTGAACGGAATGCACATGTGCCGACGATTCACTAAGATCGTGTCCGCCCGATATTCCTGATGTGTCGCTTCCCCGCTCGGTCCCCGGCAGTTACTTTCTTCCGGTGCATGTAAGTGTTGACTTGCGACCACAATTTAATTGTTAAATTCCGCGATCAGTCGAAATCAGTCGGATCGTCCGACGGCACCGCCCCCCGATTTCTGTAGATGAAGCTGCACCACACTACATCACGGCGACCAATCCCCAGTCTAAATACCTTTCAAAAACGGCGCATAAGCAAAATCCCCGAAACTTTCGAAAAAAAATTACGGCGCGAAAGTGAGATCCGCGGACCCTGTATGGAAAAATGATCAACATTAAAAACGATTATAGCGCACAACGAAAATTTCTGTTCCTGCACCAACGTAGCAAAGTTTGACACAAGTTGTTCGATTTTTTGTGAAGTGATTTTATGAAAATTTATTTGGCGAGTTTTTAGGGTTTTGTTTTTTACGGCGTTCACCGTACGGGTCAATAAATGTTTCTGGCTATTGTACGGATTGTTACGGATTCGGTCAGCTTACCAAATAGTGGGGGGGTTTGATGATTTCAGGTTCTTTTACTTTATAGATGTGTATAGGGAAGTTTGTGGTTAGGGGGACTAACGTATTTAAGTAATTTCTTTCTTTTATTTAAAAACTGGGTTTATTTGAGTGTTTTTTCTTTTTTCTTTACTTTTACAGGTTTAGCTTGGACAAAGCGATCCATGATCGCTCTGTTAAGCTATCTTCACCTAATACAGGTAATACAAGAAGGCAGGACCCGGCACCGGAAGGAGATTGCGCCAGTCCCGGGCACGGCAGTCAAGGGGCTGCGATAGGAGCACGGAAACCCCCAACCCCACCCCCACCGCGGCGTAATGGGACACGAATCCAGTTAAATGCCGAATCAGTTTAGGGGTTACACCCGCGATCATGGAGAAATCTTCGATTCGCGGTTGTTAGAGGCAGGTGTGGATATATATATATAGCCAACACCCAGCTTCTGGCACGCTCCGTTTAGGAGATTTTAAATGGTAGGCGGAGGAGTAAAGTACGTGGCTATGGGGCGTGGTAGTAGCCGTGACTATGCCTCATGTCGGCTATCCACGCCCCAGTAAGGCCGCATAAAAATATCTACATATGCCTGCAATTAAAGATTTCTAAAAGACAGCCGGGAATGAGGATTGCCAAAAAGGGCTACTCAAGTCCCTGCTCCACTACAACCCCCTTCAAACTGTAGAGGTAGAACGGGGTGGTAGGTTCCCGTTTAAATATTGTAGTAACATGCCCCTCAGGACTTTTAAAGGGGATACCAAAAAGTCAATTGTACGTGCACCGTAGGAGGATCGCAGCATCGAGTGAAGAATAGATAGTCAGAAGGAAAAAAGCTAGTATCAGAAATTGTTGAACGTGGGGCATCCAAAAGAGGAGGTAAGAGAGAGTTGGGCAGGAGGTTGACATGAGAGCGAGCAGGAGAAGAGACGTTAGGTTGTTATAGTTAAAGAGAATCTATGGAGATCAATAGCGTACCTCTCACGATAGATGGACGAAAACCATAACAAGACCATCGAAAGACTGGCGATACGTCCCATGATCCAAAATATGGATTGCCGTTTAAGGATTCCCCCTAGGTTTTATCTATAAAAAGGGGACGTTCAAATAATAATGAATTAATTAGATCAGACAGACGGAGTTGACGACGAATTGTGCCTAACATTTTTGGCAGCCAAAAGAAAGGCACTTTTCTTGTCTTGGCTGTCAAAAGCCGGTAATTGTATTATTAAGGTGAAAATTTAAACCATCCTAGACAAGGTACAAAATTCAAAATTAGGGGTCGTTACTTGAAATACCCAATACTGTGATCTATATGCTTAAAATGGCCGTGTTGGGTGGCAGATGTTGGCAGACAGCTACAGCCCATTATAGCGAGATTGAATGATAAGACAATGAGGGCACATTTATAAGGGGTCACGATAGTTTTTTTCGTCGGATTTTACAGTTTTTTTTCGTTTTGCCAGCGAATTTCACCGGGATTTTGGCGCACGCGACTCGGATTTACGCCACAATCGCGCGGGTTGCATGCCGAAGGAAATAGGGGGCGTCGGCCTCAGAAACACGGAGGATTCGAACAAAAATACGGATTCGGAAAAAAAAAAACGCTGTATTTAAAATTAAAAAAAAGTCGACAAGAGCCATACTCAATGCACTAGGAGAGTCGGTGAACTCCGGCGCACCTCGGCGCAGCAGCGACACTGGTGGACATCGGGCGCAGGACCTTAATGAATCGCCGGAAACGACCCATACGATCGTCAGAGAAGCACGCTGGAATGCGAATGGACCAGGTATGTAAATGAGCCCCAATATTCACTAAGAATGCTGAGAACCTGACATGGTAATTGAAAGGGTTAAGAGGAGACGGGCGTGCTAACATTTTGCGAATTGAAAATAGGGGCAGATTTACTTACCCGGCCATTCGCGATCCAGGGCCGTTCTCTGCGGTGCGATTTCAGGTCTTCCGGCGATTCATAAGGCAGTTCTCCGACGTCCACCAATTATTTTTTTTAAAATGCGGCGGGGTTTTTTCGAATTGAGTCGAGGTTCGTTCGGCCACGCCGCCCCAATTTCCGTCGGAGCCGATGCGCCCAAAATCCGATGCTGTGCGCCAACAACCCTGCGGCAATTCAGGGAAAATGGGTTGGTTGCAAATTGGAATATTCGGGGGTAACACGTCGGGAAAACGCGTCCGGGCCCTTAGTAAATGACCCCCATTATGGCAGTGAGCTAAGGTGTTAGTGTTTAGAAAAATGAACACTGGAACTAAGAGATTAGAAAAAAAAAGAATTAAATAAAGGTGAAGGTTTTTATGGATTACTAAATTGGACACCTTATAACCCCCATGGGCTGAATGAACAATGCAAACTTTATTGTGTTTCTAATCTATGATATTCAGCTATTCATTAACTTTATTGTCTTAAGTGGATTTGCTGCAATGTCAGTCTGACAGGTTATTGTATGTAAATGTTAATAGACTTATGTATTTAGGTCTTATCCTGTCCTACTGCGCATGTCGAGGAAGGAGGGTATTACCTCCGAACGTCCGACCCCAGGACGGTCCCTGTCTCAGTAATGGCCACTGCTGTGCATGTGTGGCAATTTCCAATGGACTATGGCACGTTTGCGAAGTTTGGTGTTGATGTGTACTTGACCGATAAAATCAGGTTAAAAGTGGAGTCGGAGGGAGGGAACTGATGTCCGGAGGTTCCATTATAATTGAATAGGGAGCCATTTAAGGGAGCAGAAGAGCCAGACGTCTAGTGAGCCGAAACTTCCCATCACTACGGTCGCTGCAGACATTGTGTCCCAGGAACAGGAGACGGTAATCAACTCTTGGTACGAGGACAATGGGGCTCGGGCTCAGTGGGAAAAAATATGGAAACCACCCGGTGGAGGTGGTATACAGGTTAAAAACACGGAACGTCCCGCCAATCTGGGACGGTTGGGAGGTATGCAAAGTAGGGTACAGCAGTAGGAATGAGCAAGAGGACAGGGAAGACAGCCCCCCCCCACCTGGGAAGACCATGGGGCCTTCCTTGTCTTCTCCTTTCTTGTCCAATAACCTCTGTTTCATCTGCTGGAGAAGTCTTTGCCCGGTACACTGGGACACACTGGGAAAACTGGACGTCTGCTGGAATCTGGGACAAGTTTAGTAGATATGCTAAAGTGGTGAAAAAAAGAAAGACATATGAATGTATTCATGCAGGGAAAAGAAGAAAAACTGGGACCACATAGTGTAGACACAGTGACTGCAAGTTTTTAAAGGGGTGGGGGGGTTTCCACAAAGGAAGTAGCCCTATCCACTTTATAGGGCCTAACTTGCTCAACAATGGGGGGTCGCGGTGCTGAGACCATAGCAAATCGCGAAAACAGGGGTCATTCGACCCTCGCCGTGCTCTGTCAGATTAATTGAGCAGACGGACGCGCATGACCGTTCTACTCCCATTAATCTGTATGTAGATCGACGGAGATCGGTGAGCGCAGCCCGGCTCGGCAGTTCCATCAGCCCATAGAGATTAATGGACAGAGGCGGGTCATTGCGGCCGTCTGCTCCATTAATCTGACGGAAGCGAAGGGACCCTGGTTTTTGGCAATCTGTGGGGGTCTCAGCACGGAGATAGGGCCTAACTTTATTCGTGGGAAAACCCCCTTGAAGGAAAACATGAGAGAAATCTAAGAAAGCATTTCAAGCATTTGCACACCCTGCAATAATAGGCAGGCTGGTAGTTGTGAATAGCGCCCCTCTCCAGGTTTAGGAGCTTGTTGAGGGAGTCATGAACTCTCAGTAGGTTCTACGAGGTCAACATGTAATAGCAGCTGTAGGGTGTAGGGTGTTATTATCCAATTATTTGGTGTATTGTAAACTGGAGTGTGATTGGATGAGCTCATACACACTGACCAGGGTGAGTAAAAACCCCTTGCATGGGACACATGGTCCAGTACAGCCTACAGGGTCTATGGGAGTGTACAGAGGACAATTTCAGTACACCTTCAGTGTTGAACATACCCATTCCCAGGTCCAGAGTCAGGAGATCTAAGTCCAGGCGCTGAGCTTTCACAGTGTGGACACAGCTCGTCCCATTATTCCAGCCTGCATTACACCGGCTGGTGCCTTATTCATGAGGACCAATCTCCACGATACTCCAAGCTAAGATCTGCTGTTGAATGTTTAGGACCCGTGCTGTACCTGTTGTTACTAAAGAACCGTGAGTTGATTTGCAAACTTGCCTCTGTCTGATCCTGGATACGGCTGTTACACACGGACTTCACCATCCATCACCCAGGGAATTATCTTACATACACTCAGGGGTGGGACCCAGGGAGACCAGTACAATCAGCTTCTCCCTCCCATATTTCTGCAACCATCTGCTGGAGACGGCGGCAGTAGACAGCCCCAGGCCCCCATACTAAGCACCGGCGGCATCAGCGTGCCGAGGCCGCAAACTCCAGCCACTCCAGTATTCGAGGCCCGGCTGCCTCCAGCTCAAGAAAAGGCTAGGCCCCGGTGGGGGATGTTGCCAAACTACAAGAAAATCTTAAAACTGCAGAGCATGATGTGCTCCGACAAAGAAATGTCAGAGATACAAGAATAAACCGGATTTTTTTTTCCAATTAATGTTACATGTTAATTGTAGTTGTATATTGAAGCGTGGAGGGCATGAAGCCTTCATACAGACTGTGGGTGCTTTCTTTAGGTTAGTGTTTCTCCCAGTTCCTGTTCCCCCAATATCTTTAAGAACCTTCCCTTACCCATAAACCAGCATTGAAGGGGCTCGGTGATTGTTGAAGGGGTGGTGAAGGGTGTTGTAAGTGTCTGATGGGGTCACAGCTATAGAAGGACAACCCACGCATATAGATCCAGACAGATCGACTCTATCACTGGAAAATTGTCACGTAACCGAATTCATCACTGTCATGCGGTCACAAAACTGATGAATGATTATTAATAAATCTATGCAAACCAGGACTTGTTATTACCCAATAATGACAGACCTCCCTCCTGTCTATACTGGGATAACACATCCCATTATCCACCTCCGATCTCCTGATCTCCACATCCCAGTAATGTCGTTGAGTAGAGATGAGCGACCACTAAAATGCTCGGGTACTCGTTATTCGAGACAACTTTTCCCGATGCTCGAGTGCCGTCTCGAATAACGAGCCCATTGAAGTCAATGGGAAGAGAACTCGAGCATTTTCAAGGGCGACCAAGGCCTCTGCACAGGTGGAAGCTTGGCCAAACACTGGGAACCTCAGAGGAAAAGGATTGGAAAGCACCACGGAAAATGGACAGGAAACAAGCAGGGGCAGCATGGCATGGCTGCCTCTGAGGCTGCATAATCGCAACAGTATGCCAAAAATTATGGGCAACAGATGGCATGACCGAGTGGACGAAGACTGAAGCTAGATAGAATCTAAAACATCCAATAATGACCCTGACACATGGGGCCGGCGAATGCAGAGGCCTCAGAGGGCAGCAGGGCGGCAGAGAGTGTTCATGGAGACATACCTAATATGGACTCAGGCTTCACAAGTGGTGGCAGAGAGGAACCAAAGGATTCGGTGAGCAAGAAGCGCTCAAATAATATCGGTACATGATAAAAGTTGCCAGTATATTTTGTGGATTACAAGCAGGGTGGCGACCAAAGTTACCATGGGAAAGCCATGAAAACAAACCCAAAATTTGCCTGACAAAGCTAGTTTGATTAAGGGGACCATGTATGGAGGCAGTGAAACTAGTAGTGAGATTAAAGGTGCTGCAGTTCAATATGTTAGTTGGACTCTTGGCATGGAGCTGGCGCTCCGCTGCCAGGCGAGCTTTCGCCAATCCAGCCCTGGTCTTGGCTACTCCAAACAGCAATTTAAGAACCTTTTGTAGAAGCTCAAGTGTAGTAGGTTCTTAAGTTAGGATATGGCGCGGTGAGGGGAATGTAAACAGATGCGCAAGAAGCGCTTGAAAAATATCGGTAAATGTAAAAGTTTGCAGTATATTTGTGGATTACACAGCAGGTGGAACACGACAAAGTTAACAAGGTTGTTGTGGAAGCCATTGAAAACAACCCAAATTCGCCTGGACAAGCTCGTTTTTTGAAAGGGGACCAGGTATTGCTTACAGTTCATGCCGCGCTGCACTGGTGCCAGTCTCGTCGACTCTTTAAAATCAATAACCCTCATCCATAAAGCTCTGTATTAGATGTGCACCCCCCTACCTCTCCTCTCTTATCTCGTCTATCGCCCAACCCGTGCTCTTAGATCCGCCCGTGATCTTAGATTCACCTTACCTAGTGCGGACCTCCCACTAGCGCTCTCCAGATTCTCGAGAGCTGCACAATTCTATGGACTGCTCGCACTGGACTATCAGAACTAATACCTAACCTCCAAACGTTTCCAAAACGTGCTCGTCTTAAAACCATTTCTTTAGGCAAGCAATCTAACCAATCATTAACTCATGAAGTATTAACTCTTCTACTAACCCGTCTGTGTCGTCCCCCAGGTATATCAGCAACCAAACAGGCACAAGACTTCTCTACAGTCCCTTCACACTGACTGGGATATAAGATGACGGACCTGAGTGTTTCCAAGCGGACAGGCAATTCAATTTATTATATTTTTTTCTATCCCTAAGAAGAATGGCTACTTGACCATTCATTAAATATTCTTTTTACATCGTGTTACCCATATCTTCATAAAACCGTAAGCTATGGGCGCGCAGGGACCTCACTCCTGTTGTTCCATACAAAGTTGTGCTTGTTATTACTGGTATTTTTTCCTATGATTGTACAGCGGTACGGAATATGATGGGCTATATAATAAAGATTATTATTATTAATGGAGGCAGGGAACTAGTAGTAGATTAAAGGTGCTGCAGTTAAAAACGATGTTAGTTGGAGCTTGGGATTGGAGATGGCGTCCGCAGCAGGCGAAGTTTCGCCAATCCAAAGCCTGTCTCGAGGATACTCCCCCAACAGCACTTCTAAGAAACTTTTGTATAAGGTCAAGGGTAGTAGCGTTCTTATAAGTTTGGGATTATGGCGGGTGAGGGGGGAATGTAACCAGGATCGCAGAAGCGCTGAAATATATTGGTTAAATGATAAAATGTTTGCAGTATTATTTTGTGGAAAAACACAGCAGCGGGCCCGTTGGCGACAAAGTTAACAACTCCTTGATGTGGAATCCATGAAAAACAACCCAAGTTCTGGCCCTGGACAAACCTCGTTTGATAAGGGAGATTATGGAGGCAGATATATGGACGACTTTGTGAGGGTGGTAGGCAATGGAGACAACGTGTGGAGGCTGCTATGGAGACATTAATTTGGATAGTGCCTGTATGGGGCCTAGTACCCAAAAATTTTTCAAACAGAGGAGCATGTGGTAGGTGGCCCTCAGGAAACTGAATAGATTGACTGGTGCCGGTATGTGGCAGTCCCAAAAGTTTTCAAACCAGAGGAGCAGGTAGGGTGGCCTCCAGAAAAAATTAGAATAGATTGAGTGATGGTCATGTGGGAGTCCAAAAGGGTTTTCAAACCAGGGAGCAGGTTAGGTGGCCCTCCAGAAAAAATGGATCGAATGGTGCTGTATGGCAGTCCAAAAATTCTTTCAAAACCAGAGGAGCAGGTAGGTGGCCCTCCAGAAAAATAGAATAGATGGAGTGCCGTATGTGGCCAGTCCCAAAAGTTTTCAAACCAGAGGAGCAGTAGGTGGGCCCTCGAAAAATTAGAATAGATGAGTGCCCTGTATGTGGCAGTCCCAAAAGTTTCAAACCAGAGAGCAAGTAGTGGCCTCAGAAAAATAGAATTAGATTGAGTGCCTGGATGTGGCAGTCAGTCCCAAAAGGTTTCAACACCAGAGAGAGGTAGGTGGCCCTCCAGAAAAATGGAATCGATGAGTGCCTGTTAGTGGCGAGTCCCAAAAGTTTTCAAACCAGAGGAGCAGGTAGGGGCCCTCCAGAGAAAATGATAGATTGAGTGCCTGTAGTGGCAGTCCCAAAAAGTTTCAAACCAGAGGAGCAGGTAGGTGGCACCCTCCAGAAAAATTGAATAGATGAGTGCTGTATGTGGCCACTCCCAAAAATTGTGTAAAACCGGAGGGAACGGTCGGTGGCCCTCCAGAAAAATTGAATAGATTGAGTGTATGTATGTGGCACTCCCAAAAATTGTTTTAAAACAGAGGACGGTCGCGTGGCCCTCCAGAAATTAAAGCCTAAAGTTACTATAGCTAGAGCCCCAGTGGACCCTTAAAAAAAATAGCCAGTTTCCTCTGCTTTACTGTACAAAGAGGAAGGAGGAGAAGGAGGATCCTGGAAAATGAGGAGGAGGAGGAAGTGGATAAATTATTCAGGTTGAGCTTCCTTACCTGGTGGGAGATTGGAAATTATGAGAAATCAGCCTTTATCATTTTTAATAAAGCGTTAAGCCTGTAAGAACACGCGTCAGTCGACACGGCGTGTACGCTTATCTGTGATGATTCCACAGCATGCACTGAAAACCCGCTCGGAACAAGACGCTAGCGGCGGGCAGGCAAGAACCTCCAAGGTACAGCGCAGTTGGGCACAGTCCAGTTTGAAACCCAGACCCAGTAGTTGTAGGGTGGGAGCTGTGTGATCATTAGGACGAAGGTATGGTTCAGCTACGTACTACCTCACCATCTTTATGTAAAGATCAGCCCTACTCTGCGAGACTGGGGACAGTTGCAGTGTCCTGCTGGGTGACATAAAGCTGGCAACAGCTGGTAAAGCCGTACCCTTGCCAGTGCTGGACCAAGCTGCATGCTCGCCTACTATTCCTCGCCTACTTGTCCGCAGAAATACGCACTCTGCCGCTAGCGCTGTCAGAAGGGAGGGAATAGTTAAGTTGTGAACCAGGGCCTGCTGGTATCAGAATTATTCACACTCCTTTCTCCAGGGATTGAGAGTGGAAAGATTTTTGTTGTACGGGGGCCAGGAGAGTGACACCCCGTATCGGTGCTGGAATAAATTCTTTGAAGCGAGGGTCACAGGTATAGGCAGCCTAGAATGAATATGCCAGATGCGCCAAGAGTAACCAACGCGTAAGAATTCACCTCCCCTACTGGCTGATGTCCATTTCTCCTCCTCAAACTCCTCAAACCTCTCTCTCTGCATACACGTGAACAGTGAAGGACTCAAACAATGGTCCCTCTGTGTCTCGCCCATTCTCTCCTCTTCATCATCAGCCTCCTCCACCTCCCCTCCTCCCGATAGCGCTCAGAAACGAACCTAAGGGTGTTTAGGCTATCAACAAGGACTCTTAGTCCCCGTTCTTGTGACGGCGCAAAGCTTCAGACTTCATGCTGATCAGAGAGTGTTTAAACAGGCCAAGCAGCGGGGAGATTGGTTGAGGTGATGATGGCTGCATCGCCCATGACCAGCTGATGTGATCCTCAACGTTACTCAGCCTCGGACAGATAATAGACTCCATGTCCATCCTCATGTTAGATTGAGAAGCTGACGACCTGACTACCAGTTATGGTGGCAAGTTGAAATCTGGGCAGTCTAACAAGGCTCGGCGCTGATGGTAAACTTGGATAAACATGGTCAGTGTTGAATTAAACCTCGTGGGCACGTCGCAACAACATGTAGGTGAGCGGGCAGTTGGAGGGCGGCGCCTGCGTGCCCTGAGGGTGGCAGCATTGTGCTGGGCGACACTTCTGAAATGCGCACAGATGCGGCGCACCTGCGTGAGCAAATCGACAGATTGGGGTATGTCTTGACGGAAAGCTGAACTATCAGATTTAACATATGGCCAGGCATGGCACATGATGTCAGTCTGCCGAGTGGCAGACGCCGCCACCAGGGGTTACGGCCGTTGTCACACACAACCTGCTGGCTCAGGTTCAGCGGTGACAGCAACAGATCAGTCTGCGCCGTGTGCCTGTAATAGCTCTGGGCGGTGTGCCTTTTATGCTAGGCTAGCAGTGGGGGTTTGAGCACCGCCTGCGTCGCTACGAAGGCCAATGCTGCTGCTGCTAGGCCTAACGAATGCTGGTGCCGTGCCACGGATGGTAGTTCGGAGGAGGCGGTGGAGGAGGGGTGGATGGAGGAGGAGGAGGCATAGTAGGCCTGATGAACACCTGGGACCGAGGTAGGACCCGCAATTCTCGGGTCGGCAGTATATGACCAGCCCCAGGGTCAGACTCGTCCCAGCCTTCACAGTTAAACCCCAATGTGCCGTCAGCGCTATATAGTGGCCCCTGCGGCAGCATCGTCCACGTGTCGTGGTAGGGGGACATTGTCGAAAACGGCGTTGGCAGGGCCACGGGTTGATGTTGTCTGACACGTGGGTGCAGGGGTGGGACGGCACACCGGGAAAAGTAAGTGGCGGGCGGGCAAAGACCCCCGAAAGAAAGAGGGGGCGGCCGCCGCCATGAGGTTGCCGAAAGGCCTAGGTCTCTACTACCTATTAGGGCCAGCCAGCTCCAGGTAGCAATCTGAGATGTGCAAATTAAGGCTGGGCGTGCGGGTGGGTTGCAAGATATTTGGTTTTCAGCTCCGGTCCGGGGTAGGAAGAAGGAACGCTGGTGGATGATGTGGAGGGATCGTGGAGGCGACGATGGGGTTTTTGTGGCAGGTCCTGGGAGGGGCTGACTATCAGCGACACAGGGGAGGAGCAGTGGTGTGCACGGCCGGAGGTGAAAGAGCTTGTTGCCACTAGTGGGCGGTGTGTTGTAGCATCATATGCCTGCGCATACTGGTGGTAGTTAAGCTAGTAGTGGTGGACCATGATGATTTGACTGGTTTGGAAAAATGTTGCACCCACAGTCGCGGTCATCGGTGTTTCCTTAAAGACAACCTCAGACTCTGAAAAAGATTAGCCCTCGCCGCAAGAGCACCTCGCAACGGGAGCTTCACTAGTTGGACACATTTGGCGCTGAATGCACCAGCTCTGGCCCTGCCTCTCCGTCTGGCTCCACCACTGCCTCTTCCAAACCTGTTCTGGTCGAGGACTCTCCTTCCGCTCAAGAAGCAACTGTGTTCACCCCCGGGCCTATCAACCCAGCGGGGTCTGCCCTCATAATCCTCCGACCCTCAGTCGGCTCCCCCTGGACTTCATGCCATGGCAACAACTTCCCACTGTCTGAAACGTGCTCTCACGTCGGACGGACACCTCTTTACCACAACTTCTCCACTACGTCAAAGAAGGTCATCATCACCCACAGATGTGATGTTGGAAAACCTGTGCATCGGGAAAATTGCTCAGCAGCAACCGGAACAAGTGGTTTGTGACGGGGGAAGGGTCCAGAAAAACAGTTCCTCAGAGGTATGGCCGGTTTCCAAATGCCAAATTTTCCTGGGAGGGGGCAGATGGGGGGGAGGAGGCGAGGTGCAGGAGCTGGAAGGAGTGGCGATTTGGTGAAAGGGGGACTGGTGGGAAGACTGAATGGTTGGACACATTGTCGAGCATGTCAGCAATCAACGACATCACCTGTTCGCAATGGTTCTGGCCTCAACGTGCTCTAACACGAGCCCAGTAACTCAGACATGAACTAGGGAGTTGTAGCCCTGGCGTTCCCCTGCCCCAGCAGAAGCAGGTGGTGTCTCACCCCGGCCAGGACCACGGCTCTGACCCCTGCAGGTATTGGACGCCCACGTCCGCCCTCGCGCTACCTAGCCCTCGGGTTTAAACATTTGTAAAACTGAGGGAGGTATAGATTTAATTTTGTTTAACTTTTTTTTGTGGTTTTTTTTTTTTTTTTGTGTTTTGAGTTTTTAACCAAACGATGCGATGTCTTGATATGGCCTATTTTTAGCCAAGCCCAGTATGAAAGCACACTACTCTGCCAGATTTGAGATGACACTGAGTATTAAACAAAATAAAGTAAAAATAAAAAAGGACAAAAATGGGCAGGACTGGCCTAATGAAATCCAACCCCTACGAAATTTTCCCACTTCGGTCTTTGCAATGGATATGTGCGTAATAGCGCAAAACACAGCCGGTCGCAAAGTCTCATACAAATTGCTCACCAATTGGCTAGTAGATGCACTGTGGCAGCAAGTACAGCCACCAGCCGATCAACCAGAAATCCATATATAACGTACTGGTAGGCGTAAAAGCCGTGTTTGGATTTTATATGGCTATTTCTAGCCAAGGATTGAAAAGCACATACTATGCCAGATGAGACTGACCCTGAGTTATTAAACAAAAAACGTTAAAATTAAAAAAAGGGAAAAATGGCGACTGTGCCTAATTGAATCCAACCCCTACTAAAATTTTCCACCTTTGGTGTTTGCGGTGGGTATGTGCGTCAATAAGAAGCTAAAACACAACGGTAGCAAGTCCCTGTAATCCTTCACAAAAAGGTTACTAGATTGAAAATAAAAAAAAAAAAAATAGTAGTTAGAACGTTATTGTAGCATAAGAAGGGCGTTGGGTTCTTTGAGAATCACGCCTGCAACAGAAGCTAAGAGAAACCCCTAACGCTTTCCGGACCAGCGCGCTCTTCCCTAGCGGCATCCAGACACAGAAATGATCCCGCGCACAGCAGCCCCCCCCGCGTGCACGGCGAGTTCTATCCAGGTCACCTGATCTGGCCCAGCCAAACACTTGCTATAGACGTGTAAGGGTACCACGTCAGGCTGGGTGGAGCGGCAGAGTCTTCCTGGATTGTGATTGGCTCTGTTTTGGCCGCCAAAAAGCAACGGTCGGGAGCTGCCATTTTCGCGAGCGGGCGAAGAATTATCCGAGCAACGAGAAGTTCGGAGACGCTAAATGCTCGGAACGAGCATCAGCTCGGACGAGCATGTTCGCTCATCTCTAGTGTTACACCCCAAAGACAGATGTGTGATGGAAAAATGTGGCAGGGAAGAAAATAATTGATAAAAAGTCATATCAAAATACGTAGGCTAAAAATATATAAAAAGATATAAAAATTATCTGGGAGGTAAGTAAATGATGTCCAGGAGGTTTTTCTAACTGAAAGGATGTAGGGACCTTACACCTGTAATAGCTATTACAGAACGTTTTCCTGAACGTTTTTTGCGACAGTTCAAATAATCTTGCTTATAAAAACACCTCACGATAGTGACAGCAACTCGAGTATGGATGCCCCCTATGTTGTATTCCGTTTTTTGGTATGCGGGAGTGACCAAAACGCCAAAATTGCTGTGTGGATTGTTTGTTAGCCGTTTTTCCACGTTGTGAGTGGCGTCTGTGAGTGACCATCCAGGAACGCTTGTCTGGGGATGTAATACACAGTCTATTCCACGTGCGGCTTTTCTCTCAAAGTTCGGACTGGGTGGACTCCAATCGTATGGTACAGACAGCGTTGCATCGCCGTGCGGTGAAATCGCATCGCCAATACCTAAGCAGTTGGTTCCAGTTTCTCTAGCGTTTATAAGTAAATATCTTCTATTGCAGGGATGTTTCCAACTATACAAAAGTTTGTGGTGTTGAGACCTCTTGTGCTGACCCACACAAAATCGTCTCAACAGAAATCGATAAGTGCCCTAAATTCACAATACAACTAGTGAAAATTATGTTTTCCTTACTAGTCTTTTATTGAGACACTGTCTATGTTTTTGCCCCAACATACTCCTCTGGTTCCAACTACTTTTCTTTTTTTTTTCCTTAACTGAATTAAACCATGAGTGCACCGGTTCTGTTACTATCAGGTGTCTTGAAATTTATCAGAAAAATAGGCGTCTAAGTGTTGCAGGAGAGGATATTCTTGTAGCATCCTATGCACTATGTGGTGTCGGATTACAATCGGTCTTTATTAAATATATTGCATGTACAAGCCAACCGGACACAAACCCTGACTGGAAAATATTGTTGTGCTGAGACATGATAAGTAGTGACTATCATATCGATTACATATTAATGCAAAAGTTGACTGAACTACCTGTGAACATGTAGGAGATTTTTTTTCTTGATATTTCTGTTTTAATATTCCTCTATATTCTTTTATTTGTGGTGATATGTTGTCCTGATATGTTGGCATTTGCGGTGAGGGATTCGGTTCCGTTTGCCTTGCAAAACATAGACACGTGCCTGGAGGTGGGGTAGGGGAGCGGCTCTATTCCGACACACACACTGGAAGTTTAGCCAGACTTAAGGGTGCATTGTTGCAACTCAGGCTGTCCTATGTGACCTTACCGCACTACACGGGAGTTGCGTGCACTTTTTAATGGACTTACCCGAAATAACGAGCCGCAAATGGAAGACAAAACATTTTAATCAGCACTGTTGCGGCAAAAAGAGTCTCGGTTGTATCTTTGGATCCAGGCGCGGCTTTAGCCTGTCCAAGCCCTGCCTACGGCTCCTCCCACCCAAAAGGACCTGGGGGCCCGAAGCGTAACTTTATAATGTGAACAAAACAACCGTATTAGATTACGCCAACGTGACGACATTACGCTTCACGGCAGAGGCAGACAGAGAGAATGTGGATTGGGATTTATGGAGACTAGCTTCTATAACCGTAGCAGGCCAGACTTAGCTAGATGAAATTGCCATTTGCAACGGATTTTGTGCTGTGTGCTGGGAACTTCACTTTTAAAAAAAAGAAAAAAAAAAAAATCGGCGACGTGCCTAATTCAATCAAACCCCCCAAATTCAATTGTCCCTTAGCGGTTTGAAATGGTACGTGTGTCATAAGAGCAAAAATCTGGTTGCAAGTCTACTGCCAATTTCGTCAACTATGTACTCGTGCCAGCAAGCCCAGCACAAGCAAAATAAAAAAAATTAAAATAAAGCTTTGTAGCCCGAAGCAAGGGCGGTTGGGTTCTGTGTAGAATCATCCCTACTAACAGTAAATCTACTAGAACAGCCCTAACTATCCTGACAGCAGAAGCTCTCCTACCTACGGCACCAGGCAGAGAATGACCGTAGCAGCGCGGGGAGTTGGCTATCTCTCCAGGGTCACCTGTCAGACAGCCAACCATGCTATCGACATTGTAAGTGATGCTGGGTGTAGTGACAGATCTCCTGGCTTGTGATGGGCCTCTGACTTCTGGCACGCCAAAAACTCAAAACGGCGGGAGATCCATTTTCTCAGCTGTGCGAAGTAGTTGTACCGAGCAACGAGCATTGCGAGTATCTCTAAGCTTCGATCCGAGTATATTCCGCCTCACTCTAGTAGCGAGAGGGTGGCACGCCTAAGCACATAGGAAGTCGATACTGACCACACTCACCCTCATCCCCCCCACCACCACTGCAACAACTCAACTCCCTACATCCCTCTTCTAGCTCTCCGCCCGAACAGCCAATCTCGCAAAAAACCCTTGTAGGAACAAGCTATGGCTAAGAGTGGCCGGAAGAGGGGGAATGTAGGGCGGGGTCCCACATGGCGGTTTTGTCGTGGTTTTAAACACATCCAAACTCAAAGTTGAGAAGGGCTTTGTCAAAACTCATATGAATTTCCAATGAAAGGCATGCGGTCATGGCAATACATATGCGTTTTGGCCAAAACCATTCAGTGTGTTAAAAAAACGTACCAAAACGCATGTGTAACAGGCATCAGTGGTTCCGTGCGCAGACCAAACCTTATGTGGCAACGGGCAGCTCAGTGGTTACGCACTAAGCACCTGCAGTGCTGGGGGTCCAGCATTCTAGTCCCATCCAGGCGAACATCTGCCAAAGGTTGTATGTTCTCTCGGTTTATGTGGGGTTTCTCCCTTCCGGGTCCTCGGTTCCCCCCACACCCAAAACATTACTGGTAGATTTACTAGATGTGAGCTCCTTGATGGGACAGGGACGATTTGGCAAGTCTTGACGCGCTGGTATCTTGTGCGCTATATAAAAAAGGAATTTATTTATTATTACTACGGTAGCACAGGACTCCAAGTCTCTTTATGGGCTCATGCAAAGGGCGTTTCCATTCCATTGCGGCTTCCTGCAGTCTTGTATTACTGTCCCCGATGGACGAAATGAATGTTTGTTTGCAGTCAGCACTATTTCATGTGAGGGCAGCCTATAGGCAGACAGGCCCCCATAACACTATATTACAACCACCCTACCTAATACAAAATATATACCAGTCCCCCACTATAGCTATATGACCTCTATAATAACTAACTATATACAAATCCCCCTATTAAACCTATCCGTCCGGGTAAAATAATAAAAATTATACTTACTTCACGCCCTTTCCCCCAACCTATATTCTTCCCTCGCAGTGCTACTCGGAGGTTACCAAGAGGGCGGCGCCATGCAGGCAAGGAAGCATAGAAGTCTCACTCTGTGTGACACTCTGTGAAGTCACTGCTCCGGCACCAGCAGCACTGCGGCGCCGCCATCTTGGTACCTTAGACCATCTAATGGAGAGCAAGGAACTTAGTACACAGACACAAACCAGGCAGTCGTGGACCGCTTCGAATCGCCACATTTGGTGGGGTCCTTTTAAAGGGTAAAGTGGTGAAGTCCCCTCTTGGTGTGAAGGGCAAAATAATGGCAGGTCTGGTGAACCACAAGGCATGTGATTATTTCAGAGCTTGTAACGGCCAAAACTGACACATAAGCCTGATAATGTCTCCTATCACACCTGACTTTAGCATTGATATCTGAGTTGGGCCTCCCTCATGCCTGCTGTGGAGCTGCCCACGGCTGAAGCTGGCTGGAAAGGGCAGGGGGCGCATGACCCTCCCCTCTGCACCTACACATTATTAGGAGATGCAGAGTAGTCTTCAGAGTGTTGGCGGGTCAACATCTCACTGGTTAGTGATGGGGTCGCTCGCCAACAAGTCAGCAGGAAGACCTGCTTTTCGTTTCTTGAACAACAGGACTCAGCTCCCTTCAGGCAGCCGATACTCACCTTACCACGCCCCAAATTGGCTCACCAATCAGGTTACAAGTTAGAGGGAGGTTATTATTTAATAGGGAGCCTTCAGGAGCCAGAAGAGCCGACTCTTCTTAGTGAGAGCATGACCCTTCATTACTGTCTCTGCAGTCATTGTGTCCCATGACCAGGAGACGTCTCAGACTCTCGGTCCGGGAACAATGCAGGGCTCAGCAGGAGAATATGAACCACCCGGGGGATAAAAAACTCAGAACTGTCCCACAATCCAGGACGGTTGGCAAGGTATGCAGGTGTAACATAGTAGTAGGGAGAAGAGGAAGGGAAGACATTGGGGCATTTCCTGTTCATCTCCCTTTCCTCTGTTTCGTCTGGGGAGAAGCCCCTTGCTGGTACACATAGGTCCCGGACGGGTAGGCGGGACCCATCCGAAGCTGAGAAACAGATATCATTGTCAATAGTTGGAGCTTCTCTGTTTATTGCCCCCCCCCCCCACCCCCCCCTAGCAGCTCTCCCTCTTATGTGTGCCCCACAGTAAAATACTAAACACGAGATACCCCCCTTTCCCTTTCCCAGATCGTTCTTGCAGTTTTTCTTGCTTCTGCTGGTTTAGCAGTGTAGCCGGCAGAGCAGGAATGACATCATCACGTGGCGCCTACTACATATCCTCAGTATAAGAGGCACCGTGATAGTGCAAGGAGCTGCTGGCTCTATAATGCAGCTCTGTCGTCATCCGTTGATGTTCCGTACTTACCTCCCGCCGGGCAGGACAGGGGACAGAACCTGAAAGCAGAATAACACGGCACACTGTAGTGTCTGCAGATTTTGATGGAGTTTTTGGGTGAATACAGGAATTGTTTACTAGAAACGAAAATCTGATGAAAACGCTGAATCCAATCCTGGTTTCAACCAGCTGCCTGCAAATTGATTTTAATATTTTGTCATTTCAATTATTTCTATTCCTATAACAAAAACTACAGGAAAATCTTTAAACTAAGAGCATGCTGTCCTTCCAGACCACTGTCAGAGACACAAGAATAAACAGGATTTTTTCTATTATTAATGAACATGTGCAATATACCCCACCGGGGCCTAGCTCTCTTCTTGGGGCCTGAGGCAGCTGGGGCCCACAATACCGGAGTGGCTGGTGGTTGCGGCCTAGGCACGCTAGTGTCTCGGTGCTTGTTATGGGGACCGGAGGGCTGTCCTACAGCCGGGCAGGTCTCCAGCAGGTGGTGTATGCAAGAAATGATAGAGAGGGAGAGGCTGTAGTACTGTTCTCCCTGGGCAACCGGAGTGTCTGGGTAATGATGGGGAGCTGTGGTGGTAACAGCCGTATCCGGATCAGTCGGAGGCAACATTGTGCAAATCACTCACGGTTCTTTATTGAACAGGTAGTCAGGCAACGGGCCTAAACGGTCTAACCAGCTTCTAGTACTGGAGTGGTATGGAGAGTGGTCCTCAGGAATAAAGCACCAGCCTGGTAGTAGATGCAGCTGGGGGGATAACTGAGATGGAGCTGTGTCCAAACTGTGGAAGGTGCAGCTCTGGATTACAGTCTCCTGATTCTGGTCCTCGGATTGGGTTCTGTGACAGTACTGAAGGTGTACTCTTGGTCACTCTGTCAATGTGCTAAGAGACCTTGTGGTAAGAGACCTAGGGCCGAAGAGGACCTTGTGCTACCACTGCCCAGGGCTTTATCCTTCCCTGGTAAGTGATAGCCCTATCCAATCACACTCCAGTTTACAATACAGCCACATAATTGGATAACTATTAACACCCACTTAACTCTTGTTTTTCCAGGGCAGAGACTACAGCGTTATTAATAATGGACTAGGGTTTCTAGAACCTTCATAGAGATTTCGAGACTCCCCCTAAACAGCTCCTGGCCTGAAGGAGGGACTATTACAACTACCAGCCTGCCTATACGTTTGGCAGAGGTGTTGCACATGCTAATTCTTAGTTATTATCCAAAAATTATCTCCATAATACCTTTTTAGGGTTGTCCAAGATACACACGACACAAAAATTTGAGTTTATAAAGCAAGAATTTATTGTGAAAAAATAGATAAGAATTATTAAAATTAGAAATGATTAATTTTACATTTACAGTAGGTTAACACACCATAAACAATTGTGGGCTCATGGGGGTCCTCTATGCTGCTTATAATTTTAGTAAAAGCCTGTTGTTTTCACATTATACCGCAACTTATACTATATATTTTTTCCATACTGGGAACTGCATTGCACATGTATATTAGATTATTGCATAGCTCCTCAATTAATTAATTGCTAAACTCTACTGCACTTTTCCCTTTGTAATCAAAATCTCATTATCTCATAATTTTATAGTAAATGAATGCACGACCGATTTGACATGCTTTGTGCAGCGCTGCGTACTTGGTGCACTATATAAATCAAAGAATTTAATTATATATTACTATAGGATTGAAGCAGGCACACAAAGTGGCAAATAAGTGCAGCAATGACAGGGCAAAGAATGAATGCAGGAGAGAGGTTCCCAGCGTCCACAACTCACCCTGTCCACTGAACGTGGAGGCTGACCCGACCTTCAACATTAGCCTGTGGTGATTTCTTAGGTTGATGCTGGTTTCTCCCACTTCCTGCCTCCCCCTAATATCCTTTATAAAACCTTCCTTACACATAAGCAGCCATGAGGGGCTCGGTGAAGGTGGTGGTGAAAGGTGGTGTACGTGTCACGTGTCATTGGGTCACACAGCTCATAAAGACAACTCCCCCGCCTATAATCCAGACAGATCCGGACTTATCACTGGAGATATGTCACGTACTGGATTTCATTCTGTCATGTATCACATAATACTGATTATTATATTCTCCCCAAACCCCAGGACTGTTATTATATCCAATACATGACTGATCTCCTCCCTGTCCTATACGGGATAACACATCCCGACCCTCCACCTCCCTGATCTCCGTGACCCTCCACATCCAGTAATGTCGTCCTGAAGGAAATCTCCGGCTGCTCACACCTGATAACAATGGAATCTCTCTTGTGCGTTTCTGACGATTCTGCTTCTTTGTTCCTGGTTGCGTGTTTCAGGTCGTCTGATATATGGAGATTATTATGAGCCGTTGTTTACATCAGTAATATGTCTCAGGCACCATCAATAGATCAGCTCTATACCTGATATTATGTCACTTAATGTGTGGTAACGTGTCTGGATCACAGTCACATCCAGACCATCTACCATCATGCGCTCGGTTATCATGTCCCGCCTGTGTCCTCATCACCTCCCCCCTCCTCAGATCACACAAGTTCCCTATGTCTGCGTTCCTGAACACAGTCAGTGGATCAGTCATGTTACACAGCTCCTCAATGTGCCTATACTTCCTGGACAGCTCGTCCTTCTGTCTCCAGCTTCTGAGTCAGACAGACAGTGAGAGGACTTTTCCTTCTCCTGCCTGGAGATGTCACTCAGGACCCTCTTCTCCAGGTCGTCAGATTCGTTCTCCTGATGTCTAAACAGGCGTGATCTCTCAGCTTCTCAGATGCTTTTTCTGAGCTTTTCTCCTGCTTCTCCAGACTCTGGACATTTCCTCAGTCTCTCTCTTTCGTGATCAGTTTTCTGGAGAACATTTCTCAGTTCTTTTTTCTTCTCAAGGCCTCATCCAGCATCTCCACTTTCCCCAGTCCCCAGTGCTTTGGCAAACTGCAGGACACACAGATACATGTAGCATCCTCAGTGCAGTGATATTCCGGATCTTCTTATGGACAGAACATTTCCGGTTCTCCAGGGAGTGCTTGGGGTCAGAATAAGACGTGTTCTGGTGACTTGTGGCTTTCAGGTGTTTATCACACAGAGAAGCGTCACAATGTAGACATGGACTTCACAGCGGTACAGGAGAGTCCACACAGTAGAGAGCAGGAAGATCCGGTTTCTCTCGGTGTTGGTTGAGTAGTCAGTAAATTCCCTTATATTCCGCAGAGTAAGTTCTCATCAGTGCCGGCCGCTCCTGAACTCCTCTCTACATTCAGGACCAGGAATAACCTCCAGGACCCGTCCTGTGTATCCAGCACACGATCAATACAGACCCGGCAGCAAAGTTGTGTCCACATCTCAGCATTACAGGATCTGTATAAGTGGTCAGACAGATGGAGCATCCAGCTCCTCTCTCAGGTCGTCAGACGCCTGGCTGACAGGAGGAGAGAGGAGAGAAACGAAAACTAAATTTATTACCCGATTCTCAGAACTAGAGGAAGGTTTTTATGTCTAATCCACAAGTGGAGCTGAACAACACAAAATCAGTCACTATTAACCTGTTAGGAGGATAGTTTATAATCTCATATCTTCTTCTGGCTGCTATTCAATTCTTACACTGTGAAAGATTGGTTAGTAATCATAATAATTAGTTAGCAGTTAGGATTATAAGCAGTGAATTTAAAAAATTTAAACTTTGTATAATCTTTTTTGAAGAGGTTTAACTGTTTTTTGTAACATCTCTATATAAGACACCTGTTAGGGTTGAAGACATTGATTGATCAAGGCTCCTTCCAATTGTGATGAGGACTAGGAGATCCATGGCTATCTTTTGTCAGGCCTTTACTATAATGCCCCTTTAATGAGACTAATGGCCAAAGAGTAGAAAGCCCCAGTAAAAAACATTATTATTAAAAGATTTTAACTAGGTTAACCATGGATACATTTCTTTGCTTTTGATAGGTAAAATATCCATGGTATCACAATCTAATGAAGGTTACTTTATTTGACCTATCAAAAGCAACAGAAATGTATCCATGGACCTATCAAAAGCAACAGAAATGTATCCATGGTGAACATAGTAAAATCTTTAATAATAATAGGTTTCTTATCTGGGGCTTTAACATAGTAAAATCTTTAATAATAATAGGTTTCTTATCTGGGGCTTTCTACTCTTTGGCCATTAGTCTCATTAAAGGGGATTAATAGTAAAGGCGCTGACAAACAGATAGCCATGGATCTCCTAGTCCTCATCACAATTGGAAGGAGCCTCCCCTTCTCAGGTGATGAGCAGGGAAGATTTAACTCAGGCAGCGACATTATGGGATTGGGGAGATAAGTAAGATCAGGAGCGTGGGGTAGGGGTAGGGATTGTGTATCCAAGTCTAGAATCTTGGTAGGGGTTCAGTCAGGTATGGATATAATCCAAGTCCTGTGTTGTTGAGGGAGATATAAAGAGTATTAGTGAGTCATGACAGTTAAATGGATCCAGTACTCACAATATCTCCCAGTGATGGAGTCGGATCTGTCTGGATTATTGAGGCGGGGGGGTTGTCCTTCTATGCTGTGGACCCCATCAGACACTACACCACCTTCACCACACCTCACGGCCCTAATGCTGGTAGTGTAAGGGAAGGTTTATACAAGAGTATTAGGGGCGGTCAGGAACTGGGAGAAGACCAGGAAACATCAATAACTAAGAAATCATCCACAGGTGCCATGCAAGGTTGCAGGCCCTCCACGGTTCAATAGACAATAACAATTAGCATGTAAACATTTATTAGGAAACAACCCTAAAAGAAAATCTGGTTTATCTTGTATCGCGTGGAATTTATTTCTCCGGAAGCACCAGCATGCTCTGAGTTTAAAGATTTGCTCTTGTTAGTTTTTGTTTACGAATAGAAAAGAAGTTTAAAGGGCACATACCCCCACGATCTTACCTATAAAGGTAGATGGGTGGTAGGGAGTTGGGACGTGGGAAGCCTTTTCTGAGCTAATCCCTCACCGTCCCCACGCTAGCGTAGATCATTATGCCCTAATATGTAATTTAATAAGCGAGGCCTACACGGGCGTGGAAGTAGCCGGAACGAGCTACACGGCGCGGCTCTCCACGCCAGTAGCTGATCTCCCACGCCACCACTGTGACATCTTCGGGCGCAGCTCCTGTAGCTGCGCGCCCTCGTCGAGAAGCGGAGTTTCTGCAGATTGACAGTAACTCCTCACGCCTCGTTCCAGAGATAGACGCTCCTCGGCATGCAGATCTGCATAGACTTATAACTGCATAGACTATGCATAGTACTGTAGACCGCATAGCGGGAAGGGGGGAGGGGAAGGAACAGACACGGGGCGGGAGAGCCGCGCCGTTGGTTAGCTCGTGATCGGCTGACTCCCACGCCCGGTAGCCGCATTAATTAAATTTAACATTAGGGCAATATACAGGTTTATGCTACGCTGCGGGGACTGGGGATTAGCTCTAACCAAGGCATCCTCCGTCCCATACATCCACCACCACACATCTACCTTTATGGTAGATTAGTGGTGTAGGTGCCCTTATGCTGAAATGGCTTTTTCTGATTTTCTATGTTTCTTAAAGGGGTTTTCCCACGAGAAAGGTAGGCCTATCACGGCCGAACTTAGGATACAGGGGGGGTGTCATGACGAGGGACCCAACACCCTTTCCCAAAAAAAGAGGGGTCTCGATCGCTCTGGATTAATGGAGGCAGACGGCCGCGCATTGGACCGTTTCTCTATAGAGATTTAATGGAGCAGAACGGTCAATGCACGGCCGTCTGAACTCCATTACATCTGACGGAGGGGACGAGGACCCCGTTTTCGCTTGATCTTCCACGGGATATAGGGTCTACTTTCCTTGTGGGAAAACCCCTTTAAGCTTGCAGGCTCACCCCTGGGTGTTTACACATTATATTTTCCATTCTTTCTTTCTTTCTTGCCTGCAGCAATAGGTTCATTGGTTTTCTTTTCAGCAACGTTAGTCGTTGCAAACACTGCCAACGTGTAGGCAAAGAGCGGTTAGTTCGAAAGGGCCCCTCTACTGCGAAAATCCATTATAGTGACTTGATCAATCACCCACAGGATAATGCAGTGAGAGATCTCAGGTTAATAGCAGCAGTAGATCTTGCCGAAACGGCAGTAAGCACCGGGGTTGTAAGTTATGGACCAATGATGTTGATGCATGTAAAATGGAGGTGATTGGAGAGTTGTGCTACCACACTTGACCAGGAGAATAAAACCCCTGGGAGGGAGGAGCCGGTCTTTGGAATCATGTCCTTCTCAGGAAGCCTTGCTCTCTTTAACACCAGCTCTCTTGGGAGAGCACATGCTTTACATCAAGACTCATCAGCACATGGCACTGAGTGAAGAGGGAGACAGGTCAGCACCACCTTCAAGTGCTGAAACTTAACCTAACTCCCAGTGACCCGACGTGCGGAGATTCAATCCAGCGACAGCTATCAACAGTTCCGTTGGACAAAGCCTCCATCTCAATTATCCCAGCCAGCATTCTAATACAGGCTGGCGCGACCAAAGTTCCCGGGGACCCTCTCCATGACACTCCAGTAATCCGAATCTGCTCGTGAGACCATCATGAGCTCGGTTTTGCCTGCGTTGCCTCAATTTAAGAACGTGAGTTATTTGCCCCTGTTGCCCCCGTCTGATACGGATCCGGCTGGTTACCACCAACAGGCTTCCCCAGTCCATACCCAGGGACTATCTTACAGACACTAAGGGGTGTTCCAGGGAGAACCAGCACATTAGCCTCTCCACCATATTAGTCTGCACACACCACCACTGGAGACCTGTCCAGGTAGCGACAGTCCCCGGTCCCCTACCAAGCACCTGACATCAGCGTGATAGCACATCCGGAGTCTCTGGCCCCGGCTGCCTCCGGCCCCAAGAAAAGGCTTAGGCCCCCGGTGGGTGTTTGTCATTAGCATAGTACCAACCGTCCCAGTATCCCAGCAGGACAGTCCAAGTTTGTCAGGTTCTGTCCACTATGCCTTACGTGGGAGGTAAGTACCGGAATGAACAACCTCTATACGGCATCCTCCGGACAATGGACAGAGCGCTGATTACGAGCCAGTAGCTAGACGCACTCTGTGCTCTGATTCACTAGTATAGGATAATGCCATGTGATGATGTCATCCTTCTGTCTCGTTCACTGCTACATGCATGGCCATGGGTGTGGTGAACATCAGTGAACTCCGAGACAGACCGCGGGGACACTCAAAGGGGGCCAGCAGCAACATTTAATGGACATGGAGGGGAACACCTTAGTGAATCGCGCGAAGAAAGACCCCGAATCTCACAGAGAGAAGCGTTGCTGGATCGCGCATGGAATGCGTGGTAAGTCAATCTGCCTACCATGTGTTTCTCAGCTGGATGGAGGCCCCGACCCTACCAGTCCGGAGGGGCTCTGTTGTTACACGCAAAAGGTGGTTTCCAGCAGAGAAACAGAGGTGTGAGGGAGCAGGAAAAGAAAAAAGAACAGGAAATGCCCCAAGTGTATTCCCTGACAAATTTCCAATTTTTTTTCATGGACCTAAACACAAAAGATATCCATCAAAATGTTTCTATTAATTTGAAGTACAAATGGGGATCATTTACTAAGGGCCCGATTACGCGTTTTCCCGACGGGTTACCGAAATATCCGATTGCGTCGGATTTACCCTGAATTGCCCCGGGATTTGGGTGGCACGATCGGATTGTGGCGGCATCGGCTCACCGGCACGCACGGCACGGAAATCGGGCTGGGCGTGTCGCGAACAGAAAACCCGACGGGATTCGGAAAAAACCGCCACATTTAAAAAAAAAAAAAAGCGAAGCGAAAATTGCACTACCATTCCACTCAGCCCGGCTCAGCTATTCAAAGTGCGTTTCGTATGCCTCGTCAGGCAGCAGCGCTACCGAGTGGCACGGCGGAGGAACAGACCTTGTAAAATCCGGCCGGAGTTTGAATATAGCGCAGAAGAACACGCCGCTGGATCGCGGAAGGATGCGCGGGTTAAGGTACTCTGCCCCAAGACTGCAAAGACAGACGTGGTGGGAAGTCCGACTCACATGAAGAGAACCGAATCATTCGGCTCCGAACGACTCCCTTTAAAATTGTAACAGGGAGCTCTAGGCCGTCAGTTACCACACATCCACTCAACTTTAACCTGATTGTATAAGGTCAAAAGGGTTGGCTGTGGTGAAGGTCCAATGTTTAGCGGCCAGGGTTCACGTGAGCTGTTTAACGGGCCGACTCACTTGTGTTCATCAAAATAGGCTGTCTTTCCTTGCAGTTGTTCGTGAATGACCCATCACTAACCAGGGAGTGGACCCGGGCAATACACTCAGGAAACTACCTCTGCCATCTCCTAATTTGTGTAGGTTGGCAGAGGGAAGGGGGGACAGCACGCAGACGGTTAGATAGAGCTAGTTGTCAATGGTTTTTGGGCCCCCTGCCCTTCCGCAGCTTCAGACCTTGAGCAGCTCCAAGCAGGCAATGAGGGAGGGATCACTCAGTCTACACATCCCTTAAAGGCCAGACATGGGGGGCATTTACTAAGGGTCCAAAATCGTGCATTTTCAGTGTCCCAATTTTTCCGATTGGCGCCGAATTGCCCCCGGGATTTTGCGCACCTGAGCGGGATTTCGGCCACTTTTCTGTGCGGCCGGCTTTACGAGACCAGAAAGGGGGGGGGGTGGGGGCCTCAGGGAAAACGCAACGGAATGGAAAAAAAACCGGAAAATTAAAACAAAAATGTGTCGCAAAATCAATAACTCACATGCCCCGGGAATACGTCTGGTGAACTCCGGCGGACTCGGCGCAGCCAGTGACACCTGGTGGACCATGGGTGCCACGACCTTAGTGACATCGACGGGAGACCAGAATCCTCAACGGAGAAACGCACCACTGGATCGCCGACAGGAGCGGTAAGGGTAAATGACCCCCCATTGTGATTGTTGTGCCCTAACGCCTTCTCCACGCCAAGAGGGATAAAAGGAGATGCAGACAGCAGCAGCGCCCCTGCCCCCTAACGCTGTAACTATGACCTTTTCATGAGTGAAGTTCTAGGTTATTGAGCAATTCCATGCGTTATCATTGTACGCTGAGTTTAGCCCCAGATGTGTCCGGGGGAATTGGGACTTCATCTATGAAACCCCCATGTGTTGTGAATAAGATTGCACAAGATTATGTTCTTGTGTAGGATCCTGCAGGAATTGGTGCTGGGAACAGTTAATAAAGGGAACCTTTCAGGATGTGCTTACCACTTACTGAAGCTATGTACATCATTAATGTGATGTTAACTCCTTACCAACGTTGTCAGTATTATGTAACAAACCATGGCCGGGCTGGGGTTTATGGAGAGAGGCTCAGGCCAGATATAGGAAGGGCGGATGACGACAGGGAAACAAGCTCCGGACCCACCATTTCCCCTTAAGAGGAGGACCCACCAAATTTGGGCGATTTGAGCGGGTCCATTTACTGCTCCATTTGGGTCTGTGTCAAGAGTTCCTTGCTGCTCTGCCATTAATGGTCTAAGGCCAGTGGTGCGGAACCTATGGCACGGGGGCCAGAGGGGTGGCACAAGCACACCAGACAGGATGCAAATTTCTCTCCGTTCCAACAACTTAAAGATGAGCGTTTCAGTCAATTTGATACGTACTTCGATACTTGGGACGTAGAGGAAGAGGGAGAATGTGTAGAGCCAGGGCCGAATTATCTTTGGGAGACCTCCTGCTGGCCAAGATTCCTCTGTGTACACGAGGAACTGGAAAAGACAAAATGAAGTTTGAAATGATTTCCATCTTTTCTACTGTTGCTTGTCCTAAGGAGGCAAATAAAATTTGTTGAACAGGTGCAGCAGTAAGTTTATGCTTTAAGTTTGCTTGGCCCACCTCACGATGAAATGAATGGGGGGTTTGTGGCGTTCAGTGTTGGGACCTGCACTTTAAAAAAGGTCCGCCATCACTGGTCAGGTTAAACAAGATGGCGGCGCCAGGAACAGTGCTTCACAGAGGGTCACACAGATGTGACATCACTACTTTCTTGCCGGCAAAGAGCCGCCCTCTTGGTAACCGACGAGAGACACGACGAGGGGAAGAAAGAAGATGAGGATTGGGCTGAATGAAAAGCTGCGGTTAAGTTAAATTTTTACTATGTACCCTGGACCTTATATAGGTTTTTTTAGGGGGATGGATATAGTAGTTATAGGAGGTTTGCATATAGCTATATAGCTTAAGGATAGGTGGGTGCATAACCTAGTTATTATTGGGGGCTTTGTATTTACTGATTCCTGGGGCTGTTATACAGTGATTAATGGGGGACTGGATACAGTGATGCTGGGGAGCTATTTAAAGACGATTTGTGCTCTACCTGTTAAAACACATTAAGGGGGGTCCCCCACCAGTTTTTGCCCAGGGCCGCCCACCAACCTAATCCAGCCCTTAATCCGGTATAGACAGCCTTAGCACATGCCCATCAGTATATAGACCAGATCCTGCATGTGCCCACTCAGTATATAGGTGAGCCCTTCACATATGCCCCTCAGTATATAGACAGCCGACCAGCCAAGTCCACTAGTATAGATTAAACCCACCCGTCCAGGTAGATCAGTCATTCCGTGTGACACTCATAAGCCCTGGGTGACAATCTTCTCCATGACAGCCTCAACACCTGAGGCTATGCTTTCTGCGCCTTTGTTACAATGTGACAGTGGCATATGTAATAATATGATCAGTAAAATCCATATAAAGCATGTGTGAACATGGAGCATCAGACAACCTGAGGTTTAAAGTACCCATAGGGGGTCTTTGAAAAAATAGTAACCACAATAGAAAAAAAAGTCAAAAATTCAAATCACCCTTTCCAGAAATGAATAAAAAAAATAAAAGTGAAAAATACAGACACCTGTTAGGTATCGCACACGTCCCAACCAAAATGGTCCGATCTATGAAAAAAGATATAATCCTTATTCTCGACATTTAAAACCCTGTGTCGCAAGGGAAAGTGCGAAGAATGTCCCAAACGCAACTTTTTCGCCATTCCACCAACCATAAAACAATGAATAAAAAGTCGATCAAAAAGATTTTCTTATATAATGCAGAAATCTTTTGACAAGTACTGTATCTGTAAAGGGGTTTTCCGTTAGGGGACGGATAAGTATGTGTGAAGCCGTAGAGCCTGCCACAGGGCGATCCGAGAGGTAAGGGGGCCCCTGTTGCCTATACAGGCTGCCCTTCCATGGAATAGCGCATGATCTCCATCTGCAAAACAGTCCTTTCGCCCATTCAGGACAGTAATCAGACTGCAGGAGGCCAAAACTCAGACGAGAATAGGCCTGCGTGAATGGAATGGAACAGCCCCCTTTGGCATGAGCCCGTACAAGGACTGGGGTCCGTGCTAGCCGTAGACATAATAATAATCAATTACTTTATTATAGCGCACACAGATTGGAAAGTGTGCACAGAGCTTGTACATCAGTCCCTGTCCCCAATTGAAGCTCACAATTGTGAGGAGCGAAAATGGGGACCCGAAGGCAACCCACCACATAACACGGAGATAAAAACATTACACACTCTTTGCACAGATGTTGACTGGAATGGGACTCGAATCTAGGAACACCACAGTAGCGCAAGGGCTGTTTGTAGTGCTAACCATGAGCTGCGTTCTGCCATGTTGGTCTGAGCAACTGACCCTGAGGCCTGTGTTACCACCATGCGCTTTTTGTTACGTTTTTTAAACAACAATGGAAGTGTTTGGCCAAACGCAAATGTATTTCCAATGAACAAGCATGCATTTCATTGGAATGCATATTATGAGTTTGGCAAAACCATTCTCACTTGAGTTTGGATGTTTTACAAAACCTCGACCAAACCGCCATTGGAAACCCGCCCACCTCACAACGGCCACAATCTTAGCCAGAACAGGCTTGTTCCACAAGGGGGTATTTTGCCGAATTGGCTGTTCGGCAGTAATATGAATATAGTTGGGAGGGGGGATCAACTCGATCTCCGTGACCAAAACACTGTCCGAGTTGATGTTTACCCGTTCTGAGCATAGAGCGTGCTCAAAACTGCCGTTGCTCGGATTGAATATATTGCGCCAGCGCGGACGAAAGTGGCATCTCCCGCCGTTGATTTTTGGGCCATGCAAGTAAACAGAGCCATTCACAAGCCAAGGAGGACTCTGCAGTACCACACAGCATCACGTGGTACACTTACATGTCGATGGCAGTGTGTTGGTGGCCACGATCAGGGCCCCTGGAATAGATAGACACATCCCACGCTGCTGGATCAAAGTGATGAAAGTCACAGCAACAAAATACTTGTGAGTGGTCAAGTGGTGTAAGGCCAATGAATACAGATTAGGTCTGGCCTGCTACTGTAGCAAGCTAGTATCAAGAAAACCCAATCACATTCTCTATCCAGGTTGTGAAGCGTAATGTTAGTCCGTTGTTTGGGCGTTAATATAATACGTGTTTTTCTTGTTCCCATTAGTAAAGTACAAGCTTCGGGCAAACAGATCCATTTGGGTGGGGAGGAGCGAGAGGCAGGGGCCTGGACCGGCGAAAAGATTGCTGGCAGCGCGCCCGAAAAGATAAATATACAAGATAAAAACATAAAACGGTTACACCATTTTCCACACTCCTCTACTCCTCTCCTATAACACCCTCTCCCCCTGCTCCCTTCTGCTCCCCACCCACCCTACTCCCCCCTGCCCCCCTCCCTTGTCTCTTATTTACACCCAACCCTCCTCCCTTCCTCTGCTCCCCACACTAGATCCTTCCCCCCCACCGCACCTACCCTCTCCCGTTCCTTCTCCTCTCCTCCCGCTCCTTACCCTTCTAGCTCCGTTCTCCCCTCTCAACCCCATCGCTAGATCCCGTACCCTTTGACAGCCTTTCGTCTCTACCCATCTTTACCTTCCCTCAACTTTCTTTCCCCCCGCTGTTCGTTTTTGCCGTTCCCCCCCCGCTTTCTCTTCGCTGCTTCTCCCTCCCTTGCTTGCACTTCTCTCCTTTTTCCCTTTGCTCGTTCACTACGAATCCCTCGTCTCCTCCTTCTCCTTTTTCTCTTTTCCTCTCCACTGTGTCTTTATTTCCCCCCCTCCTCCTTCCCTCCCTTTTTTCTTCCCTTCCCTTCCTTCTTCCCCTTTAACTGTACAACTTAATTACAATATAACCTTTTAGCTCGCTCAAAATCATATCTTTTACTCCTATTCTCACCCCTTACCTACACATCATTTGGGTGCACATACCCGTCCCACTTGCCTTAACCTGTCGATCTCACCATAGCTTGCCACCAAGCCTGTTTTCTGCCACACGTGTCTCCATAGATGCTCCACCACTCACTGTCGTATCTATCACCTAGCAGCCTCCACAAGTCTTTCGATAGCGCCTACAACGCTTGGCACAACCATAGAAGACTCGACATTCTTTTCCAAGCTGCCAACTAATTACTAGGTGTCACCCATTATGCAGTGACCCTCACAACGTCGTCCCCACAACATCTATCTTACACTGAAGTTTCCATAGGCCCTTAATCATCCACGCGCTTCCCCTCGTATCATAGCAGACTCAAATGTAGTATTCCCTAGCAGCCACCACAACCCCCATTGTCTCCATGCCTCCTCCCAAATAGCGTCTCGTCGAATAGCTGCCTACCAAAAGTCGTCTCTCCATAGTGCCCTCAAAAGTCGCACCCTTAGCAACGAGCTTGATCAGGCTATTTTCCGTTTTGGTTTCATCAGGTCACTTCTGGAATTTTCATTTGTGACTTAAATATACTGTCAACCTTTGTTCACATAGGAAATAATTTCAGCGGCCTGTGCTCACTCTTTTGGTTCCTTTCTGAGGCCAAACCAGGAAAAATACTGATATACCCCCCGTGTACACCATCATCTCACCAAAAAGGAATTTTTACATCTGTTTTTTTTGCAGCTGTGTCCATTGGGTTTCTTCGCATGCCATTTCTCTAGCCCGCCGATACTGCTTCCGCATGACAGCCCCCTTATAGTGTCAGGTTAATTATTGGGGGTTAGGAGCTATTCCCGCCCTCACTCCGGTCAATCGTCATGCAATGCGGTTGCCATAATTTTGGCTATATAATGTGCGCATTAAGCGCCTCAGAGGACTCAGAGCCAATTGCTTCTTGAAATGCTGTTTCTGTCCATTCTCTTGTGCTGTGTATGTCTTTCCATCATTTTTTCTGAGGTTTTCAGGTGTGGCTCATTTTTCTCGCCATTCCCTGGCTGCAGAGCCTTGGTTCCCCCTTGAAAAATGACTGCCGTAGTCCGAACGAAACGTGCAACGGAAACTAGTTCGCACCACCGAATCGCGAACGCCCACTTCGAGCCATTATAGTGATTCGCATCCTTTCTCTCTACACATGGTTATGGTTACTTTTCAGCACGGAGCCCGCCTACTGCTAGGTCCATTCTCCAGACCCGTACAGGTGTGTTCTGGCTGCTTCAGGTGCTGGAAACCCATAGGATCAACAGAGAAGGAGCCACGAAAGACCGGCGCCATATTCTGCTCCCTGCCCCGAGCGTCGGTACTGAACATCAACTGTCGTTGTATATATGTAGACCAATAATCGTATAGATATAGATGCGTCATGATTTTTAACAGTGTCCGTCAATAGGTTACATACGACAATCTGGATGTTTGGCCCTGCTCGGAACCAACTAAAAACTTTGCTTGGTATTGTCACAGAAACTTGTGGTTCGTTTTCCTTTCTCAGCAGTGCTTCCAGTGGTACGATTATAGCAGAGCAAATGTACAGAACAATAGATTAGACACAGTGTCTAGAATGGTTAAGCGATCTGATCTTGTGAATGTTCAGCTCCGCCCGTGCACACAGGATACAACACTTCTCCTTCTTGATTGTCCTAGAATTTGTAGTTTCGTTTTCTCTTTTACTCCAAACCTGTCTCAGCATGGCGCTGCCGACCTGTAGGAGAGGAGCCTTCCCGATCCCCTTTGTCTCCATCTGTTGACACTACTATAACAGATCCTGTTAATGCTGAGGATGTGGACACAACCTTCTGCGCGGGGTCTTTATTGATCGAGTGTGCATGGATACACAGGCGGGTGCTGTGATTGTGGCTGTCGAATGTTAGAGAGGAGTTCAGGAGACGGCGGGCCCGGCACTGATGGGAACATTTAGCTCTGGCGGATAATGGGAAGAATTACTGACTACTCAACCAACACCGATGAGAAACCGGATCTGCCCTCCGCCACTACTTGTGTGGACTTCCTGTACCCGGTGAGAGCATCTGTTACTACGGTGAGGCTTCTCTGTGTGAAAAACACCCGACCTTACAGAAGGTCACCAGAACACAAGTCTTATCTACCCAAGCCCTTCCACTGGGAAACGGAAATGTCTGTCATAAGGAGATCATGGATATATTCAACGCACTGAGGGATGCACATGTATCTGTGTGCCTGCATTGGACCGAGGAATATACGGGGATACCAGTGTAGAGCTGGATGAGGCTGGCAAGAGACGAAAGAAATGAGAAATGTTCCTCATGAAACTGATCAAAGAGAGAGGAGACTATGAGGGTAAGCGTCCAGAGGACTGCAGGCGGAGGAGGAAGAGGAAAAGCTCAAGGAAAAAAGATTGAAAAGCGGAAGAGACCCGTCACGCCGCGTGTTATAGACATCAGGAGCGCTGGACGCCTGGCGAAGAGGGTCCTGAGTGAGATCTCCAGGCAGGGAGGAAGGAAAGTCCCTCCTCTGTCTAGGCTCTGACACGAAGCTGGAGAAAAGAAGGACGAGCTATGTACAGGAAGATGAGGCCCATGTGAGGAGTGGTTAAATGACTGTTCCACTGAGCGTGGTTCAGGAACACCACACGTAGGCGACGTTGTGGATCTCGAGGAGGGGGGAGTGTCGATAGTGTGACACAGGGGGACATGATAACCAGCGCCCATGACTGTAGATAAGGTCTGGATTGAACTGTGATCCAGACACATTACACACATTAGTGACATAATATCAGGTATAAGACGAGTCGGATCTATGTGGATGAGTCCTGCAGGACTATACTGGATGTAAACCAGGACTCTATAATCTCCATATATCAGGACGACCTGAAACTCTGCAACCAGGCCCAAGAAAAGAAGAGAATCGCCAGAAGACCAGCAAGAGATTCCCTTGGACTCAGAGTGATGAGCAGCCGGAGATTTACCTCAGGACGGACATTACTGTGATGTGGGATGATCAGTAGATCAGGGGATGGGTGGAGGTGGGGATGTGTTATGCCCAGTAAAGACGGAGGGGATCCGCAGTCATTAATTGATATAATTATAACACGTCCTGGGGCTTGGATGAGAGAAATATCAGTATTATGTGAACATGCCGAAAGAGATCCGGTACTCGAGACATTATCTCCAGTAGGATAGATCCGGATTCTGTCCTGGATTATTTGTGAGGGCGGGTGATTGTCCTTCTACTGGAGCTGTGTGAGCCATACCCTCGACACTACTACTCACCTTTCACCACCACCTTCGAACCGAGTTCCCTAATCTGTCTGTTATATACTACCCAGGAAGGTGCCCTTTTAAAGATATAGGGGGAGGCAGGAAGTGGGAAGAAAGATAGAAACATCAAACCTAAGAAGAAATCACCAACGAGCTGTATGAACGGCTTCAGGCCTCTTAACGGTCCCAATACGACAAAATAAAACAGCATCTGCTACCATTGAATTAGTTTTTAAAAAAAACCTCCTCCGTTATTCTCGATGATTAGTGCATATTGTCCGGAAAAGCACAGCCATGCCTCTGAGTTTAAACATTTTCTGATAGTTGGTGCAACATCCCCACCACCGCGGCCTACGCCTTTCTTGGGCGCGGGAGGCAGCCGGGCCAGAATACTGGAGTGGCTGGAGGCGGACGGCATTAGGGCGTGATGATGTTCACGGTGCTGCTATGGGGGGGCGGAGGGGTCATACAGCATGGCCGAGTCGCCAAGCAGATGGGTGTGCAAGAAATATGACGAGGAGCGCTGAGTACGTTCTCATCACGGGCGGCCAACCTGAGTTGTATGTAAGCTACGTCCCTGGGTGATGGATAGGGGAAGTCCCGTGGTGGTAACAAGCAAGAGCCGGGATCAGAAGAGGCATAAGTTGTGCCAAATCAACTCACGGTAGCAGGCAACGGTCCCTAAACCGTCAACAGCAGATTTGGTAATTATTGGAGTGTGACGCGGCGAGTGGTCCTCAGGAATAAAGCCCCAGCCCTGGTAGTAGATGAGGCGGAAGCTGCCAGCTATTGGATTAGAGCTCGAATCTGGACGTGGGAATGGGTTATGTGTCAACCATGAGGTCGTACTGAACACTGTCTCTCTGTAACTCTAGACTCTGTAGTCTGGATGGAACAGGGTTCCCCACTGCATGGGGTCTTATCTCATTCTGCAGGTAGGGTAGACCCTCCAAATCACATTCAGTTTAACAATACAGCAAATAATTGGATAACACCTCCACCTAGTGGTGCGAACCTCTAGGCACGGGTTGTAGAGGTGCACTCAGATGCCCTCTCTATGGGCACTGCACAATCACCCCAGACAGAAACGGCAGACATGACTCAACGCCTCTTGCCGTCCCAGGCAGCACAGGACCCTGTGGAAGGAATGTATCAACACGCTAATCCAAAATCATCTTCTTTATCTGTATTGCGGTCCCTTCGGTGCGCCTATTAAATATTAAACCTGTGAAAGAGAAGGGATTAATAATTTTAGCTTAATGTCAAATGGGAACGTTGCACAAAAAATATGTGGTTTTGGTTGTAGTTGGGAACTCGGTGTCTCCGGCCGTGGGCCCCCAGCCCTAGCACACATTTAATGTGCTGTTAGGCAGGGCTACAGACTTGATATTTTAAATAGTGACATAGTGCTAGAAAACCCTACTTTAGAGCCAGTGAGTGATGGCGAAACCTATGGCAACGGGCAAGAGAGGGAAGACAGAGACCATCTTCGCTGGCACGGCGTTACCATCTCCCCAGCGAATACAATGAACTTACCCCGCCCGGCCGGTCCAGCAATATGTTTGATCTACAGCTAGACCCGGACCGCCGCTGAAATGATAGTTCTCCTTCTTTCCCTGCGATTGGCCAACACCGCTCGCCTGCAGAGTCGCGGGGCTAATGATGCCTGCTTGTACCCGCTCCTGATGCATGAAGAGTCGCGGGGTCTGATGCCTTGAAGTCCCGGTAACGTTGCTCCGCTGAATGAGAGTGGGTCCGTGCCAGACTGACTGAGGGGCGGGGTATCGGTGCAACGTGACAGAGGGTTTGGTCGGGTGACAGCAGAATGCGGCGAGTCCCTGTGCCCGATGCATGCGGGGACACACCAGGTTGTTCGCCAATGCCTACTGCAGACTTCCTGGGATCCGACGTCACTCATCTCGCCTGAAGAGTCGAGGGGTCTTGATGCTGCAGGCTACAGGTTTGCCCAGATGCTGCGGGGTAAAAGGGCCCGCTGCCTGGCGGGGGTCCCCAGAGCCCCCGATGCCATGAGGGATACCGGTGCTGATCTGCGGGGTCCGGTTGCCCATGCCTCATGCCTGCTTGGGCTCCGACGTCAACTCCATGACCTCGCCGACACTTGGCACGTTTCGCGGGATTTGCCCTTTGCACTTAGCTAAGGCCCTCTATGTGTGTCGTTCTAGCTGGTGTGAGTGTAGTTGTGAGTGAATTTGTGTGTGCTGTGTGAGTGTAGTGGGAGGGGAGTGTGTGCTATTGTGAGTGTAGTGGCGTGGGGTGCCTGTGTGAGTGTAGTGGACGTGGGTGTGGCTGTGTGAGTGTAGCACGGCAGTCGGCTTTTGTTGCGCAGTGTGAATCGATGGAGTGTGAGCAGTTGGTGAGCGGAGTAGGATGTGAGTTGTGCGCAGTGGCGACGCAGAGTTGGGTGTGAGCGTTTTAGTCGGAGGTGAGGTTAGTGCGGAGTGAGAGCAGGGTGAGCGGGAGTGGAGTGGAGTGGAGTGAGGTGGAGTGTGCGCGACTTGTGTGAGTTGAGTGGAGCGTGCGCAGTGTGAGTGGAGTGTGTGTCGCTGTGTTGAGTGGAGTTGGTTGGTGCTGTGTGAGTCTGTAGTGGTAAGTGGTGCTGTGTGAGTGTAGTGCGAGTGTGTGTGATGGGGGTGCGCAGTTAGTGTGAGCGGAAGTGGTAGTGTGCGCAAGTATGAGCCAGAGTGGTGGAGTGTGAGCGTAGTGGAAGGAAGTGGTGCGTGTGCGCAGTGTTGCGCGGAACGGGACGTAGTGCGCAGTGTGAGGGACAGTGGAGTTGGCGCAGTGTCGGCGGGATTGGAGTGTGCGCAGGGTCGAGCGGAAGTAGTGGAGTGTGGCCAGTAGAGACGAGTGAGTGTGAGCGTAGTGGAGGGGTGCGGGGGTGAGCGGAGTGGAGTGGTGTGTGGAGTGTGTCGCAGTGTGCGGGACGTTTTGAGTGGAGTGGAGTGCCTGAGATTTGTTTGTGATGTGGAGTGTGCCGAAGGTGAGTGAGTGTGCGCTCTAGTGGAGTGGTAGTGGCGGGTTGAGCTGTGTGAGTGGAGTGGAGCGTCGTTAGCCGCTTTGAGTGGGTGGTGTGGTTTGTGTGCGCTGTGTGAGGTGACGTGGAGGTGGGCTGTGTGAGGAGTGGAGTGTGTGCCTGTGTGTGCACTGTGGAGCGTAGTGTGCGCGGCGGGTATTACCCAAAATTTATACTCCTTCCCGGGTAAAAATACTCTCAAAAAAATGGTGAGAGGAGTATTCTTACCCTTCTGGAAAATGTTAGTGCGAACCTTTGATATGGTTTTTATGCCGATTTGTGGTTGGGAATGGTTGGCCTAATGATTGGTCAAAGTGTATTTGTTCAGTATCCCAGTGGGGTATTGTGGCGCTATTGGACTAAACTGATGTGTTGGCCCCTTGCACTAGAAACGTCGCCTTTGGTTTGACAGTTTGGCCTCGGTTCTCTAAAGGTTCGCCATCCCTGTAAGAGAGGGTTCATGGACTCCCCAGACAGCTCCTAACTGGAGTTTAGGAGGCGCTATCACAACTACTAGCATGACTATGTATTGGCAGGGCTGTTGCAAATGCCTTTTATGATTTCCTCATGTTTCCTTAAAGGTGTTTTCCCACGAAGGACAAGTTAGGCCATATTCCATACTATGAGATACCCCACAGATTGACAAAGCCAGCGGGTCGTCGCTCTGGTCAGATTAATGAGCTGACGGAGACATTGACAGCTCACGGATCCATAATCTTATGGAGCTGATGGAAACTGACGAGCGCCCTTGCCCGTCTCACCGATCTCCGTCAGCTCCATAAGATAATGGAGTAGCAACGGTCTGCGTCCGGGTCGCTCAATTAATCTGACAGAGCAACTATGGGATCGAAGGACCCCTCGTTTCGCGCAATCCTGATGGTCAGACGAGATCCACATTGTTTAGCAAGTGCCCTATAAGTGGATAGGGTTAACTTTCTTGTGGGAAAAACCATTTACGCTTGCAGGTCACATGGTGTATACACTTAGTGTCCCAGTTTTCTTTTTGCCCTGGCAGGCAATACATCAATTGTTTTATGTTTCAGCCATTAGCATATCTACTAACTGTACCAGATCCAAGCGGACAGGTCCAGTTTTCCCAGTTGCCCAGTTACCGGCAAAAGAAGGCTTCTCAGCAGAGCAAACAGAGGTGAGCGACAAGGAAAGGGAGAAAGAACAGGAAAGGCCCCATGGTGTCGTCCCGGTCCTCATAGCTCATTACTACTGCTGTACACCTACTGGCATACCATCCCAGTCCAGATTTGGCGGGGACATTTCCGGGTTTTACTGTATCAAATCCACCGGCGTGGTTGCCAATCTTCCCACTGAGCCCAGCATTGTCTCGGCAGAGTTGGTACCGTCCTCCTTTGGTCATGGGACACAAGGTGCAGAGCACAGTCAGTAGTGATGGAAGTTTCGGCTCACTTAAGGAAAAGCGGCTCTGCTGGCATCCTGAATGGCTCCTATTAAATATATAATTGGGGCCTCCGGGACAGTCAGTCACCCCCTCACTCCACTTTTAACTCGATTTTACTCGGTCAAAGGCATCACCAACTTCGGCAAACGGTGTTGCCATAGTCCATTGGAAATGTCCACACTGCCCAGCAGTGGCCATTACTGCGGACAGGGAACGTCCGGAGTGCGTCTGACGTTTCGGAGTTAGTGCCTCCTTCCTCAGACATGCGCCGTAGTGACAGGGTAAGACCTTAAAAATAAGTCTAAAACGACAATAAGAAATCTAGTGAAAACCATCAACATTTACATACAATAACCTGTCATGAACTGACAGTGCAGAAATCCACTTAAGACCATAAAGTTAAGAAATAGATGAATATCATAGAACACAACTTAACGTTGCATTGTTCATTCAGCCCAGGGGGTATACGGTGCCAATTAGTATACCAGTAAACCTCACCTGTGAGTATTCTTTTTTTCTAATCTCCTCATTTCCATGTGACATTTTCTAACACTAACACCTTAGCTCACTGACATATGGGGGGTCATATTAAGGGTCGATGTCGCGTTTCCCGAGTGTTACCCGACATTTCCAATTTGCACCGATTCCGAATTGCCCAGGGTGTTGGCGACCGATCGGATTGTGGCGCATCGGCTCGACGGAAATCGGGGGGTAGTGGCCGAACGGAAAACTCGACGAATTCGGAAAAAACCGCGCATTTTAAAAAAAAATAACTGGTGGCGCGCGGAGACTGCTTAGCCGATGCGGAGACCCGAATCACCGCAGAGAACGAGCCGCTGGATCGGAATGGACCGGGTAAGTAAATTGCCCCTATGTTTCAGTTCGCAAAAAGTGTCTAGCAACGCCCGTCATGCTTAACCTTTTTCATTACCAGTGGTAGGTCTTCAGCATTCTTAGTTATTGGGGCTCATTTACATACCTGGTCCATGCATCCGCGGGGTTGGCTTCCTGACGGAGGTTCGGGTCTTACCGGCGATTCATTAAGGCTGTGGCCCATGTCCACCAGGTGTCGCTGCTGCGATCCGGAGATCACACGATCTCTTCCTGAGCATGTGAGTATGGTCGTGCGACCTTTTTAATTTTAAAAATAAATCACTGGCGTTTTTCCGAATCCGTGTATGTTTCCGCAACGGCACGCTCACGATTTCCGTCCATGCAACCCGCATTGGCGAAATCCGATCGCGTGCGCCAAAAATCCCGGGGAATTCGCTCGCAAAACGGAAAAAAAAACAAAAAGCAAATCGACGGCAAAACAAAAAAAACATATCGCGACCCTAATTAAATTTGCCCCATGTTTACATTAAATCTCGTTTAATGGCTGTGCGCTGCCCCAACATATGCCAGCCCAAACGGCATTAAGCATAATAAATCACAGATTGGGTATTGTGCAAGGTAAGAACCTCTAATGAATTTTGTACCTGTTAGGATGGTTTAATGTTTCACCTTTAATAATACAATTACAATTGACACGCAAACAGGAAGTGCCTTTTCTTTTGGCTGCCAAAAATGTTTGCAGCAATTCTTTCACCCTGTCTGTATGACTAATTAATCAAGTCTTTGAACTCCCTTTATAGATAAAACTAGGGGGATCCTAAACGGCAATCCATATTTTGGATCAAGGGACATATCGGCCAGTTCTGACGATGGTCTTGTTAATGAGGTTCGTGTGCACCTATCGATCGGAGATGTACGCTACTTGATCTCTAGACTTCTTATTATAACAGACCTAACGTCTCTTTCTGATTTACTGGCAACCTCGCCCAACTTCAACTACCTCCTCTTTTGGATCCCCGTTCAACAAATTTCTGAACTAGCTTTTCCTTTCGAATATCGTATTCTTCCGTGTGCAGACCTAGTGCACGCAAAATTGACTTTTGGGATCCCTTTAAAAGTTGAGGGGCATGGTAGCTCTCATATTTAAAGGGAACCTACCACCCCGAGTCTACCTATAGGTTGAAGGGGTGGGTGTGGTGGATGCATGGACGTGAGGAAGCCCTTTTTGGGCTAATCCTCACGTCCAGGGTGTCTTTAGAAAACTTTATTACAGCATATGTATATTTTATTGCGGCTACTGGGGCGTGGAATAGCCGGACATGAGGCTACTAGTCAGGTACTCCAAGCCAGTAGCCACGGTACTACGCCACCATTAATATTCGCGCGCAGCTCCTCACAGCTGCGCGCCCTATGAGTCGCACCGGCGCATGCGCATCACTCCTCTGCGCAGCCGGTCGCTTTCTGCGCTCCGAAGATTAAATGGTAGGCGGAAGTAACGTGGTCTGGGGCGTGGAGTAGCCGCGACTAGTAGCCTCATGTCCGGCTATTCCAGCCCCAGTAGCGCATAAAAAAAATTTACATATGCCTGAATAACGTTTTCTAAACATCAGCGGACGTGGAGATGAGCCAAAAAGAGTCATCCTAGTCCCATCATCCACCTACTCTTATAGGTAGATCGGGGTGGTAGGGCCCCTTAAGAAGATTGTTACGAGGGTTTCTCTAGAGTACAGGTGGTCTAATGATCGCCTGATTTCTTTATTTCGGCATGTAAATGGTAATATCTGCTGTGTTTTTGCTGTTTAATCTTTCCATAGTAAGCAGAAGTCATCACATATCTGGTTCAAAAATAATGGACACGACCACTATATGTGGATGTAGAGTCTTCAAATAGTCAATAACAGATATATGGCAGAACTGGAGCCACAGGGGCCCCCATTGAGGGCCCTGTAGTGCAAGTAATAGTTCATCGCCAAATCTAAATTGTAATTTTTCTAACATAAAAATTCTATAAGTCATAATGAATTGTATATATCTTATTGTTCATGAAGAGCTCTCGCTTTTAAGGGCTTCATGTGTTGCCCTCGTACCTTCTTGATATGGGGATGTTGTGTACAAGCTTTTTATGTCTATGTAAAAACCAAGTAACTTCGCGCAATGACAGTCTCAATTTAGTTAGAAAACTATTGTATTCTTAACCTATTCCCAACATTGACGTACATTACTGCATCGCGGGAGGTGCGGTCCTGACAATTGCGACGTAGTAATAGTACGTCAAACTTCTGGCCCCGCGCTCCTGAACGTAGCCCGGGGGAGCCAGAAGTGCGGGTGTCGGCTATATATTATAGCCGACACCTGCCCTCAACACCGCGATCGAAGATTTCCGATCTTGGGTTGTTAAACCCCTAACACGCAACGCCGCGATGACCACGGCGTGCGAGGGGCGTTTAACTGGATTGGGCCCCCACCTGCGGCGCTTTACCGGGGGGGTCCGCATCTCGGGACTGCGCGGATCTCCTTTCGGGGGGGGTTCTCCTGCCTCTGTCTATAACTGTATTAGGTGAAGAATAGCTTGGAAAAAAGGGCTCAGTGGATTGTTCAGCTTACCTGTGAAAGAAAGAAAAAAGTTAAAACACTAAATAAACACAGTTTTTAATAAAAGAATTATTAAATAAAGTTAAGTCCTAAACACAAAAACATTCCCTATACACATCCTAATAAAGTAAAGAACACTGAAATCACCAACACCCCCACATATTGGTATCGCGTCCGTAACAATCCGTTCAATAAGTCAGAACCTTATTGGACCCGACGGCAAACGCATAAAACAAAACCCAAAAAACCAACAAAAATGAACATGTTCATAAAATCCCTCACAAAAAATCGAACAAAATGGTGGCAAACAATTTGTGCCGCAGAAATTTTCATTTGTGCGCTATCGTTTTAAGATAATAATAAAAGTTTCCAGAGGTCATCAGAGGTCAACAGCCCCCCACATACCCAATCAAAACCCAAAACTGGTGCCAATCAATTCTACTAGGTTTGTGCTGGTTGCGCTGCTCAAAATTTTTGTTTGTGCTGCTTTTATTTGGGGATATTAAATTTGTAAAGATCAAAAGTCAATCAGCCCCCCAACATTAACTGAATCAACAAAACTGGTGTCAAAAGTTATTGCTATGTTTGTGCTGGTTGTTGGAGCGAAAATTTTAGTTTGTGCCGCTATTGTTTTTAATGTATGATCATTTTTCCAGACTAAGGGTCGCACTTTGTCAGAATCGCACTTTCGTCAGATTTTCGAAATGTTCGGGATTTGCGCCGTTGTGCTGAAAGGTATTTAACTGGGGATTGTATCGACGTGATGTATTGTGGCGCAGCTACGCTGCTTTCATGCGACCAAATGGGGGGGCCTCCTGCCATCGGACGATCCGACTGTTCGGACTGAGCGCGGAATTAAACAATTAAATTGTGTCGCAAGATCAAGCACTTACATGCACCAGGAAGAAGAAGGGAACGAAGGTGGACCGAGCGGGGGAAGTGACACATGAGGATATCGGGCGCACGATCTTAGGGAATGAGGCGGCAGATGTGCATTCCAGTCAGACAATGCACTTTTGGGGAACGCGCAGGACAGGTAGGTAAATGTGCCCCAATGTGTGTTAGCCGAGGTGTTTTTTTTAGACAGTTCATCCTAAACACCTATAAACATACCTAAAAATGAAGTCGGCACAAACAGAGCATATTAGGTCACCCTGGTAACACTGCCTCTCTGGAACTATGTTCTACTATCGATCCTATTGCCAGAAGAATTCTCCTGTCAAATTTGTTAGTCCTTCTGTACATGATATATGGAGTGAATAAAAACGGGAGCATTTCTATCTTTCTCCGTTACCTTCAGTAGACAGTTGTTCTATGGGGCTCATCCTTAAAACGCATTTCCCCATGGGGACCCGCGCTTCTCGGGGGCCCAGAATTTCCATTGTGCAGCAGAATTGCCCGGTGTGTCTTTTGGTGCTCGCTATCGGCACGCGGATGACATGACGTACAGAAATCGGGGGGGGGGGGGGGGGGTGGGCAGTCCGTAGCCGAAAATCCACGAAGGGCGGACAACCCACCGAATTTAACAAACGGAATGTGTTTGCACGAATATGACTACCTACAATTGTCACCAAGAAGAAGCAGGTGCACTCGGAGATTGTACTCGGAGCGAGAAAGAGGACCGGTTAATGCGAGGATACTCGCGCGCATCAACTATGTTGAATCGCGACAGAACTGAACCAAATCATCAACCAACCAAAGTTGAGTGCAGTTCAAAAATGGCCCTTCTACCTTGCGAGGTCTCCCATTTCTTCTCTATCAGGTTACCCACATCCTACGAAGCGTTTTACTTTTCTCCTGATCCATCAAACGCGACAATCACAGAAATGTGCCATCCATTTGTCCGTGAACTAGTTTCAAACTTCATCTAATAATATGTTTTTATCCCTGGGGGCCCTTTCGACCTTGGCCATTAGTATCATTTAGAAGGAGGAATTACAGTAACGGCGCTTGCACATAACAGATAGCCATGGATCTCCTAGTCCTCATCACAATTGGAAGGAGCCTTGATCAATCAAGTCTTCACCCTAATCAGGTGCTTTATGAGAAGATGTTACAAAAAGACAGTTAAACCTCTTCAAAAAATGAGTATAAAAGTTTAAATTTTTTTTAATTCACTGCTTAATAATCCTAACTGCTAACTAATTATTACTGATTACTAACCAAATCTTTACACAATGTAAGCATTGAATATGCAGCAGAAAGAAGGTATGATTATAAACTATCCCCTAACAGGTTAATAGTGACTGATTTTGTGTTGTTCAGCTCCACCTTGTGAATATAGACATAAAAACCTGTCCTCTAGTTCCTGAGAATCAGGGTTAATAGAATTGTAGTTTCGTTTCTCTCTTCCTCCTCCGTCAGCCATGGCGTCTGCCGACCTGAGAGAGGAGCTGGACTGCTCCATCTGTCTGACCACTTATACAGATCCTGTGGAGGAGAGCAGGAGAAAAGCTCAGGAAAAAGCATCTGGAGAAGCTGAGAGAGTCACTGCCCTGTTTAGAGACATCAGGAGACGACTGGACGACCTGGAGAAGAGGGTCCTGAGTGACAGTCTCCAGGCAGGAGAAGGAAAGTCCCTCCCTCTGTCTCTCTGATCCAGAAGCTGGAGATACAGAAGGACCCTGTCCAGGAAGATGAGCACATGGAGAGCTGTGTAACATGACGTCCCTGACTGTGTTACAGGAACCAACCAGTGAACTTGTGTGATCCTGAGGAGGGGGAGTGGATGAGGACACAGGGGCATGATAACCAGCCGCCATGATGTAGATTGTCTAGATGGTCTGGATGTGACTGTGATCTCAGACACATTACACACATTATGTGACATAATATCAGGTATAAGGAGCGGGATCTATGTGATGGTCCCTGCAGACATATTACTGTATGTAAACACGGCTCATAATAATCTCCATATATCAGACGACCTGAAAACTGCAACCAGGACACACAAGAAGCAGAATCGTCCAGAAACAGCAGAGAGATTCCATTGTTATCAGGTGATGAGCCGCCGGAGATTTACCTCAGGACGACATTACTGGGATGTGGGGATCAGGAGATCAGGGAGGTGGAGGGTCGGGATGTGTTATCCCAGTATAGACAGGAGGGGAGATCAGTCATGTATTGGATATAATAACAAGTCCTGGGGTTTGGGGAGATATAATAATCAGTATTATGTGATACATGACAGTAATGAGATCCAGTTACCTGACAATATCTCCAGTGATCGAGGGTCGAAAGGAACCCCTAGTTTTCGCGCATATGCCTATGGGTCAGATCGAGACCCGCATTGTTTAGCAAGTGGCCCTATAAGTGGATAGGGCTTAACTTTCTTGTGGGAAAACACCTTTAAACTTGCAGGTCAATGGTGTATACACTTATGTGTCCCAGTTTTTCTCTTTGTGCCCTGCAGGCAATTACATTCAATTGTTTCTGTTTCAGCCACTTAGCATATCTCTAACTGTCCCAGATCCAGCGGACAGGTCCAGTTTTCCCAGTTGCCCAGTGTAAACCGGCAAAAGAGCTGTCTACAGCAGAGCAACAGAGGTGAGGGACAGGAAAGGGAGAAGAACAGGAAAGGCCCCAATGTGTCTCCCGGTCCTCTGCTCATTACTACTGACTGTAACCCTGCTACCTTCCACTCCATGTATTTGGCGGGGACCGTTCGGTTTTAATGTATCTATCCCCGGTGGTTGCCTATTTCCCCTGTAGCCCCTGCATTGTCCGGACCGACGAGTCTGAGTGACCGTCCTCCTGGTTCTGGACACAAGTGTGCAGAGCCATATATGAAGGAAGTTCGGCTCACTAAGAAAAGCTGGCTCTCTGGCTCCTGAATGGCTCCCTATTAAATATTAATTGGGAACCTCTCCGGGGCAGTGTCCACCCCCTCCACTCCATTTAACCTACTTTTATCGGGGGTCAAGTACATCACCAAACCTTCGGCAACACGTGTTTGCGATAGTCCATGGGAAAGTGTTCAAAGCACATATGCCAGCAGGTGGCCATTACTGGATCAGGGAACGTACCGGAGTGTCGTGACGTTCGGAGTAGTGCCTCCTTTCCTCAGACATGCGCCGTATGACAGGGTAAAGACTTAACAATAAAGTCTAAAAAACAATAGCAATAAGAAATCTAAGTGAAAAACCATCAACATTTACAATACATAACCTGTACATGACTGACAGTGCAGGAAACTCCACTTAAGACCATAAGTTATGAAATAGATGAATATATAGAACACAATGTAAGTTGCATTGTTCATGTCAGCCATGGGGGTATAGCTGTCCATTAGTAATACCAGTAACCTCACCTTGTAGTCATTTTTTTTTCTAACTCCTCCTTTCCATGTGTTAATTTTCTACACACTAACCACTTAGCTCACGCATTAGGGGGTCATTTACTAAATGGCTCGATCGTCGCGTTTTCCCGAGTGTCGCCGACATATTTCCAATTTGCACACCGATTTTCCCTGAATTGCCAGGGTGTTGGCGCACGCGATCGGATTATGGCGCATCGGACTCCCGACGGAACAGTCGGGGGGTAGGGTGGCCGAACGACAACATCGACGAATTCGGAAAAAAAAACCGCCGCATTTATAAAAAACAATAACTGGTTGTGCGTCGGAGGAACCTGCACTAGTGATCGCCGGAAGACCCTAATCCACCGCAGAGAACGAGGCCCTGGATCGCGAATGGCACCGGGTAAAGTAAATCTCCCCTATAGTTTTCAGTTCGCAAAAGTGTCTAGCAACCGCCCGTCCACTGATTACACCCTTTTCATTACCAGTGTTAGTTTGTTCTTCACCATGCTTAGCTTTTGGGGACTCCATTTACATCCTTGTCCTTCCAGTTCCAACGCCGGCTCCTCCGACGAGGTTCGGGTCTTACTAGCGATTCATTAAGCGTCATGTGCCCGATGTCCACACAGGTGTCGCTGCGCGCGCAGCGGTGCGCCCGGGAGTTCACAGATTCTCTTCCATGTGCATGTGAGTACTGGTCGTGCGAGCTGTTTTTTTAATTTTAAAAACAAGCGTTTTTCCGTGAATACCGGTTATGTTTTTTCCGAATCCGTCGTGTTTTCTGACGGGCCACGCCCTCATTTCCGTCGCATTGCAACCCGGCGCGATTGGGTCGAAATCGATCGGCGTGCGACAAAATCCCGGGTTGGAATTCGCGGCAAAACGGAAAAAACACTGTAAATCCGACGGAAAAAAAACTAATCGTACCCTTATAAATGTGCCCCATTGCCTTATCATTCAATCTCGCTCTAATGGCTGATAGCTGTATGCCCCATATCGCCAGCCCACACGGCATGCTAAGCATAATAGATACAGATTGGGTATGTTGCAAGGTAAAGAACCTTAATTGGAATTTTTGACCTTGTTCTAGTGATGGTTAAATGTTTCACCTTTAATAATACAATTACAACTTTGACACGCAAGACAAGGGAATAGTTCCTTTTTCTTTGGGCTCCAAAAGGTTTAGCACAATTCTTTCACCTCCTGTCTGTACTGATCTAATTCTTTCATAAGCTATTGAACTTCCTTTTTAATCAGATAAAACTAGGGGGATCCTTGAACGGCAATCCATATTTTGGATCATGGTACATATCGGCCAGTCGTGTCGATGGTCCTTGTTAATGAGGGTTCGCGTGGCTATCCTATCGGGAGCTGTACGCTAGTATTATCTCTAGTTTCTTTTTATAACAGACCTAACGTCTCTTTCGATCTTGCATGGGCAACCTCCTGCCCATCTCTCATCCCTACTCCTCTTTTGATGCCCACGTTCAACAAATTTCTGAGACTCGCTTGTTCCTTCTGAATATGTATTCTTCCTCGCTGCTGCAGATCCTACGTGCACGTACAAATTGACTTTTGGGATCCCTTTAAAAGTCTGAGGGGCATGGTAGCTATCATATTTAAGGGAACCTACCACCCCGATTCACCTATAAAGGTGAAGGGGTGGTAGTGGATGCATGGACGTGAGGATAGCCCTTTTTGGGCTAATCCTCACGTCCGGGTGTCTTTTAGAAAACTTTATTACAGCATATGTAAATATTTTTATGCGGCTACTGGGGCGTGGAAGCCGGACATGAGGCTACTAGTCACGGCTACTCCACGCCCAGTAGCCACGTTACTCCGCCTACCATTAATCTTCGCGCGCAGCTCCTCACAGTGCGCGCCCTCATCCGAGTCCCCCGGCATATCTGCGGCGTCTGCGCATGCGCAGTAGCTCCGGCCCCGGGCCGCGCAGCCAGTCGCTGCTTTCTGCGCGTCCGCAAGATAAATGGTAGGCGGAGTAATGGCTACTGGGGCGTGGAGTAGCCGCGACTAGTAGCCTCATGTTCCGGCTATTCCACCCCCAGTAGCCGCATAAAAAATATTTACATATGCCTGTAAACGTTTTCTAAACATAGCTGGGACTTGAGATGAGCCCAAAAAGAGCTATCCTCACGTCCCATTCATCCACCTACCTTTATAGGTAGATCGGGTGGTAGGCGCCCTTTAAGCAGATTGTTACGATGGTTTTTTTAGAGTACAGTGTGGTCATGAACTGATCGCCTGACTTCTTTATTTCGGCATGTAAATAGGAATATCTGCGTGTGCTGTTCTGAATCTTTCCATAGTAAGCAGACGTCATCCACATATCTGGTCATAAAGTAATGGACTCAGACCACTGACTAATGTGGATGTAGACGTCTTCAAAATATGTCATAAAGATATTGGCAGAACTGGGAGCACAGGGGCCCCCATTGAGGAGCCCTGTAGCTGCAAGTAATATTCACGCCAATCTAAAGTAATTTTCTTCTCAAATAACTTCTATAAAGTCATAATGAATTGTATATCTTTATCTTTCAATGAGCTCTCGCTTTTTAAGGGCTTCATGTGTTGCCCTTACCTTCTTGATTGGGATGTTTGTGTACAAGCTTTTTATGTCTATGTAAAAACCAAGTACTTCAGAGCAATTGACAGTCTCTAATTAGTTTAGAAAACTATTGGTATCTTTAACCCTATTCCCTACATTGACGTACTATTACTGCATGGCGGGAGGTGCGGTCCGCAATATGCAGTAATAGTACGTCAAACTTCTTGGCCCCGGCTCCTGAACGTAGCCCGGGGCCAGCACAGACTGCGGGTGTCGGCGTATATATTATAGCCGACACTGCCTCTAACACACCGCGATCGAAGATTTTCTCGATCTTGGGTGGTTAACCCCTAACACGCGCCACGTGCCGCGACTGACCACGGCGTGCGATGGGGCGTTTAAACCTGGTTGGGCCCCCCCCTGCGGGCTTCCGGGGGAGGGTTCCGCACTTCCGGGACTGCGCGATCTCCTTCGCGGGGCCGGTCCCTCCCTTCTGTATTACCCTGTATTCGGTGAAGACTAGCTTGAGAGAAGCGATCAGGTGATGGGAAAGCTGACCGGTGAAGTAAAGAAAAAAAGAAAATAAAGACCACAGTTTAAAGTAAACAGGGATTATAGAAAGCCTAAACAAGGACAGAAGCATCAAAGCAAAGGAAAAGGCCAGACCTAAACCAAAACACCCAATATGGAGTATCCCGGATGCCGTAACACTCCGTAACGCAGTAAAAACGAAAAATAACCAAACCCCAATGTGATCCAGTCATGTTCAAAAGTCAACTCTGGACAGGCAAACGCCATAAATACAAAACCCAAAAAACTCACCAAAATGGAACATTCATAAAATCCCGTCACAAAAATCGAACAAAATGGGGGCAAAACATTTGTGCAGCAGAAATTTTCATTGTGTGCGGCAGGTTTTAGATATAAATAAAAAGTTTCCAGAGTCATCAGAGGTCAAACAGCCCCCCCACATGACCCAACAACAAACACAACTGTGTGCCAATCAATTCTACTAGGTTTGTGTGGTTGCGCGCTCATCAAATTTTTGTTTTGTGTGCTTTTATTTGGAGGATATTAAACTAATTTGTAAAGATCAAAGTTCAATCAGCCCCCCCCAACATTAACTGATCAAACAACTGGTGTCAAAAGTTATTTGCTAAGTTTGTTGGCTGGTTTGTTTGAGCGAAAATTTAGTTTGTGGCCTGCTATTGTTTTAATGTATGCTCTTTTTCCAGGACTAAGAGGTCGCACTTGTTCGAGATCGCACTTTCGTCAGATTTTCGAAATGTTCGGGATTTGCGCCGTTGTGCAAGTATTACTGGGGATTGTAGCGCACGTGATTGGATTGTGGCGCAGTCTACTCTGGCTTTCATGCGACCAAATGGGGGGGGGGGCCTTGCATCGGACATCGACGATTCGGACTGAGCGCGGGATTTCAAACATTAAATTGTGTCGCAAGACAAGCACTTACATGCACCAGGACGAAGAAGGGGAACTCCGGCTGGACCGGAGTCGGGAGTGACACATGGCAGGATATCGGGCCGCACGATCTTAGTGAACGCGGCAGATGTGCATTCCATCAGACAATGACTTTTGGGGAAGCGCAGGACAGGAGGTAAATGTGCCCCATGGTTTGTTAGCTCGAGGTTGTTTTTTTACACTAGCACTGTTAAGCCTAAACACCTAAACATATCTACCAAAATTGAAGCAGGCACAACGAGTAATTAGTTCACCCCTGGACGCTGCTCTTCTCTGACTATTTCTCTATGATCCTCTGCAAGAATTCCCTGCAAATCTTGTTCGAGTCTTGCTGTACTGATATCTGGAGTGAATAAAAGTAGGGAGCATTTCTATTTCTTTTCGTACCTCCAGTAGACAGGTTTCTCTATGGGGCCTCATTTACGGTAAGCGGGGTTCATCGCGGACCGCATTCCGTCGGGTTTCACGAATATTTTTCCTTGTGCGTCGAATTGCCGGTTTTTGGCGGGCGGCACCCGCGAATCGGCTTGTGTGGGCGCACACCGGTGCCATGCGACAGAAATCCGTGGCTGTTGTGCGCGATAACCGACGGATTGTCGGAAAAACTGATGAAATTTTAAAACGGCATTGTAGCAAGACAACTCCACAATGCACCAGAAGAAGCAGTGTAACTCCCGGAAGCCGAACTCTCTTTAGTGGAATTAGTATGTTATCTTCAGTAACCACGATTAATCTATGTCTGCCAATCAATAAGAGTTCCAACCTCTGAGGTTCAAGCCTCCTCTTTAGAAGATGTCAATTTTGTCTTAACCTTTTCTCCACCTGGTTTGGAAACCCTTGTGAAAGCATAATCAATTATAGGAGCCATGTTTCTATGTTTTGGAGTTGGACCCAAAAAGTTATGATGCGCTTCACAATGGCCACCTCTACCTTGGGAGGGTTCCTTCCCATTCTTACACTGTTTTTTTATCCATGGTATCACAATCTAATGAAGGTACTTATTTGAACCTATCAAAAGCAAAGAAATGTATCCATGGTGTAACATAGTTAAAATCTTTTAATAATAAAGGTTCTTTTATCTGGGGCTTTCTACTCTTTGGCCATTAGTCTATTAAAGGGGCATTAATAGTAAAGGCTGACAAAAGATAGGCCATGGATCTTCCAGTCCTCATCACAATTGGAAGGAGCCTTGATCAATCAAGTCTTCAACCCTAACAGGTGCTTTATGAGAAGATGTTACAAAAAACAGTGAAACCTCTTCAAAAAAAATGAGAATAAAAGTTTAAAAATTTTTTAAATTACAGCCTTATAATCCTAACTGCTAACTAATTATTATGATTTATAACACAATCCTTACACAGGTAAGAATTGAATAGCAGCCGAAAGAAGATATGATTATAAACTATCCCCTAAACAGGTTAATAGTGACTGATTTTGTGTTGTTCAGCTCCACTTGTGGTTAGAAATAAAAACCTGTCCTCTAGTTCTGAGAATCGGGTTAAGAATTGTAGTTTTCGTTTCTCTCCTCCTCCTCTGTCAGCCAGGCGTCTGACGACCTGAGAGAGGAGCTGGATGCTCCATCTGTCTGACCACTTATACAGATCCTGTAATGCTGATGTGGACACAACTTTGCCGGGTTGTATTGATCGTGTGCTGGATACACAGGACGGGTCGGAGGTTATTCTGGTCTGAATGTAGAGAGGAGTTCAGGAGCGGCCGGCCATGTGAGGAACTTACTCTGCGGAATAAATGGAGAATTTACTGAATACTCAACCAACACCGAGAGAAACCGGATCTTCGTGCTCCTACTGTGTGGCTCTCCTGTACCTGCTGTGAAGTCCTGTCTACATTGTGAGCTTCTCTGTGTGATAAACACCTGAAAGCACCAGCAAGTCACCAGAAACACGTCTTATCTGACCCCAGCACTTCCCTGGAGAAACCGGAAATGTTCTGTCCATAAGAAGATCCTGGAATATTACTGCACTGAGGATGCTACATGTATCTGTGTGTCCTGCAGTTTGCCGGAGAACAACTGGGGACAGAGTGGAGATGCTGGATGAGGCCTTGAGAAGAAAAAAAAGAAACTGAGAAATGTTCTCCAGAAACTGATCAGAAGAGAGAGGAGACTGAGGAAGAGTCAGAGTCTGGAGAAGCGAGGAGAAAAGCTCAAGAAAAGCATCTGGAGAAGCTGAGAGTCAGCCTGTTTTAGACATCAGGAGAACGATGGACGACCTGGAGAAGAGGGTCCTGAGTGACATCTCCAGGCAGGAGAAGGAAAAGTCCCTCTCACTGTCTGCTCTGATCCAGAGCTGGAGAGACAGAAGGACGAGCTGTCCAGGAAGATGAGGCACATTGAGGAGCTGTGTAACATGACTGATCCACTGACTGTGTTACAGGAACCAGACAAGGTGACTTGTGGTGATCCTGAGGAGGGGGGAGGTGATGAGGACACAGGGGGACATGAACCGACGCCTGATGGAGATGGTCTGGATGTGACTGTGATCTCAGACACTTACACACATTAGTGACATAAATCAGGTATAAGGAGCGGGATCTATGTGATGGTGCCTGGAATCATATTACTGAGAAACAACGGCTCGGCTCATAATAATCTCCATATATCAGACGACCTGAAAACTGCAACCAGGACACAAAAGAAGCAGAATCGTCCAGAAACAGCAAAGAGATTCCATTGTTATCAGGTGATGAGCAGCCGGAGATTTACCTCAGGACGACATTACTGGGATGTGGAGGGCAGGAGATCAGGGAGGTGGAGGGTCGGGATGTGTTATCCAAGTATAGACAGGAGGGGAGATCAGTCATGTATTGGATATAATAACAAGTCCTGGGGTTTGGGGAGATATAATAATCAGTATTATGTGATACATGACAGTAATGAGATCCAGTTACGTGACAATATCTCCAGTGATAGAGTCCGGATCTGTCTGGATTATGAGGCGGTCCCTGAGGATAATCCTGGAATCTTTCTGCTGTTTCTGGACGATTCTGCTTCTCTGTGTCCTGGTTGCAGTTTTCAGGTCGTTGAATATGGAGATATTATGAGCCGTGTTTACATCCAGTAATATGTCTCCAGGACCCTCACACATAGATCCCGCTCCTATACCTTTATTATGTCAAATAATGTGTGTAATGTGTCTGAGATCACAGTCACCATCCAGATCATTACATCATGGCGCTGGTTATCATGTCCCCCTGTGTCCTCATCACCTCCCCCCTCCTCGGATCACACAAGTCACCTGTGTCTGGGTCCTGTAACACAGCAGTGGATCAGTCATGTTACACAGCTCCTCAATGTGCCTCATCTTCCTGGACAGCTCGCCTTCTTTATCTCCAAGTTCTGGATCAGAACAACAGTGAGAGGGATCTCCTTCTCTGCCTGGAGATTCACTCAAGGACCCTCTTCTCCAGGTGTCCAGTCGTCTCCTGATGTCTATAAACGGGCAGTGACTCTCTCAGCTTCTCCAGATGCTTTTTCTTCTGCTTTTTCCTTTGCTCTTCCAGAATCTGGACTCTTTCCTCAATCTCCTTTTCTTTGTGATCAGTTTCGGAGAACATTCTTAGTTTCTCCTCCTTCTTTTGGACAGCCTCTTCAGTGACTCCATGTTATGTCCATTATGTTCCCAACAGTAGCACAGGACACACAGATACAAGCATCGTCCTCTGTGCAGTAATATTCCAGAAACTTTTTATGGACAGAACATCTCTGTTCTCCAGGGAAGTGCTTGGGTCAGATAAGACGGTTCTGGTGACTTGCTGTGAACATTTAGGTGTTTATCACACAGAGAAGCCTCACAATGTAGACAGGACTTACAGCAGGTACAGGAGAGTCACACAGTAAGAGCAGAAGATCCCGGTTTCTTTCGGTGTTGGTTGAGAGTCAGTAAGTTTTCTATTATTTTCATCAGAGTAAAGTTCCTCATCAGTGCCGGCCGCTCCTTAAAATCTTCTCTACATTCAGGACAGGAATAACCCCAGACCCGTCCTGTGTATCCAGCACACGATCAATACAGACCCGGCAGAAGTTGTGTCCACATCTCAGCACATACAGGATCTGTATAAGTGGTCAGACAGATGGAGCAGTCCAGCTCCTCTCTCAGATCAGCAGACGCCATGGCTGACAGAGGAGGAGGCGAAACTAAACTACAATTCTATGATGATCAGGAAGGCCAATTGTACATGCGTCACAAATGTGGGCTGAACTGCACAAGATCTGCTCTGTTAACTGTTAATGGATGCCGTTTATTATATTCTGTTTCTCTCGTGCTAGCTTATACAGGGTCCTTCCTTTAATTAAACCTTGCACATTGTCTTCATATATCAATATATTGCCGTCATGATTATTAAATGAATTATATTTAAAATAGTGATACAACAAAAACATCACAGGCCAAGCTCAATACATAAATACAGAACCAAGACCAGGGTCCCTATACACATATATACAGTATCCTACATTCACATTCTATTATTAACCCTTTATTTCACACATAAATATATACTACACACTATAATGAATAAGACATATACTGTGACAGCGGTGATGAATATACATCTATATATACTGTGTCCCTTATAAAGAGATATATACATATATACTGTGCGCTCTTACAGAAAGATATGTGATATGTACTGTGCCCCATAGAGAGAGCTATGTGCACCAACATCCTTCCAGAGAGTGTCACGGGCACTGGTGCTCTGCTACCCATATCTCTGGACCCCGCCTACAAGGTCACTTACATCCCCTGGCTCCAGCGGGTGGTCTCCTCGGCTCCCGGGTCCAGTGCACGTGTCCCAGTCTCCTAGGGTGCACGCACAGCGGCTCGCTAAGATTAAACGCCCAGTGCACGATAACTGGAGCTGACCAATCACCTTCTCTGATAAATTCCCAGCCTTCCTGTGTCCCCTGCGGATTTTGAGAAAAAGCTTTGTTCCATGCCCTTTACAATTATCCTGAACTCGATTCCGTTCCTAACTCCAATCCCGTGCTGCCTGTCCTGATCTCCCGGTCTATGCCCTCTGTGCTTTGGACCTCCCGTGGTTGCAGCAACATGCTCCAATGCTCAACTGGCAGACTAGGGAAATTCTTCATTGGGGACCAGAGTGTCTCATGGCTCTCCATCTGGTGTCCACCATGTTTGCGGATTCACCAAGCAGCTGGCGGGTCTTCCTGCTTTTATATGGACTATGCAGATGTCTTCTCTGAGAAGCAAACAGAGATTCTGCACCGCAACGTCCCTACAACTGCCCCATTGACCTGCTGCGGGTACCTCTAGGTATACCCATTACCTGTGCACGAAACCGCGGCTATGTCGGCCTACACAAGAAGAATTGCAAAGGGATTATCCGCAAGTCGTCTTCTCCTGTGGTGCTGGATTCTTCTTTGTGGCTAAGAAGGATGGTTCCTCGTCTGTGCATCAATTACCATGGTCTCAATAAAGTCACGGTGAAAAAACCTTGCCTCTCATCCAAGAACTTTTTGAGGCCTATGGGGTGCCAAGGTTTTCACCAAGCTAGATCTGCAGGGGGCATATAACCTCATGGCGATCTGTGGAGGCGATGAATGGAAGACAGCCTTCAATACTTGTGAGTGACATTTGAGTATCTTGTCATACCCTTTGGACTCTGCAATGCAGTGTTCCAGGAATTGTGTCAACGAGAGACTTGCTACTACACTTGTGTCGTGTCTAGTTGGACATATTCTGGTGATTTCTTGACCTGTCGTCTCATCAGATCCACATCCGGCAAATTCTCAGGCAGCTAAGGGCTAATCAATTATATGCCAAGTTCGAGAAATGCCAATTTCATCAGAATACTCTACCGTTCCTGGAGATATATTATGCTACAAAGGACTACAAATGGATCCTGCCAAGTTGTCTGCCGTACTTCAGTGGCCTGCCCACTGGGGCTATGTGCCATACAGAGATTTATGGGCTTCGGAAATAATTACCAGCATTTATTCCACATTTTTTCTCTTCTCGTGTCTCCCATTGTAAAAAAGGAAGCAAATCCTAAACTACTGGCCATTAAACTTGTTCAGAAGAATACGGTATCTTCTGGAGGGAGCTCGCCATCCGGTCTGCGTGTATACAGATCATAGGAATGTCTTTATCCAGATTGCTCAACGCCTCAACATAGTGAATCATGCTCTTCTGCACAGGTTCATCCATTCCAAGAAGAGGGGGCCGAAGGAGGGGTTAAGTCAAAGGCACAGGGTCGCAGGCGCACCCGTGTTCCTCCCGGTGCCTCTGGACCCAGTCTGAATGTAACTCCCCCCCAGTTCCAGCAGCGGTCTCCGAGGCTTCCACATTCTGGCCCGCAAATCCTAATTCTAGTGCGCTCGCTAAGATTTAAAGGGCCAGCATGCCGATAATTGGCACTGACTGCCAGCTTCCCTGATAAATCCCCTGCTGGATGTTGTGCTTTATGCCTGAGAGAAAGCTTTGTTCCATGCCCATGGTGATTATCCTGATTTCCGTTGTGACACCGACTCTGATCCTGTGCTGCCTGTCCAACCACGAGTTTGCCTAACGATTCTGTACTTCGACTTCACCATGGACAAAGTCGCACCTGTGGAACGACCTGGTGGTACCACGCGCAAGAAGTCACAACTGCTTTGCGGCGGGTCTGGTGAAAACCGGTGCCACTTATACACCGGTCTATGTTATCGAGCCGATGCATTTATTTGATTAATTAGTTTCTGCTTTTCTGTTTTTGGATTACTCTAACAATACTGTTCCCCATTAACAGAGTATTAATATATACTGTGCCCCTTAGAGAGATCTATATGCACCACGACCCTTCCAGAAAGATATAAATATGTATGTTGTGGCCCCAGTGCAGAGATATAAATTATATGTTAAAGTTATTCATTTTACTTAGTTAATAGAGTTAATAGAGAACTAGTCAAAGCTTCATACTTGTATATGCAATGAACTTATCAACTTCTTCACTACATGTGGAGTGAACTTAGTACACAGTGGAAGCATAGGACACAGGAATTTGGGGTCTGATTAGGTGAACAATGGTTGGCCTTGAGCTGGCTAGACAATCCTGTGAGAAAAGGATCCAGATGAACTCTAATTTATGTCTAATAACATATATAACCTTATCTTCTTTCTCATGTTGAGACATTTGATTTATTTGACAATTATGTGTGTTATTTCATGACTATGCAAGTTCTGTCTATTTTTGTGTACCTTGAGTAATTTACGCTACTATGAGCCCTCCTATATTGACAGGGGTATAAAATAAGATACAAAGGTCCAGATCAGATCTCTTTACCTCCCTTGCCCCCACAACGAAGTCTGCCTGTGGAGTGACCTGGTGGTTTCCTGCAGCAGCCAGTGAAACCCACTTTGCGACGGGCTCTGGTGAAAACCGTATATCACTTAGACTCCGCCCCTAGGTGTCGGCTTACATCATCGCTTGCAGTGGTTCAGTAAGAACATACTTCTGACCCCGGGACATCCACGCTGGGCAGGGATCCGGCAGGCGGATTGTATGTGCAAAGGATCTGCAGGTAGACGTTAGAGGGGAAGACATTGATGTTAGTGGCAGCCAGGGATCACAAGCGTAGAAAAGATGTAGAACTTCACTCACAGTTCCTTATTCCAGAACACAGCCAAGGTAACAGTCCAATTTGTCCAGGTCCAAGGTAGATGTTTGGATTATGAATGGCAAAGGATGCTCACAGCCCAGTTTCTGTACCTTTAGGCTAAAGAAGTTAGGAGCTATTTTAGCAGCAAGGTTTAGGCAGGTTCGTTAGGGATCAGAGCTGCTGCAGGAGGCCTGATATCTGCCTGGCGTGTGTCTGGACAGAAATTATAGTCAAAGAAAGCCTGAGAGTGGATACTCAACTTTCAAAGTGCTGGTGGACCGTCCCAATTCTAGTCCTGCCTACAGAAATTCAAGAACCTGTAAAATATTAGGGTTAGCCTGAGATTGTGGTTTGTAATTACAATAAGTAAGATGAGGTAAACTTTTTCCATATTTTATGTATACTCCTTTCTGACTGAAGGAAAGTCCCTGGAATCTTAAATATTTGGCATAGGATCCATGCTGACAACTATAGTCTTCCTGGATGTGGATTCTGGATCGGGCCCTGGAACAGAAGGTTCTTTGATATTGGTAGGTTTATTGGATTCCTGAAGGACATACCTTTCAGGAGCAGATATCAGCTCCTATCTGGCCAATCCGCAGATCAGGCACTCTCCTGATATATCTTTTCCATAACTCTTGCAATTAGGGGGATAATGGGGAAGCCCCCCCCCCCCTCCCCAGAAGAGAAAGGGAAACTCTCTTAACCTGACCTCTGGGGACAGGAGAACACTGGCAGGAGGATGTGGGAGGAGTCCTTTTACCTCTCTTCTTTCTGTCCTGCAGAGGTCAAGGGGTATCCTCCAGGTGGAGTTGTCCTGGGGGACGAAGTGAAAATATGAGTTTCATGGAAAACAGAAACCAAACTGTTGAGCGGTAGTGTATATGGGACACAACACAGTACTACTACTCCTATGCTGTATATTTAGGGCAAACTGTAGAAACAAAAAAATAATATAATGTAATAATGGATTAATATTCACATGAGATATCCAGTCATATAGATGTATAGATACTCTATTTTAACAGTATACCTACATATATGCATGAATACATTTATGTTTAGTGGCATTTTTATTGGGATCAAATGAAGGGTCCTCACTAATGGCTTTACTTTAGCAATGCACTGAAATATGGTGACAGCCACTGCGTCCCGGCGGTGGAAGTATTAGTGGGTATCTCTGCTCCATCATCTTATAGGACACCAGAACGTCATTGATTATCATTAGTCAAAGAATGAAAGAAAAAAAATAAAGTATTTGAAGGTGCCATCTGGACATAGGTAGATAGGTACCCAGCCATCTTGTGTGGTCTATAACTTCACCCTAACTCACCTCTGAGGTGATTTCTGACACAAGTGGGGAAATCCTCATTTTATCCTTGTCAGCCATCTTGTGTGGTTCATTATTCATCCAACTTACATCTGGAGAGGGCTATACCTACAATCAGTATGTTTCCTCTGATCTGAGGTGATTCTGACATAAGTGGGGAAATCCTCCATTTATCCTTGTCAGCCATATGTGTCGTTCCAATACTTCACCCTAACTTAGATCTGGGAAGCAGGCTGTACTACAATTCAGTATATTTCCTCTGCCTCGGAGGATTTCCCACTTATATCAGAAATCACCTCAATTTTATCCTTGTCAGCCATCTTGTGTGGTTCATTACTTCACCCTAACTTACATTGGAAGTGGGCTATAACCTACATTCAGTATGTTTCCTGCTCTGAGGTGATTTCTGACATAAGTGGGGAAATCCCCATTCTATCCTTGTCAGCCATCTTGTGCGGTTCATTACTTCACCCTAACTTGATCTGTGAAGCGGCTAAACCTACAATTCAGTGGGGGTCTTATATTTATTTTTCTTCCTGCTTTTTCTGCCTTTTTTGAGACATTTTTGGCATATTGCAATTTTTGTGCCTTTTTGGGGACATTGTTTTGCGTCATTAAGACACATTTATCTTCTATCAGATGTGCTAAATTCGCAAATGACATTATCCTTTCAAAATGTGCTACATATTGGTACAAAAAACTACAGACAAACCATACTTAGAAATGGAAAAAACAACCTCATTTAACACAAGGAAAAGTGAGATTGATAAATTACCAAAGAAGCAGACGGAAATAAGACAGGCAAAAAAACAGCCAAAAACAAACAGAGATAAGATAAATGAACAACCAGTGTGTTTCCTCTGCATCTGAGGTGATTTCTGACATAAGAGGGGAAATCCTCCATTTTATCCTTGTCAGCCATCTTGTGTGGTTCATTACTTCACCCCACTTAGATCTGGGAAGAGGGCTATACCTACAATTCGTAATGTTTCCTTAGCCTCTGACATAAGTGGAAAATCCTCCATTTTTTCTTGTCAGCCATCTTGTGGGTCATAACTTCATCCTAACAGATCTGGGAAGCGTGCTATACCTACAATTCAGTTGTTTCCTCTACCTCTGATGGTGATTTCTGACATAGAGTGGGGAATCCTCCATTTTATCCTTGTCAGCCATCTTGTGGGTTCATTACTTCACCCTAATTACATCTGGGAAGCGGCTGTACCTACAATTCAGTATGTTTCCTCTGCATCGAGGTGATTTCTGACATAAGTGGCAATTCTCCATTTTATCCTCGGGCAGCACGGTGGCTGAGTGGGTACATTTTGTTTGCAGCGCTGGAGTCTGGTTCTAGTCCCACCTAGGTCAACATCTGCAAAGAGTTTGTATGTTCTCTCCATGTTTGCGTCGGTTTCCTCCCACACTCCAAAACATACTGGTAGTTGTTTAGATTTTGATCCCCATGGGGACAGGGACCACTTTGTCATTCTTTGTGCAGCGCTGTGTAACCTGTTGTGTGCTATATAAAGAATTTATAATATCTTGTGTGGTTCATTACTTCACCCTAACTAGATTGGGAAGCGGGCCATACGTACATTCAGTATGTTTCCTCTGTCTCTGAGTGATTTCTGACATAAGGATAAATGGAGGATTTCCCCACTTGTCAGCCATCTGTGTGGTTCATTACTTCACCCTAACATAGATCGGGGAAGGGGCTATTACCAATTCAGTATGTTTCCTCTGCCTCTGAGGTGATTTCTGACATAAGGATAAATGGAGGATTTCCCCACTTGTCGCCATGTTGTGGGTTCATTACTTCACCCTAACTTACAATGGAAAGCAACATATACCTACAATTCAGTATGTTTCCTCTGCCTCTGGCCTAATGGGGAAATCCTCCATTTTATCCTTGTCCGCCATCTTGTGTGGTTCATTACTTCACCCTAACTTAGAGTGGGAAGCGGCTATACCTACAATTCAGTATGTTTAAACTGCCTCTGAGGATTTCGACAAAGTGGGCAAATCCTCCATTTTATCCTTGTCAGCCATCTTGGGCAGCACAGTGGCTGAGTGGGTAGCACTTTGCTTGCAGCGCTGGAGTCCTGGGTTCTAGTGTAAATCTCCGGCTGCTCATCACCTGAGGATAATCCTGGAATCTCTCTGCTGTTTCTGGACGATTCTGCTTCTCTTGATTCCTGGTTGCAGTTTTCAGGTCGTCTGATATATGGAGATTATTATGAGCCGTGTTTACATCCAGTAATATGTCTCCAGGACCCTCCACATAGATCCCGCTCCTATACCTTATTATGTCAAATAATGTGTGTAATGTGTCTGAGATCACAGTCACCATCCAGATCATCTACATCATGGCGCTGGTTATCATGTCCCCCTGTGTCCTCATCACCTCCCCCCTCCTCGGATCACACAAGTCACCTGTGTCTGGTTCCTGTAACACAGTCAGCGGATCAGTCATGTTACACAGCTCCTCAATGTGCTTGTCTGCCGTACTTCAGTGGCCTCGCCCACTGGGGCTATGTGCCCTACAGAGATTTATGGGCTTCGGAAATAATTTACCAGCATTTATTCCACATTTTTTCTCTCTCGTTTCGCCCCATTGTAAAAAGGAGGCAAATCCTAAACTACTGGCCATTAAACTTGTTCAGAAGAATAACGGATCTCTGGAGGAGCTCGCCATCCGTCTGCGTGTATACAGATCATAGGAATGTCTTTTATCTCCAGATTGCTCAACGCCTCAACAGTGAATCATGCTCTTCTGCCAGGTTCATCCATTCCAAGAAGAGGGGGCCGAAGGAGGGGTTACGGTCAAAGGCACAGGGTCGGCAGGCGCACCCTGTTCCTCCGTGCCTCTGGACCCCGTCTGCAATGTAACTCCCCCCCAGTTCCAGCAGCGGTCTCCGAGGCTTCCACATTCTGGCCCGCAAATCCTCATATCTAGTGCGCTCGCTAAGATTTAAAGGGCCAGCATGCCGATAATTGGCACTGACTGCCAGCCTTCCCTGATAAATCCCCTGCTGGATGTTTGTGCTTCTATGCCTGAGAGAAAGCTTTGTTCCATGCCCATGTGTGATTATCCTGATTTCCCGTTTGTGACACCGACTCTGATCCTGTGCTGCCTGTCTCCAACCACGAGTTTGCCTAACGATTCTGTACTTCGACTTCCACCATGGACAAAGTCGCACCTGTGGAACGACCTGGTGGTACCACGCCGCAAGAAGTCCAACCTGCTTTGCGGCGGGCTCTGGTGAAAACCGGGTGCCACTTATACACCGGTCTATGTTATCGGCCGATGCATTTATTTGATTTATTAGTTTCTGCCTTTTCTGTTTTTGGATTACTCTAACATACTGTTCCCCATTACAGAAGTATTAATATATACTGTGCCCTTAGAGGAGTCTATATGCACCACGACCCTTCCAGAAAGATATAAATATGTATGTTGTGCCCCATAGCAGAGATATAATATAATTGTTAAAGTTATTCATTTTACTTAGTTAAATAGAGTTAATAGAGAACTAGTCAAAGCTTCATTACTTGTATATGCAATGAACTTATCAACTTTCACTACATGTGAGAGTGAACTTAGTACAGTGGAAGCATAGGACACAGGAATTGTGGTCTGATTAGTTTGAACAATGGTTGGCCTTGAGCTGGCTAGACACTTCCTGTGAGAAAGATCCAGATGAACTCTAATTTATGTCTAATAACAATATATAACCTTCATCTTCTTTCTCATGTTGAGACATTTGATTTATTTGACAATTATTTGTGTTGTATTTCATGACTATGCAATGTTCTTGTCTATTTTTGTGTACCTGTGATAATTTACGTACACCTATGAGCCCTCCTATATTGACAGGGGTAAAAATAAAGATACATGAAGGTCCAGATCAGATCTCTTTACCTCCCCTTGCCCCCCACAACGAGTCATGCCTGTGGAGTGACCTGGTGGTTTCCTGCAGCAGCCAGTGAAACCCACTTTGCGACGGGCTCTGGTGAAAACCGTATATCACTTAGACTCCGCTCCCAGGTGTCGGCTTACATCATCGCTTGCAGTGGTTCTTAAGACCACTACTTCTGACCCGGGCAATCCACGCTGGCAGGGATCCGGCAGGCGGATTGTATGTGCAAAGGATCTCAGTAGACGTTAGAGGGAAGACATTGATGTTAGTGGCAGCCAGATCACACGTAGACAAGAGATGTAGAACTTCAACTCACAGTTCCTTTATTCCAGAACACAGCCAAGGTAACATGCCAATTTGTCCAGGTCCAAGGTAGATGTTTGGATTATGAATGGCAAAGGATGCTCACAGCCCAGTTTCTGTACCTTTAGGCTAAAGAGTTAGGAGATCTATTTACAGCAAGGTTTAGGCAGGTTCTGTTAGGGATCAAGCTGCTGCAGGAGCCTGATATCTGCCTGGCTGTGTGTCTGGACAGAAATTATAGTCAAAGAAAGCACTGAGAGTGGATACTCAAACTTTCAAAGTGCTGGTGGACAGTCCCAATTCTAGTCCTGCCTACAGAAATTCAAAACCTGTAAAATTAGGGTTAGCCTGAGATTGTGGTTTGTAATTCAATAAGTAAGATGAGGTAAACTTTTTCCATATTTTATGTATACTCCTTTCTGACTGAAGGAAAGTCCCTGGAATCTTAAATATTTGGACATAGGATCCATGCTGACAACTATAGTCTTCCTGGATGTGGATCTGGATCGGGCCCTGGAACAGAAGGTTCTTTGATATTGGTAGGTTTATTGGATTCCGGAAGGACATACCTTTCAGGAAGATATCACTCCTATCTGGCCAATCCGGCAGATCAGGCACTCTCCTGATATATCTTTCCATAACTCTTGCAATAGGGGAATATTGGGGAAGCCCCCCCCCCCCCTCCCCAGAAAGAGAAAGGGAAACTCTCTAACCTGACCTCTGTGGGGACAGGAAGAACACTGGCAGGAGGATGTGGGAGAGTCCTTTTAACCTCTCTTCTTTCTGTCCCGCAGAGGTCAAGGGGTATCCTCCAGGTGGAGTTTGCCTGGGGACGAAGTGAAAATATGAGTTTTCATGGAAAACAAAACCAAACTGTTGAGCGGTAGTGTATATGGGGACACACAGTACTACTACTCCTATGCTGTATATTTAGGGCAACTGTAAGAAACAAAAAAATATATATAATGTATATAATGGTATTAATATTCACATGTATATATCCAGTCATATATGCTTATAAGATACCTCTATTTATAACAGTATACCTACATATATGCATGAATACATTTATGTTTAGTGGCATTTTTATTGGGGATCAATTGAGGTCCTCACTAATGCTTTACTTTAGCCAATGCACTAATATGGTGACATGCACACTGCGTCCCGCGGTGGAGTATTAGCTTGTGTACTCTGCTCCATCATCTTATGGACACCAGCAACGTCATTATTATCATTAGTCAAAAGAATGAAAGAAAAAAATAAGTTTTGAAGGTGCCATCTGGACATAGGTGATAGGTACCCAGCCATCTTGTGTGGTCTATAACTTCACCCTAACTCACCCTCTGAGGTGATTTCTGACATAATTGGGAAATCCTCCATTTTATCCTTGTCAGCCATCTTGTGTGGTTCATTACTCATCCTAACTTACATCTGGGAAGCGGGCTATACCTACAATTCAGTATGTTTTCCTCTGCATCTGAGGTGATTTCTGACATAAGTGGGGAAATCCTCCATTTTATCCTTGTCGCCATTATGTGTCCGTTCACATACTTCACCTAACTTAGATCTGGAAGACAGGCTTACTCAATTCAGTATATTTCCTCTGCCTCGGAGGATTTCCCCTTATATCAGAAATCACCTCAATTTTATCCTTGTCAGCCATCTTGTTGTGTTATTTACTTCACCCTAACTACATCTGGAAGTGGGCTATACCTACAATTCAGTAGTTTTCCGCTCGCCTCTGAGTGATTTCTGACATAAGTGGGGAAATCCTCCATTCTATCCTGGTCAGCCTCTTGTGCGTTCATTACTTCACCCTAACTTAGATCTGTGAAGCCGGCTAAACCTACAATTCGTGGGGGTCATTTATATTTATTTTTTCTTCCTGCTTTTTTCTGCCTTTTTTGAGACATTTTTTTGGCATATTGCAATTTTTGTGCCTTTTTGGGACATTTTTTTGCGTCATTAGACCCATTTATCTTCTATTCCAGATTGCTAAATATCGCAAATGAACTTTATCCTTTCAAATGTGCTACATTTAGTGTACAAAAACTACAGACAAACCCCTACTTGAAAATGGAAAAAAAACCTCATTTAACACAAGGAAAAGTGAGATTGATAATTACCAAGAAGCAGACGGAATAAACAGCAAAAAACAGCCAAAACAAACAGAGATAAGATAAATGACAACCAGTGTGTTTCCTCTGCCTCGGAGTGGTTTCTGACATAAGTAGTGGAAATCCTCCTTTTATCCTTGTCATCCATCTTGTGTGGTTCATTACTTCACCCCAACTTAGATCTGGGAAGCGGGCTATACTACAATTCAGTAATGTTTCCTTAGCCTCTGACATAAGTGGGCAAATCCTCCATTTTTTCTTGTCAGCCATCTTGTTGTGGTCTATAACTTCATCCTAACTTAAATCTTGGGAAGCGTGCTATACCTACAATTCAGTGTTTCCTCTACCTCTGAGGTGATTTCTGACATGAGTGGGGAATCCCCATTTTTATCCTTGTCAGCCATCTTGTGTGGTTCATTACTTACCCTAACTTCATCTGGGAAGCGGCTGTACCTACAATTCAGATGTTTCCTCTGCATCTTAGGTGATTTCTGACATCAAGTGGCAATTCTCATTTTATCCTCGGCGCACTGGCTGATGGTACACTTTTGCTTTGAGCGCTGGAGTCCTGGTTCTAGTCCACCTAGTCAACATCTGCAAAGAGTTTGTATGTCTCTCCATTGTTTGCGTCGTTTCCTCCCACAGCTCCAAAACATACTGGTAGTTGTTAGATTTTGATCCCATGGGACAGGACTCACTTTGTCATCTTTGTGCAGCGCTGTGTAACCTGTGTTTGCTATATAAAGAATTTATATATCTTGTGTGTTCATTACTTCACCCTAACATAGATCTGGGAAGCGGCATAACGTACAATCAGTATGTTTCCTCTGTCTCTGAGGTGATTTCTGACATAAGGAAAATGGAGGATTTCCCCCTTGTCAGCCATCTTGTGTGGTTCATTACTTCACCCTAACATAGATCTGGGAAGCGGGCTATACGTACATTCAGTATGTTTCCTCTGCCTCGATGTGATTTCTGACATAAGGATACAATGGGATTCCCCACTTGTCCGCCATGTGGTGTGGTTCATTACTTCACCCTAACTTACATTGGAAGCAACTAATACCTACAATTCAGTATGTTTCCTCTGCCTCTGGCCTAAGTGGGGAAATCCTCCATTTTATCCTTGTTCCGCCATCTTGTGGTGGTTCATTACTTCACCCTAACTTAGATGTGGGAAGCGGCTATACCTACAATTCAGTATGTTTCAAACTGCCTCTGAGGTGATTTCTGACATAAGTGGGCAAATCCTCATTTTATCCTTGTCGCATCTTGGGCAGCACAGTGGCTGAGTGGGTAGCACTTCTGCCTGCAGCGCTGGAGTCCTGGGTTCTATTCCACACTAGGTCACATCTGCAAGAGTTTGTATGTTCTCTCCATGTTTGCGTGGTTTTCCCCTTGTCATCCGGTTTCCTCCCACACTCCAAAACATACTGGTTAGTTGTTTAGATTTGAGCCCCATGGGGACAGGGACCACTTTGTCATCTTTGTGCAGCGCTGTGTAACCTGGTGTGGCTATATAAAGAATATTATATATATCTTGTGTGGTTCATTACTTCACCCTAACGTAGATCTGGAAGCGGGCTATCCGTACAACTTCAGTATGTTTCCGCTGTCTCTGAGGTGATTTCTGACATAGGATAAATGGAGGATTTCCCCACTTGTCAGCCATCTTGTGTGGTTCATTACTTCACCCTAACATTACTTGGGAAGCGAACTATACCACAATTCAGTATGTTTCCTCTGCCTCTGACCTAAGTGGTGAAATCTCACATTTATCCTTGTCAGCCATCTTGTGTGGTTCATTCTTCACCCTTACATCTGGGAAGCGGGCTGTACCTACAATTCAGTATGTTTCCTCGCGATCTTAGGTATTTCTGACATAAGTGGGCAAATCTCCATTTTATCCTTGAGCCATCTTGGGCAGCACGTGGCTGAGTGGGTAGCACTTTTGCCTTGCAGCGCTGGATCCCTGGGTTCTAGTTCCAACCTAGGTCAACATCTGCAGAATTGTATGCTCCCTTTCCGTTCTTGTGTGGGTTTCCTCCGGGTCTCCGTTATACTCGCCCATCTACAACTACTGGGTAAGGTTGTTTTAGGATTGTACCCCATGGACAAGCCACTTTGTCATATTTGTGAACCTGCGTAACCTGTGTGCGCTATTAAAGAATTAATTATTATAATTATTTTGCGTGTGGTTCATTACTTCACCACTAACTTAGATCTGCGACTGGCTATACTATAATTTAGTTGTTTCCCCTGTCTTGAGGTGATTTCTGACATCAGGATAAATTGAGGATTTCCCCACTTGTCAGCCCATCTTGTGGTTCTAACTCACCTAACTTACATTTGGGAAGCGGACTATACCTACACATCAGTATATTTCCTCTGACCCTAAGTGGGAAATCCCTCCATTTTATCCTTGTCAGTGCCATCTTGTGTGGTTCATTACTCACCCCAACTAGAGCTGGGGAAGCGGCTATACCATACAATTCAGTTATGTTCCATAGTACGACTGTTATTGTTCTGGCTTTTTGGGGATCTGTCTCTGCTCATCGAGGGCTTCAGAGAAACAGGATGGTAGTGTTGGTACCCCGGATTGTATTTTGGGGTGCTGGGCCTTTAAGGTGTCACACGGTGGTAGCCATATCCGAGGGAATCCATGGCCCCACTCCCAAGGTGGGCACTCACACTCATTGTGTGCCCGATTCGCCGCCCCCACGTAGGTACCTGTAGCATGAAGACTTCAGAACCCCAGTCTCGGGGTACGTTGCTCTTTATTGGCTAGGACAACTAGAAATCCAGATCACAGCAATGTCCGTTTTGGTTGGTGTTAGCTGATGGTAATGCGTGTCTTCTGAAGCAGATGAGCGGATCTTTTCACAAAGGCTTGGACTAGCATACACTATCTTGGCCTGAGCGTGGGTAGTGAGGAATACCGCTTCCCAATGACTTCTTCCTAGTTACACAGGGTACGTACTAAAATACAACAAACTTTGGCGCTCTGGCGGGATGACCCTCAACTCACTCAAGACAGCTGCTATGGGGCTCTGTAATATTATTTATTGTCCCACAGACTGGTTAAATAGGATGCACGTAGTAATCCTCCTGCTAAACTTGGGTTAAACGTGGTATGAACAGGCTTGTCAAAGAATTGGCCCTATGGCTCTTTCTCCCTACACTCTTGACCACACACTGAAGTGTGTCTACACACTGACACATCAGCCGAAGTGTAGTCCCTTTCTAAAACTACAGTGGTTACGACCCTTCCAAGAGTGCTCTCCTGGGACTCCTCATTCCAGAGCACTCAAAGCCTTGACTGGCCCTGGAGGACAGTGATTCACGCGAAGATTCCACTCTCCACACGCTTGACTGCATGTGCAGATGACTGTAATATTAACAGTAATATTGCTAATATAAAGGAGGGCACTACATTAGTGTCAATGTAGGCAGATGCATTAGCAATATTTACCACAAGATGGGCTAATTGATATAATACATTTATAACAACCACCTCTGAAATCGAAAATGAGAATGAACTACTCCTACACTAGGCTTGGGCCCTATGCCTTACAGGTCTTACAAAAGATGGCATGAAAGCTAGGTAAGGGAGTACCATATATGAGAAAACAGGGTTTAGCTAGTCAGGTACCAAACATAGATAGGGGTGACCATTACTTAGATGGTCGGGTCTGCATTGGCTTTGTTACCGACCTGCTCTCGGAAGAAGATACACACATTTAATTTGAGAGCTGTGCAGAGAGCAATTTCGTCCCCGCACCATTTTCTGTCCCGAGCCCATTTTCTGCCCTGGGACCACAATTGTCCCAATCACCAGAAATGGTGTCCCAAGATCCCTGCTAGACCCAGTTTTCCTTTTGGTCTAACTTTCCGCCAGTTTACACGCCCAAAAATGGCTGTGACACATATATTCTGTCTGAGTTTCCACTCCGCCAAGCCACGCCCCTTGTCGGAGAAAGAGCTCGAGCATGACGGAAAAAGTCATTTTTTCTGTCCCCCACATCTGAATAAATAGGTAGGAGAGCAGAACATGTGGTGAGAGGCCACAAACTGGCGGAAACGCCATAGATACAATGTCCCCCATAGTACAGAAGCTGCCAGATCTATACTGGGCATGTTCCAGCACTGCAGTAGGGCCTTGCTTGAAGTACAACAGCAACATAGCAAGGAGTACGGATGCCAGGAGTGGTACTCAGATATAAATTGGATCTAGTACCTAAGCAACGTGATGGCCCGCACGCATGAAGAAACGTACAAGACCCTTTATACCATATGTGTCACATAGGTTGGGTTCAGAAGACCAAAGAGACCATATTCTCTTTTTGACACCATCTCGTTTCGTGAAGGGGACTTTGTCACCAATTTTCCTATTAAACTTTCACCCCCTCATAGAATGAATGGCCTTCCATAATTACCTCTTTTATGTGAACCTGTCTTTATGTGATCACGAGCAAGAAGTCATATTTTGCCTGAGGAGAGTCACGTGTAGATGCTGCAGTGAAGTGTCAATTCAGTAGCCCCTAATATTTTGTTTTATAGTACCTAGAAAGATGCTTGTTGTGACATTTTAAAGACAAGATCCATCTTCAGATCACATCACTTTCTGATTAAAGAACGAGAGATTCAGCAGTTAAAATAATAGGCTCAACCAATCTTTCTTGCAGCTCAAATAGGTGGTATCTGACGTGACACTGCGCCCGCCACCTCTAAACTTGACTCATTTCAGAAATAATCTGACTCTTCTATGCTCATTTTACATTACTTGTCACAATGTTTTTTTATAAAGTGTGAGATTTCACAAAAAATGGATTCTACAAACTTTTATACTACTTCCTGAGGGGGCTAGTAGCTTTGGAATAAAAGCTGAGACATTGTCCCTTTTAATTAAGATCATGCCTCCTTTTGCTGCCTCTTCATGCCTCAGTGAAGTCCACCAGTATTTGGGTGTTACACATTTCCTTTTTGTGAGGTGGTACTAACATGAAGGTCACCCAGAGACTTCTGATCAATATTATATTCCGAGTATGTGGATTGTGGTGGAGACACTAAAACATATTTTACCTTATGTTATAACTTTGTGGGAATTAAAAAAAAAAGGTCATGCAACCGACATGTCAGATATATATTACTATTAACCCCCCCCCCCCCCCTACATATAATACGTATATACACATAGGGGGAGATTTATCATACGTCCTCGATCAGAACTGTCTAGTAGCACATGGCACCAATCATAGTTCAGCTTTCTTTTCCCCAGCTGTTTATAAAATTAAAGCGAGCTCTCATTGATTTCCATGGTCACAGAACATTTTACCTCAGAAACTTGATAATAATCCCCCCTATTGCGTATCAACATAAGATCATTCACAAGGAAACAGTCCGTGTTCTTAGAGTACATAAGTTCCAGTATACCACACCCTGCTATACCTAAAAATCACTTGGCATCTGATATTTTTAAAGATCCATCCCATACACACAAGGCACATGCAAGCGGCTCGGTGAGATGGCGTTAAAGGGTATAAGATGTCTGATGGAGTCACATAATTCGTAAAAGGACAGTCGCCCGCCTCGTAATCCAGACATATACGAAATTTATCACAGGAGATATTGTTTAGTAACCGGATCTCTTTCTTGTTATGCATCACTGAACATTCGTTATTGAACCAAGTCCTCCTCTTCAACTCCAGGACTGTTTATTATTTCCAATGTATGATTATCACCTTTCCCGTCCATACTGGGTAACACATCCCCACCTCCAACTGCCGTGCTACTGCCCTCCACATCCAGTAATGTTTGCCCTGAGGTAAATGTCTCTCTGCTGATCACCTGAGGATGCTGGAATCTCACTGCGGTTTCTGGGCGATTTTGCACCTCTTGTGTGCGCTGTCGCACTCAAGTCTTTGATATTTGTGAATATTATTACCAGCTGTATTTATAATCCATTAAAATGTCTGCGGATCCCCAGATAGCCCGCTCTTTATACCTGATATTATATCATGTAGTGCGTCACAATCACAGTCACATCCAGATCATCTACATCAGGTCCACCAGTGTGCCTCATCACCTCCCCTCCTCGGACTATAAACAGGGCAGTGACTCTCTCAGCTTCTCCAGATGCTTTTTCTTCTGCTTTTTTCCTTTGCTCTTCCAGACTCTGGACTCTTTCCTCAATCTCCTTTCTCTTTGTGATCAGTTTCTGGAGAACATTTCTTAGTTTCTCCTCCTTCTTTTGGACAGCCTCATTCAGTGACTCCATGTTATGTCCATTATGTTCCCCAACAGTAGCACAGGACACACAGATACAAGCATCGTCCTCTGTGCAGTAATATTCCAGAAACTTTTTATGGACAGAACATCTTCTGTTCTCCAGGGAAGTGCTGGGGTCAGATAAGACGTGTTCTGGTGACTTGCTGTGAACATTTAGGTGTTTATCACACAGAGAAGCCTCACAATGTAGACAGGACTTCACAGCAGGTACAGGAGAGTCCACACAGTAAGAGCAGAAGATCCCGGTTTCTTTCGGTGTTGGTTGAGTAGTCAGTAAGTTTTCTATTATTTTCATCAGAGTAAAGTTCCTCATCAGTGCCGGCCGCTCCTTAAAATCTTCTCTACATTCAGGACAGGAATAACCCCCAGACCCGTCCTGTGTATCCAGCACACGATCAATACAGACCCGGCAGAAGTTGTGTCCACATCTCAGCATTACAGGATCTGTATAAGTGGTCAGACAGATGGAGCAGTCCAGCTCCTCTCTCAGATCAGCAGACGCCATGGCTGACAGAGGAGGAGGCGAAACTAAACTACAATTCTATGATGATCAGGAAGGCCAAATTTGTACATGCGTCCACAATGTGGGCTGAACTGCACAAGATCTGCTTCTGTTAACCTGTTAATGGATGCCGTTTATTATTATATTCTGTTTCTCTCGTGCTAGCTTATACAGGGTCCTTCCTTTAATTAAACCTTGCACATTGTCTTTCATATATCAATATATTGCCTGTCATGAATTATTAAATGAATTATATTTATAATAGTGTATTACACAAAAACATCACCAGGACCAAGCTCAATACATAAATACAGAACCAAGACCAGGGTCCCCTATACACATATATACAGTATCCTACATTTCACATTCTTATATAACCCTTTATTTCACACATAAATATATACTACCACCTATAATGAATAAAGACATATACTGTGACAGCGGTGATGAATATAGATCTATATATACTGTGTCCCTTATAAAGAGATATATACATATATACTGTGCCTCTTACAGAAAGATATTGATATGTACTGTGCCCCATAGAGAGAGCTATGTGCACCACACTCCTTCCAGAGAGTGTCACGGGCACTGGTGCTCCTGCTACCCATATCTCTGGACCCAGCCTACAAGGTCACTTACATCCCCTGGCTCCAGCGGTGGTCTCCTCGGCTCCCGGGGTCCAGTGCACGTGTCCCAGTCTCCTAGGGTGCACGCACAGCGGCTCGCTAAGATTTAAACGCCCAGTGCACGATAACTGGAGCTGACCAATCACCTTCTCTGATAAATTCCCAGCCCCTTCCTGTGTCCCCTGCCGGATCTTTGAGAAAAAGCTTTGTTCCATGCCCTTTACAATTATCCTGAACTCGATTCCGTTCCTAACTCCAATCCCGTGCTGCCTGTCCTGACCTCTCCCGGTCTATGCCCTCTGTGCTTTTGGACCTCCCGTGGTTGCAGCAACATGCTCCAATGCTCAACTGGCAGACTAGGGAAATTCTTCATTGGGGACCAGAGTGTCTCATGGCTCTCCATCTGGTGTCCACCATGTCTTCTGCGGATTCCACCAAGCAGCTGGCGGGTCTTCCTGCTTCTTATATGGACTATGCAGATGTCTTCTCTGAGAAGCAAACAGAGATTCTGCCACCGCAACGTCCCTACAACTGCCCCATTGACCTGCTGCCGGGTACATCTCAGGTATACCCATTACCTGTGCACGAAACCGCGGCTATGTCGGCCTACATCAAGAAGAATTTGCAAAGGGATTCATCCGCAAGTCGTCTTCTCCTGCTGGTGCTGGATTCTTCTTTGTGGCTAAGAAGGATGGTTCCCTCCGTCTGTGCATCAATTACCATGGTCTCAATAAAGTCACGGTGAAAAACCCTTTGCCTCTCATCCATGAACTTTTTGATGGCCTATGGGGTGCCAAGGTTTTCACCAAGCTAGATCTGCAGGGGGCATATAACCTCATGTGCATCTGTGGAGGCGATGAATGGAAGACAGCCTTCAATACTTGTGAGTGACATTTTGAGTATCTTGTCATACCCTTTGGACTCTGCAATGCAGTGTTCCAGGAATTTGTCAACGAGAGACTTGCTCTACACTTGTGTCGTTGTCTAGTTGGACAATATTCTGGTGATTTCTTCTGACCTGTCGTCTCATCAGATCCACATCCGGCAAATTCTCAGGCAGCTAAGGGCTAATCAATTATATGCCAAGTTCGAGAAATGCCAATTTCATCAGAATACTCTACCGTTCCTGGGATATATTATTTCTGACAAAGGACTACAAATGGATCCTGCCAAGTTGTCTGCCGTACTTCAGTGGCCTCGCCCACTGGGGCTATGTGCCATACAGAGATTTATGGGCTTCGGAAATAATTACCAGCATTTATTCCACATTTTTTCTCTCTCGTGTCTCCCATTGTAAAAAAGGAAGCAAATCCTAAACTACTGGCCATTAAACTTGTTCAGAAGAATGACGGTATCTTCTGGAGGGAGCTCGCCATCCGGTCTGCGTGTATACAGATCATAGGAATGTCTTTTATCTCCAGATTGCTCAACGCCTCAACATAGTGAATCATGCTCTTCTGCACAGGTTCATCCATTCCAAGAAGAGGGGGCCGAAGGAGGGGTTACTGTCAAAGGCACAGGGTCGCAGGCGCACCCGTGTTCCTCCCGGTGCCTCTGGACCCAGTCTGCAATGTAACTCCCCCCCAGTTCCAGCAGCGGTCTCCGAGGCTTCCACATTCTGGCCCGCAAATCCTCATATTCTAGTGCGCTCGCTAAGATTTAAAGGGCCAGCATGCCGATAATTGGCACTGACTGCCAGCCTTCCCTGATAAATCCCCTGCTGGATGTTTGTGCTTCTATGCCTGAGAGAAAGCTTTGTTCCATGCCCATGGTGATTATCCTGATTTCCCGTTGTGACACCGACTCTGATCCTGTGCTGCCTGTCTCCAACCACGAGTTTGCCTAACGATTCTGTACTTCGACTTCCACCATGGACAAAGTCGCACCTGTGGAACGACCTGGTGGTACCACGCCGCAAGAAGTCCAACCTGCTTTGCGGCGGGCTCTGGTGAAAACCGGGTGCCACTTATACACCGGTCTATGTTATCGGCCGATGCATTTATTTGATTAATTAGTTTCTGCCTTTTCTGTTTTTGGATTACTCTAACAATACTGTTCCCCATTACAGAAGTATTAATATATACTGTGCCCCTTAGAGAGATCTATATGCACCACGACCCTTCCAGAAAGATATAAATATGTATGTTGTGCCCCATAGCAGAGATATAAATATATATTGTTAAAGTTATTCATTTTACTTAGTTAAATAGAGTTAATAGAGAACTAGTCAAAGCTTCATTACTTGTATATGCAATGAACTTATCAACTTCTTCACTACATGTGAGAGTGAACTTAGTACACAGTGGAAGCATAGGACACAGGAATTTGGGGTCTGATTAGTTGAACAATGGTTGGCCTTGAGCTGGCTAGACACTTCCTGTGAGAAAGGATCCAGATGAACTCTAATTTATGTCTAATAACAATATGATAACCTTCATCTTCTTTCTCATGTTGAGACATTTGATTTATTTGACAATTATGTTGTGTTATTTTCATGACTATGCAATGTTCTTGTCTATTTTTGTGTGCCTTGAGTAATTTACGTACACCTATGAGCCCTCCTATATTGACAGGGGTATAAAATAAAGATACATGAAGGTCCAGATCAGATCTCTTTACCTCCCCTTGCCCCCCACAACGAAGTCATGCCTGTGGAGTGACCTGGTGGTTTCCTGCAGCAGCCAGTGAAACCCACTTTGCGACGGGCTCTGGTGAAAACCGTGTGTCACTTAGACTCCGCTCCCAGGTGTCGGCTTACATCATCGCTTGCAGTGGTTCAGTAAGACCACTACTTCTGACCCGGGCATCCACGCTGGGCAGGGATCCGGCAGGCGGATTGTATGTGCAAAGGATCTGCAGGTAGACGTTAGAGGGGAAGACATTGATGTTAGTGGCAGCCAGGGATCACACGTAGACAAGAGATGTAGAACTTCAACTCACAGTTCCTTTATTCCAGAACACAGCCAAGGTAACAGTCCAATTTGTCCAGGTCCAAGGTAGATGTTTGGATTATGAATGGCAAAGGATGCTCACAGCCCAGTTTCTGTACCTTTAGGCTAAAGAAGTTAGGAGCTATTTTAGCAGCAAGGTTTAGGCAGGTTCTGTTAGGGATCAGAGCTGCTGCAGGAGGCCTGATATCTGCCTGGCTGTGTGTCTGGACAGAAATTATAGTCAAAGAAAGCACTGAGAGTGGATACTCAAACTTTCAAAGTGCTGGTGGACAGTCCCAATTCTAGTCCTGCCTACAGAAATTCAAGAACCTGTAAAATATTAGGGTTAGCCTGAGATTGTGGTTTGTAATTACAATAAGTAAGATGAGGTAAACTTTTTCCATATTTTATTGTATACTCCTTTCTGACTGAAGGAAAGTCCCTGGAATCTTAAATATTTGGACATAGGATCCATGCTGACAACTATAGTCTTCCTGGATGTGGATTCTGGATCGGGCCCTGGAACAGAAGGTTCTTTGATATTGGTAGGTTTATTGGATTCCTGAAGGGACATACCTTTCAGGAGCAGATATCAGCTCCTATCTGGCCAATCCGGCAGATCAGGCACTCTCCTGATATATCTTTTCCATAACTCTTGCAATTAGGGGAATATTGGGGAAGGCCCCCCCCCCCTCCTCCCCAGAAGGAGAAAGGGAAACTCTCTTAACCTGACCTCTGTGGGGACAGGAAGAACACTGGCAGGAGGATGTGGGAGGAGTCATTTTAACCTCTCTTCTTTCTGTCCCTGCAGAGGTCAAGGGGTATCCTCCAGGTGGAGTTGTCCTGGGGGACGAAGTGAAAAATATGAGTTTTCATGGAAAACAGAAACCAAACTGTTGAGCGGTAGTGTATATGGGGACACACAGTACTACTACTCCTATGCTGTATATTTAGGGCAACTGTAGAAACAAAAAAATATATATAAATGTATATAATGGTATTAATATTCACATGTAGATATCCAGTCATATATGCATGTATAGATACATCTATTTATAACAGTATACCTACATATATGCATGAATACATTTATGTTTAGTGGCATTTTTATTGGGGATCAATATGAAGGGTCCTCACTAATGCTTTACTTTAGCCAATGCACTGAAATATGGTGACATGCACACTGCGTCCCGGCGGTGGAAGTATTAGCTGTGTATCTCTGCTCCATCATCTTATAGGACACCAGCAACGTCATTGATTATCATTAGTCAAAAGAATGAAAGAAAAAAATAAAGTATTTGAAGGTGCCATCTGGACATAGGTAGATAGGTACCCAGCCATCTTGTGTGGTCTATAACTTCACCCTAACTCACCCTCTGAGGTGATTTCTGACATAAGTGGGGAAATCCTCCATTTTATCCTTGTCAGCCATCTTGTGTGGTTCATTACTTCATCCTAACTTACATCTGGGAAGCGGGCTATACCTACAATTCAGTATGTTTCCTCTGCATCTGAGGTGATTTCTGACATAAGTGGGGAAATCCTCCATTTTATCCTTGTCAGCCATTATGTGTCGTTCACTACTTCACCCTAACTTAGATCTGGGAAGCAGGCTGTACCTACAATTCAGTATATTTCCTCTGCCTCGGAGGATTTCCCCACTTATATCAGAAATCACCTCAATTTTATCCTTGTCAGCCATCTTGTGTGGTTCATTACTTCACCCTAACTTACATCTGGGAAGTGGGCTATACCTACAATTCAGTATGTTTCCTCTGCCTCTGAGGTGATTTCTGACATAAGTGGGGAAATCCTCCATTCTATCCTTGTCAGCCATCTTGTGCGGTTCATTACTTCACCCTAACTTAGATCTGTGAAGCCGGCTAAACCTACAATTCAGTGGGGGTCATTTATATTTATTTTTCTTCCTGCTTTTTCTGCCTTTTTTGAGACATTTTTTTGGCATATTGCAATTTTTGTGCCTTTTTGGGGACATTTGTTTTGCGTCATTAAGACACATTTATCTTCTATTCCAGATGTGCTAAATATCGCAAATGACATTTATCCTTTCAAAATGTGCTACATTTATTGGTACAAAAAACTACAGACAAACCCATACTTAGAAAATGGAAAAAAAACCTCATTTAACACAAGGAAAAAGTGAGATTGATAAATTACCAAAGAAGCAGACGGAAATAAGACAGGCAAAAAACAGCCAAAACAAACAGAGATAAGATAAATGACAACCAGTATGTTTCCTCTGCCTCTGAGGTGATTTCTGACATAAGTGGGGAAATCCTCCATTTTATCCTTGTCAGCCATCTTGTGTGGTTCATTACTTCACCCCAACTTAGATCTGGGAAGCGGGCTATACCTACAATTCAGTATGTTTCCTTAGCCTCTGACATAAGTGGGCAAATCCTCCATTTTGTTCTTGTCAGCCATCTTGTGTGGTCTATAACTTCATCCTAACTTAGATCTGGGAAGCGTGCTATACCTACAATTCAGTATGTTTCCTCTACCTCTGAGGTGATTTCTGACATAAGTGGGGAAATCCTCCATTTTATCCTTGTCAGCCATCTTGTGTGGTTCATTACTTCACCCTAACTTACATCTGGGAAGCGGGCTGTACCTACAATTCAGTATGTTTCCTCTGCATCTGAGGTGATTTCTGACATAAGTGGGCAAATTCTCCATTTTATCCTCGGGCAGCACGGTGGCTGAGTGGGTAGCACTTTTGCTTTGCAGCGCTGGAGTCCTGGGTTCTAGTCCCACCTAGGTCAACATCTGCAAAGAGTTTGTATGTTCTCTCCATGTTTGCGTCGGTTTCCTCCCACACTCCAAAACATACTGGTAGGTTGTTTAGATTTTGATCCCCATGGGGACAGGGACCACTTTGTCATTCTTTGTGCAGCGCTGTGTAACCTGTGTGTGCTATATAAAGAATTATTATAATTATCTTGTGTGGTTCATTACTTCACCCTAACATAGATCTGGGAAGCGGGCTATACGTACAATTCAGTATGTTTCCTCTGTCTCTGAGGTGATTTCTGACATAAGGATAAAATGGAGGATTTCCCCACTTGTCAGCCATCTTGTGTGGTTCATTACTTCACCCTAACATAGATCTGGGAAGCGGGCTATACGTACAATTCAGTATGTTTCCTCTGCCTCTGAGGTGATTTCTGACATAAGGATAAAATGGAGGATTTCCCCACTTGTCAGCCATGTTGTGTGGTTCATTACTTCACCCTAACTTACAATTGGGAAGCAAACTATACCTACAATTCAGTATGTTTCCTCTGCCTCTGGCCTAAGTGGGGAAATCCTCCATTTTATCCTTGTCCGCCATCTTGTGTGGTTCATTACTTCACCCTAACTTAGATGTGGGAAGCGGGCTATACCTACAATTCAGTATGTTTCAACTGCCTCTGAGGTGATTTCTGACATAAGTGGGCAAATCCTCCATTTTATCCTTGTCAGCCATCTTGGGCAGCACAGTGGCTGAGTGGGTAGCACTTCTGCCTTGCAGCGCTGGAGTCCTGGGTTCTAGTCCCACCTAGGTCAACATCTGCAAAGAGTTTGTATGTTCTCTCCATGTTTGCGTGGGTTTCCTCCTTGTCATCCGGTTTCCTCCCACACTCCAAAACATACTGGTAGGTTGTTTAGATTTTGAGCCCCATGGGGACAGGGACCACTTTGTCATTCTTTGTGCAGCGCTGTGTAACCTGTGTGTGCTATATAAAGAATTATTATTATAATTATCTTGTGTGGTTCATTACTTCACCCTAACATAGATCTGGGAAGCGGGCTATACGTACAATTCAGTATGTTTCCGCTGTCTCTGAGGTGATTTCTGACATAAGGATAAAATGGAGGATTTCCCCACTTGTCAGCCATCTTGTGTGGTTCATTACTTCACCCTAACTTACATTTGGGAAGCGAACTATACCTACAATTCAGTATGTTTCCTCTGCCTCTGACCTAAGTGGTGAAATTCTCCATTTTATCCTTGTCAGCCATCTTGTGTGGTTCATTACTTCACCCTTACATCTGGGAAGCGGGCTGTACCTACAATTCAGTATGTTTCCTCTGCATCTGAGGTGATTTCTGACATAAGTGGGCAAATTCTCCATTTTATCCTTGACAGCCATCTTGGGCAGCACGGTGGCTGAGTGGGTAGCACTTTTGCCTTGCAGCGCTGGAGTCCTGGGTTCTAGTTCCACCTAGGTCAACATCTGCAAAGAATTTGTATGCTCTTTCCGTGCTTGTGTGGGTTTCCTCCGGGTCATCCGGTTTACTCGCCCACTCTACAACATACTGGTAGGTTGTTTAGATTGTTAGCCCCATGGGGACAAAGACCACTTTGTCATTATTTGTGCAACGCTGCGTAACCTGTGTGCGCTATATAAAGAATTATTATTATAATTATCTTGTGTGGTTCATTACTTCACCCTAACTTAGATCTGCGAAGCTGGCTATACGTATAATTTAGTATGTTTCCTCTGTCTCTGAGGTGATTTCTGACATAAGGATAAATTGAGGATTTCCCCACTTGTCAGCCATCTTGTGTGGTTCATAACTTCACCCTAACTTACATTTGGGAAGCGGACTATACCTACAATTCAGTATATTTCCTCTGACCTAAGTGGGGAAATCCTCCATTTTATCCTTGTCAGCCATCTTGTGTGGTTCATTACTTCACCCCAACTTAGATCTGGGAAGCGGGCTATACCTACAATTCAGTATGTTTCCATAGTAACTGTTCATTGTCTGGCTTTGTGATCTGTGCTCTGCTCATCGAGGGCTTCAGAGAAACAGATGGTAGTGTGGTGACCCGGGATTGTATTTGGGGTGCTGGGCCTTTAAGGTGTCACACGGTGGTAGTCCATATCCGAGGGAATACATGGGCCCCAATCCCAGGTGGCACTCACACTCCTTGTGTGTCCCGATTACCCGCCCCCACGTAGGTACCTGTAGCAATGAAGACTTCAGACGCCCAGTCTCGGGGGTAACCGTTGCTCTTTATTGGCAGGACACGAGAAATCCAGATCACAGTCGTTTTGGATGGTGTAGCGGATGGTAAGTGGTCTTCTGAAGCAGATGAGCGGAGTCTTTTCACAGAGGCTTGGACTAGCAATAACTATGCTTGCCTGAGCTGAGTAGAATACCTGCTCCCAATGACTTTACTTCCTATTAGACAGGGTACGTACTTAAATACGAACAAACTTTGGCGCTGCTGGCGGGATGACCCTCAAACTTCCAAGACAGCTTGCTATGGGCTCTGTATATATATTATGTATTGTCCCACAGACGGTTAAAGAGGATGCACGTAGTAATCCCTGCTAACTTGGGTAAACGGGTGATGAACAGGCTTGCAAAGGATATGGCCTATGGCTCTTTCTCCTCACAGACCTACTTGACCACACACTGAAGTGTGTCTACACACTGCACACACCGAAGTGTGTCCTTTCTAAAACTACAGGGTTACAGACCCTCTATCCAGAGGGCTGCTCCTGGGACTCCTCCTTCCAGAGCAATCAAAGCCTTGACTGGCCCTGGAGGTCAGGTGATTCAGAAGATCCACTCCCACAGCTTGACCATGTGCAGATGATGTAATATTACAGTAATATTGCGTAATATAGAAGGGAGGGCACTAACATTAGTGTCAATGGCAGATGCAATTAGCAATATTTACCACAAGATGGGGCTAAGTGATATAATACATTTATACAAACCACATGGAAATCTAAAATGGAGAATGAACTACTCCCACACTAGGCTTGGGCCTATACCTTCACATGTGCTTACAAAAGATGCATGAAAGACTAGGTAAGGGAGTACATATATGAGAAAACAGGGGTTTAAGCTATGCAGGTGACCAAACATATAGGGGGACATTTACTTAGAGTGTCGGTGTCTGCATTGGCTTTGTTACCGACCTGCTCTCGGAAAGAAGATACACATTTAATATTGTAGAGCTGTGCAGAGACATTTCTGTCCCCGAGCCCATTTTCTGTCCCCGAGCCCATTTTCTGTCCCTGGGACCAAAATCTGTCCCAAGCACCAGAAATGTGTCCAAGAGTCCCTGCTAGACCAGTTTTCTTTTGGTCTACTTTCCGCCAGTTTACAGCGCCCAAAAATGGCTGTGACACATATTAATTCTGTCTGAGTTTCCACTCCGCCAAAGCCACGCCCCTTTTCGGAGAAGAGTCGGAGCAGACGGAAAAAGTCATTTTTTCTGTCCCCGACAGCTAATAAATAGGTAGGAGAGCAGAACATGTGGTGAGAGCGCCACAAAACTGGCGGAAACGCCATAGTAAATGTCCCCCATAGTGACAGACTGCCAGATGTATACTGGGCATGTCCAGGTCACTGCAGTAGGCCTTGCTTGAAAGTACAACAGCAACATAGCAAGGAAGTACGGAGTGACCAGGAGTGGTAGTTCAGATATAAATTGGATCTAGTAGCCTAAGCAACGTGATGGCCACCGCAGTAAGAAACGTACAAAGACCCTTTATACCATATGTGTCACATAGGGTTGGGTTTCAGAAGACCAAAGAGACCATATTCTCTTTTTGACACCCATCTCGTTTCAGTGAAGGGGGACTTTGTCACCAGATTTTTCCTATTAAACTTCCAGCCCCCTCATAGAATGAAATGGCCTTTCCATAATTCCCTCTTTTATGTGATACCTCTTTTATGTGATCACGAGCAGAGAAGAGTCATATTTTGCCTGAGGAGAGTCACGTGTAGAGGCTGCAAGTGAAGTGTCAATTCAGTAGCCCCTATATTTTGTTTTATAGTACCTAGAAAGATGCTTGTTGTGTCATTTTAAAGACAAGAATCACATCTTTCAGATCACATCAGGCTTTCTGATTAAAGAACGAGAGATTCAGGCAGTTAAAATAATAGGCTCAAACCAAATCTTTATCTGCAGCTCAAGATAGGGGTATCTGAAGTGACACTGCCCGCCACCTCTAAACTTGACTCATTTCAGAAATAATCTGACTCTTCTATGCTCATTTTACAATTACTTTGGCACAATTTTCTTTTATAAAAGTGTGAGATTTCACAGAAAAGAATGGATTCTACAAACAACATTTTATACCCTACCTGAGGGGGCTAGTAGCTTAATGGAATAAAATCCGGGGACATTGTCCCCTCTAAATTAAGATCATGCTCCTTTTGCATGCCTCTTCCATGCCTCAGTGAAGTCCACCAGTTTTGGGTGTTACACATCTCCTTTTTGTGAGGTGGTACTTAACATGAAGGTCACCAAGAGACTTACTGATCAATATTATAATTCCCGAGTATGTGGGATTGTGGTGGAGACACTAGAAAACATATTTTACCTCATTTTACAACTTTTTGTGGGAAATTAAAAAAAAAAGGCATGCACCGAATGTACAGATATATATTTACTATAACCCACCCATACATATAATACGTATATACACATAGGGGGAGATTTATCATAAGTCTCAGATCAGAACTGCTCTAGTAGCACATGGCAACCAATCAGAGTTCAGCTTTCTTTTTCCCACAGCTGTTTATAAAATTAAAGCTGAGCTCTCATTGGTTTCCATGGTCAACTAGAACAGTTTTACCTCAGAAACGTGATAATAAATCTCCCCCATATTGCGTATCAACATAAGATCATTCACAAGGAAACAGTCGTGTTCTTAGAGTACATAAGTTCCAGTATACCCAACCCTGCTATACCTAAAAATCACTTGGCATCTGATATTTTTAAAGAGCCATCCCATACACACAAGGCAACATGAAGCGGTTCGGTGAAGATGGCGTTAAAGGTGTATAAGAGTCTGATGGAGTCACATAATTCGTAAAAGGACAGTCGCCCAGCCTCGTAATCCAGACATATACGAAATTTATCACAGGAGATATTGTTTAGTAACCGGATCTCTTTCTTGTTATGCATCACTGAACATTCGTTATTGAACCAAGTCCTCCTCTTCAAGCTCCAGGACTTGTTATTATTTCCAATGTATGACTTATCACCTTTCCTGTCCATACTGGGGTAACACATCCCCACCCTCCAACTGCCCGTGCTACTGCCCTCCACATCCCAGTAATGTTGCCCTGAGGTAAATGTCTCTCTGCTGATCACCTGAGGATGCTGGAATCTCACTGCGGTTTCTGGGCGATTTTGCACCTCTTGTGTTCTGGTCGCACTTTTCAAGTCTTTTGATATGTGAATATTATTACCAGCTGTATTTATATCCAGTAAAATGTCTGCAGGATCCCCCAGATAGGCCCCGCTCTTTATACCTGATATTATATCATGTAGTGCGTCACAAATCACAGTCACATCCAGATCATCTACATCAGGTCCACCAGTGTCCTCATCACCTCCCCCCTCCTCAGGATCACACAAGTCACCTATGTCTGGTTCCTGTAACACAATCAGTGGATCAGTCACGTTACACAGCTCCTCAATGTCCTTCATCTTCCTGGAAAGCTCATCATTCTTTATTTCAAGCTGATGAATCTGAAAACAAAATAAGTGTGATACTTCCTCCTCCTGATTGCAAAACTCAATAAGGATCTTCTTCTCCAGGTCATCCAGACGTCTCCTGATGTCCATAAACAGGGTTTGGACTCTCACGTGTTCTCCAGATGCTTTTTCTTGGGCTTGTATCCAGCGCTCCCTCATACTCGAGATCTTTTTCTCAGTCTCATCCCTTTGTGTCATCAGTTTCTGAAGAACATTTCTCAATTTCTTCTTCTTATTATCAGAAGCCTCATCCAGTGACTCCACCTGATGTCCTCGATGTTTTCCAACCAAAGTACAAGACACGCAGATACAAGTAGCGTCTTTGGTGCAGTAAGATTCCAGGATCTTCTTATGGACAGGACATTTCATGTTCTCCAGGGAAGTGCTGGGGTCAGATAAGACGTGTTCTGGTGACTTGCTGTGGACTTTCAGGTGTTTATCACACAGAGAAGCTTCACACAGAAGACAAGTCTTCACAGCAGGTACAGGAGAGTCAATACAATAAGTGCAGAAGATCCCAGCAAACGCCTTTGGGCGAGACTCAGTATGTAGGAAATTCCTCACAATGTTACTCAGAGTAAAGTTCCTCATCAGTGCCGGCCTCTCCACAAACTCTTCTCTACATTCAGGACAGGAATAAAGACCACACTCGTCCTGCGTATCCAGCATTTGGTCAATGCAATCCCGGCAGAAGTTGTGTCCACATCTCAGCATTACAGGATCGGTATAAGTCTCCAGGCAGATGGAGCAGTCCAGCTCGTCTCGCAGAGCAGCGGCCGCCATGGCTGACACAGGAAGTGAAATGTTCTCAGAAGCTCAGAAACCAGAGGGCGGGTTTCATGCTAATCTCCATAGGCAGCACAATCCAGGCACTATTAACCTGTTAATGGCCACTTCTCTGAATAGTATAGGGTATTTGCTGAGAGTGCGTTAACAAGTTCAATTTTTCCGACGCAGTTTTTGAAGCTAAATGCAAATGTGATAATCGGTGAGAACATATAATGGAGAGAAGCTGCTCCTCTTTTTTTTCACTCCACTCCTGGTTTGAACATCAAAAACTGCACATGCAAAACTGATAGTGTGAATTTTCCCTTAAATATTTAAGGCTTATGGAGCCGGATTGTTATATTACAATAAGGATTCTTACAGGAACACGATAGTTCAGTTTCTACAGGATGAATTCACATTTATGCGGATGTGATGTATGATATATACCAGTGATGGCGAACCTTTCAGAGATCGAGTGCCCAAAATGAGACCCGAAAACCATTAGCTTTTCCCCAAGTGCCAACACGGCAATTTAGGCAGAAACAAACTTATTGCTACCAGAATCTTTGAGCTCCAATCCGACCCTGTCCACACCTTTTTACTCTTCGGACAGGGCCAAGCAGCACAGGATGGGTCACTTTAAAATAGCAGGGCACTACTTGGACTGCCTGAAACTGCAGGAAGATGCCATGTCTGGCAAACTCTGTTTGCCTGGGAGACAGCCCGTGTGCCCACAGAGAGGTCTCCGAGTGCCATCTTTGGCACCAGTGCCATAGGTTCGCCACCACATATATATATACGGTCAGTTGCTTGGATTCAGTATTTCTGCCTATATTTATAACTGTGACCTAAACTGTGACCTGAACCATGTCCGAAGATCAGTTCGACCCTGAAATATCACAACTAACGTAAATGTATGGAGTCACATTTGCAATGAACATGGTCCTCTGGAAAATGTACATTACGCTCAAACCCTTTTACCAAAAAGAAAATCTCTGGGTACAAGATTGTAAATCAGATTTATTAGTAGTGATGAGCGGATCTATCAGTACTCAGATCCGGTGGTTTTGTGGTCATGGACCGAAATCGGAATAACTGTGAGCGGTGTTAACCCTTTAAATGGGTCCGCTCACCCACTCGTGAGCAACAGTTGTTGTCCTTTACATACCGCCTGATGTTACAGGGAGACCCACAATTGGTGCCAGCACTGATTGAGGGTGCCTTCCCACGTGGCGTTTTCATTGCGTTTTTAAACGCATCTGCAACAACCCCCACCGGGGCCTAGCCCTTGCGGTGAGGCCTGGAGTCAGCCGGGGCCCGCTGTACCGGAGTGGCTGGCGGTTGCGGCCTAAGCACGCTATTGTCACGGTGCTTGGTACGGGGGAACCGGAGGGCTGTCCTACAGCCTGGCAGGTCTCCAGCAGGGTGGTGTTGGCAAGAAATGATGAGGGAGAGGCTGCTATAGCGGATCTCCCTGGGGCAACCCCTTAATGTCCCGAGTGTGAGTCTCTGGGTGATGGACAGGGTGCCGGTGATGAAGGCAGCCGTATTAGCAGGGACCAGACGGAGACAGAAGTTGAAGAAAACAACTTACAGTTCTTTATTTGAACCGGCAGGAACCGCAGCAACGTGCCTTTAACAGGTAGATGGAGTGCTGAGATGCTTTTGGAGGGAGCTTCAGGAGATAGTTCACCAGCCTGGATGTAGAGGGCAGGCTGGGAGGCAGCTGTGTCCTGGTAGGAAGCTTCAGCTTGTCCTGTAGGGCTTCAGGTATCACCTTTAAAGGTAAGATGATACCCCTTTCGCTAGTAATATCCGCTGTTTCCTGTGGCTGGGTTCTTATAGTGCGACTTGGATGTGCGCCTGCGCATTAGGTGGACGGGTATCCGGCATAGTGCGCACGCGCCTCTCGTTGCCAGTGGTGCTGACAATCGGAGTCTTACCCGATGTATTGTAAAGGAGCGCTGGTTAGGCTCACTATGCTGATGGTGCCGGGCATCGTTTCGCCCGCTGAGCTGACTGTGTTGGTGATTGGAGTAAGAATTGGATATGTGGAAGATATCGCTCGGTAACACTATTCCTGGAAACTCTAAGATTTTTTAGATGACTGTGAAGATAGAACGGGAGTTTTTGGGAGTGGTTAAAGTATTCTGGATTGACTTTATGAGTAACTAGGATGACCAAGGGATCTTTGTTACAGTGAATGCTATATTGGTTTTTTATGTTAATGTCAGGGGTCCTACTGGTCCTGCAAGTGGTAGGTTAGAGGAGGAATCTTTAGGTTGTATGCTTGTTTGTTGCATGCCGGATGTTAGGTCCCTTTTGGAGATCCGCCTCTTTATTGGTGCCCGGAGTGTCTTCAGAGTAGGGGCTCTCGTCTATTGGGAAGTCTGGGCATCTTTGATAGGGTTTTTGCCAAATACGGATCCTTCTGCAGAACGGGCCAGTGTTTCTCTAGGACTGTCCCAAATGATTTTATGATCCGAGGAATATGTGACAAAATTGCGGTTCCAGTCGTTATTTGTAGAGGAGGATTTTGTGGACGGGGGTAGAGATTCCTCCTGTGTGAGAGTATTTGTTTTCCGGTAGGCATCTTTAATAATGTGAGAAGGAAAACCCTTCTGTTTGAGTCTCTCTCTCAGGATTTCCGATTGGCTTTTGTAGGTGGTCGTGTCTGTGCAGTTCTTTCTAATCCGCTTATACTGACTGTAGGAGATGTTGGTGACCAATTTTCTGTAATGGGAGCTGGAGAATTCTAAGAAACTATTAACGTCAAACCAGTAATCAAAGCAAAAGGAACCTAGAATATAAGACAAATTTTCACTCTTTTTTTGTTAAGTATATAATTACACATGTGTTAATTCATAGTTTTGATGTCTTCAGTATGAATATACATTTGTATAGTCATGAAAATACAGAAAACCCTTTGAATGAGAAGGCGTCTCCAAACTTTTGGTCCGTACTGTATCTCCGCTTAGATGTAAAACAGCTGTTCAGTGGAAAGGTGATTTAGTATGTAACAGGTTAACTATTAACAGGTTAATAATGACTCGCTAGTAATATCCGCTGTTTCCTGTGGCTGGGTTCTTATAGTGCGATTTGGATGCGTGCCTGCGCATTAGGTGGACAGGGATCCGGCTTAGTGCGCACGCCCCGCTCGTTGCCGGTGGTGCTGACAATCGGAGTCTTACCCGATGTATTGTAAAGGAGGGCTGGTTAGGCTCACTATGCTGATGGTGCCGGGCATCGTTTCGCCCGCTGAGCTGACTGTGTTGGTGATTGGAGTAAGAATTGGATATGTAGAAGATATCGCTCGGTAACACTATTCCTCGAAACCCTAAGATTTTTTAGATGACTGTGAAGATAGAACAGGAGTCTGGGGGAGTGGTTAAAGTATTCTGGATTGACTTTTATGAGTAACTAGGATGACCAAGGGATCTTTGTTACAGTGAATGCTATATTGGTTTTTTATGTTCATGTCAGGGGTCTTACTGGTCCTGCAAGTGGTAGGTTAGAGGAGGAATCTTTAGGTTGTATGCTCTATATTATTAATCGGAGTTATCGAAGTTTTGGTAGAAAAGATGCGAAGCTAGATGTTTCTATATATTCAAATCTTATCAATGGTCTCATTTAGGCCATAAAGGCTCATAGTGTTGAGCTTGTAGATCCAGAAATTTTCCTTTTTTATCAGCTGGTTGAGTCTATTCGGGTGATTTTTGGGGGGATTTGTTCAATTCTTCTGGCTCCGGCGACACTATAGTCTTTATTGTGATGGAGTATGAAATGCCTGGATACGCTGTGTAGCAGGTAGACCGCTTTAGTTTTTGCTGCGATGTGTGTTAATTCGTTCTCTGACAGGCTGGGAGGTGCGGCCCGGGCACTCTAACAGATGTACTACAAAATCTGAGGAGCAATTAACGAAGGATTGAATCTCAAATGATTCGGTCGTTGTATATGATGTAAAGGTCCGTGTCCTGTGTTGAATAATTTCACAGGTTAGACATCGAGAATTGTTACATCTAAAATTGTCTTTCAAGGTTGGGGACATAGTTGTTTGTTGCGTGCCGGATGTTAGGTCCCTTTTGGAGGTCCGCATCTTTGTTGGTGCCCGGAGTGTCTTCAGAGTAGGGGCTCTCGTCTATTGGGAAGTCTGGGCATCTTTGATAGGGTTTTTCCCAAATACGGATCCTTCTGCAGAACGATTTTGATGACAAAATTGAGGTTCCAGTCGTTATTAGTCGTAATATGTCTTCTTCTTTTGGCCCCATTGAATAATACCTCCTTCTCTGTGGCCAACCACTAACTAAAAACTACATTTCCGTGGCTGACCACTACACAGAAAGTAGAGCTGGACTTCTGCTTTTGTTGTCTGAGTGCCGGGAACAACTTGTCATCGGGAGTCCTGAGTATCCGTGAGCTTGTGTGACTAAGCCTGATGGTCCCAAACATACACCTCGTCCCGGAATGGCCAACTTAGCGTACTGAATAGTAACCATGGTGAGAAAACTCGGGATCTGCTGCACTTACTGTGTGGACTCTCCTGTACCTGCTGTGATGTCCTGTCTACATTGTGAGGCTTCTCTGTGTGATAAACACCTGAAAGTCCACAGCAAGTCACCAGAACACGTCTTATCTGACCCCAGCACTTCCCTGGAGAACAGGAAATGTTCTGTCCATAAGAAGATCCTGGAATATTACTGCACTGAGGATGCTACATGTATCTGTGTGTCCTGCAGGCTGGATGGAGAACATCAGGGGCACCAGGTGGAGATACTGGATGAGGCCTCTGATAATAAGAAGAAGGAACTGAGAAATATTTTTCAGAAACTGTTCTCAAAGAGAGAGGAGACTGAGGAAAGAGTCCAGAGTCTGGAGGAGAACTGGAGAAAAAATAAAAAAAAAGCATCTAGAGAAGCCAAGAGAGTCACTGCGCTGTTTATAGACATAAGGATATGTCTGGACATAGGAGAAGAGGGTCCTGAGTGAATCTCCAGGCAGGAGAAGGAAAAGTCCCTCTCACTGTCTGTCTGATCCAGAAGCTGAGATACAGAAGGACGAGCTGTCCAGGAAGATGAGGCACATTGAGGAGCTGTGTAACATGACTGACCACGACTGTGTTACAGGAACCAGACACAGGGACTTGTGTGATCCTGAGGAGGGGGAGGTGTGATGAGACACAGGGCGGACAGATAACCAGACGCCATGATGTAGATGGTCTGGATGTGACTGTGATCTCAGACACGTTACACACATTATGTGACATAATATCAGGTATAAGGAGCGGGATCTATGTGATGGTGCCTGGAGACATATTACTGGATGTAAACACGGCTCATAATAATCTCCATATATCAGACGACCTGAAAACTGCAACCGTTTGACATGAGACTGTTGAGGCTCAAAGTGATTGTCTCATCAGTCTTTGCGAGTGTGAACGTGATGTGTCACTCCAGGTGATGGGGACTATAGCACCGGTGCGGTAACCGGGACATCCCTGCAGGGAAGGCATAAGATATTTATATCCACTTAGACCATTGTGACTTCTAAACCATGATGAAGCGGCCTCGATCACCATTGGCTTGTGTCTCGTAAGTGACTAATTACAATGTAAGGAAATAGCTATGGTAGCAATCCGGATATCTATAGCAACAATCTTTACAGCCTCGTTCCCCACAAACCTCTTCTTTACGTCTTTTTAGATTATAATTATGCACCATATTCCTTTATCGGCATTATTTTCGGCATTTCTCTATCACATTTGACGAGCTATCACATGTGTGTCAGGTCTATATATTGGCAATGTCTGGATCTCTTTCTTCCATATATCATGACTTATCTATTTTCTTGTGTTTCCTTATTGCATATCCTATCATTCTCGCTCAGTGTAGACTTGCCATATGCCTTGCCTCCTCAGTAATATTTTATTCTTTACATAAGGTATATGACGCCTGTTTTAACTATATCATAAAGTCAGAGTGCAAAAGATTCATCAACCACCAGCAAGAGGTGTAAACTTGTACCTACAGGACCCAAATGTAAATCCTTATAGCCCCGTCCCCCAACTGTAATGTATTGTGTATAGAGAGTGGCCTCCTAATATGGGGAGAGTCGCCATATGGGTCCCCAAACAGACCTGGGCCCAGGTGCACGGTTGTACCAATTCATAATATCCGAAAAGTTCATTGAGCCAGTAAAAAGCCCCAAATTCAGAGAGCTATATACATATATACCCTAGTACATTCCAAGACCATCCCTTAACTAAAAATTTCTACTGATTTGTAGCCCCCAGTTTCAGACGTTCCATACAATGTGGAGACTTATACAAACGGTTTTACACATTCAGATTTTATGGCTGCTCCTTGTTCCATGTTCCATGCTGCTGTGGTCACCTCTTCATTCCTTGCGCCCAACAATAGTTTTTCACCATGTTATAGTTCAGTACGCTAGTTGCGCATTCAGGGTACGCAGGTGTATGTCTGGGATCCACCAGGTGGGCTTAGTCACACAAGATCCACGGATACCAGGACTCCCGATTGACAAGTGTTTCCCGGTACTCAGACAACAAGAAGCAGAAGTCAGTGCCGAACTAGGAGAGGCTGGGCCCCATAGCAGGATTTCTGCATTGGGGCCTCGTTTCCCCTCTTTAAAAAAATAGACATATGTAGGATGCATTCACTAAACGTGATGGCCGCAGGCTATAGCTGGCAGGCCACACATCGACGCGCTGGAGAGGTGATCGCGGTCCACACATCCCTCTCAATAGAGCAATGAGCCGCATGCGTCTTATGCCCTAGATAGAGCCCGCTCTATCTTTGTTGCGGCACGGCTAGAAACAGTGAGTACCGTGGTGCTCACCGTACCGAGCCGAGGCGCTATAGTAGCCTATGAGGGATGTATAGCGTCAGCCAAATGCAGCAGATTACATCCCATACGTTTTGTGAAAGTAACCCCTCACGGACCTATTTATACAATTACACACATTATACACTGATATATACAACCTTTAGATACTTATATACACAAACATAAAGTCCACAGTGTATAGTTGCAAACCGAACAACAAGTAGACACACACATTTATGCACTATCTACATTTATACACTAATACAGAGTGTATTACAACTCCTCACAGTATATACACTGACCATATAGACAATACATGCAGTATAAAAGACCAAATACACACATACTGCATATACAGAATATCCACCACATACAACAACTACACACACATGATCAGCTATACAGCATATACATACAACTATATGCACAGCATATACAAAAAACACACACATATATATTATATCTATTATAATATATATATATATATTATATATAGACAATAAAATACAGCATTGCATCATGCCTATATACACGTACATTAATTATATAAACATAACACAGGATATTATAAACACAGAATATACATATATAAGAATATAATCTATACGCAGGATTACACAGTATATACACATATACGCATATACACAGCATATAGAATATTATACACAATATACACAGTATATTCCCACATACACAGAATATAGATATATAGATACAATTATACACAGATATAAACACAGAATATAGAGATAGATACAATATACACATGTATATAACATACACAGAATTAGCTATATATACAATCTACACAGGTATATACACACAGAATATAGATATATATACAATATACAACGAGTATATACACATACACAGAATATACATATTAACACCAATATAATGTATATTACACATACACAGAATATAGATATATATACAATATTACACAGTATAACACATACACCGAATATACATATATACACATACATCGTATCATACACATTTACACTGAATATAGAGATATATACAATATACACCAGTTATATAACAGACACACAGAATCTAGATATATATACAAATACACAGATATACACCACATCACACAGAATTATAGATATATAGACAATAACACATACTATATAACACACACACACAGGAATATAGATTATATAACAAATAAACACAGGAATATACACACAAACAGAAATCTATATATATATATATATACAATATACACAGTATATTACACACGGAATATTAGATATATATGACAATATACAAAGTATATAAAACACAAAGAATATAATAATATACAATATACAACAGTAGATACACATACACAGAATATACAATCTATACAAATAAACAGTAGGTACACATTCACAGATATCCATATATATACAATAACACAGTAGATAACACATACACAGAACTATCCCTATACTGAAGATATAAAATACATATGTATACTTAACTTTTTTTAGGATGTGTAGGGGACCACCCGGCCGTGGGCATCGGCGGGTGGTTCCGGTGGTGCTTCGGCAGAGGGGGGGGGGGGGTATGTTGTGAGATCGGGGGCGGGTGGGGAAGGGGGGGGGGGGTTAGTTTGCCGGGCGGTTTCAGGGACTGGGCGATCCAGGAGTGGTGGGTGGGCGGTAGCCGGGACACAGAGGGAGGGGCCCGGGGACGCGATCTGCCAGGCCCATGAACATCATGGGCCCCGTAGACAGCTGTCGGCGGCTTATGGCGGGCGTTACGCCATGGCAGAAGTCCAGCTCTATTTCTGTTAGTGGTCAGCCACGGAAATGTATTTAGTTAGTGGTCGGCCACAGAGAAGGAGGTATTATTCAATGGGGCCAAAGAAGAAGAAGGACATTTACATGTGGGTGGATTCAGGAAAGCGGGCATCAACATGAAGGGCATCACCATCTTTGGACTGAGGTCAATGGCAGGTCAATGGCTGGACCCTAGGGTGCAAGGGGGGCCATGGCAGTCCAATCAACTCACCCACTATAACAATTTCAGGATGCATTACCATTGGGTCATGGGGAGTGGGCAGTCTGTTCTGATTGTTGTGAGTCTCCTGCTTGAAGAAGGAGAACACCTCCTGATTACGCACCTGGTAACAGTCCCGATGGAGGCTAATGTGTTGGGGCTTATACATCAGTCCAGAGCCACCTTTCTGCCCACTGGCTTTAAACCAGGAAATTACAGATGATATATGTGCCCCTCAATGGCTATCCTGGGTGTGAAGACCTTACTCCGACAGGTCAAAGGTCATAAGTTAGTGTCCGATAATTGTATACCATTGCACCATTGTACTGAGTGTGTATGTGTAATTGTGTTTAGCTAAGTTGGGGGCAAAAGGACATCCTTATTCTATCAATCTGATGCAATGGTCTGCACCCCTGGTTTGTACAATAGGGAGTGTTTTATATGTTATGTCATTTTATATGTTGTGTGAATATATATTCTTCAGATTCTCCATAGATTTCATGTGGGTCATAATGACAGGATCCTGCGCCTTCAGCTCGGCTGCCTTGATTTCCAACTTCCATATACCTCGTGGTAGCAGCAGGAAGCCCACAAGGATATAATCAGGTGGCTCCTCTAAGTACTAGGCCCCGGAACCTTAAATGGAGCAAGTCGTATAAAAAATGAAAGGTTACCAGGTGTATACAGGTGTATGTCCCAAAAAGAATTAGGTTTACAGAAAGGAACATGACTGAGTATGTATTCCTTATTACATTCCTATCCAGTAGTGGACTGTAATAGAGCTGGTTTGGGTGGTAGCCCAAGAGCCAAAGCCTTTAAGGGGCACATGGACGTGTCTCTGCCGGCTGTTACAGCAGAGAGAAGAAAAGGAGGGAACCGCCTGTGACCGAAGCATCGGGGAGTCGCGCTGAGCATCAGGACCACCCGAAGGGGAAGTATGTAACGTTTATTTTTTACGTGCTTGTCAAAACTGCAGGCTGGCTATATACAAAAGGGGGCTGGCTGTGTACTTAAGGGGGCTGCCTGGCTGTATACTACATTAATGTGTACTCGGCCCCAGTCTTGACAGAAAAAGAACGGTAAATATTTTTGATAATTTATTAAACAAGAAAAACCAGAGAGATAAGTATTCAGCCCCTGAGTGATAAGTATTCGGCCCCTGGTGATAAATATCAGCCCCTGGTGATAAGTATTCAGCCCCCGATGATAAGTATTCAGCCCCCGTTGATAAGTATTCAACCTCCGGTGATACAGTTTCAGCCCCAGTGATAAGTATTCAGCCCATAGTGAAGTATGACCCGGTAAAGTATTCAGCCCCCTGGTGATAAAGTATTCAGCACTGTTTCCTGTTGATAAGTATTTATCCCTGGTGATAAGTATTCAGCCCTGGTGATGACGATTATCAGCTCCTGGTGATGAGTATTCAGCCCCAGTGATAAGTATTCAGCCCCCGGTGATAAGTATTCAGCCCCCGATCATAAGTATTCAGCCCCGATCATAAAGATTTACCTCAGGACGACATTACTGGGATGTGGAGGGCAGTAGATCCAGGAGGAGGATGGTTGGGATGTGTTATCCCAGTATAGACAGGGGGGAGCGCCAGTCATGTATTGGATATAATAACAAGTCCTGGAGTTTGATGAGATATAATAATAATCAGTATTATGTGACACATGACAGTAATAAGATCCAGTTACGTGACAATATCTCCAGTGATAGAGTCCGGATCTGTCTGGATTATGAGGCGGGGGAGTTGTCCTTCTATGAGCTGTGTGACCCCATCAGACACTTACACACCTTCACCACCACCTTCACCGAGCCCCTTCATGCTGCATTATGGGTATGGGAAGGTTCTATAAAGATATTAGGGGGAGGCAGGAAGTGGGAGAAACCATCATAACCTAAGAAATCATCCACGGTTCAATAGACAACTGTAACACCGCTGCCAACGTATGGGCAAAGGGGTAGTTGCGAATAGGGCCCTCTACCTGTCAGGATCCATCCGGTGAGCCTGATCAACTCACCCAAGGGATAATGGAGAGAGATCTCAGGTAATCTGAAGCTGTAACCTCTGCCTGAAGGGCAAAAGTTAAATGAGGGTAGGATGTTATCCAATTATGTGGCTGTATTGTAAACTGGAGTGTGATTGGAGAGGTTAGGGAACACATGGACCAGACCTCATTAGTGATGGGAATTACGGCTCTTCTTAGTGAGCTGGCTCATTAGGCTCCGCTCACTAAGAAGATGTACAGTAGTTATAATAGGGGGACTGTATATAGTTAGTTATTATAGTGGGGTGTATATAGTTATTATGGGGGTATATTGTTATAATAGGGGGACTGTATATAGTTAATTATTATAGGAGGTGTATATAGTTATTATAGGGGGACTGGGGATTAATGTGGGAACTGTATATAGTAATTACTGGGGACTATATACAGGGATTTCTGGGGGCTGTATATAGTGATTGCTGGGGGGTTGTATATAGCGATTACTGGGGGGCTGTATATAGTGATTTCTTGGGGCTGTATATAGTTATTGCTAGGGGAGTTGTATAAAGTGATTGTTGGGGAGCTGTATATACTGATTTCTGGGGGAACTGTATACAGTGATTGCTGGGGGGGCTGTATACAGTGATTACTGGGAGGCTGTATATAGTGATTACTGGGGCTGTATATAGTTATTACTGGGTCGGCTGTATATAGCGACTGTTCTACCCTGTCTAGACTACATTCAATCGGGACCCCCACCAGAATTTGCGCCCAGGGGCCCCCAGCAACCTTAATTCGGCCCTGGTGCCCACTCAGTATATAGACAGCCCAAGCACATGCCCACTTAGTATATAGATAGCCCTAACATGTGCCCACTCAGTATATAGATAGCCCCTGCATGTGCCCACTCAGTATATACATAGCCCCTGCACATGCCCATACACATGTCCCCTCAGTATATAGATAGCCCAACCAGTCCACAGGTAGCCCCCCCCCCCAAGCCCCCAGTTCACAGCAGACCTGTTATCCAGCATCAGTCAGTGCCTTATCTTCCAGAATTATATTCCGAACTCTCTGCCTATAACCCCCATTATTGTCCTCTCCACTGCTCTGTGTGTACTGGGACGTGACACGGGGTCATTGCTTTCTATAGTCCATTGAATTGTGTTGCTTATTTATACAACTGACTGGTTCAGCTTCCAGTACTTGCCCCGATGCCACAGAGCTGCCCCTCCTGCTGTTGTAAATGGTATTTATTAGTTTTATTTGCTACTTTTCATCATTGATAGCCCAATAGAGGGCGCTGCCCCCCTATGCCCAATGATTATTATCGCCAGAACATAGTGCCCCATGTACACATGTGCAGGACCATGACAGGGAAACTAGACCCCATCCTGACTCTTAAAGCTCCCTCTGGTTCTCTGTTATTAATTAAGGATTCTGGGATTGATCAGCATTACTATTCTGTATGATAAGCCGGAGCGGGCAATATCAATATGGCACTAAGCGGGTTGGGGAGGGGCACAATCATGTTCCTTGTTTTATGCTTGTTTTTTGGTATAATAATTTTTAATAAAATGTAAAACTCATTAAAAAGTAGCAGCAACAAATGTGCAGAATATGGATTTTAGGATTCTTACAAGTCTCCAGTAATGGGTTAATAGAGACTGATCTTGCGCTGTTCAGCCCTGCCCTGTGCACACAGGTACAACACTTCTCCTTCCTGATTGTCTTAGAATTGTAGTTTTGTTTCTCTCTTCCTGCTCTGTCAGCCATGGCGTCTGTTGACCTGAGAGAGGAGCTAGACTGCTCCATCTGTCTGACCACTTATACAGATCCTGTAATGCTGAGATGTGGACACAACTTCTGCTGGGTCTGTATTGATCAGCACCTGAATACCCAAGACGGGTCTGGAGGTTATTCCTGTCCTGAATGTAGAGAAGAGTTTCAGGAGAGGCCGGCACTGATGAGGAACTTTACTTTGCTGAAGATCATGGAGAATATTCTGACTACTCAACCAACAAGGAGAGGAACCGGGATCTTCTGCTCTTACTGTGTGGACTCTCCTGTACCTGCTGTGAGGTCCTGTCTACATTGTGAGGCTTCTCTGTATGATAAACACCAGAAGGGGCCTGCAGACATCTTACTGGATGTAAACACGGCTCTTAATTTTGTCTATATATCTGATGACCTGAAAACTGCAACTTGGACACAAAAGAGCCAGAAGCGTCCAGAAACATCGGAGAGATTCCAGGATTATCCTCAGGTGATGAGCAGCCGGAGATTTACCTCAGGACGACATTACTAGGCTTAGAAACACACATGCCCGGTTAGAGTGTCCGAGAGTTTAAGATGCTGCTACCATACAAATCCAAAAATACTCTGTCAAAGTGCCGTAGATTCTTCTACAAATCTTCAACAAGAGCAGTAGGGGCCTGGCAAGAGCCCTTCAGGCTCAGAGATCCATTAGCAATGTTTCCATGATAATGACTTCCTTCAGTAATCGGGTCTCCCTACCAAGGACATTGCAGTGGGGTTCAGTTGTTACACTCTACTCAGTTCATGGGTCTAATCGTGACACTTCATGACAAGATATGTGTATATGTAAGATTGTATATAGAGCATTTATTAGGCATTCCCTTCACTAACCTCTACCCCCTTATGTCTTTATCGTTTAGTTAGTTTACCCTTGATTTATATTTTCTTGTATTATACCCTTAATAAATCCTCTTTAAAGATCCATTAGTTATTGTTGTTAATTTAATATTAGCTGGCACCCCAAAACCAAGCAGATTTTATATGGCCAATTGGGTCTTCCTCACTGAGACACTGCAGGGTTTAAGCTTGAAATCCAATATGATGAGTTGGATCCGGTCCTTTCACTCCATCCCCTCGGCCATGGTGCACTTCAACTGAATCCTCTCTAGCAACTTTGTGGTCCATAACGGAACCCCACAGGGCTTCCCCATGTCACCCATGATTTTTGTCCTCACCCTCAAGACTCTCCTCCGTCTTATCAGAGTGAGCCCGGATATTGCTACGGTGGCCTTGTGGGTTAGGGGATCCAAGGTTACGGCCTATGCAGCCCACCTTTTATTTTTCGTGTCCAATCAAGGGATCTCTCTGCCCAACCTTCTTAGTCGTGTCAATGAATACTCTCATTGGCCAAATCTGTAGCAATTACAATCTACCTCATGCAGAGAAGAAATGCTTGGCTGATTCGTTCCTTTTTCGATGGTCTACTGAGGCTCTCTCATACTTGGGCACAAGGGTTCATTGTCCTGTAACTTCTCAGCCAATCGCTGCTGGTTATTCACATGAGACTGTTGAGGCCTACTTAGCTACTTTACCAATTGTGAACTTCAAGAAAACCATGATAAACGCTCCGATCCCATTTGCTTTGTCGTCTGTAATGACTTCTTACAATTAGGAAAAGTTCTATGGTACAATCCTGGAATCTATCGCACAATCTTTACAGTCCGTCCCCAAAACCTCTCTTTATCTTCTTAGATTATATATTTATGCACAGATTTCCTTATATATCCGCCAATGTCTATTTATCCCATTGCTCTCTATTCACATTTGACTACTTATCTCATTGTGTCACATACAGAAACTACAGACCCGTGAGTCTAACTTCTGTGGTGGGGAAAATATTTGAGGGGTTTGTTAGAGATTCTATCCTGGAGTATCTCACTGTGCACAACCTTATAACCCAGCGTCAGCATGGGTTTATGAGAGATCGGTCCTGTCAGACTAATCTGATTGGTTTCTACGAGGAGGTAAGTTCCAGACTGGATCTGGGAGACGCTGTGGATGTTGTATATCTGGACTTTTCAAAGGCATTTGACACCGTGCCACATAAAAGGTTGGTATATAAAATGAGACTGCTGGGAGTAGGAGAAAATCTGTGTATTTGGGTAAGTAATTGGCTTAGTGATAGAAAACAGAGGGTGGTCATTAATGGCACATTCTCAGATTGGGTTGATGTTACCAGTGGAGTGCCACAGGGGTCAGTATTGGGGCCACTTCTTTTTAATATTTTTATTAATGACCTTGTAGTGGGTTTACACAGTCAAGTTTCAATATTTGCAGATGATACTAAGCTGTGTAAAGTAATAAATACTGAGGTCAATAGTTTAGCATTACAGAAGGATTTGTGGAAGCTTGAGGGATGGGCAGAGAAATGGTTGATGAGGTTTAATGTAGATAAATGTAAAGTTATGCACTTGGGCCATGGTAACAAAAAGTATAATTATGTTCTAAACGGTCAATTACTTAGTAAAACTGAAGCTGAAAAGGACTTGGGGGTATTGGTGGATGGTAAACCTAATTTTAGTGACCAGAGCCAGGCGGCTGCTGCTAAAGCAAATAAAATAATGGGATGTATCAAGAGAGGAATAGATTCTCATGATAAAGACATAGTTTTGCCCTTATACAAATCCCTGGTCAGACCACACATGGAATATTGTGTACAGTTTTGGGCACCAGTGTATAAAAAGGATATAGTAGAGCTGGAACGGGTGCAGAGGAGAGCAACCAGGATTATTAGGGGAATGGGGGAACTAGAATACACTGACAGATTAAAAAATTTGGGATTATTCAGTTTAGAAAAAAGACGACTGAGGGGAGACCTCATTACAATGTACAAATACCTGAACGGACAGTACAAGGATCTCTCCAAAGATCTTTTTATACCTCGGCCTGTGACCAGAACAAGGGGGCATCCTCTGCACCTAGAGGAGAGGCGATTTTACCATCAACATAGACAGAGGTTCTTTACTGTACGAGCAGTGAGACTATGGAACTCTCTGCCGCAGGAGGTTGTTATGGCCGACTCTATGTACATGTTCAAGAGAGGCCTGGATGCCTTTCTGGAGAGAAAAAATATCACGGGTTATGGGGATAAAACATTTATTTAATTCTTAAAGGTTGGACTTGATGGACTTGTGTCTCCTTCCAGCCTTATATACTATGATACTATGATACTATGATATGGCACGATCCTGGGATCTTCTTCCATATATCATTGACGTCTATTTTCTTTGTGTTTCCTTATTGCATATTCCTCTCATCCTCGCGAGATATTTGCTTTATCCTTTGCCCTCAGTAATATTTTATTTTTACATAAGTTATATGACGCTGTTTTTACTATATCATAAAAAGTACAGAGTGCAAAAAGATTCATCAACCACCATCCAGAGGTGTAACTTGTACCTACAGGACCCAAATGTAAAATCCATAATAGCCCCGTCCCCCAACTGTAATGTATTGTGTATAGCAGTGGCCTCCTAATATGGGGAAGAGATACCATATGGGTCCCCAAACAGACCTGGGCCCAGGTGCCACCAGTTGTACCAATTCATATATCCCCAAAAGTTCATTGAGCCAGTAAAAAGCCCAAATTCAGAGAGCTATATACATATATACCCTATTACCAAGACCATCACTTAACTAAAAATTTTCTACTGATTTGTAGCTCCACAGTCTTCAACATGTTCCATACAATGTGGAGACTTATACAACCGGTTTTACACATTCAAATTTTATGGCTGCTCCTTGTTCCACGAAAAATCTCACCTTGGCTTATACACGAGTCAATAATAAACTTATATACTCACCTTCCGGCGTTTCCGATGCTCAGAGCGATTCTTCTTCTGTCTTCTCTCTGTTGTAACTATGACGCGGCCACTGATGACGTCATAGTATGCGCCGCCGGGAGAGCGCATGGACGTGTCTCTGCTGGCTGTTACAGCAGAGAGAAGGCAGAAGAGGAACCGCCGGGACTGGAGCATCGGGGAGCTGCGCTGAGCATCAGGACCACCCGACGGTAAGTATGTAAGTTTATTTTTTTATGCGCTTGGCAAACTGCAGGCTGGCTATATACTACAGGGGGCTGGGAGGCTATATACTACAGGTGCTGGCAGGCTATATACTACAGGGGGCTGGCAGGCTGTACATTACAAGGGCTGAAAGGCTATATACTACAGGTGCTGGCAGGCTATATACTACAGGGAGCTGGCAGGCTATATTCTTCAGGGGGCTGGCAGGCTATATACTACAGGGGGCTGGCAGGCTATATACTGCAGGGGGCTGCCAGGCTATATACTACCGGGGGCTGGCTATATACTAAAGGGGGCTGGCTGTATACTTAAGGGGGCTGCCTGGCTGTATACTACAGGGGACTGGCCATATATTACAGGGGGCGGGTGGGCTGGCTGGCTGTATACTACAAGTGGCTGGCTGGCTGTATACTACAGGGGGCTGGCTGTATACTACAGGGGGTTGGCTATATACTACAGGGGGCTGGTTGGCTATATACTGCAGGGACTGGCAGGCTATGTACTACAGGGGGGTGGCTGGCTATATACTACGGGGGGGGGCTGGCTATATACTACTGGGAGCTTGCTAGCTATATACTGGGAGGCTCTGACCAATGCATTTCCCATGCTCTGCTTATAATCGAGTCAATAGGTTTTCACAGTTTTTGGTGGTAAAATTAGGGGCCTCGGCTTATACTCGAGTATATATGGTAGTCTGTAATCTCAACTTCAGGCCACAATTTTTATAAATTCTTTCTTTGAGCCCTTAATGATAATATATAATTACACAAAATATGTTATTACAAAGGTTTTGAGATTGGAAGAGAAATACAGTGAAAGTATTCAGACCCCTTTAAATATTTCACTATTTATTTAACTGAAGCCAATTGGTAAGATCCAAGAATTTTTTTTTGGCCCCATCTTGACAGAAAAAAAAACCGTAGATATTTTTAATAATTTATTAAACAAGAAAAACAGAGCGATAAATATTCAGCCCCCGGTTATAAGTATTCAGCCTCCGGTGATAAGTATTCAAACCCTGGTGGTAAGTATTCAGCCCCTGGTGGTAAGTATTCAGCCCCTGGTGATGAGTATTCAGCCCCCAGTGATAAGTATTCAGCCCCTGGTGATAAGTATCAGCCCCTGGTGATGAGTATTCAGCCCCCGGTGATAAGTATTCAGCCCCTGGTGATAAGTATCAGCCCCTGGTGATGAATATTCAGCCCCCGGTGATAAGTATTCAGCCCCTGGTGATAAGTATCAGCCCCTGGTGATGAGTATTCAGCCCACGGTGATAAGTATTCAGCCCCTGGTGATAAGTATTCATCCCCTGGTGATAATTATTTGGCCCTTGGTGATAAGTATTCAGCCCCCGGTGATAAGTATTCAGCCCCCGGTTATAAATATTCAGCCTCCGGTTATAAGTATTCAGCCTCCGGTGATAAGTATTCAGCCCCTGGTGGTAAGTATTCAGCCCCCGGTGATAAGTATTCAGCAAAAAAAAAAAAAAAACCTTGTTCCAGCTCACCTCCAACCTCTTTGTGCTCCGGACACGGCACGGACTTCACCTCGTTTGTTGAGGTCACAATTGCATATAGAAAAACTCTCGACAGTCCAACCAAATTCCAGGAAAACTTCAAGACTTTATTTAGTCAAATTCATACATCCAATGAAATTGAAAACAATGCTGTGGATGTATGAATTTGACTAAATAAAGTCTTGAAGTTTTCCTGGAATTTGGCTGGACTGTCGAGAGTTTTTCGATAAGTATTCAGCCCCTGGTGATGAGTATTCAGCCCCCGGTGATAAGTATTCAGCCCCTGGTGATGAGTATTCAGCCCCCGGTGATAAGTATTCAGCCCCCGGTGATAAGTATTCAGCCCCTGGTGATAAGTATTCAGCCCCTGGTGATGAGTATTCAGCTCCTGGTGATGAGTATTCAGCCCCCGGTGATAAGTATTCAGCCCCTGGTGATGAGTATTCAGCCCCCGGTGATAAGTATTCAGCCCCCGGTGATAAGTATTCAGCCCCCGGTGATAAGTATTCAGCCCCCGGTGGTAAGTATTCAGCCCCCGATCATAAGTATTCAGCCCCCGATCATAAGTCGGAGTGGCTGGCGGTTGCGGCCTAAGCACGCTATTGTCACGGTGCTAGGTACGGGGGAACCGGAGGGCTGTCCTACAGCCTGGCAGGTCTCCAGCTGTAGGGCTTCAGGTATCACCTTTAAAGGTAAGATGATACCCCTTTCCTCACTATACTAACTCCAGTCTTCTTGCTCCACTCTTCAGAGGCAGGGGCTAGGCTCTTCCTGCTCTGGTATGGGCTAGACAGAGATTACTCACTCACTCCCTAGATAGACATACTAGAATCCACTCTATACTAGAATCTCCCTGAGTGTTCTCTAGAACATTCCTGGCCAGGCGTTTTATTACTTCCCCTTGGTCAGGTGGTGGCTGCTCCTCCAATCACATCTCAGCTTACAGAGCACAGGATGTAACACAGATCATTGGACAATAGCATCTTGCATCATACAAAATACTTAACTTCTGCCTTGCCAGGCAGGATTCACCACTGCAATATCCCCTATGTCCTATAAGGACCATGTAGTGTGATGTGGGTACATGCAGGTGGGACGTATTCGCAAACACTCCCTCGCCATTGCATCGGCGAGGGTGTTGCATGGGCGGTAGTAGTTATGGGCAGGGATCCTCTATATGGGAGGTAGTAGTTATGAGCAGGGATCCTCTATATGGGCGATAGTAGTTATGGGCAGGGATCCTGTATATGGAGACAGTGAGAGGGACTTTTCCTTCTCCTGCCTGGAGACCTCACTGAAGACCATATTCTCCAGGTCATCCAGACGTTTCCTTTTTTTCCCCATCGCTTCTCCAGACTCTGGACTCTTTCCTCAGTCTCCTCTTTGTGTTCAGTTCCTGGAGAACTTTTTCTTCTTCTCAGAGGCCTCATCCAGCATCTCCACCTGGTGTCCACCCTCTATTCATAGCCCCCAACCATGCTGGATTTGCCAGGGCTGTGCCAGTTTTTAGGCAACTGGGAGAATGTCTACAATCTGACTGCAGACCACTCTTTAGCACAGATGTGTGGCGGTAGCTTAAAATTTTAGTGCAATTTGACTCCAGGAGGGGCACTGCATAGAGTTGTATGCCAGTGTTGCTAGCTGCTGGATAATTTAAGAGGCCAGACCCTCCTGATAATTTCAGCAATGAGGAGAGGTGGGTTTTCATCATACAATAGCTCACAATGTGCCAGCGTATAGTTCCTCCGTTAGTACAATGCAGAACCATATACAAGTTGCATGGGTTAACCTCTGTTAAGTTAAAACCAATGAAAATTAATTGTAAATTGATTAAAGTTCACCTATTTTAAAAAACGGCCTCTTCCATAAACCCCTACAGCCGTCCTAGCCATCACCAGACAAGGTGAATATTCTATCATTTCAGTAGAAGTAACATTCAATCAATTTGCCAAACATTTGGGCAAAGTGACCGGACAGTCTTACAGCCTGCTCTGGAACTGGTCCAGGAGTCTTACAGCCTGCTCTGGGACTGGTCCAGGAGTCTTACAGCCTGCTCTGGGACTGGTCCAGGAGTCTTACAGCCTGCTCTGGAACTGGTCCAGGAGTCTTACAGCCTGCTCTGGAACTGGTCCAGGAGTCTTGCAGCCTGCTCTGGGACTGGTCCAGGAGTCTTACAGCCTGCTCTGGGACTGGTCCAGGAGTCTTACAGCCTGCTCTGGGACTGGTCCAGGAGTCTTACAGCCTGCTCTGGAACTGGTCCAGGAGTCTTGCAGCCTGCTCTGGGACTGGTCCAGGAGTCTTACAGCCTGCTCTGGAACTGGTCCAGGAGTCTTACAGCCTGCTCTGAGACTGGTCCAGGAGTCTTACAGCCTGCTCTGGGACTGGTCCAGGAGTCTTACAGCCTGCTCTGGAACTGGTCCAGGAGTCTTACAGCTAGCACTGGGTATGGCCCAGGAGTCCTACAACCTGCTCTGGGAGGTGACCCAGGACTCTTACACAAGGTAGGGGTTAACTTGCTGTGTGGGCCTCTGTGATGGGACCCCCACAGATTACAAGAACAGTGGTCCATTGTACTCCTGTCGTAACCCAACATCTATTCATCTCTAGAGCACTCAAGGAGATTGTAGGGAACGGCAGCTTTCTTCATCTTGGGTTACGATGGGGGTACCACAAACCCCCACTCCAGTGATCCATGGGGGTCTCATCACTGAGACCCCCAAAATGTCAGCAAGTTAGCCTCTATCCGATGGATAGGAGCTAATTTGTATGTCACTTAAGAACCATTATATAATCAATTGTAAATTGATTAAGGTTCATCTTTAAAAAAAACAATTGGCCTCCTCCATAGTCCTCTACAGCCGTCCTAGCCATCACTTGGAGAATATTTTAGCATTTAAGTAGAAATGACCTTTAATTATTTAAAGTGACAAGACATGCAACTCCCTGTAACTCTGCTAACTCAATATGATCAAAGACTATAGTCTTTACAATGTAAACACTATTACAATTCATACACTCCTGCACAGCTTATTAATATGTAAAGTGAAGCCTCCTGTTTTCTACCTCATCAGCCAGACATTCCTGTCCATAAAATGGCTGCAGATGGAGGATCATGGGATCCCTATCTGTCCATGAGCAATCACCCTGCCAGGACCTTAGGATTTTAATCAGGAATATAAGATGAAGGTCCTGGCAGGGCGATTGTTCTTGCACAGTGATCACATGACCCTACAACTGCGGCCATTTTATGGACAGGAATGTCTGGCTGATGAGGTAAATGATGGGAGGCTTCAATTTACATATCAAGAAAGTGGAACAGAACTATTACTAGATAAATATTGTCAAATTATCTAATATCCTGCCCCCACACACATTACACACATTGGGGCACATTTACTTACCTGGTCCAGTCACAATCCAGCGGCGTGTTCTCCGACGAGGATTCAGGTCTGCCAGGATTCACTAAGGTCCGTGCGCCCGATATCCACCAGGTGTCGCTGCTGCGCCGAGGACCGTCGGAGTTCACCTGCTTCTGCCTGGTGCATGTGAGTGCTTGATCTTGCGACACAAATTTCCGAATCCGTCGGGTTGTCCGACGGCCACGCCCCCCGATGCGAAATGCGCGAGCGGCAAAATCTCGTGGCTATTTGCTGCAAATCGGAAATCGTCGGGAATCCCAACGAAAATGCACAGTTCGGACCCTTAGTAAATGAGCCCCATTAAGCAAAAATGTTATCACAGTTCATAGGCATGAAAACAAGCGTACAATGCATGATGTAGTCAAAATTGCAACATCTCCGACCCCATACACCTGTTGGACGTTGAGGGGGAGGTGTCGGGCTTTTCTGGCGCAGTTCAGATGCCACTCAAAGCCCTGGGCCCTGGAGCCACCTCCCCATTTGCCCCCTTGGAAGCTACCCCTCTACTTGTTCAGTGACTTTGTTGCTGATTCCTGTCCCTCGTTTTGCTCGTTTGTGATCCTGTTCTCCCTGCCACGACCCTCTGACAGTCACCTGACTCTGGACTGACCTTGATTATTTGCTGTCCCGATCCCTCTGTACCCCGCACTGGTGAGGTGTCTCACTGGGAACCACACAAAAGTCCCGATTCCGGTAAAGGGGTGAATATTGGAAAGATCCAGGGATCCCTTAGTGTGTGGCCCAAAACCCATTACAAACTCTCACTCTTTTTTGGAATTTTATTTTATATTTTTTACTTGCATATGTAGGGAATAGAACAACTTTATTGGGGCAGGAGTGACGAGCTGTACGTGATCACATGATCGCTGGGTCCAATAGGAACGGCAGCATCAAAGAAGTCTGGAGAGACGAGCAGAAATTGCTGGTTGGGAGCCAGGTAAAGTTTCTCATACTTTATTTTAAACACCATATAACACAGACATTTAAAAAAAAAACATATTTGGCATATACAATAATTTGTCTATAGTAACCCGTACCCTGATAAAAAGAGAACTACCACCAGGATGAAAAATTGTAAACCAAGCACACTGACATACTGGTGTGCGCCCCCTCTGGCAGGATCTTCTGTTCTTTAAGCTTCTTATTACCTGATTTCTACAAAAAAAAGGATTTTAAAATTATGCAAATGAGCCTCAGTGGCTCTGGGCTCCAATGGTTTGAACGTAACCTGGAGCCCCTTGTGCTCATTAGCATTATTTTTTAAGCCATTTATTCTTAAAAACAAGGGCATAAGAAGCTTAAAGAAGAGCGGATCCTGCCAGAGGGGGCACACCAGTTTGTCAGTGTGCTGGGTGTACAATCCTTCATCCTGGTTATAGATTTCCTTTAAGTACTATAATGGCAGCTTAGATACAGCAGTTCAGCTCTATGTACGGTGGATACCTCTATAATGGCAGCTTAGATACAGCAGCTTAGCTCTATCGATGGTAGATATGTCTATAGTGGCATCTTAGATACAGCAGCTCAGCTCTATGTATGGTAGATACCTCTATAATGGCAGCTTAGATACAGCAGCTCAGCTCTATGTATGGTAGATACCTCTATAATGGCCGGTTAGATACCGCAGCTCAGCTCTATGTATGGTAGATACCTCTATAATGGCAGCTTAGATACAGCAGCTCAGCTCTATGTATGGTAGATACTTCTATAATGACAGCTTAGATACAGCAGTTTAGCTCTATGTATGGTAGATACCTCTATAATGGAAGCTTAGATACAGCAGCTCTATGTATGGTAGATACTGCTATAATGGCAGCTTGGATACAGCAGCTCAGCTCTATGTATGGTAGATACCTCTATAATGTCAGCTTAGATACAGGACTTTAGCTCTATGTAGGGTACATACCTCTATAATGACAGCTTAGATACAGCAGCTAAGCTCTATGTAGGGTACATACCTCTATAATGGCAGCTTAGATACATCAGCTCAGCTCTATGTATGGTAGATACTTCTATAATGACAGCTTAGATACAGCAGCTCAGCTCTATGTATGGTAGATACCTCTATAATGGCAGCTTAGATACAGCAGCTCAGCTCTATGTACGGTGGATACCTCTATAATGACAGCTTAGATACAGCAGCTCAGCTCTATGCATAGTACTAAAAAGGGTCTGAGGCAAGACATTTAGGTTCGTTAGGCAACAAGTAAAATTGTGTGTCCCACTCCTCCACACAAACATACAAGACGTAAAATCCATTTTTGTTAATCATTGGTAGATGTTAGGGGGAACCTGTAAGTAGGAAGGGGGGGGGGCTCAAAATATGTCATTATATAGTAAGGATAGGTGTCTCGTTATAACTAAGTGTAAGGGCTCCTCTCTCTGTGGGTAATACGAAGTAATCTCCTAGTGATGGATTACCCAGGCCTCTCAGGTATATACAAGTACGGTTTCAAAAAACAATAAATCCCGCTTCAGGATATACAGCATGAATCAACGTCATGATAAAGCATCAGATTTTATAAGAAGACGGTAGCGGGATTTATCATGTTTTTGCCTGTTATCACGGTTCACTCAGAGTACGGTGTCCCAGGCTGACCACACCACAGTGCTGGACACCATGGGAACTATCACTACCATGTAAGGAGTTCTGTCCCCAGCACTGCTGTCACCCAGGTCGTCAAAGTGTATGACAGAAAACATACATTTGTGACAGAAGAGAGGAGTCTGTGGCGCAGCTTTCCTCCAGCTTCTCCCAGTCCGGCCTAGTAGGAGTGAATTATCTCTCATACATATAAATATAAAAAGACACTTGTCAATCAAGGCCTACACAAAATTTGAGGAGGATTTGTGAACATCGCTAGACTTTTTTGGATTGCTGGACATAATTCTGAATCCAACACCAGATGTCTTCTAGTTACTCATCTCCTCAGGCCCCGACTGGAAGAAGCCTAAGGTGGAGATTATCTATATCCTCTATATGGGTGGTAGTAGGGGCAGAGATCCTCTATACGGGTGGTAGTAGTTATGGGAAGGGATCCTCTATATGGGCGGTAGTAGTTATGGGCAGGGATCCTCTATATGGGAGGTAGTAGTTATGAGCAGGGATCCTCTATATGGGAGGTAGTAGTTATGAGCAGGGGTCCTCTATATGGGCGATAGTAGTTATGGGCAGGGATCCTGTATATGGGCTGTAGTAGTTATGGGAAGGGATCCTCTATATGGGTGATAGTAGTTATGGGCAGGGATCCTCTATATGGGCGGTAGTAGTTATGGGAAGGGATCCTTTATATTGGTGGTAGTAGTTTTGGGAAGGGTTCCTCTATATGAGTGATAGTAGTTATGGGCAGGGGTCCTCTATATGGGCGGTAGTAGTTATGGGAAGGGATCCTCTATATGGGCGGTAGTAGTTATGGGCAGAGGTCCTCTATATGGGAGGTAATAGTTATGGGCAGGGATATACCATATGGGCTGTAGTAGTTATGGGCCGGGATCCTCCAAATGGGAGGTAGTAGTAATGGTCAGGGATATTCCATATGGGCGGTAGTAGTTATGGGCTGGGATCCTCCAATGGGAGGTAGTAGTTATGGGTAGGGATATTCCATATGGGGGGGGGGAGTAGTAGTTATGGGCCGGGATCCTCCAGATGGCCAGATGGGAGGTTGTAGTTATGGGCAGGGATATACCATATGGGCTGTAGTAGTTATGGGCCGGGATCCTCCAAATGGGAGGTAGTAGTAATGGTCAGGGATATTCCATATGGGGGGTAGTAGTTATGGGCCCGGAACCTCCAATGGGAGGTAGTAGTTATGGACAGAGATATTCCATATGGGAGGTAGTAGTAATTGGGCAGGGATATTCAGTACGGGTAGTAGTTTCGATCAGGGAGCCTCTATATGGGTGGTAGTAGTTATGGGGAGGTGTCCTCTGATTTGAGAACTGCAAAGCTGAGACCAGGAGGCGCATCCAGCTCATGCTTAAAGAAAGAACCCTTACTCCAATCCCTGGGGCTCCAAGATGATGAGGCAGAGCAGGTGGGGCTATCCGAGGGGAGGTGCCACAGCCGGATTGCCCCTTCTCATTGCATCTCGGAGCCCCGGGAACAGGAGGAAGCAGGACTGTGGGGGAACGATGGAAAGGTGAGTAAAATCCTGCAGAACTTGGCGCCCCTGGAGGACAGGAGGCCACAGGAGAAGACTGGAGGACAGGAGACCACAGAAGGAGTCTGGAGGTCAGGAGGCCACAGGAGAAGACTGGAGGACGGGAGACCACAGAAAGAGTCTGGAGGACAGGAGGCTACAGGAGGAGGCTGGTTTTAGAGGGTCCCTACTCTAATGGGTGCAGTATTACATGGCATGGACAACACAACATCAGCACAGTCCAAGACCCAGGACCTCACAGTATCTTTACTGACAGCTTAAATCCCCATGGATCAGAGTACAAAGCACCCTTAAAGAACCGCAACACAGCAACTGAAGATGCCATGCACTTCTGCTCCATGTGAACAGGTCTCGAATGCTCTCCTTTCCATGTGCTCTCAGATACTGATTGAAAGCAAATAGGTGGTTACAATAAGAAGCCTGTGGATGATTTCTTAGGTTACGCTGGTTTCTTCCAGTTCCTGCCTCCCCCTAATATCCTTATAGAACCTTCCCATACAAATAACACAGCATGAAGGGGCTCGGTGAAGGTGGTGGTGAAGGTGTGTAAGTGTCTGATGGGGTCACACAGCTCATAGAAGGACAACTCCCCCGCCTCATAATCCAGACAGATCCGGACTCTATCACTGGAGATATTGTCACATAACAGGATCACTTTTCTGTCATTTATCACATAACACTCATGATTACACTTCCCCCACAAACCCCAGGATTTCTTATTACTTCCGATAAGTGACGGATTTCCCCTCCTGTCTATACTGGGATAACACACGCCCCCAATCCACCTCCCTGATCTACTGATCTCCACATCCCAGTAAAGTCGTCCTGAGGTAAATCTCCGGCTGCTCACAAGTTACAACCTTGGCTTGTGGTTGATGATCCTTTTTGCACTCGGACCTATTCGTGATATAGTACAAACAGCGGTCATATAATTAATGTGGAAAATAAAATAATACTGAGGACAAAGGATTAAAGAAATATCTCGCGAGAGGAGAGGAAATGCCAAAGGAAACACAAGGAAGAAAATAAAAGTCAATGATATATGGAAGAAGATTCAGGATCGTGGCCATATATCTGACACACATGTGATAAAGTCGTTCAATGTGAATAAGAGAGAAAATGGGAAAAAAGGAACGATTTAACAAAGGAAAATCTGCGACATACAATTATATCTAAGAAGATTTAAAGAGAGGTTGTTGGGACAGGCTTTGGTAAAGATCTGTGCGAATAGATTCCAGGATTGACCATAAACCTTTTCCTATACATGTATCAGTCCTTAGCATGATAACAGAAGGCCAATGGGGATCGGAGCGTTCATATGTTGAAGTTCAAATTTGGATAAAGTAAGAATAATTATATATTCACTTCCCTGCAGATGTCCCGGTTCCGCACGGTGCTTATAGCCCCCCATCACACTGGAAGTTGACAACATCACGTTCATCATGCAAAAGACTGATGAGACAACACACTGGCGCGCACGATCTATGTGAATAACCCAGCAGCGATTGGCTTAGAAGTACATGGACAAGAACCCGTTGCTCCAAACTATGAGAGAGCTTCTTAGACCATCGAAAGGGAAACGAATCACCAAGCATTTTCTTCTCTGCATGGTGGGAGTGAGAGATGTAGATCTTTCAGATTTGGCCAATGAGAGTCTTATTGACAGGACTTAATAAGGCTTGGGCCTAGTGTTAAAAGTCTGTATGAATTTTTTTGTTTCATGCATAACATGCAAGAACTAGTATTCTCCAAAGCTCCACATCAAAAACTCAGCCTCAAAAGGTTATCGCTTGATTTCTTCAGTCTTCTCGCCTCTATGGGCTCTATATTCTAACAGACCCTATCCAATTAATGCCTTCTCGGTTCCCTAGAAATGGTGCTAATGATAGTTAGTATGGGCGCGGTGATCAGGCTTATGCCTTATGAGTTTGTTATCTTTGACCTCCCGCGAACCAAAGAAAGTCTAATCGGGGTTGTATCATTTAATGACTTAACCGAGATGAGGCAGGGGAACAGCGATCATGGCACATAATTTAAGTCTATGTGAGAAGTGAAATGGATCTGTAGGTGGGAACACTTTGGGGTCTTTTAACTTGGGAAGCGACCCAAAGATTGGACCTTGATGGACTTACGTCTTTTTCCGCCTTATTACTAATGATTACAGGATAGTAACCAAAGGCGCTGTTTAGACAGGGGGTTAAGTAGAGAGCAGAAGCACCTCAACATGTTTAGGACAAGGTCCCCGCTAATCACAATCTGGTCCATTGGCCCTCCCTGTTTGAGGTCAAATTGTGTGGGCAGTTCTTTAGCCTGATGACGCGGATACCAGGGTTCAAGGATAGGTAATTGTTCGGAGCATGGGGAGACAGAGCTTGGCAAATATTTCCCAACCAGAGAGCATAAATGAAAGTGTCACGATTAGACCCAATTTGACCTGAGCAGAGTGTAACTAAGTGACCCCACTGCAATGTCCTCGTTAGGGAGACCATTACTGGAGGAAGTCATTATCATGGAAACTTGACTGGACTTCTGAGCCTGAGGGCTCTTGCCAAGTCCCCCCCTGCTCTTGTTGAAGAGAGATTGTAGAAGAATCTACGGCACAATGAACAGAGTATTTTGTGGATTTTTCTATAGCAGCTTCTTAAACACTCGGACACTCTTTACCCGGGCATGGTTTGTTCTAAGCCTTGAAGAGCCCTAATGAGGACATGATTTTGTCTGCCTTTTCCTTTCTTGAGCTGTTACACCATAAGAGTTCCCAGAGTTCAAAATACCTTAGGACCTTAATGCCCATTTAGTGGGTCGGAAACTGTATCAGGGCACGCGGTGAACGTGGGTTAATGAAACATCCCGATTTGACACCTGCCCAAAGCAAGGTGCATCATCAGTAGCAACGGACTTAAGGGGCTCGATTGTCCACTCCAGGATAGGGGCTGACACCAAGACGGCGCAAGTTCGTAAGGGTGTGATACGAAGAAAAATCTTTCAATCCCCCACCCCAGAGGCCGGGAAGATGCCTATGCTTGATGACAACATATCTAAATGAGAGGTAGAGGAAAGAGTACAAAGTCAAGTATGTGCAGTCTGCCAGAGATCAACCTACGTTGGTAATTGTGCCATAGTTATCGTGTATGTGACGAGCATGAAAGTTGATGAGAGCCCCAGATGAACATCTAAAGTTGTTATATAGGGCCGACTTGAATTTCCCCCTGGAGACCGCTACCCCTCCCCCTCCAATACCTTCTCAAAACCTAGGTTTTCAAAAAGAAGCATAGGGAATGAACTGCCCGTACCTTGTCCTGAATTGGAGAAGCACAGAGTGAGTGTGAGATATAGACCTGGACGAGATATGTCTCTCAAGGACAGCATCCAAGATTTCTCGTGGCACAGGTTCTGGGAAAATCAAAAAATGCCAGTCCCTTTGGCATCATGTCGTAATTTGTAACATGTATGCAGAAAGTGTGGTTGAGTCAAATTTAATGCATGTGCCTGGAGCCCCTCGCTATTTACATATTTTCAAGCCTTTTATTCTTAAAACAAGGACTAGAAGAAGCTAAAGAAATAGTGGATCCTGCCCGCAGGGGGCACTCACCAGTATGTCAAGTGTGCTGAGGGGTACATCCTCCATCCTGGCTGGTAGATGTCATGTAAGGATGCACAACCTTCAGAGCTTTTGACTGGGATTCATGGGAGCCTCAAATCCCTGTGAATACTGCTGATTGATCAGGGCCGGCTCCAGTTTATGGGCCCTAGTGGGACAGAAACTTAGGGGCCCCTTATGGGCCGCCCTCCAAGTAGTCCAACAACTGACCTCACCCCCACTCTCGCCAATCGGGACACTGGCCCCTCTAATCCCCAGTACACATCTCCTCCCTTCTGTATACACATCCCCTTCCTTCTGTCACCCTGCCCTCCCCTGTATACACCATTCCCTGTACCCCACGCCCTCCCCCACTGTATACAACCACTGGCCACCCTCACCCCCCTCCTTATACACACTCCGCCCCTTACCTACCCCCCCTAAATAACCTGCCCCCCTCCACGTAACAGCCTCCTGTATACACACTGCCCCCCCCCTACCTGTATACACCTGACCCTGTCACCCCTCTATGACCTTGACCCGTACACACTGAGCCCCTGCCCCCTCCTCCTGTTTACACCTGCCCCCCCCCTGTATACACACTGCCCCCCTCCTCTGTATACACATGCCCCCTATCCTGTATACACACTGACCTCCTCCTACCTGACCCCCCACCTTTATACACATCTGACCCTCCCCTCCTGTTACACATCCCACACGGCCCTATACACACTGACCCCCTCACTCGTCACCACTGACCCCCCTCCCCCCAACCCGTATACACACTGACCCCTCCTCCTGTATACACACTACCATCCCCCCTGTATCACACTGGCACCCCCCCTTCCTCCGTATACACTTGCCACCCCCTTAATCCTTACACAAGACCCCTCCTCCTTTATGACACACCTGACCCCCCTCCCTTGTATACAAACTGACCCCGCTCCCTCTCGTATACCACTGCCCCCACATCTGTATACACATCTGCCAGCCCCCTCGGTTACCCCCATTCCTCGAATGACCCCTCCCGTAAAAGCCCCTCCACTTACTTGCCTCCTCCGCTATACATCCTACCGCTGTATACACACTGCCCCCATCCTCCTGTATACACACAGCCCCCTCCTCCTGTATTACCAAGTGACCCCCCCCCCACACCCCTGTTTACTTACACACTGCCCCCCCCCCCTGTATACACACAGCCCCCCTCCTCCTGTATACATACTGCCCCATCCTCCTGTATACACACTGCCCCCCCTCACCTGTATACACAATGCCCCCCCTCTACCTGTATACACACTGCCCCCATACTCCTGTATACACACAGCCCCTCCTCCTGTATACACACTGCCCTCTCTCCTGTATAAACACAGCCCCCCCATCCTCCGTATACACCACTGCCCACTGCCCCTCTCATGTAACACACTGACCCCCTCTCTCCGTATACACACTGACCCCCCCCCACCTCTGGTATACACACTGCCCCCCTTCGTCCTGTTACACACTGCCCTCCCCCTGTAGACACACTCCGCCCCCTCCTCCTGTATTACACCATCCACCTACGCCCTCTGTATACACCACTGCGCGACACCCCCCCACCCCTGTTACACATCCCCCGCTCCCCCCTTCTCCCTGTATACACACAGCCCCCCCTCCTGTATACATACTGCCCCATCCCTCCTGTATACTACAACTGCCCCCCTCTCACGTGCTATAACAATGCTCTTCCCCCCCTTATACCGTGTATAAACACTGCCCCCATACGCCGTTATACACACAGCCCCCTCCTCCCACCTGTATATCACAAATCGCTCCATCCTGCCCCGTATACCACTGCCTCCCCACGCCCCCTTGTATAATACACACGGCCCCCCTCCTCTGTACTACACACTGCGCCTCCTGATTAACCCTGCCCCCCCTATACCACCTGGTATACAACACTGCCAGCCCCCCCCTCTACCTGTATACACACTGACCTCCCTCCTCCTGTATGCACACTGCCCCCCCTGTATACAATGCCGTCCACCTCCTCCGTATCACACGGATCCCCCCTCCACCTGTTTACACATCTGACCCTCCTCTGTATACACATTGACCCCCTAATCGCCTTTATACCACTGACCCTCCTCTGTATACACACTGGACCCCCCCCTCTGTATACACAATGACCCCGTCCTCCTGTAACAATTGACCCCCCCCTAATCCTTTAACACGACCCCTCCCTCCTGTATCCACCTAGACCCCCCACCCCTGATACACACGACCCCTCCTCCTGTATACACACTGCCCCCCTGTAATACACACTGCCCCCCCTCCTCCTGTAACTACCCACTGCCCCCCTCCTCCTGTATACACTCGCTCCCCTCCCTCCGCCTCTGTAGACACACTGGCCCCTCCTCCGGTATACACACTAGACCCCCCTACCGCTGTATAACACTGCCCCCAATCCCCTGTATACACCAGACCCCCTCCGTCTGTATACACACGACCCCCCCACCCTGTATAAACAACTGCCCCCCTTCCCCCCCTGATATCACACGCCCCCCTCCCCTGTCTACAACTAGCCCCATCTCCTTATACAATCTGCCCCCCTCTACCTGTATACACAACTGACCCCCCTCCTACCGGTATAAGGACACACTGACCCCATACCTCCTTTATACACACGCCCCCCTCCTCCCTGTATTACCACACCTGCCCTCTCCCTTATAACACAAGCCTCCCCTCCTCCTGTATACACACCAGCCCGCACCTCCTCCTGTAGCACACTGACCCCCAACCCCCTTCTCCTTATACACACTGCGCCCCTCCTCCTGTTACAGCACACTGGCCACCCACTCACCCCCTGTAGACCACACTGCCCCTCCTCCTGTAACACCAGTCGCTCCCCTATTCAACCACCTGCTGTATACACTGCCCCCATCCTCCTGTATACACACAGCCCCCCCTCCTCCTATACAACACTGGACCCACCCCACCCTGTATACAGCACCGCCCCCTACCCCTGTTAACACACACCCCCCTCCTCCTGGATACATACTGCCCCCATCCTCCTGTTTACACCAACGTGGCCACGCCTCACCCCTACTTATAACAATGCCCACCCCCTCACCTGTACTACACACTGCCCCCATATCCTTATAACACAGGCCCCCTCCCTCCTGTATACACACTGCCCTCTCCCCTCTGTATATAAACACACCCCCCCATCCTCCTTGTATACAAAAGCACCACCATCCTCCTGTATTAAGGCACTATGCCCCCTCCTTCCTGTAAACGCTGCGCCACACTGCCCCCCCTCCTGTATATCAACAGGCTTCCCCCTCCTCCATCCTTATCACACGCCCTGCTATTCCTGTATAAACACAGGCCCCCCTCCTCGCTCATACACACTAGCCACCTGCCCTCCCTTGTGCATTCATGCCCGCACTGCCCCCCCTGCTACCCTGGTATACACACTGCCCCTCTCTACCCCCTGTTACCACCCTGACCCGCATCCCTCCTGTTATCACAACTGCTCGGGACCCCCCCCCACTCCTGTATACACAACTGCCACCCAGTAAGTAATGTACCCCATACAGCCCCTATATCTCCCCCTTCCCTGGCCGCCGGTTAGCGTCTTCCTCCCCCCTCACCCTCCACAGATGCAGTTCTGTGTTGGTCATCGGCGCGTTTCCCCGGCAGGTCAATGTGACCATGATGTCATCAAGGTCCTCAGCCTCTGCAGCTCCTGCGGGGGAAAGCAGTGACTGCACATGTACTAATCGCATCTGTGTCCGAAGACAGAGTGAAGGAACCCTCCGGGCAGCGGGCAGATGTCCCTGCTGACCCAGGGGCCCGATGGGCCCCTCCCAGTACCCCGGTGAAGTCACACTGGCGGTTAAAAAGGAAGAGATTTGTGAGATATATTGATGGAGATTTTGCCGGAAACGCAGTGTTGGCCGGGAGTCCGCCGAGCAAACGCTTGGGCAGCTGCGGTTTGGCACCAAGAATGAACATCATAACAGTGCCGTTTAAGTTTTGGAGATGATTTGTTAAAATGTTAAAATAAATAGCTGTGACCTTTTTACACCCAACAGGAAGCCTCATTGCCTTTTATTTTTGTGGGGATGTTTGGTAGAGTTTATAACTTTAATATTACGGGTCTGTTAAAAGTGCCTTATTGGGAAATTTGTGTTCAAGTTTTACTACTCCCAGTCCAGGGAATATGACTAATAGAATACAGAATTTTTATGATTCTTGCAAGAGTCTATTCTAGGTTAACCGTGACTGATTTTGTAGAGTTCATCCTTGTAACCTTGTTACACAGGTATAAACCCGACCTCTGATTTCTGAGCTTCATTAATAAGTGTTGGAGTTTTCTTTTTCTCTTCCTCTTTTCCTGTCCACAATAGGAGTTTCGAGAGAGAAACCGCAATGATGAGGAAGAAATTTCTCCGCGTAAGAAAAAATGAGAATTTACAGACTACTAAACCAACTCAGAGAGAAACCGGGATCTGCTGCACTTACTGGTGGACTCTCCTGTACCTGCTGTGATGTCCTCCTGTCTACATTGTGAGGCTTCTCTGTGTGATAAACACCTGAAGTCCAAGCAAGTCACCAGAACACGTCTTATCTGACCCCAGCACTTCCCTGGAGAACAGGAATGTTCTGTCCATAAGAAGATCCTGGAAATATTACTGCACTGAGGATGCTACATGTATCTGTGTGTCCGCAGGCTGGATGGAGAACATCAGGGGAACCAGGTGAGAGATACTGGATGAGGCCTTGAGAAAAGAAGAAGGAAACGAGAAATATTTTTCAGAAAACTGTTCTCAAGAGAGAGGAGGACTGAGGAAAGAGTCCAGAGTCTGGAGGAGAACTGGAGGGAGAAAAACTAAAAAAAAGCATTAGAGAAGCCAAGAGAGTCACTGCCCTATTATAGACATCAGATATGACTGGACGACCTGGAGAAGAGGGTCCTGAGTGACAATCTCCAGGCAGGAGAAGGAAAAGTCCCTCACTGTCTGCGTGATCCAGAAGCTGGAGATACAGAAGGACGAGCTGTCCAGGAAGATGAGGCACATTGAGGAGCTGTGTAACATAATGATCATGACTGTTTACAGGAACCAGACACAGGGGCTTGTGTGATCCTGAGGAGGGGGGGAGGTGATATGAGGACACAGGGGGCAATGATACCAGCGCCATGATGTAGATGGTTGGATGTGACTGTGATCAGACACATTACAAACAAATATGTGAACTAATATCAGGTATAAGGAGCGGGATCTATGTGGAGGGTCCTGGAGACATATTACTGGATGTAAACACGGCTCATAATAATCTCCATATATCAGACGACCTGAAAACTGCAACCAAGATACAAGAGAAGAAGAATCGTCCAGAAACAGCAGAGAGATTCCGGGATTATCCTCAGGTGATGAGCAGCCGGAGATTTACCTCAGGACGACATTACTGGGATGTGGAAATCAGTAATTCAGGGAATTGGAGGGTCGGGATGTGTTATCCCAGTATAGACAGGAGGGAAAATCAGTCATTCATTGGAGATAATAACAAGTCCTGGGGTTTGTGGATGTATAATAATGAGCATTATGTTATACATGACAGTGAAGGGATCCAGATACCTCACAATATCTCCAGTAATGGAGTCCGGATCTGTCTGGATTATGAGGCGGGGGAGTTGTCCTTCTATGAGCTGTGTGACCCCATCAGACACTTACACACCTTCACCACCACCTTCACCGAGCCCCTTCATGCTGTGTTATGGGTATGGGAAGGTTTTATAAAGATATTAGGGGGAGGCAGGAAGTGGGAGAAACCATCATAACCTAAGAAATCATCCACAGGCTGCTTAAAGAAACCTAATTGGTGCGTGATTCAGGCAGGGTTATACATTCAGATAGAAGGCAGGGTTATATATGATGGATCCTATGACTAGATCACATGGTGGGTGATCGGCTGTGTAGCTACCTGGTGATCCCTCTCTGGGTGGACCTGTATACTGGAGATGATGATTGACTCTTTTTCCTGTCATGGCTGATAAAATGGCCACTTTCTTATAACTTTATAGAAAATGTTATATTAATCCTTTACGACTTATTCTGCTTCAGAGAATTCCATTACATTTCCAATTTCTTTGCTTAAAATTCTGTGCGTTTAATGAATGAGATGTAATATACAGACACAGTATGGACATTCTGTTACTACTCACTCATACACTTACCATCCTATGTCCTATAATCAGTCAGGTAGAGTTTCCACCGGCAGATGTCTTCACTCGCACCACAACGGACAGCCATGGACTCAGGGGCACAAGTATCAGCTGAATTTTCGGGGCCTTTGGCAGTAGACAGCAGGGGTACCCTGGCCCTGTATAAGCTACAGCACATACTTACAGCAACACATAACCATTAGCTTACACAAGGCTGTTACCAGCAGGAGAACCACAAAAACCTGGGATAGGATTGTCCAATACATATGTCCCCTGCTTTAGCTGCCATACATCATCTGTAACAGATATGCTGCGATCACGAATTTCAGTGGCTCCATGCAGACAAATTTGATGAACCCTTCAATCCCAGTGCAAACGACAGTTTACCAGCATCCGCCATATTACATACATAACACACACCCTAGAACAGTGATGGCGAAACTTTTAGCAGCCGAGTGCCCAAACTGCAACCCCAAACCCCCCTTATTTATTGCGAGGTGCCAACCAAAAATGAAAGCAGTAAGTTACTGCTCCCCGTTTTTCAACAACTTTTGGTCATATTGGCCTTCTGAGGACAAAATGGAAAATTTGCATAATTGTATCTTCTTTCCAGTGTCCCTCTGTACACAGAGAATCGTGGGGCCAGCAGAAGGTCCTCCAAAGATAATTCGGCCCTGTCTACTCATCTTCCCTCTTCCTAAATTGCCAAGTAGAGAAGTAAGTATCACTTTAGAATATGACTGAAAGCAGCATCTTTTAAGTTGCTTGGAACTGGAGGAAGATTCTTTGAGTCCTGTTTGGTGTGCCGGGGCGTTGGCCCGGGTGCCCACAGAAAGTGCTCTCAGTGCCACCTCTGGCACCCGTGCCATAGGTTCGCCACCACTGCCCTAGAAGGTCATCCAGTGACCATACTACTGATCATACTACTGATGAGACACTGGTAGAAGTGACATTTAACAATTTGCTGTTTCGCGTTCAGTACAAACACAATAACTTCTCCTGGCTTAGATTTATTGCTGCTATATTTGCCCATAGATGTCTTTACCGTCTGGCATCTCCACACTGCGCCCCTAAAAATATACCAGTCAATTACAGTGAAATCTGCCTGAGTAATATTATACTCCAAAATGATGAAGGCTCCCCCCAACTGGGCCCCTACATGAATAATTTGTAATAAATATTATTCATTTGAAAGTTTATATATACTCTATACACAATGCACTTACATACACCAGGAAGAAGAAGGTGAACTCTGGTGGACCTGAGCGGGGAAGCGACAGATCGGGCGCACAATCTTAGTTAATCGCGGCACAATGCATTCCGGTCGGACAATGCGCTTTCGTGGAACGCAACAGGATGGGTAAGTAAATGTGCCGCATTATGTATGATATATCACAAGGCAGAGTAACATCACCGGTGGATTTCCACTTGAGTAAAGAGCTGGATGTTCTATACAATAGTTGGCGATGACATAACCGTCTGACGGTCCGTACTAAATTGCAGTTATACAATACTATGTCCAGTGAGCTAGTGGTTTCTTAGAAAACCAAGATTAATTGATTGATTAGTGTGGTATAAAACATAGACATAACCCAGCATCTGTGTACTTTTACTGTATAGTCAATAACCAGTAACAGGCTGGAATATGTTATAGAATACATAGACTGTTAACCAGGATACCAACACATAAGATGCATAAATCTATAAGTTATTAAAAAAAAATCAACTCTATACTCACCTCCAACTTCTTCGCCCCATGGCTCCGTCTTCTGCTCTTCCTGCCCTTGTTCATACACTATAACGTCACATGGCTGCGACACCGCTGCGTCAAAGTGTACGTACAGGCAGGAAGAGGGGAAGAAGGAGCTGCGGAGAGAAGAAGCCAGAGGTGAGTATAGAGTTTTTGAAGTTAAAGCTATTTGACCTCTTTCTGGCAGTTGAAGACCACATCTTCATGTAGGACCTGGCTTTGGGTAGGCATGGGTCCCTCGGAAGACGAACGCCTTGGTTCGCCTTGAAGATCCTACATTGGGTAAGGGGGTATTCCGCAGATAAGACGTCACTGCCTCCCGGGGATTCCTCCGTGTCCGTCCCTGGCTGATGTTAAACGAGGGTGCCCATAGTGGTATGGTGCGTGGTGGACAGAATGGCACAGGGACGCAGGGGAAATGGTTTTAACAGGGGGCACATTTACTGGGACATGCGCCAGGTTTTTGTTGGACTTTGCACTTTCTTTAAGAAGTGCCTGCACCACATATGTGTCGCACACAAACCTTTTGTGTCGTGGCTGTACTATTCTCCTGCACTAACGCAATGGGAAACCCTTAAGGGATACATACGTCAGGTTTTTATCAAACACAGTGCTCGCATTAAGCAAGAAAAAGCCCACATGCTACGGACAGAACTGGAGCGGGTCGCCTCTTTGGAGCTAAGACACAAACAAGCTCTATCCACCCCAATTCTACGTGACCTCCAGGTGGCTAGGCTACCGGTTAAGCGCCTACTAGAGAAAGCCTATGGCAGAATGTTGCAAGTGTGTCGTAGCAAATTTTATGAGTACGACCGCTAAAGCCCTCAGGAGTCGCATAGCACAGTCTTTTATTCCCAGCAGAAAAATCCACCAGAATAAAGTGGTCAATACCACCCCAGAGATAGTGGACACCTTTCTCTAATTCTATACAGCGCTTTACAACCTACCCACTGAATCCCAAGACCCGACCCCTGGTCACTCCCTCCTACCCCCTATGTCACCATTCACCACCCCACTGGTAAACTTCATAGCTAATTTGGAGGAGCCTGTCACCCCATCGGAATTTGCTCAGGTGGTCAGGAACCTACAGGGCGGTAAAAATCCAGACAGATTCAGATGCAAATTCTTTGAACATTTCTTGCAAGAACTGAACCCAATACTTTTTAAGGTCTTTAATTCAGTCTCCCCAGACTGTTCCTTCTTGGCACAATCCACATCTGCTCATGTTGTTGTCATTCCCAAGCTCGGTAAAAGACCCACAATTGTGTTCCAACTGCCGTCCCATCTCTCTACTTAATGTAGACCTAAAGATTTTTGCAAAGCTCCTAGCTAAAACACTCAACCCCCTATTACTGGCCCTCTTCAACAGGCACCAGGTGGGATTTGTGCCAGGCAGAGACGGCCGAGAAAACATTCTAAAAACCCTGGACATAATGCAGTATGCCCAATCACACCAAAAACCCACAATGATTCTCTCCCTAGATGCCGAAAAAGGCTTTCGATAGAATATCTTGGCTCTCCCTTAGATAGACCCTCTCCAACATAGGTTTAGGCCCGAACTTCACAGCCCAAATCCTCTCCCTCTATCGCAATCCCTCTGCCACTCTTAAAATTAATGGCAGCCTCACTGATTTGTTCCCCATCCACAATGGCTCCCTCCAAGGTTGCCCCCTATCCCCACTTGTATACGTTTTGGTGATGGAGCACCTCCTGGCAGCGAATCGGAACAACCCAGACATTAGAGGGGTCCAGATTGCCAGGACGGAGTACAAATGTTCAGCCTTTTGCGGACAACCTACTGGTCTACCTAACAGACCCCCACTCTTCCCTACCCGCTCTAATGACTGAGCTGGACAAGATTGGCCGTTGGTTGAACTTCAAGGTCAACATGACCAAATCTGAAGCCCTCAATGTCTCACTCCCTTCTGCCGACCTGCCTCCTCTGATGTCAGGATTTCTTTTCGTTTGGCCGCAAAGTGGCATTAAATACCTAGGGATCAAAACTTGCAAAGACTTATCCAAGCTAATCAGTGACAATGCTCCTCTATTGACCAGTTTTGAGACAGATCTAGCCTCCCGGAAAAAGAAAGAATTTTCCTGGTTCGGGCAACTTAACATCCTCAAGATGACCCTGTTGCCACGACTGCTCTATCTTGTACAGGCCATCCTGATCTTCATACCCCTCTCCTTCTGGAAGAAGGTCGAAAATGCTTCGAGTCCTTCATCTCGTCCACCGGTCACCCCAGGATCATGACATGCCCCAAAGACATGGGTGGAATTGAGATACCAGACTGTCGCTTCTACTATTTATCAGCAGCCTATTCCCGGGTCCTTGACTTTTTCCATGGTAAGACCTCTAAGACGTGGGTAGGGCTGGCACAGGAGATCTCGCCCAGAGACCTCATGACTCTCCCTTGGACGCACACCTCCTCCTCCCTTGACCCTGTCTCCCTCTCCTTCACCATGACCCACACTCTCCGAACCTTAAGAGGACGGGACCAAACCTCTCCCTACTAGACCCAAAAGAACTCCTGCTTCTGATAATTGATAACCCTGCACGAACTCTGAAGATTGTGAATGTGACAGGCTCTGGGATTGGTCAATGGCTCTTTACCTACCACTGCTCTGTAAGTGGTGTTTTTTGGGAGTACTGTATCTTTTTACTTACCATATGTACTTGAATATAAGCCAAGGGCCCTAATTTTACCACCAAAAACTGGGAAAACCCATTGACTCAAGTATAAGTCTAGGGTAAGAAATGCATTGGTCACAGCCTCCCCAGTATATAGCCAGCTCCCGGTAGTATACAGCCAGCAAGTCCCCAATAGTATATAGACAGCCCCCAGTGGTATATAGCTAGTCTCCTGTAGTATATAGCTAGCCCCCTGTAGTATAAAGCAAGCCCCCTGTAGTATATATCCAGCCCCCTGTAGTATATAGCCATTCAGCCCACTGTAGTATATAGCTATCCCCCTGTAGTATATAGACAGCCTCCTGTAGTTTATAGTTAGCCCTTATAGTATATAGCCATCACCCATTGGACTTTAGTATGTTATCTTCAGTAACACTATTATCTATGTCTTCCATCATAAGAGTCAACCTCTTAGGTTCTAAGCCACCTGTAGAAGATGTCAAATTTGTCTCAACTTGATCTCCACCTGTTTGGAAACCCTTGTGAAAGGCATAATCAATTCTAGAGTGCAGCTTCACAATGGCCACTTCTACCTTGGGAGGTTCTTCCCATTTCTTACACTGCTTTTAACCCCTTAAAAACGTGGCCCTTTTTTGTTTTTTCATTTCCATTTTTCACTCCCCACCTTCAAAAATCTATATCTTTTTTTATTTTTACATGTAAAAACTCTGTTTTCTGCGTAACAAACTGCACTTCATAGTAATGGTATTGAATATTCCATGCCGTGTACTGGGAAGGGGGAAAAACATTCCAAAATTTTTGTGGGCTTGGATTTTACTGCCTTCACTGTGCGCCCCAAATGACAGGTCTACTTTATTCTTTGGATCAGTAGGATTACAGGGATAACACATTTGTATAGGTTTTATAACGTTTTTATACATTTACAAAAATGAAAAACTCCTGTACAAAAATTTTTTTTTTGATCTTCTGGCGCTAATAACTTTTTCATTCTAAGTTGTACAGAGCTGTGGGTGGTGTCATTTTTTGTGACTTTTCATGACGTTTTCAATGCTACCATTATTAGGACTGTACAACATTTGATTACTATTTATATAATCTTATATTTTATTTTTAAAATGGCAAAAAAGTCCAATTTTCAACTTTGGCCGCTATTTTCCGTTACAGTGTCAAATTCAGTGAAAAGCCGTTGTTATATTTTGATAGATCGGGCATTTTCGGACGTGGTGATACCTGTTGTACTTATGATTTTTACTGTTTATTTATATTTATATGACTTCTAGGGAAAGGGGGTGATTTGAATTTTTGTTTTTTTAATTATATTTTTTTTTTTAAACTTTTTGTTATTTTTACTATTTTTCAGACCCCCTAGGTTACTTTAACCCTAGGTTATCTGATCGATCCTACGATATACTGCTGTACTACAGTATGGTAGTATATGGGGATTTTCCTCCTCATTCGTTACATTGTGCAATTAGCACAGTGTAATGAATGGGTTATAACGAAACAGCCTCGGGTCTTCTGAAGACCCGAGGCTGTCATAGCAAAGGATCTCCGCTCCCCGATGACGTCACAGGAAACGACGATACTCGGCAAGATGGTGGCGACCATGCGGCACCATCTTTTTGAAGCTGCTGGCAGCTTTGACGACGGCAATCAGCGGGGTAACACCCGCGATCGGTGCTAGCAATATGCAGCAAAGCCCTCTCCATGTACCCGCACCCGAAGTGCACCGTACTATTACAGTGCTCGGCGTTAAGGGGTTAATCCATGGTATCACAATCTAATGAAGGTTACTTTATTTGACCTATCAGGCCCCCGCGCCCGACGACCGATAAGACGGGTGCAGACAGACTATAGTTCGGGACGTTATTTGCAGTATTACGGTGGTTAAAGGCCTTTAGAAGAAGAGGGGGGTGGGTTAGTAGAATGTTTTCCCATGAGTCATAGGCCTCTACCCCCATCTCTACATGTACCCGTATAAAAGGGGGTTGTGTCAATATCCGCCTCTTTTGATCTCACCTCAAACTGAAGAAACGTGAGGCAGAACTGGAGACGTTTCCTGGTCACATCCTGCCAGAACCTTCAGGATCCCCTATTGAGCCTTGCAAGACATGTTCAGAGAGAAGAAGTTGCTGGCACTTTCCAAGCTGGTGAACGTCACTGTTGGTGTCTCCTTCATTAACGCCAACTGATGCCGCCTCCGGACCGTGTGCCATCAGCCCTAGGCACGCGGTCCGCTCTTAGATAGTGGCCGTCGCTCGTTTGCGTCAGCCCAACTCCACCCCCTCTGCGGCTCCATCGCAGTCACGGTCGGACGCAGCAACTTGCGCGTGTGCACTGGATCCAGCTTTGCGCCCGGGCGAAGCAGCAGCGCCCAAGGGATCAGAGCCATTCGGCACAGGTGACAGCGTTGCATTGGCGAGTTGCTACACACGCCCTATTCACTTCGTCCTGACTCGTATTTGTGCCACACGCCTCATGGGCACGCCCGCCAACTCATCCTGCTCCTATGAGGGAGATTAATGCCATGTCTAAGCCATAAAAGCCCCCTTCCTCAGCAGCTGACACTCCAACCCCGTGCCAGTAGCTCCACTGGGAGTTGTGTATGACAGTATTCCCTGGGAACCTCGCGAGTGCGGCGCCTTGTCCCCCGGCGGCAGTTGGTCCCCCAGCATACTGCCGACTAGCCTGTAGCCACGCAGGTCGTGGTGCCTACAGGCTAGTAGGAGGCAGTCCCAGACCCGCGCTTAGGCAGCAGATCCAGCTTGATTCATTCACCCAGATTCTAGTAGGCGGCGACACGCATCCGTCTTTATCGGATGTTGTGTCAACGAATCGGAGGGTTCCTGATTTGGAGCCCGGGCATGGGCAACAACAGGAATGTAGCAGGTCCTTCCGAGTTATCAGATCATCAATCATTGCGGGCGCCTCCGCCACCTGTGAGTGCTCTGTAGGATGCTCTGTCTGGTGAGTTTCAAATTTGCCGGACTTGGGCAGTAGAGGGTAGTTCAAACCAGGGTGGGTGAGGAGACGTACAGTCTTTAAAACCCGGACTGGATAGGCTCCCACACTCTCTAAAGATTATCCCCCCTACCTGATTCTACACCAGAACTGGCTGAAGCCATAAGGATTCTGTCGTTTGGGCAGTTAGACCTCCAGGGTCGCACATGGAGCCTGAGGTTAGAGAGAAGATTGGGTCAATTCTAACAGGGACATTTGGTCCGTAATTATGGCTTGACCAGCAACTTTAGTCGGGATAGTAGGGTTTGGTCCGCACCCCCCCCCCCCCAAAAACTCCAGGAAATCCAACTCCAGGGCCAAAAGCCTCAGGTCGCTAAGCCATAAATAATTGGTTGAAGTGTTTGCGGGGTTAGGTTTGTGATGGGCGAAAGCACGGAAAAAGCTGTTTCGGGCTCTTCACTTGTATGGATGTTTTTTAAAAACTTTTTATTCATCATACAAGACTCATGGAGGATCAGGGTGATGGTGTGATATGACGAAGATTTTTGTTGAGCTTATTTATGAAGCCAGAAATAGGTGGGGAGTTAAACGTGGTCAAATGTATGGCGCACCTTATGTTATTCATAGGTGCCTCCCTTCAGCCAATGGCCCCACTTAACCCTCCTTCCGGTGCAGCCCATGGCCACTTAACCCTCCAGCCAATAGTGGGCAGCATAACAAGGGTGAAGTGCAGGGCCGCACGTGAAGATCAAAGGAAGACATAGCTCTTCCAGTGAGGGCACTGCAAATTCCTCTCGTTTGTGACAAAACACTAATAGCTCTCCAGGAGCGGCGAATTGCCCATGCCACTTCGTTGGCCTGAGACACCAGTAAGTCAGGAGTTGAGTGCATTTCCTATATGACTACAATGCTTTCTGCATATGGGTTGTTTCATCTCGTGCTGATATTTGAGATATTCAGCTCCTTTACTGGAGTGGGTTGTATTCAGGAGGCTCTTCATTGCGGGGTCATCCATATTTGGATGACTTCTGTTATGGCCGTAGCGGGTTAGCTCAGTGTGTGCTTTTTTGTTTGTCTACCTTCCGCCTTCCTCATGCAGTGCTTGGAGTGCTGTTGTTGATGAATAAAACAAGGTCCGGGACGGTGAGCACTTCTTGGGAATCGAGGAAATGCCATGTTTTTGCCTTCCGGGACAAACACGGACTTGCTTGAACTGGTGGACGGATTTGATTTATAGTCCGAGATGTCAATTTATGCCAAGGTAGTCTTTGGTGGGACTGATAGGTTGCCTGATAGAATTAATGACGCGAACTGTGGGTCCTTGTTTTTCCCCGCCGTTTGTCCCTCGGCGACCAAAGGGCAACTTATGTGCCCTATCATCCATTAGGATTTACTCGATCCTTTTGAGTAAAAAGACCCTGATGGTATGGACGTTTTAATTTGTCATACAAACTGCTGGGATGCCTCCCCCTGTCTCTACGCTTAAGCTGATATGTGCACTGATGCAGATGGTTCCCCGGCTTCAGTTAACAGGGAACTATTGGTTTTTCTGCACCATGGCCAACTGTTTGCAAGAGTAGCGTCAGGCCTGGGCAGAACATGAACCTGTTGGAACTTTCCACGTAGCAGCGATCAAGGAATCTGGGGCCCTCAGAGTCTCAAACAGAGGCTACTACTTTTGGAACGAATTGCATCGGTAGTGTGTTCATTAAAATAAAAATAATCTATTCTTCGTTTCCAGTGCAGTCCCTCCATCTGGACCCGGGGGGGGGAGCGAGTGGTGTTAGTTAAGCTGTTAAGTCAGTGTTTAACGTCTACACATGTTTCAGATCCGTCAGGTTCCAAGAGCGTGTTACTCCATGCGACCTTATTGGTGGTATGGCAGGAATTCTGGGCACTGTGCACATCATGGCTCTCCCGAGAGGAGAGTGTCCCATCCATGCTATGGAAGAATCCAAGCTTGATATCGCTAGTCGTGCCTAAGAGGACCCATCGAGTGGCAGCAATTAGTTAAGGCTTGGGAACGCTGGGTCATGGTATGGGTAGGATAATGGCCACCATTAGCGGAAAGGACTGGCTGTAGTGTCAGACATGTCGGTCCTGTGGGAAAGTCGAGTTGGGCACTGTCACAAAGAAGGCCACTTCCAGGTGTTGGATGGGATTGCTTCCACTAAGGTCCTTCATAGGGTCCAAGACTGACATTTATGGGATGGGTCCTGGGTCCGTCTCAGGCAGGACGGACAGGCCTGCCCTTAGCACTAAACATCAGATTTTGCACTCCACTGGAGGCCATACATTTTTTGAGTGCAGGGACTGCCTATAACCCATTTACACATTTACTTTGAGTTTTTAAGAAATGTTTGGAGGTCTTGGGTTAACCCTGCGAATTAGACCTGGGGGAATGATTTGTGTTGGACTAGGGGCAGCGAAATTGTACTTGATGAGGTCGGGTATATAGAGAAGGCTTACCTCGTTCTTCCTGAGATAATCTTGGTGTGTTCTGAGATATCCGAGGGGGTGTTGTTGTTGTTGTGACAGGGTGCCAGGGAGTGGAATGTTTTCGGCAATGGTTAATGCTGTAGGCCGCGCTATTGTGACGAGAGGAGTTCTAGGGTGGTTGCCAGACATCGTGAGCAGAGAGAGAAGCTGCAAACTACAAAAAGAAAGTATCCGGGAGAAGGAAGAGGCAGGCACACAATCTGTGAGAACAGATATGTAGCAGCCTGACAGTGTAAAAGCTTGTCATGCCTCTGTGTACTAGGCATCGCACCATCCCCTCTGGGGCCGCTTTTCCTGGAGCCTGGAGCACCGGCCGAATACCGAAGTGGCGCGGTTGCGGCATAGGCACGCTAAGTCACTGTGCTTGGTATGGGGACCGGAGGCTGTTCAAAGATGGCAGGTCGTCCAGCAGGGGGTGTGACAAGAATGAGGATGGGGGAGAGGCTGGTGATACTGGATCCTTGAGTCTGTAGTATGTGTCCTGGTAGATGGATGGGCACCTTGATGTGCTGGTTTGTATTAGAGCCATAGCAGGGGACCCAGACGTGAGGCGAATGTTGTGCATAAAGTAACTTACATTACGACTTGATTCAGAACCAACGCAGCAACAAGCAAAACAATTTCTGTACAAAGGCAAACTGGCGTGATATTGGAGAGGGGAACCATCAGGAGTTGCAACCAGACCATGGATGCAAGGGCAGGCGGGTTTGTAGCTGTTGTCCAATGCTGGAAAGCTGCAGCTTTGTCGTTGTAAGTGTGTGCACTCTGTGTTGATGTTGATGAGGCCTAGGAGGTCTGTAAGGAAGAGCATGTGTCGCGGGTAGGTGGTGTCTCCGTCAGTGACATCACATGGACCAGGGATAGGTATAACGAGCGCTGCCACTGTGTGATATCACATGACAGGGATACAACGACGCATTGCCACCTGGTTGATATCACCAGGACCAGGGATTACAACAGAGCCGTGCACCTGTGTGATATCACATGCCAGGGGATTATAAAGCTGTGCACCTAGTGACCTCACATGACACAGGGATACAACGAGCCTGTGCAATGTGTTGATAGCAATGACCGGGGATACACAGCGAGCCTGTGATCTGTGACATCACCAGGACTGGGCCATCTAATTCCACAGGAGAGTAAACAACTTCTATCGAATAACAGCAAGCAGAGAATCTAGACAAAACAGTGAGAAATGTAAGGGAGGGTTAAAATGCCGAATCCCAAATGTGGGAGTTATTTAAACGAGTGTCTTGGTAATAGCATCTAAGCCTATAAGCCATTAAGTGTTCTAAAAGTGAACGACGTGCATTGAGAAATAAGGCTGCATCAGATAGCTGGTGTCTCGCCTGTATCCCGTCTAAGCACAGGGCCGGGAGGAGAGGGGGGGAGGTGAGTCGGGCTCTCATCTCTTCCCCATAGGAAATGGAGCGAACGTGCCGACATCCATAATATAATTCCATTCAGTTATATGAGCACACACGGAGGGTTTCTAGGGTCAAAAAAGGTCTGGAGAAAGCGGCCCATGCATTTACCCTCACACAGCCATTATATCCAGTTGGGTTACATTATGGCCCTCACACTTTGGGTGTTCACATTATCGAGTGATCACGGGCCGTGCGGTGCCTGCCAACAGATGCATCACAAGGATGGGCAGTGAACATTATATTGGAGTCCATCAGTACGCCCCTGGCATGTAGACTCGCCACGGCGCCGTGACACAGATATACACAGATAGTGTGAAAAAAAGCCCTTGGTAATATGCCTTTTATTCATTTACAATTTAAGCCCAAATTAGGGCCCCACACGGTGTAGAGAACGATACTTTACATCACACCCCTCTCTTGTGGCCCATCACATTAGTAAGTGGCCTGCATTGTAATAATGTCACTTATAAATAGGCCCTCCCCCACCATTAAGAGTCTCACCACATCATAAATCCACACGCAATCATTAATAGCCCCCCACAATCTCACTTTTTACCCACCTCCATCACTAAAACCACCTTACATACTAAATAGCCTCACTACATTCCACGATATAACCCCCACATTCAGTAAATAGCCTTCACACTAATAGCCCCCAATTTGTAATAGCCCAAAAAACTCTATTAACAAACAATCCACACTACTATAGCCCCCCAATACACCACATTCAGCAGCAGTCCCAATCACTAATAGCCCTACACATTGGTAAAACCCCCCACACAACACACATAGCATATGATCACCCTCACAATTAGCCCAACATTTGGTTGTAATAGGCACCCACCCCACTCAATAAGCCCCCACACATTCATTATAGCCCCACATTTTTTAAAAGCCCCCACTTCAATATAGCCGCAATTTACTACTAGCACTCAATTCAGTAATGGGCCCCCTCACAGTTAGTAATAGCCCCAATGTAGGAATAGCCCCTCCACATTCAGAGAAGAAATAGCACTTATCACCTTATAGCCTTCCCTAACAATGGAATAGTTAATTGTCCCCCACCAGATTAATGCCGCCCCAATGGGGCTGGAATCTTTTGACCAACGATAAGCAACTGTAGCACACAAGGATTCCTGGTTCCCTGTGGGCTCACAATCTAATCAACCTACCAGTAGTTTTTGGAGTGTGGGAGGAAACAGGAGAACCTGGAGGGAAAACCCACGCAAACACTGGAGAGGAGAACAACAAACTCGTATGGCAGGATGTTGACTTGGATGGGATTGAGCACCAGGACCCAGCATGAAGTAGTGTCAGTGTAGTGGAAGGCCACATTCGGCCAACTAAATGAGCCCATATGAAAAAAATCCAATATTGAAAAAAAAACGAAATTAAATAAATTTAAAAAAATAGAACTGTATTATCACAAGCACCCCCACAAGTTAAGGAACCATTTTACGACCACTATAAGGTAAAATATAAGGCGCACATGGTCTATTACAAGTAACAAGTTACATGAAAAACCAGCACTTAACAAAAACTATACCGGTAAAATTACTATACGGATTGCCGCTCGCACCCTACTCACCGATTGAATACTGCTAACTTTGGGGTCAGTACCAATTACTGTGAAAACCCAAGGCCGACCAGATATATTAAACTGGAATGCGCTCAGTTTTCTGTCTCACTTTGCAAGGAACGTTCTTGATCTGTAATGTCGTTTAGAAAGGGTCTGCACCGTTTTGTGTCATGGGCTGCTTCTGTGTCCGCAACCAAAACAGGAAAAACTGTGCCCTTAAAGGGCATTTTACATAATTATGTGCCAATTTCATACAGGTCTCCACAGAAGTGTGTCACACGTTATGTATTCAAGGGTGCACTGAAAAAAAGGCAGTTTGTTAATGATATCAGTCCGTACCTCAATTAACACATGGGTTTATTCAGGCCTTAATATTTGAGGTCATGATGGTTACTAACAGTTCGGCTATCCATCTCAATCTATAGTAAGCACCGTCACGTTACAGTCACCAACTGATTTCACAGCCGTCTCTGTGACTCAAGGGACGTTTTGAGCTACATTTTCCACCCCCCAGTTTCCAAAATCCACTTATTACCACCATTATACAGGAGCCATGTCGCTGCTGCTGCTGTGGCAGTTGAGGAGAGCGTGATTGGTTGCTGTTCTGTCACAAGGATCATACTATGAGTAGAGCTGGTGATTGGTTTCTATAGGCAAGCTGAATATAACACAGCATAGGGGTGAGGGAAAATGTGACGTAATTGAGGTGAGGGTAATATGATAACCACATAAACAGGATCATTGTCTGCGGGTGGCAATAATAAACCAACCATAGCTCACTTCATTCCTGCCACAGGTCATTGATATGAGACCTGAGCTGCTATTGGCATACTATGGCATGAGTGTAATTGCAGCGTATGTGTCAGGTAGAGTGGAGGTGGAATATGGGGTATTATGATAACCACCAATACCAGAGCACTGTCTGCTGCGTGGCAGTGAAAGTGAGCCCTTGAGTGGTTGCTGTTCTGCCACAAGTCATTATAATGGAGCTCTGACGCTGGATAGGTATAGAGGCAATTACTATATAAAGCTTAGGCTGTTCACCAAGCGTTTTGTTAGCATTTAACGGCATGCGTTTAAACGCGTCACAACAGCGAGAAGAGAGATTTGCCTAATTAACATTGTCAAATTGGATTTGACCAAAATGCAAGCCTTAACGAGATGTAACAATGAATTTAACAACAGTGTGTTAACACATACGGGATGTGCTTAAGAAAATGTTAGCCTAAATGTTAACGTTGCGTAACACATATTGTAAAACACAAGTTTGACAGCAAGTAATAAGGCAAATCTTCTCTTCTCAAACGTTGTGAGGCGTTTGAAAAGCATGCAATTAACAAAATGCAACGTGGAACGCAGCTTAGGTAGGTGATGAGGTAAGATGTGAAGTAAGACTCTGATAACACCATATACAGGAGCTTGTCTGCTGTGGCAATAAGCAAGCAATAAAAGCTCAGCTTCTATTTATCCCACAGGTCAGTAAGATGAGCTCTGAGCATTGATTGGTTACTGTAGGCAAGAGGTAGTAATACATCTATTGTGAGGTAGAGGGAGTGACAGAGGGACAGGCGGGGAGCTTGGGTGAGACAGGCAGGGTGAGTGAGTGGACTAAAGAGAGACAGCCAGTGCGTGTGAGTGAAAAGCAAGGTAGAGTGAGTGACAGAGACAGGCCAGGGAGGAGTGAGACAGACAGGGCGAATGATGATGGTGGACTAACAGAGAGACAGCCAGTGAGTGGATGAAAAACAGATAGGAGAGTGAGTGACAGGGACAGGCGGTGGAGAATGAGTGCGGGGAGACAGGGGAAGAGTGAGACAGGCAGGCGCGAGCATGAGTGAAGTTGACTAACAGAGAGAAAAGCCAGTGAGTGTGTGAGTCGGAGACGATAGGGAGAGTGAGTGACCAGAGACCAGAGCCAGTGGTGTGCGTGAGAGACAGGGAGAGTCACTAAGAGACGCATAAGAGAGCGAGTGACACACAGGAGAATAGATGTATAGAAAGATTATATATTTTTTTGTTAACCAATTCTATTTTGTTATAATATAAAGGGCAGTATTTTCATCCCCGGGCCAACACACGGGATCTGCAGCCAGTATATATATAATTATATAACCGCTGGATGTATGATGTGGTGTATGTATGTATGTCCGCTAAAGGAATTCGTAAGTCCGTTACAACCACAGGTCATTCAATATGCGCTCTGCAGTTGTGGAGTTAGAAGCCAAACTATAGTGTGGAGGTAAGATGGAGGGAAGTACAGAGATTAGGGGGAGAAATTATCAGAATAGTATGAGTAAAAAATGTCCACTGCCATGGAAAACCAATCAGAGATCAGCTGTTAATTTATAAACATCTGTGGGAAAATGAAACTTGAGCTCTGATTGGTTGACTCATGGGCAAACTAGAGCAGTTCTTGCTCTCGACACTTCTGATAAATCATCCCATAGACAAAGTGAACAGAGGAGAAGACAGAGACAGTGACTGGAATTCTTTCATGTCTTTTGGGGGGGGGAGCTCTTTGGTATCAGAGACAGAGAAAGTCCACTGGAATGGTAGTGTCAGAGACAGATAGTCACTGGATGAAAGAGTGAGACGGTCAGAACAGTCGCTGGACATGGAGCGAGTCAGAGGACGACAGTCACTGGAATGAAGAGTGCATAGGACAGACAGTCCATGGAATGAGAGGTCATAGACAGTCAGTCCTTGGAATTAGAGGTGCAGAAACAGACAGTGCTGTGGAATGAGAGTGCAGAGAGAGACACATGTGGATGTGAAAGTGTCAGAGGAACAGACAACAGTCGTAGGGAATGAGAGTGTCAGATAGAGACAGTCGTGGAGATGAGATTGGTCAGAGGCAGACAGTCCTGCTGAAATGAGGCGTGTCAGACAAGAGAGTGTCAGACAGATAGTCACTAGAATGAGAGGTCAGTGCTCAGACAGATAGTTCACTAGCAATGAGAGTGTGTCAGAGGCAGGACAGCGTTGAAATGAGAGGGTCAGACTAGAAGTCACTAGAATGAGAGTGTCCAGAGGGACAGTCCACTGGGAGAAAGAACTGTCAAAAAAGTGTTTATAAAAAGAGGGACGGTCAAGTGACAGTTTTTTTTTAACCTATTCTATTTTGTTGTAGCTTAGGCAGTTATTTACCTATCCCGGGCAATGACATGGGCTACTAGTACTCTTTATAAAGCGTTTATAAGAATATGTTTAATACACATAAACAGCATGAAGGGGCCGGTTGAAGGTGGTGGTGGAAGGTTGTGAAGTGTATGAGGCGGTTCACACAAGATCATAATAGGACAAACTCCCCGCATTCATCAATCAGACAGATCCAGGAATTTATTATTTGAAATATTACAAGTTAGTGTGGTTATTTTCTTGTCATTGATCACTGAATACTCATTATTAGACCAGAACAGAGCCCAGGACTTGTTAGTTATATCCCAGATACATGGCCTGATCTCCCTTTGTCTATACGGATAAACATCACCCGACCCTCCATGATTCCGGATTCTACTGCCACTCGCACATCCAGTAATGTGTCCGTGGAGGTTAAATCCCACGGTGTCTGTCATCCACTTGAGGATTACCGGAATCCTCTGCTTGTTTTTTGACGATCTGCTATATTTGTGTCATTTTTTGCAGTTTCAGGTCGTCGGATATAATGGAGATCATTTGTATTAGCCGTGTTACATCAGTAATATGTCTACAGACCCTCACATCAGATCCCAGCCCTTAACTCTGATATTATGGTCACATTAATGTGTGTAAGTGTCTGAGGATCACATCACATCCAGGACCATCTACATCCAGGCGCTGGTTATCAGTCCCTGTGTCCTCATCACCTCCCCCCTTCCGGATCCACACAAGTCACATGGTGTCTGGGTTCATGTCAAACATCAGGGGATCGTCATGTTTTACCAGCCCTCAAGTGCATATCTTCGCTGAGAGCTCCATCCTTCTGTATCTCCAGCTTTGGGATCAGCAGCAGACAGGAGAGGGATTTTCTTTTCTGCCTGGAGATGTCACTCCGCATCCTCTTCTCCAGGTCGTCCAGTCGGCTCATGACTCGATTAAACAGGGCGAGTGACTCTCTCAGCTATCTCAGATGCCGTCCTCATGAGATTTTCTCCTGCGCGTCCTCCAGGACTCGGACTCTTCCTCAGTCTCCTTTTCTTTGGATCAGTTATGAAGAACATTTCTTAGTTTCCGTTGTGTCATAGGCCTCATCAGGTTCTCCACTGGTCCTGTCCCAGGTGGGTTCCCAGATAATACTGCGGAAACACAGAGGAAAGTTTGGTGTCCTCAGTGCGGTAAGTAATATTCCAGGATCTTCTATGACACAATTTCGGTTCTCATGGGAAAGCGCTGGGGTCAGATAGAGTGTATGCGGTTCCCTCTGTGTGACTTTCAGGTTGTTATCAACAGAGAAGCCTCACACATTCAGCAGAGACTTCACAGCAGGGACAGGAGAGTCCACACAGTAAGTGCAGACGATCCTGGTCCTCCTGTGTTCGCTAGAAAACAGTAAAATTCTCCATATCTTCCGAGAGCTAAGTTCCATCATCAGTTGCGGCCCGCATACCTGATGAAACTCTTCTCTACATTCAAGGACAGGACATAACCTCACCGACCCGTCTGTGGTATCCTAGCACACGATCAATACAGACCGGCAGAAGTTGTGCCACATCTCAGATACAGCGATCTGTTAAGTGGGTCAGGACAGATGGAGCCGTCCGCTCCTTCTAGATCAGGAAACAGGACGCCAATGGTGACAGAGAAGCGGTGAAGGAGAAAACTCCACATAAGGAGGTATTACAAGAATTAGAGGGCGGGGTGTCGGTTTTATGCTGACCGGGCAGGGCTTTGAGCGCACAGCTCGGTCACAATAACCTCGTTCTAATGAGACTCTTGTTATTTTCAATTTATATTTTATTTGTTGTGTAATAGATTTAATTTTATCACAAGATTAAACAGTAATTAAGGACCTCACAAAGTCACCAATTTGATGACGAAAACGTTTGTATCTGCTATTAAGAGGCTATAGAATACATTTTTGTCTAATCGTTACTCCTATAAGACCTGAATAGGGTAAAAGTAGTTGTATATGAACTACTGAAAATGAACTAAAAAACAATGGCAACACATTGGATCCTGGATTGTCTCGGGAGAATTCCCAGTCACCCACCAAAGTCTTTTGTACGATCTCAGAAATGTCTTCAACAAAATAGAGGTATTCTGCTTTAGAATTTAGAACTTTACAGAAATGTCGTTTTACTAAAAGGTTTTTAATTTTCCAGGGGACAGCAGTCAACACAGTGAGATCTTGTCACAAGTGCTTCTGTGATCCTCTCTTTCCTGTCGCAGGGGCACCACGTGTGCCTCCGGTGCCCCTCAGCGTTGCGGCAAGCTTCACTTACCTGTTAGGCAAATCCAGCATCGGTGTCCTGCCGAGTCCGGCACACGATGTAACTGTCGTATTCCACCTGGGCACTCTATATAAGTAGCCAAGAAATCATTCCCTTATGGGCCCCACGGATCTTTGCTGCCTCGGCTGTCATGGGTGGATTTTGGCACCACATTTATTTGTTGTTTTTAAACGCAGTCGTTAAAAAACACATGTATTTTGACTGTTTTGTCGATGTTCCAATTATCTGTAATTAAGATAATTGAAAAAAAAAACGGTGATAGAAATCTACACAGGCAGCTGACTCTGCACCCAGTAGACTCTTTGATATCTCCTACAGATATTTCAGCGCGCCGCTTGATTAGCGCGCACCCTTTGTCCAGGAAGCAGCGTCTTCCTGCGCTATGCGCATAGATATCTAGTAGGAGATCAAAGGACTCTTACTGGGGGTGCGAAGTAGCTGCGCCGTGTAGCTCAGTTCCGGTACTCCACGCCCCAGTAGCCATCTTGAGAAAATATATAGTGAAATATAAAGTTTAAAAAGATGCGCGGGGCGTGAGGAGTTAGCCCTTAAAAGGGCGTAACTCATGTACAATAGTTGCACCTACCACCAATCTACTTTACAGGGAGATCTGTGGTGGTAGGGTTCATTTAAGTAAGGGGGGGTGTTATACAAAATATAGAAGAAAAACACGCTCTCATAAGTTAATGAACAGGATGTTTACTAATTCTCTCAAATTTTCACGCATATATACAAGATCTGATACCTCCACCATGAACATACAGTGAAATTAGTACGTGCGATGTGATCTGGAACTTAAATTATAATTAAGAAAAAAACAGAAATGATCTAATGTACTTAATGTGAAAAAAAAATCAGATATATAATATTCAAAATTAGATATTCTGAATTATTGATGTGTTTTGAAAAAACATATAAAACTTTTTTGACAGGTGCAGAGGCTCAAAAGAGATGTAAAATACCAATACAAAATCCTGATTCTGATTTTCACTGGTTCTAGTGTGAAATCAAGTGCTGGATTATCAGACTATGAATTACTGGAGTATCAGATGACAGATTACAGGAATATCACTTAGTATATGTTCTGAAGTACTGACCTTTGCATGATGTATCCCTTTAATATGGAAAATATGATAGTAATAGTAAAGTTTACATGTTGTATCTGAAGCGGCAGGATTTATGTGGCTGTTCTTCTGGTAACGCATGGTCCTTTGACTGGATAAGGTGGTTTATAATAGTCGGGTAGATAATCATTCTCTGCACAAAATAAGCAATGAATAGAAATGACAGACCCGATGGTTGGGTTTGGCCACCTGACCTAGAGACATATTTACGGTATGTAGGCCAATAGACTTGAAAACGCCATTATTTCTCTGGGTGTATTCACTTTGGCTTGTTATTCAACTGATCCATTGTCCGTAGACAAAAAAATATTGAAATATTTTTTTCATGGGGACCGGATCTGGAAGGCAATAGAACTCTATGGGCCGAAAAAAAAAAAACGAATGCAACATCCATTTTTTTCTTTTCACTAATGAGGCTGAAAAAACAGCTGAGTGTTGCAGAGCAAGTTACATCTTCAATGCTGGAGTTTGTTTGTATGTAAACAATGCAAAACACGGGGCGGTCCATACCGAGCACATGTATGTGTTGTGCAAGCGATACAGGCCTAACTCTCTCATTCCATGTGAACACAGCCCAAATGCCAATTTCAGTAAGTTTCTAGTTGAGTTTTATTTCCAAATGACCCTGCTACCTCTCGTAATACGTTTCTCCCAGTTCCTGCCTTCCCCCAAATATCTATAGAACCTTCCATTACACAAATACAGCATGAAGGGGCCCGGTGAAGGTGGTGGTGAAGGTGTGTAGGTGTCTGATGGGGTCACACAGCTCATAGAAGGACAACTCCCCCGCTCATAATCAGACCATCCGAACTCATCACTGGAGGTATTGAGGTAATGGGATTCCTGACCACCATGTCTCACTGAATCATACCAACAATTATTCTTCCATAAACTTCAGGCCTTGTTACTATATCCAATACATGACCGATCCCTTCCTGTCATATACTGGAAACCATCCCCACCACTCCACCACCTGATCTTCTCATCCCACACATCCCCAGTAATGTCGTCCTAGAACTCGGTAATCTCCGGCTGCTCATCACACTGAGGATCCTGGAACTCTCCGAGTGTTTCTGGACGATTCTGCTTCTTGTGTGTCCTGATTGCAGTTTCAGGTCGTCTGATATATGGATATAATTACTAGCTGTGTTTATATCAGTACAAGCTGCGTGGCTCCTCCACATAGATCCGCCTCCTTATACCTGATATTATGTAGAATAGTGGTGTAATGTGTCTGAGATCACAGTCACATCCAGATCATCTACATCTGCGCTGGTTATTCATGTCCCCCTGTGTCTCATCACCTCCCCCCTCCTCGGATCACCACAAGTCACCTGTGTCTGTTCCTGTAACACAGTCGAGATCAGTCATGTTACACAGCTCCTCAATGTGCCTATTTACCTGGAAGCTCGTCCTCTGTATCTCCAGCTTCGGATCAAACAGACGTGAGAGGGGACTTTTCCTTCTCCTGCCTGGAGATTCACTCAGGACCCTCTCTCCAGGTCGTCCAGCCGTCTCCTGATGTCTTAAAACAGGGCTCGTTGACTCTCTCAGCTTCCCAGATGATTTTCTTGGACTTTTCTCCTCTCGCTGAACTCTGACTCTTCCTCAGTGCTCCTCTCTTTGTGATCAGTTTCTGGAGAACATTTGTTAGTTCTTTCTTCTTCTTCTCAGTTGCCTTTTTCAGTGATTCCACCTGATGTGTTCTGTGTTCTTCTGCTAAGCAATATACACAGATACAAGCTGCGTCCTCAGTGCAGTAATATTCCAGGATCTTCTTATGGACAGAACATTTCCTGTTCTCCAGGGAAGTGCTGGGGTAGATAAGACGTGTTCTGGTGATTGCTGTGGACTTTCAGGTGGTTTTACACACAGAGAAGCCTCACAATGTAGACCCAGGAAGATCACAGCAGGTACAGGAGAGTCCACACAGTAAGTGCAGAAGATCCCGGTTTCTCTCGGTGTTGGTGAGTGTTAGTAGTCAGTAAATTCTCCATTATCTTCCGCAGAGCAAGTGCTCATCAGTGCCGGCCTCTCCTGAAAACTCTTCTTACATTCAGGACCGGAATAACCTCCAGACCCGTCCTGTGTATCCAGCACACGATCAATACAGACCCGCAGAGAGTTAGAAGTTGTCCACATTCAGCATTACAGGATCTGATAAGTGGTCAGACAGATGGAGCAGTCCAGCTACCTCTCAGATCAGCGACGCATGGCTGACGGGAGGAGGAGGGACTCAGGCAACTAGAGGACAGGTTTTATGCCTATGTCCACAAGTGGGGCTGAACGACACCAAAATCAGTCACTATTAACCTGTTACGGGGGACACTTTATAATCATTATCTCCTTTCGCTGCTATATTCAATGCTTACATGGTGTAAAGATTTGCTTAGTATTAATAATATTAATATTAATAATTATAAAATTTAAATAATCACAGTTTGGTTCACAGGAAACTTTTTATTCATTTTTTGCAGAGGTTTCACGTCTTTTTGTGAACATCCTTCTCATAAGTACCTGATTAGGGTGAAGACTTGATTGATCAAGGCTCCTTCCAATTGTGATGAAGACTAGGAGATCTATGGCTATCTGTTTGTCAAAGAAACTAATGCTTGAAGAGTAGAAAGTCAAAGATAAGAAACCTATTATTATAAAAGAATTACATGATTTACCATGGATACATTCTGTTGTTTACAATTGGAAGGAGCCTTGATCAATCAAGTCTTCACCCTAATCAGGTACTTTATGAGAAGAGGTTACAAAAAGACAGTGAAACCTCTTCAAAAAATGAATATAAAAGTTTCTGTGAACCAAACTGGTGATTATTTAAGGCTCTTTTATAATTATTAATATTAATATTATTAATTACTAAGCAAATCTTTACACCATGTAAGCATTGAATACAAATCTTTACACCATGTAAGCATTGAATATGCAGCAGAAAGGAGATATGATTATAAAGTGTCCCCTAACAGGTTAATAGTGACTGATTTTGTGTCGTTCAGCCCCACCTTGTGGACATAGGCATAAAAACCTGTCCTCTAGTTCCTGAGAGTCTCCTCCTCCTCCGTCAGCCATGGCGTCTGCTGATCTGAGAGAGGAGCTGGACTGCTCCACATCATAACCTAAGAAATCATCAGCTGCTTAAAGAACCTATTGGTGCGTGATTCAGGCAGGGTTATATTTCAGATAGAAGGCGAGGTTATATTGATGGATCCTTTGACTTAGATCACATGGTGGGTATCGGCTGGTGTAGCTACCTGGTGATGCCTCTCTGGGGGCCTGTATACTGGAGATGATGACTGATCTTTTTCCTGTCATGGCTGTAAAATGGCCACTTTCTTATAAACTTTATAGAAATTTATATTAATCCTTTACGACTTATCTGCTTCGAGAATTCCATTACATTTCCAATTTCTTTGCTTAAAATTCTGTGCGTTTAATGAATGAGATGTATATACACGACACATTATGGACATTCTGTTTACCTACTCACTCATACACTTACCATCCTATGTCCTATAATCAGTCAGGTAGAGTTCTCTTCCACCGGCAGATGTCTTCACCTCGCCCACAACGGACGCCATGGACTCAGGGGCACAAGTATCAGCTGAATTTTCGGGGCCTTTGGCAGTAGACAGCAGGGGTACCCTGGCCCTGTAAGCTACAGCACATACTTACGCACCCATAACCATTAGCTTACACAAGGCTGTTACAGCAGAGAACCCAAAAACCTGGTAGGAGTGTCCAATCCATATGTCCCCTGCTTTTAGCGCTCATACATCATCTTTAACAATATGCTGCGTCACACATTTCGGGGCTCCTGCAGACAAATTTGATGAACCCTTCAATCCCAGTGCAAACGACAGTTTACCAGCATCCGCCATATTACAATCATAAACACACCCTAGAACATGATGGCGAACTTTTAGCAGCCGAGTGCCCAAACTCTGCAACCCCAACACCCCCTTATTTATTGCGAGGTGCCAACCAAAAATGAAAGCAGTAAGTTACTGCCCCCTTTTTTCAACAACTTTTGTCATTATTGGCCTCCTGAGGACAGTGGAAAATTTGCATAATTGTATCTTCTTTCCTGTGTCCTCTGTACACAGAGAATCGTGGGGCCAGCAGAAGGTCTCTCCAAAGATAATTCGCCCTGTCTACTCATCTCCCTCTTCCCTCAAATTGCCAAGTAGAGAGTAAGTATCACTTTAAAAATGACTGAAAGCAGCATCTATCTTTTAAGTTGCTTGGAACTGAGGAAGATTCTTTGAGTCCTGTTTGGTGTGGCCGGTGCGTTGCCCTGGTTGCCCACAGAAGTGCTCTCATTGCCCCTCTGGCACCCGTGTCCATAGGTTCGCCACCACTGCCCTAGAAGGTCATCCAGTGACCATACTACTGATCACTACTGATGAGACACTGGTAGAAGTGACATTTACACTTTTTGCTGTTCGCGTTCAGTACAAACACAATAACTTCTCCGGCTTAGATTTATTGCTGCTATATTTTGCCATAGATGTCTTTATCCGTCTGGCATCTCCACACTGCGCCCCTAAAAATATACCAGTCAATTACATGTGAAATCTGCCTGAGTAATATTAATAACTCCAAAATGATGAGCTCCCCCCAACTGGCCCCCTACATGAATAATTTGTAATAAATATTATTCATTTGAAAGTTTATATTACTACTATACACAATGCACTTACATACACCAGAGAAAGAAGGTGAACCCTCGGTGGACCTGAGCGGGGAAGCGACGATCGGCGCACAATCGTATTAATCGCGGCACAATGCATTCCGGTCGGACAATGCCTTTCCGTGAACGCAACAGGATGGGTGTAAGTAATGTGCCGCATTATGTATGATATCTCACAAGGCAGAGTAACATCACCGGTGGATTTCCACTTGAGTAAAGACTGGATGTTCTATACAATAGTTGCGATGACATAAAACCGTCTGACGGTCCCCTACTAAATTGCAGTTATACAATACTATGTCCCAGGAGCTAGTGGTTTCTTAAAAACCAAGATTAATTGATTGATTAGTGTGGTATAAACATAGACATACCCAGCATCTGTGTACTTTTACTGTAAGTCTCATAACCCGTAACAGGCTGAATATGTTATAGAATACATAGCCTGTTTAACCGGATACCAACACATAAGATGCTAAATCTATAAGTATTAAAAAAAATCAACTCTATCTCACCCATCCAACTTCTTCGCCCCAGGCTCCGTCTTCTGTCTCTGCTCTTCCTGCCCTTGTTCATACACTATAACGTCACATGGCTGCGACACACACTGCGTTCAAATGTACTGTACAGGCAGGAAAAGGAGAAGAGCTGCGGAGGAAGAAGGCCAGAGGTGTTATGAGTTTTTGAAGTTAAAGCTATTTGACCTCTTTCTGGCAGTTGAAGGACCACATCTTCATGTAGGACCTTGGCTTTGGGTGGCATGGGTCCCTCGAAGACGAACGCCTTGTTCGCCTTGAAGATCCTACATTGGGGCAAGGGGGTAATTCGCAGATACAGACTCGCCTCATTGCCTCCCGGTTCCTCCGTGTCGCGTCCCTGGCTGTATGTTAAAACGAGGGTGCCCATAGTGGTTATGGTGCGTGGTGGACAGAATGGCACAGGACGCAGTGGGAAATGGTTTTTAACAGGGGGCACATTTACTGGGACTGCGCCAGGTTTTTGTGTTGGACTTTGGCACTTTCTTTAAGAAGTGCCTGCACCACTATGTGTCGCACAACAAACCTTTTGTGTCGTGGCTGTACTATTCTCCTGCACTAACGCAATGGAAACCCTTAAGGGATACATACGTCAGGTTTTTATCAAACAACAGTGCTCGCATTAACAAGAAAAAGCCCACATGCTACGGACAGGAACTGGAGCGGGTCGCCTCTTTGCGAGCTAAGACACAAACAAGCTCTATCCACCCCCATTCTACTGACCTCCAGGTGGCTAGCTACCGGGTTTAACGCCTACTAAGAAAGCCTATGGCAGAATGTTGCAAGTGTTGTCGTAGCAAATTTTATGAGTACGACCGCAAAACCCTCAGCGTCGCATAGCACAGCTTTTATTTCCCAGCAGAAAAATCCACCAGAATAAAGTGGTCAATAACCACCTCAAGATAGTGGACACCTTTCTCTAATTCTATACAGTCGCTTTACAACATACCCACTGAATCCCAAGACCCGACCCCTGGTCACTCTCCTCCTACCCCCTATTCACCATTCACCACCCCACTGGTAAACTTCATAGCTAATTTGTAGGAGCTGTCACCTGCCCCATCGGAATTTGCTCAGGGGTCAGGAACTACAAGCGGTAAAAATCCAGACAGATTCGATGCAAATCTTTGACACTTTCTTGCAAAACTGAACCCCAATACTTTTTAGGTCTTTATTCAGTCTCCCCGACTGTTCCTTCTTGGCACAATCCACATCTGCCATGTTGTTGTCATTCCCACTCTGGTAAAAGACCCCAATTGTGTTCCACCAACTGCCGTCCCTCTCTCTACTTAATTTAGACCTAAAAGATTTTTGCAAAGCTCCTAGCTAAAACACTCAACCCCCCTATTACGTGCCCTCTCAACAGGCACCAGGTGGGATTTGTGCCAGCAGAGACGGCCGAGAAAACATTCAAAAACCCGACATAATGCAGTATCCCAATCACACCAAAACCCTACAATGATTCTCTCCCTAGATTGCCGAAAAAGCGTTCGATAGAATATCTTGGCTCCCCTTAGATAGACCCTCTCCAACATAGGTTTAGAGGCCCGAACTTCACAGCCCAACCCATCCTCTCCCTCTCTATCGCACCATCCCTCTGCCACTCTTAAATTAATGGCAGCCTCACTGATTTGTTCCCATCCACAATGGCTCCCTCCAAGGTTGCCCCTCTATCCCCACTCGTATACGTTTTGGTGATGGAGCACCTCCTGGCAGCGAATCGGACACACCCGACATTAGGGGTCCAGATTGCCAGGAACGGGTTACAATGTTTCAGCCTTTTGCGACAAACCTACTGGTCTACCTACGACCCCCACTCTTTCCCTACCCCTCTAATGACTGAGCTGGACAAGATTGGCCGTTGGTTTGAACTTCAAGGTCAACATGACCAAATCTGAAGCCCTCAATGCTCACTCCTTCTCTGCCGACCTGCCTCCTCTGATGTCAGATTTCTTTTCGTTTGGCCGCAAAGTGGCATTAAATACCTAGGATCAAAACTTGCAAAGACTTATCCAAGCTAATCAGTGACAATGCTCCTCTATTGACCAATTTGAGACAATCTAGCCTCCCGGAAAAAAGAGAATTTTCCGTGGTTCGGGCACTTAACATCCTCAATGAAGCCCTGTTGCCACGACGCTCTATCTTGTACAGGCCATCCTGATCTTCATACCCCTCTCCTTCTGGAAGAAGGTCTAAATGCTTCGAGTCCTTCATCTCGTCCACCGGTCACCCCAGGATCATGATTGCCCCAAAGACTGGGTGGAATTGAGATACCAGACTGTTCGCTTCTACTAGTTTATCAGCAGTCCTATTCCCCGGGTCCTTGACCTTTTTCCATGGTAAGACCTCTAAACGTGGGTAGGGCTGGCACAGGAGATCTCGCCCAAGACCTCATGACTCTCCCTTGGACGCACACCTCTCCTCCCTTGACCCTGTTCCCTCTCCTTCACCATGCCCACACTACTCCGACCTTAAGAGGACGGACCAACCTCTCCCTACTAGACCCAAACGAACTCCTTTATTATGTGACATAATATCAGGTATAAGGAGCGGGATCTATGTGGAGGAGCCCGCCAGCTTGTTACTGGATATAAACACAGCTAGTAATTATATCCATATATCAGACGACCTGAAAACTGCAATCAGGACACACAAGAAGCAGAATCGTCCAGAAACATCGGAGAGATTCCAGGATCCTCAGGTGATGAGCAGCCGGAGATTTACCTCAGGACGACATTACTGGGATGTGGGGATGAGAAGATCAGGGTGGTGGAGTGTGGGGATGTGTTATCCCAGTATAGACAGGAGGGGAGATCGGTCATGTATTGGATATAGTAACAAGGCCTGGAGTTTATGGAAGAATAATTGTTGGTATGATTCAGTGAGACATGGTGGTCAGGAAATCCCATTACCTCACAATACCTCCAGTGATAGAGTTCGGATGTGTCTGGATTATGAGGCGGGGGAGTTGTCCTTCTATGAGCTGTGTGACCCCATCAGACACTTACACACCTTCACCACCACCTTCACCGGGCCCCTTCATGCTGTATTTTGTGTAATGGAAGGTTCTATAAAGATATTGGGGGAAGGCAGGAACTGGGAGAAACGTATTTAACGAGAGGTAAGCAGGTCAATTTGGAAGATACAAACTCAACTAGAAACTTACTGAAATTGAGCATTTGGGCTGTGTTCACATGGAATGAGGAGAGTTAGGCCTGATCGCATATGCAACAAACGCATGTGATCGGTAATGGACGCCCCATGTTTTGCATTGTTTACATACAAACAAAACTCCGAGCATTGAAGATGTAACATTGCTCTGCAAACATCAGCTGTTTTTTCAGCCTCATTAGTGAAAGAAAAAAATGGATGTTGCATTCGTTTTTTTTTCGGACCCATAGAGTTCTATTGCCTTCCGAGATCCGGTCCCATGAAAAAAATATTTCATATTTTTTTTGTACGGACAATGGATCAGTGAAAATACAAGCCAAAGTGAATACACCCAGAGAAATAAATGGCGGTTCAAGTCTATTTGGCCTACAATACAGTAATATGTCTAGGTCAGGTGGCCAAACCCAACCATCGGGTCTGGTCATTTCTATTCATTGCTTATTTTGTGCTAGAGAATGATATCATCCCGACTATTATAACCACCTGATCCAGTCAAAGGACATTCGTTACCAGAAGAACAGCCCACATAAATCCTGCCGCTTCAGATACAACATGTAAACTTTACTATTACTTCATATATTTCCATATTAAAGGGATAAGTCATATGCAAAAGGTCAGTAATTAGAACATATACAGTGATATTCCTGTAATCTGTCATCTGATACTCCAGTAATTCTGATAATCCAGCACTTGATTTCACCATAGAACCAGTGAAAAATCAGGACCAGATTTTGTATTGGTATTTTATCATCTTTGAGCCTCTGCACCCTGTCAATAAAGTTTATATAGTTTTCTAAAACAGCACAATAATTCAGAATATCTGATTTTTGACTTTATATATTTCTTAGTTCTTCAATATTTGGGTAAATTAGATCATTTCTGTTTTTTTCTTAATTATAATTAAGTCCAGATCACATAGCACGTAACTTAATTCACTGTATTTCAGGTGGAGGGTATCAGATCTTTGTATGGATATGCTGAAAATTTGAGAGAATTAGTAAACATCCATGTATGTAACTTATGAGAGCTGTGTCTTTCTTCTATATTATTGTATACCCCCCATTACTTAAATGAACCCTACCACCACAGATCTACCTATTAAGGTAGATTGGGTGGTAGGTGCATCTATTGGACATGAAGATAGCCCTTTTAAGGGCTAATCCTCACGTCCCCGCAATCTTTTTATAACTTTTATTTCACTATAATTTTCTAAAGAGGCTACTGGGGCATGGAGTAGCCAGAACTGAGTAGAGTAGAGTCTTTGATCCTCCTAACAGATATGTTTGCGCATGCGCAGAACGCCGGCTTCCCGGACAAGGGTCATCATAGCTGCGCGCCGAAATTATCCGGTAGGAGGATCAAAGAGGCTACTGGGGTGCATGTAGCTGCGCCTTGTAGCCTCAGCTCCGGCTACTCCACGCCCCAGTAGCCTTTTTAGAAAATTAGCATATTATGGAAATAAAAGTTATTAAAAGATTGCAGTGACATGAGGATTAGCCCTTAAAAGGGCTATCCTCAAGTCCAATAGATGCACCTACCACCCGATTTACCTTAATAGGTAAATCCGTGGTGGTAGGTTTCCTTTAACTTAGAGCTGGAGCTTTCACACTAAGTTCCGTGTAAAAACCGTGCAAAATCCAACAGAAAAATGCCGCATGACCCTTGGTAAATGTGGCCCATTGTCTCCTTCACGAAATTTTACAAATCAATTTCTGTACCAGCAGTCTATAAGATCTGTCAGGATCAGTGGTAGTGGTCCCTCTGTACCACCACGGACGATGACGGAAGCCGATACCTGGGAGCAGAGTCTAAGTGGCACCCGATTTTCACCAGAGCCCGCCGCAAAGCGTGTTGGACTTGCTGAAGCGTGGTACCACCAGGTTACTCCACAGGCGTGACTTTGTCCGCGGTGGCGGCCAAGGCGAAGTGCAGAGTCGTAGAGCAGAATCGTAGTCAGGGACAGGCAGGAGGTCAGGACAGGGAGTAGGGGATCAGAGTCAGGGACGTAGCATTAGGTCAGGGAAGGTGGCAAAGGAGCGTAGTCAGGGACAGAACCGGGGTCACAACAGTGTGAGGGTCGAGATAATGATTATATGTTTATAATGATTACATGCTTTATGATTGTATACATGTAAACTCTGCAGTATATATATGTATATATATATCTTTGTACTCCGCATATTATGACATACAGAGCTTTTCCCTTAGACCAGTTTTAACCAGATATATAGCTTTGTCAGCGAAACTCAAGTCTTATGATCAAAAGCAGATGTTTCTTAAGAATAGCACCGGCATCCGGACCAACGGTCGATTTCCTGTAGACAACGATGATTGGAAATTCCCATGGCATAATAACTGAAACATAGTTTTGAGGACCAATCTGCAGGGGTCGGAGGCCAGACATATATGCTTAGTTATCACCAATTGTAATGATTTTAATGTGTGTAAACACGCCTCTTTGTATGAATATAAAAAGTTGTGCATCAGGAAATAAAAGTTAGTTCAGTTCTGTTTCTACATGGCGAGATAAGAGCATGTGCTAAGACTGAAACAGAACTTGTGTCTGTCTTTTTCTTACTATGTGCACACATGCTTCACTAATTCGGGGTGTCTGAGAGAAGAGGATATTGTCGATTATGACCCCGACAATTTGGCCAAACAATCACAGAGCATTGGAAGAAGCTTTTCACTAAGGGTGGTGGCACATGTGGCGTTTTGGACCTGTTTTTGGTCTGTTTTTATGCGGTCCATTAAAAAACGCATGCGGTTTTTGAAAACGCATGGGGCTTTCTACCGTTTTTTTTCAATTATCTTAATTAAGATAATTGGAAAACGGACAAAAACTGTCAAAAAATACATGTGTTTTTTAACGGACTGCTTAAAAACGACCTAAAAATGTGTGCCACCACCCTAAAGCACGAGGCACAAAGATCCTGTGGGGCATAAGGGAAGAGGCTGTCTACTTATTAGATTGCCAGGTGGCTAACGACCGTTAACGGCGTGTGCCGGATCGCAGGACACAGTGCTGGATTGCGGACAGGTAAGTGAGCTTGCCGCAACGCTGAGGGGGCACACGGAGGCACACGGGTGCCCCTGCAACCCGAAAGGGGGGTCACAGGAGCACTTGTGACAAGATCTCTCTGTTTGACTGCTGTCCCTGGAAAATTAAAAACCTTTTAGTAACAACTTTAGAGGAGCGATAGGGCGAGGCAAGTAATAAGCTTGAGTCAGCTAGTATGCGCGAGTACTCGTTATTCGAGACGCACGTTTTCCTGCTGCTCGATGTGCTCGTCTCGAATAACGCAGCCCCATGAAGTATATGGAGACATCGAGCATTTTTCACAGGGGACCAAGGTCTGCACAGGGAGCTGTGGACCGCAAACACCTGGGAACCTGTCATAAAGAGGGAGGGTTGGTGAGGAGCTGTGGAAATGACTGATCCACGACTGTGTTACAGGAACCAGACACAGGTGGACTGTGTGTGATCCTGAGGAGGGGGGTGATGAGGACCAGGGGACATGAAACCAGAGCCATGATGTAGATGATTGGATGTGACTGTGATCTCAGACACATACACACATTATGTGACATAATATCACCCCCCCCCCCCCCCCCCCCCCCCCCCCCCCCCCCCCCCCCCCCCCCCCCCTCCCCCCCCCCCCCCTGGTATAACGGAGCGGGATCTATGTGGAGGAGCCCGCCAGATTGTCTACTGGAATAAACACAGCTAGTAATTATATCATATATCAGACGACCTGAAAAACTGCAATTTCATGGACACACAAGACGCAAATCTCCAGAAAACATCGGGAGATTCCAGGATCCTCAGGTGATGAGCAGCCGGAGATTACCTAGACGACATTACTGGGATGTGGCGGATGAGAAGATCAGGGTGGTGGAGTGTGGGGATGTGTTATCCCAGTAAGACAGGAGGGAGATCGGTCATGTATTGGAGGATAGTAAACAAGGCCTGGAGTTTATGGAAGAATAATTGTTGGTATGATTCAGTGAGAATGGTGGTCAGGAAATCCCATTACCTCACAATACCTCCAGTGATAGAGTTCGGATGTGTCTGGATTAGAGCGGGGGAGTTGTCCTTCTATGAGCTGTGTGACCCCAAGACACACACACCTTCACCACCACCTTCACCGGGCCCCTTCATGCTGTATTTGTGTAATGGAAGGTTCTATAAAGATATTGGGGGAAGGCGGAAAAACTGGGAGAAACGTATTTACGAGAGGTAAGCAGGTCAATTTGGAAGATACAAAACTCAACTAGAAACTTACTGAAATTGGGCATTGGGCTGTGTTCACATGGAATGGAGGAGAGTTGGCCTGATCGCATATGCAAAAAAATACATGTGATCGGTAATGGACGCCCCGTGTTTTGATTGTTACATACAAACAAAACTCCGAGCATTGAAGAGAACATTGCTCTTGCAAACATCAGCTGTTTTTTCAGCCTCATTAGTGAAAGAAAAAAAGGATGTTGCATTCGTTTTTTTTCGGACCATAGAGTTCTATTGCCTCCGAGATCCGGTCCCATGAAAAAAATATTAATATTTTTTTTCTACGGACAATGGATCAGTGAAAATACAAGCCAAGTGATATACCCCCAGAGAAATAAATGGCGGTTCAAGCTAATTGGCTACAATACAGTAATAGGTAGGTCAGGTGGCCAAACCCAACACATCGGGTTGGTCATTTCTAGTCATGGATTATTTGTGCTAGAGGGAAGGATATCATCCGACTATTATAACCACTGATCCAGTCAAAGGACATTCGTTACCAGAAGAACAGCCCACAATAAATCCTGCCGCTTCAGATACAACATGTAAACTTTACTATACTATTCATATCTTTCCATACTAAAGGATAAGTTCATATGCAAAAGGTCAGATTAGAACATATACAGTGATCTTCCTGTAATCTGTCATCTGATACTCCAGTAATTCTGATAATCCAGCACTTGATTTCCCATAGACCGTGAAAAATCAGGAATAGATTTTGTATTGGTATTTTATCATCTTGAGCCTCTGCACCCTGTCAAGAAAGTTTATATAGTTTTTCAAAAACAGCACAATAATTCAGAATATATGATTTTTAATATTATAATATCTGATTTTGTCAACATTAAGTAAATTAGATCATTTCTGTTTTTTTCTTAATATAACTTAAGTCCCCAGATCACATTGCCGTAACTTAATTCACTGTATTTCAGGTGGACGGGTATCGATCTTTGTATGATATGACTAAAATTGAGACGAATTAGTCAACATCAGTATGTAACTTTATGAGAGCTGTGTTTTTCTTCTATTGATTTGTTGTTTTGTATTTGTTGTGTTGAGTTTTTGATTGGTTTCAGGGCATGGCGGGGGTGAGTGGGTTTTTATTTTTTCGGATTGATGGGAGGGGAGTTGAGGGTTTGCTGTGAGATGGTGTCGGACTTTTGTATCTGGTATCCGGTTTGCTTGTGGTGACGACCTATTAAGGTAGATTGGGTGGTAGGTGCATCTATTGGACATGAAGTTAGCCCTTTTAAGGGCTAATCCTCACGTCCCCGCAATCTTTTTATAACTTTTATTTCACTATAATTTTCTAAAGAGGCTACTGGGGCGTGGAGTAGCCGGAACTGAAGCTACACGGCGCAGCTACTCCGCACCCCAGTAGAGTCTTTGATCCTCCTACTAGATATCTATGCGCATGCGCAGAACGCTGGCTTCCTGGACAAGGGTGCGCAGCTCATCATAGCTGCGCGCTGAAAATATCTGGTAGGAGGATCAAAGAGGCTACTGGGGTGCAGAGTAGCTGCGCTGTGTAGATTTCTACCGTTTTTTTTTCAATTATCTTAATTAAGATAATTGGAAAACGGACAAAAACAGTCAAAAAATACATGTGTTTTTTAACGGACTGCTTAAAAACAACCTAAAAATGTGTGCCACCACCCTAAAGCACGAGGCACAAAGATCCTGTGGGGCATAAGGGAAGAGGCTGGCTACTTATTAGATTGCCAGGTGGATAACGACAGTTAACAGCGTGTGCCGGATCGCAGGACACAGTGCTGGATTGCGAACAGGTAAGTGAGCTTGCCGCAACGCTGAGGGGGCACACGGAGGCACACGGGTGCCCCTGCGACAGGAAAGAGGGATCACAGAAGCACTTGTGACAAGATCTCTCTGTTTGACTGCTGTCCCTGGAAAATTAAAAACCTTTTAGTAAAAACACATTTCTGTAAAGTTCTAAATTCTAAAGCAGATACCTCTATTTTGTTGAAGACATTTCTGAGATCGTACAAAAGATCTTTGGTGGGTCAGACTGGAATTCTCCCGAGACCAATCCAGGATCCAATTGTTGCCATTGTTTTTAGTTCATTTCAGAGTTCATATATCAACTTTTTTACCCTATTCAGGTCTTATAGGAGAAGATTAGACAAAAATGTACTATAGCCTCTTTAAATAGCAGATACAAACGTTTCTGTGCATCAAATTGGTGACTTTGTGAGGTCTTAATGTACTTTTATCTTGTGTAAAAATTAAATATATTACACAACAGATAAAATATATGAAAATAACAAGAGTCCATTAAGAGGTTAATAGTGACCGAGCTTGTGCTGCTCAACCCTGCCCTGTAGACATAAAGAACCCGCCCTCTAATTCTTGTACATCCGTTATGTGGAGTTTTCCCTCACTTTCTCTGTCAGCCATGGCGTCTGCTGATCTGAGAGAGGAGCTGGACTGCTCCATCTGTCTGACCACTTATACCGATCCTGTAATGCTGAGATGTGGACACAACTTCTGCCGGGTCTGTATTGATCGTGTGCTGGATACACAGGACGGTCTGGAGGTTATTCCTGTCCTGAATGTGAGAAGAGTTTCAGGAGCGGCCGCACTGAGAGGACTTAGCTCTGGCGAGATGATGGAATTTACTGCTTTTGACTCATGGAACACACGAGAGAAACCGGATCCTTCTGCACTTACTGTGTGGACTCTCCTGTACCTGCTGTGAGTCCTGTCTGATGTGTGAGGCTTCTCGTGTGTGATAAACACCTGAAAGTCCACAGCAGTACCAAACTCGCGTCTTATCTGACCCGCAGCTTCCTGGAGAACGGAAAGTTCGTCCATAAGAAGATCCTGGAATATACTGCACTGATACAATCGCTGTGTGTCCTGCAGATTATCTGGGACCCACTGGACATCCAGGTGAAAACTGAATAGGCCTAGACAGAAGAAGGAAACTAAAATTCTTCCGAACTGATCACAAGAGAAGAGACTGAGGGAAGAGTCCAGAGTCTGCGAGAGCAGGAGAAAGTAGACTCACAAGACGAGCACTTGGATGAGTGAGAGAGTCACTGCCCTGTTTATAGACATCAGGAACGACTGGACGACCTGGAGAAGAGGATGCTGAGTGACATCTCCAGGCAGGAAAGAAAAGTCCCTCTCACTGTCTCTCTGATCCAGAAGTGGAGATACAGAAGGACGAGCTGTCCAGGAAGATGAGGCACATTGAGGAGCTGTTTAACATGACTGATCACTGACTGTGTTACAGGAACCAGACACAGTGACTTGTGTGATCCTGAGGAGGGGGGAGTGAGAGACAGGGGAACATGAATAACCAGCCGCCATGATGTAGATGGTCTGGATGTGACTGTGATCTCAGACACAATGTACACACATTATGTGAATAATATCAGGTTATAAGGTAAGCTGGATCTATGTGGAGGGTCCTGCAGACATATTACTGGATGTAAACACGGCTAATAATGATCTCCATATATCAGACGACCTGAAAACTGCAAAAAAGACACAAATAGAGCAGAATCGTCAAAAAACAGCAGAGAGATTCCGGTATCCTCAAGTGATGAGCAGCCGGGGATTTACCTCAGGACGACATTACTGGGATGTGGAGGGCAGTAGATCAGGGTGGTGGAGGGTCGGGATGTGTTATCCCAGTATAGACAGGAAGGGAGATCAGTCATGTATTGGAGATAATAACAAGTCCTGGGCTCTGTTCTGGTCTAATAATGAGTATTCAGTGATATATGACAAGAAAATAACCACACTAACTTGTAATATTTCCAAATATAAATTCCGGATCTGTCTGGATTATGAGGCGGGGGAGTTGTCCTTCTATGAGCTGTGTGACCCCATCAGACACTTACACACCTTCACCACCACCTTCACCGAGCCCCTTCATGCTGTATTATGTGTATTAACATATTCTTATAACAGCTTTATAAAGATACTAGCTGTAGCTCCTGACATTGCCCGGGATAGTAAATAACTGCTCTTAGCTACAACAAAATAGAATAGGTTAAAAAAAACTGTCACTGACCGTCCCTTTTGTATAAACTTTTTTGACAGTCTTTTCCAGTGACTGTCCGGCTCTGACACTCTCATTCTAGTGACTATCTGTCTGACACTCTCATTTCAGCGACTGTCTGCCTCTGACACTCTCATTCTAGTGACTATCTGTCTGACACTGACACTCTCATTCTAGTGACTATCTGTCTGACACTCTCTGTCTGACACTCTCATTTCAGCGACTGTCTGCCTCTGACACTCTCATTCCAGCGACTGTCTCTATCTGACACTCTCATTCCAGCGACTGTGTCTGTCTCTGACACTTTCAATCCAACGACTGTGTCTATCTCTGACACTCTCATTCCAGCGACTGTCTGTTTCTGACACTCTAATTCCAGCGACTGACTGTCTATGACACTCTCATTCCAGTGACTGTCTGTCTATGACACTCTCATTCCAGTGACTGTCTGTCTCTGACACTCTCATTCCAGCGACTGTCTGTCTCTGACTCTTTCATTCCAGTGACTATCTGTCTCTGACACTCTCATTCCAGTGACTGTCTCTGTCTCTGATACTCTAATTCCAGTCACTGTCTCTGTCTCCGTCTGTCACTTTGTCTATGTGGAGATTTATCAGAAGTGTCTGAGAGCAGAACTGCTCTAGTTGCCCATGGCAACCAATCAGAGCTCAAGTTTCATTTTCCCACAGATGTTTATAAAATTACAGCTGATCTCTGATTGGTTTCCATGGGCAGATGGAACAGTTTTACCTCAGACATTTCTGATAATTCTCCCCCTATCTCTGTACTCCTATCCATCTTACCTCACACATAAGTTGTCTTCTACTCACAGCTCAGAGCTCATATGAATGACCTGTGTTGTAAACGCGACTGTACAGATTCCTTTAGCGGACATACATACATACACACACACATACATCCAGCGTTATATATATATATATATACTGGCTGCAGATCCCGGTGTTGCCCGGGATAGAAAATAACTGCACTTAGTTATAACAAAATAGAATTGGTTAACAAAAAAATAATATATATCTTTCTATACATCTATCTCTCCATGTGTGTCACTCGCTCTCTATGCAGTCTCTTAGTGACTCTCCCTGTCTCTCACGCACACTCACTGGCTGTGTCTCTGTCACTCACTCTCCCTATCTGTCTCTCACTCACACTCACTGGCTTTCTCTCTGTTAGTCACTCACTCATTCGCCCTGCCTGTCTCACTCTCTCCGCCTGTCTCCCTGCACTCATTCTCCCCGCCTGTCTCTGTCACTCACTCTACCTATCTGTTTTTCACTCACACTCACTGGCTGTCTCTCTGTTAGTCACTCACTCATTCGCCCTGTCTGTCTCACTCTCCCCGCCTGTCTCTGTCACTCACTCTACCTATCTGTTTTTCACTCACACTCACTGGCTGTCTCTCTGTTAGTCACTCACTCACCCTGCCTGTCTCACTCTCCCCGCCTGTCTCTGTCACTCACTCTACCTCACACATAAGATGTATTATACTCATTGCCTACAGTAACCAATCAATGCTCAGAGCTCATATTAATGACCTGTGGTAAAATAGAAGCTGAGCTTTGATTGATTGCTTATTGCCACAGCAGACAATGGCTCCTGTATATGGTGGTTATCATATTACTTCACATCTTACCTCACACCTAAGACTGCGTTCACACGTTGCATTTTGTTAATGCATGCATTTTCAAACGCATCACAACAGTTGAGAAGAGGAGATTTGCCTTATTACATTGCTGTCAACATTGTGTTTACAAATATGTGTTAACGCAACGTTAACATTTATGCTAACATTTTCTTAACACACCACGTATGTGTTAACACTTTGTTAAAATATGTGTTAACATCTCGTTAAGGCTTGCATTTTGTAAATGCAATGTTGACAATGTAATTAGGCAAATCTCTTCTTCTCAGCTGTTGTGACGCGTTTGAAAACGCATGCTTTAATGCAAACAAAACGCAATGTGTGAACACAGCCTAAGCTGTATTATATTAATTGCCTCTAGTAACCTATCACAGCTCAGAGCTCATATTAATGACTTGTGGCAGAACAGCAACCAATCAGGGCTCAGCTTTCAACTGCCACAGCAGCAGACAGTGGCTCCTGTATATGGTGGTTATCATAATACCCCATATTACCACACCTCTTACCTGACACATAAGCTGCATTACACTCATTGCCTATAGTAACCAATAGCAGCTCAGAGCTCATATCAATGACCTGTGGCAGAATAGAAGCTGAGCTGTGGTTGGTTTATTATTGCCACAGCAGACAATGGATCCTGTTTATGTGGTTATCATATTACCTCACATATTACTTCACATTTTACCTCACCCCTATGCTGTGTTATATTCATTGCCTATAGAAACCAATCACAGCTCAGAGCTCATATTAATGACCTGTGACAGAACAGCAACCAATCACGGCTCAGCTTCCAACTGCCACAGCAGCAGCAGCAGACAATGGCTCCTGTATATGGTGGTTAATAAGTGGATTTTGGAAAGCGTGGGGGGGTGAAAATGTAGGCTCAAAACGTTCCCTGAGTCACAGAGAGCGGCTGTGCAAGATTTGGTGACTGTAAACGTGACGGTGCTTATATATTAGATTGGGGAGAAGCCGAAACTGTTAGTAACCATCATGACCTCAAATATTAAAGGCCTGACATAAACCAGGTGTTAATTGAGGTACGGACTGATTATCATTAACATAACTGCCTTTTTTTTCAGTGCACCTTTAATACATAACGTGTGACACACTTCTGTGGAGACGCTGTATGAAATGTGGCACAAATTATGTAAAATGCCCTTTTAAGGGCACATTTTTTCTGTTTTGTCGGACACAGAGCAGCCATGACACAAAACTGGTGCAGACACTTTCTAAACACATGTACAAGATCTAAAGACGTTCTGTGCAAAGTGAGACAGAAAACTGGCGCATCCAGTTTAATATATCTGGGCCTTTGGGTTTCACAGTAATTGTACTGACCCACAAAGTTAGCAGTATTCAGTATGGTGAGAGGTGCGAGCAGGAGATCCTGTATTAGTAATTTTACGGTATAAGTGTTTTTAATGTCTGTTTTTCATTAGACTGTTAATTTATACACATGTGCCTTATATTTTACCTTATAAGGTCGTAAAATTTCCTTAACATTTACTTGGAGTTAATAAAGTTCTATTTTTTTAAATTTAATTTAATTTCGTTTTTTCAATATTGGATTTTTTTTCATAATTAGGCCTCATTTAGTTGGCCGTAATTGTGGCCTAGCACTACAGCTAGCACTACTTTCAGTGCTGGGGTCCTGGGCTCAAGTCCCATCCAAGTCAACATCTGCATAGAGTTTGTATGTTCTCTCCGTGTTTGCGTGGGTTTTCCTCCAGGTTCTCCGGTTTCCTCCCACACTCCAAAACATACTGGTAGGTTGATTAGATTGTGAGCCCCACACGGACAGGAATCTCTGTGTGCTACAGGTGCATCATTAGGTCAAAAGATCCGAGCCCCAGTTGGGGGGCATTACTGTGGGGGACATTACTATCCATGAGTTAGGGGAAGGCTATAAGTGAATTAAGTGCTATTTCTGAATGTGAGGGGCTATTCCTACATATGGGGCTATTACTAACTGTGAGGGGGCCATTACTGAATGTGAGTGCTAGTAGTAAATATGGCGGCTAATAGTGAGAGTGGGGGCTTTTATAAAATGTGGGGGCTATTAATGAATGTGTGGGGGGCTATTAGTGAGTGTGGGGGGCCTATTACAAAATGTTGGGGCTAATTGTGAGGGGGATCATAGCTAATGTGTGTGTGTGGGGGGGTTATTACAAAATGTGAGGGCTATTAGTGATGGGACTGCTGCTGAATGTGTGTGTATTGGGGGGGCTAATAGTGAGTGTGGATTGTTGTTAATGAGTTTTTGGGGCCTATTACAAAATGTGGGGGCTATTAGTGTGAAGGCTATTACTGAATGTGGGGGTTATTAGTGAATGTGAGGAGGCTATTAGTTAATGTAAGGTGGTTATTAGTGAATGGGAGGGGGGTAAAAAGTGAGTGTGGGGGGCTATTAATGAGTGCGGTGGGATATTAATGAGTGTGGTGAGACTCTTAATGGGTGGGGGGAGGGGCCTATTTATAAGTGACATTATTACATGTCAGGCCACCTTACTAAGTGTGAGGGCCACAAGAGAGGGGTGTGATGTAAAGTATAGTTCTCTACACCGTGTGGGGCCCTAATTTGGGCTTAATTGTAAAATGAATAAAAAGGGGCATATTACAAAGGGCTTTTTCACACTATTCTGTGATAAGTCTGTGATCATGGCCGTGGCGAGTCTCATGCCACGGACTGATGACTCAATATAATGTTCAATCCCCATCATTGTGATCAGTCTGTGGCACAGGACACTCGTCACGGCCGTGATCACTGAGTAATGTGAAACAGCCCAAAGTGTGAGGGCCATAATAGTAAACCGAAATCTGGAGTATAATGCTGTGTGAGGGTATATGCATTGGGGCCCGTGCCCCAGACCTTTTGTGACCCTAGAAACGCCCCTGGTGTGCTATATAAATAAAGGAATTATTATTATGGAGTCGGACGTTCGCTCATCTTCCTATGGAGGAAGGAGATGAGGAGCCCTCACCCCTCCCCCTCTTCCTCCCGGCCCTGTGCTGATACGGGATACAGGCGAGCACACAGCTATCTGAATGCAGCCTTATTTCTCATGCACGTCTTTCACTTTTATGCTAAAATGGATTATGTGCAATGAGAATGCTATTACCAGACACTAGTTTATACCCAAACATTTGGGATTCTGCATTGTAATCCCTCCATTTTACATTTCTCATGGTTTTCTAGATCTCTGCTTGCTGTTATTCTATAGAAAGTTTGTTTACTTGCTGTGGATTAGAAATGGCTCCAGTCATGTGATGTCAAACAGGTGCACGGCTCGTTATATCCCTGGTCATGTGATATCAAGCAGGTGCACGGCTCGTTGTATCCATGGTCATGTGATATCACACAGGTGCACGGCTCGTTGTATCCCTGGTCATGTGATATCACACAGGTGCATGGCTCGTTGTATCCCTGGTCATGTGATATCACACAGGTGCATGGCTCGTTGTATCCCTGGTCATGTGATATCACACAGGTGCACGGCTCGTTATATCCCTGGTCATGTGATGTCACTGACGGAGAAGCACCACCTCGGAGCACATGCTCTGCTTACAGACCTCCTAGGCCTCAGCAACATCACACAGAGTGACACAGGACAAACAGGACAAAGCTGCAGCTTCCAGCATTGGACACAGCTACATCCCAGCCTGCCCTTGCATCCAGGCTGGTGACCCAACTCCTGAGGTTCCCTCTCCAAGATCACTCCAGTATTGCCTTTGTACAGAATTGTTTGGCTTGTTGCTGCGGTTGGTTCGAATAAAGTACTGTAAGTTACTTTTATGCACAACATTGCCTCCGTCTGGTCCCTGCTATGGCTCTATCACCATCAAGGGTGCCCCATCCATCTACCAGGGACACATACTACAGACTCTAAGGATCAAGTATCACAGCCTCTCCCTCCATCATTTCTTGCACACACCACCTGCTGGAGACCTGCCAGGCTGTGGAACAGCCCTCCGGTCCCCATACCAAGCACCGTGACATTAGCGTGCCTAGGCCGCAACCGGCAGCCACTTCGGTATTCTGGGCCCCGGGTGCCTCCAGGCTCCAGGAAAAGGCTAGGCCCCAGAGGGGGATGTTGCAGATGCCTATTACACAGAGGCATGACAAGCTTTTACACTGTCAGCTCTGCTACATATCTGTTCTCACAGATGTGTGCCTGCCTCTCCCTTCTCCCGGATCACTTATCTTTTTGTAGTTTGCAGCTTCTCTCTGCTCACGATGTGCTGGCAACCACCCATATCGTGCTCTCACAAAGCGGGCCATACAAGCATTAACCATGTGCCAGAAACATTCCACTGCCCTGGCACCCTGCCACACCACCCCTCGGGATTATCTCAGAACACACCAAGACTATCTCAGGGAAGAGAGAGGTAAGCCTCTTCGACCTCATCAAAGTTAGCAATTTTGCTGCCCTAGTCAAACACAAATCATTCCCCCAGGCTAATTCCGCAGGGTTAACCCCAAGACCTCCAAACATTTCTTAAAAACCAAAGTAAATTGTAAATGGGTGAGAGGCATCCTCGTGCACTAAAAAACGGTCGGCCTCCAGTGGGAGTGGCAAAAATCTGGATGTTAGTGCTAAAGGGCAGACAGGGCCTGTCACTGCCTGGAGACGGACCCAGGAACCCATCCCATAAATGTCAGTCTTGGACCCTATGAAGGACTTAGTGGAGTCAGCCCACCCCAACAACTGGAAGTGGCTTCTTTGTGACAGTGCCCAATACTCGACTTTCCCACAGGACCGACATGTACTGACACGTAACGGCCAGCCTATCCGCATCACTGGTGGCCATTAGTCTCACCCATACCAATGACAGCCAGGTTTCCCAAGCCTTAACATATTGCTGCCACGTCGATGGGGCCTCTGAGGCACGCACTAGCGATATCAAGCTTGGATCATTCCCATAGCAGGGATGGACACTCTCGCCTCTCTGGGAGGGATGATGGCAGCAGGTACCAGAATTCCTGCCAATGAAACCAATATAAGGAGTCAGCAATGGAAGTAAACGCGCTTGGAACCTGACGGGATCTGAAAACAATGTTGTAATGCAAACAGCTTAACTCCAGATGGAGGGACTGCACTGGGAGAAAAGAAGAAGATTATTTTTTAATGCAACACACTACCGATGCATTATCCGTCCAAAAGTATATGCTCTTGTTTGACATCTGAGGGCCCCAGATTTCGATCGCTGCTACGATGGGAAAAGTTCCAACAGGGTCAGGTTCCTGCACAAGCCTGACTCTTGCAAACAAGTTGGCCATGGTGCAGAACACCAATCGTTTCCGTTAACCGAAGCCGATGGAACCAGCTGCATCGGTGCACAATGACAGCTAAGAGTTAGAGACAGGGGGAGGCAGCCGGCAAGTTTGTATGACAAATAGGAAACGTTGCCATACCATCAGGTCTTTTACTCGAAGGGATCAAGTAATCCTAATGTGATGATTAGGCTAAGTGGCTAAGTTGCTCCTTTGGTCATCAGGGACAAACGGCGGGAAAAAAACGGACACATCTTCATTATTCATGCAAAAACTAGCATTCCCAACAAAGACTGTACCTGGTGTAATGTGACCTTGCGGACTGACAAAATCCATCGACCAGTTCAAGCAAGTGCCATAGTTTGTCCTCGGGAAGGCAAAAAACCATGGCAATCTCGATTCCCAAGAAAGTGCTCACCGTCCAGGGAACCTTGTTTTATTCTTCCAACAACAGAACTCCAAAACACTGCATGAGGAAGCGGAAAGTAGACAACAAAAAAGCACACACTGAGCTACCCGCACAGCCGATGAACAGGAAGTCATCCAAATAATGGATGACCCAGCAATGAAGAGACTCCTGACATACAACCCACTCCAGTAAAGAGCTGAATATCTCAAAATAGTGGCACGAGATGAAACAACCCATAGGCATGAAAGCATTGTAGTCATATAGGAAATGCACTCAACTCCTGACTTAACTGGAGGTCTCAGGCAACAGGAAGTGGCATGGGCATCGCCGCAGGAGGAGCATTAGTGTTTGTACAAACAGAGGAATTTGCAGTGGCCCTCACTGAAGAGCTAATGTGCTCCTGGTCTACGTGGGCTGCACCCGGAGGCTGCCCACATTGGCTGGAGGGTTAAGTGGCCATGGGCTGCACCGGAGGAGGGTTAAGTGGCCATGGGCTGAAAGGGAGGCATCTATGAAACCATAAGGTGCAGCCATACATTTGCCACCTTAACTCCCCAACCTATTTCTGGATTCATAAATAAGACTCAACAAAAATCTTCGTCATATCACCATCACCCTGATCCTCCATGAGTCTTGTATGATGAATAAATAACATCCATACAAGTGAAGAGCTCGAAACAGCTTTCCGAGTGCTTCTGCCCCATCACAAAACCTAACGCCGCAAACACTTGCAACCAATTATTTATGGCCTTAGCGACCTAGGCTTATTGCTCCTGTGAGTTTGTTGACCAAACCCTACTATCCCTATCTCACGATGCTGGTCAACCAGAATTAAGGACCATATGTCCATGTTAGAATTGACCCAAATCTTCTCTCTAACCTCAGGCTCCAGGTGCGAACCTGGAGGGCTAACTGCCCAAAAGACAGAATCCTTATGGACTTCAGCCAGTTCTGGTGTAGAAGCAGGGGAGGGGTGGATAAATCTTTAGAGAGTGGGAGCCTATCCAGCCGGGTTTTTAAAGACTGTACTATCTCCTCACCCACCCTGGGTTGACTACCCTCTACTGCCCAAGTCCCGGCAAATTGAAACTCACCAGGACAAGAAGCATCCACAGAAGCACTCACAGGTGGCGCAGAGTCGCCCAGCAATGATGTATGATGCATGATGAACCAGGAAGACCTGCTACATTCCTGTTGTGCCCATTCAGGGCTACAATAATCAGGAACCTCCGATTCGTTGACACATCCAATAAAGACGGATGCGGTGTCGCCGCCTACTAGAATCTGGGTGAATGAAATAAAGCTGGATCTGCTGCACCTATAGCGCGGGTCTGGGACTGCCTCCCTACTAGCTGGAGGCACCACGACTGCGGTGGCTACAGGCGTCGGCAGTAGCTGGGGGACCACTGCCGCCGGGGGAACAGGCGCCGCACTAGCGAGGTTCCCAGGGATACTGTCCATCACAAAATCCAGTGGAGCTACTGGCAACGGGGTTGGAGGGTGCAGCTGCTGAGGGAGGGGGCTTTATGGCTGAGACATGGCATTAAGCTCCTCAGAGGAGGCAGGAGAGCTTGGTCGGGTGCCCATGAAGGCGTGTGGCACAAATACTGAGGCAGGAGGAAGTGAAGAGGGCGTGTGGATAGCAACCGCCAAGGCACCTGTCACCTGTGCAGAATGGCTCTGATCCCTGTGCGCTGCTGCTGCCCGGCGCAAGCGGATCCCAGTGCACACGCGCAAGTTGCTGCTCCGCACCGTGAACTGCGATGGAGCCGCAGAGGGGGTGGAGTGGGGAGTGACTCAAACGAGCCGACGGCCACTATCTAAGAGCGGACCGCCGGCTAGGCTGAGGCACGGCCGGAGGCGGCATCAGTGCAGTTAATGAAGGAGTCACAGGGACGGTAACCAGCTGGGAAAGCCATGCAACTTCTTCTCTCTGAACATGTTCTTGCAAGGCTGCAATAAGGGGATCCCTGAAGGTATCTGGCAGGGATGTGACCCAGGAAACAGTCTCCAGTTCTGCCTCACAGTTTCTTCAAGTTTGAGGTGAAGATCAAAGAGGGCGAGATATGGACACAACCCCCTTTTATAAGGTACAATGTAGAGGGGGGGAGAGGCCCTAGTGAATCATGGGAAAACATCTAACCCACCCCTCTTCTCTAAAGTGCATTTAACCCCGTAAATAACTGCAAATAAACTCCCGAAACTTATAGTCTGTCTGCACCCTTCTTATACAGTCGGGTGTACACTTCAGGCTTGCAATCAGACGCTGAGTTGACCTTAAGCTTTCATTATCTTCGCTAAACCTATAACCACCCACTAGTTTCTCAGTATCAGTCATAGATTTGTAGTTTCGTTTCTCTCTTCCTCCTCTGTCAGCCATGGCGTCTGCCGACCTGAGAGAGGAGCTGGACTGCTCCATCTGTCTGACCACTTACAAAGATCCTGTAATGCTGAGATGTGGACACAACTTCTGCCGGGTCTGTATTGATCGTGTGCTGGATACACAGGACGGGTCTGGAGGTTATTCCTGTCCTGAATGTAGACAAGAGTTTCAGGAGCGGCCTGCACTCATGAAGGACTTTGCTCTCCGTAAATTAATAGAGAATTTACTGACTACTCAACCAACACCGAGAGAAACCGGGATCTTCTGCTCTTACTGTGTGGACTCTCCTGTACCTGCTGTGAGGTCCTGTCTACATTGTGAGGCTTCTCTGTGTGATAAACACCTGAAAGTCCACAGCAAGTCACCAGAACACGTCTTATCTGACCCCAGCACTTCCCTGGAGAACAGGAAATGTTCCGTCCATAAGGAAATGTTAAAGTATTACTGTACTAAGGAAAACATCTGTATCTGTGTGTCCTGCAGTTTGGCCGGAGAACATCGGGGACACCAGGTGGAGATGCTGGATGAGGCCTCTGAGAAGAAGAAGAAGAAACTAATAAATATTCTCCAGAAACTAACTACAAAGTGGGTGGAGAGTGAGGATCGAGTCCAGAATCTAAAGGAGAACTGGAGAAAGGATCACGAAAAAGCATCTGGAGAAGTTGAGAGAGTCACTGCCCTGTTTATAGACATCAGGAGACGACTGGACAACCTGGAGAAGAGGGTCCTGAGTGACATCTCCAGGCAGTAGCAGGGAAAGTCTCCTCTCACTGTCTCTCTGATCCAGAAGCTGGAGATACGAAGGACGAGCTGTCCAGGAGATGAGGCACATTGAGGAGCTGTGTAACATGACTGATCCACTGACGTGTTACAGGAACCAGACACAGGTGACTTGTGTATCCTGGGAGGGGGAGGTGATGAGGACAAGCGGGGGACATGATAACCACCGCCATGATGTAGATGGTCGGGATGTGACTGTGATCTCAGACACATTACACCATTATGTGACATAATATCGAGTATAAAGAGCGAGATCTATGTGATGGTCCCTGCAGACATATTACTGGATGTAAACACGGCTGGTAATTATCTCCATATATCAGACGACCTGAAAACTGCAACCAGGACACAAGAGAAGCAGAATTATCCCAAAACAGCAGAGAGATTCCAGGATTATCCTCAGGTGATGAGCAGCCGGAGATTTACCTCAGGACGACTTTACTGGGATGTGGAGATCAGTAGAAAAGGAATGTGGAGTGTGGGGATGTGTTATCCCAGTATAAGCAAAATTGGGCGACAGTCATACATTGGAGACAATAATAAGTCCTGGGGTTTAAAGTGGTATAATAACCAGTATTCAGTGATACATGACAGTAATGAGATCCAGTTACGTGACAATATCTCCATGATTAGTCCGGACTGCTGGATTATGAGGAGGGGAGTTGTCTTTCTATGAGCTGGTGACCCCATCAGACACTTACACACCTTCACCACCACCTTCACTGAGCCCCTTCATGCTGTGTTATGTGTTTGGGAAGGTTCTATATGGTCTACTACAAACTTCTGACAGAAATCAAGATCTGATTAATGGATCTGCAACACCCCTGCCAATACATAGTCAGGCTGGTAGTTGCGAATAGCGCCCTCTCCAGGTCAGGAGCTGTTAGGGGGAGTTGAAGGTTCTGGAACCTGGTCATTGTGTAATAGCAGCGGTAGCCTCTCCCTGGAAAGGCAATAGTTAAATGTGTGTAAGATGTTATCCAATTATGTGGCTGTATTGTACACTGGAGTGTGATTGGAGAGGTGCTACCACCTGACCAGGATGCAGTGGATGCAGTGGATGCACATCGTCCAGACCTCATGCTCCTTCTCAGGAGTCTGTCTTAGTCCAGTCTGCAGTGGTGTTACCACCGAGTGAACCTTAGGTGCTGTCACAGAAACCATTCCTAGGAACACAGTCAGGAGACTCTAATCCAGAGCTGCAGCTGTGTTTGGACACAGCTCCATCTCAACTATCCCAGCCTGCATCTACTACCAGCGGTGCACTATTCCTGAGAACCACTCTCCACTATCACTCCATTACCAGAATCCTTTTTGACTTTAGCCCCATTGCCTGCTACCTGTTGTTCAATAAAGAACCATGAGTTGATTTGCTCAACGTTGCCTCCGTCTGATCACTGGGTACCGCTGTCCACCAAGGGCTTCCCCATCCATTACGCAGGGACATATACTACAGACACTGAGCGGTTGCCCCAGGGAGAACCAGTACATCAGCCTCTACCTCCATATTTCTTGCACACACCACCTGCTGGAGACCTGCCAGGCTGTGGGACAGCCCTCCGGTCCCTGTACCAAGCACCATGACATCAGCGTGCCCAAGGCTGCAACCGCCAGACACTCCCGTATTCTGGGCCCCGGCTGCCTCCTCGTACCTCAGTCGGACCCCTCTGTTCTGCTCCATTATTCTCTATGGAGCTTCACACAGTCCCATATTTCATTGTGACTTAGACTTATATTAGACTATATTTCTTTCATTATTCTATTATGTTGCTTTCCTCTATCATCCTTCTCCAAAGCTGAGAAAGCCAACTATTAATCTTCTTACTGAGAAAACCATATTTAATATACAATATCCAAGATGTGGTTTCCACTTCTATTTTATAAATATATTGGGGCAGATTTACTTACCCTATCCATTCGCGATCCAGCGGCGCGTTCCCTGCGCTGGATTCGGGTCCGGCCGGGATTTATTAAGGTAGTTCCTCTGCCGTCCATCCTGTGCTGAAAAGCATCGAACGCGCTGAGTTCACCGAGCCAGGCTTGAAGGTAAGTGCAAGCTCCGCGTCAGATTTTTTTTTAAATGCGGGCGGTTTTTCCGAACCGTCAGGTTTTCGTTCGGCCACGCCCCCCATTTCCGTCGCGTGCATGCCAGCGCCGATGCGCCACAATCTGATCGCGTGCGCCAAAATCCCAGGGCTATTCAGGGGAAATCGGCGCAAATTGGAAATATTCAGGTAACATGTCGGGAAAACGCGAATTGGACCCTCAGTAAATGACCCCCATTGTCTCCAGTGCTTCCTATTTTGCCTTAGAAAAGCCTTGTAATTGGTGTTTTGTGATGAACCCTCCCTCCCACATCTTATATGTACAAGATATACATACAACATATGTTGCTGCCAGTTTTACAGATTTACATCTTTTCCTTACGATTGCACATTGTTGGTCATTTGGGTGGGAAGCCATTATTTTCAATGCTAAGGCCGGCGCCACAGGGCGCTTTGTCTGCGCTTCAAATCAAACGCAACAAATGCGCCCACCGGGCGGGCCTCGGGCGATCGCATCGGCGTTTACCGCCGGGTTGTTCCCGATCGCAGCGTTCCATAGAAACCCCTTGCGACTCGGGCCGAGGCCCGTCCCGGTGGGGCGCGACTTTGTCTGCGTTTGCAAGCGCAGACAAAGCGCCCTGTGTGGCGTCGGCCTAAAACATGGTGCCGGTCCTAACAAATCCAATGCTAACAAAAGCACCCACAGCGTGGGATCATTAGATATGTATGCGCAGTGGAAAGGCGTGGTGTTAACCATAGACAAAACATCGCCCCATCTCCCAGTCTAAACATGTTAATTTTGTTTAAATTACTATCGCCAAGAGTTTTTTTTACTGGCAATGGTAATCTTTACGGTGGATTTGCACAGTTGTTTCCATTACATACATTCGGGCTGCATTTTGTTTCCCTTTTGCTTCCATTTTTCGTCTTGATCTCTTTCTTTCATGTCCATTTTGCTTTGTTTATGTTTTTTTTTTTATTTTTTTTTTTGAAAAGCATTTTATTTGATTTTTCAACCAATAAACAAGAGAAAACATTGTTTCTGTTTTTTTTTTTAATGAAAGGTTCAACGGTCGTTAAAAAACATAACACCTGGATCCCCAGAATCATCAGTGAACAAAACGAAAGGTTCTAAAAACCCCGGTAGAAAAGAATGGTTGGTAGAGGCTCATTGAATCACTGGATGAAAAACCTCTTATCTTAATTAAGATAATTAGGAAAAAAAGCAAAAATGGAGGCGGTTTCAAAAACGCATGCATTTTTTTAAAACGGGACTGCTTAATTGTCCTAAAAAAAGGGGTTGAGGGCGCGTCACACGTTGCGTTTGCAAACGCAGACGCAGACCAAACCGGCGCCCACCGGGCGGTCCGCGTCCAATCGCATCGCGTTTTCAATAGAAACAAAGAGAAACGCCGATGCGATTGGATCGCGGACCGCCCGGTGGGCGCGGTTTGGTCTGCGTCTGCGTTTGCAAACGCAACGTGTGACAGCGCCCTCAAAACGCCACGTGTGCCACCACCCTTAGGGTGAAGACACACATGGCGTTTTTAGGCCGTTTTTATTTAGTGGCTTTTCAGATTGTCATCACCCTAAGGGTGCTTTCACACTGCCATAGTTTTTCTCATCCCCTATTCTGTGGTTTTCAATGAAGCTTTACGGAACCATTCTTTTCTATGGGTGTTGTGCATGTGAATCACAAAAGGCAATAGTAGTCTAAGGATCTGCAAAAAAAAAAATGATGACAGAACTGTTTTTTTCACTGATGATGCTGGGGATCCAAGTGTTATTTTTTATCAACGTTTATGTGTTAAACCTTCAGGGTTTTTTTTTGCATGCGAACAACGGAAGCTAAAACAGATGCAAACAAAAAATGGAAGCTGCAAAGAAGATGCAACGGCACGCCAGTCTGAATCTGCCCCAACGAAAATTCTGTTTCATCGTTGAACCTGAAGGACTTCCACTGTGAAGATCTCGCTTATTAATGAGGATAGCTGGACCTGGACCACAAGGTTCTCTCCCCACCGTTAACACCCTCAGGGCTGCTTCCAACGTGGCGTTTTCGTCGCGTTTTTAAATGCATCCAAAACTAAAGTGGGAGGGGGTTTGGTAAAAACGCATAGACGTTTGCAATGAAACGCATGCGCTTCAGGAAGACCTTGCGTTTTGGATGCGTTTAAAAACGCAATGAAAACGCCACGTTGGAAGGCACCCTCAATCAGTGCTGGCACCAATTGTGGGTCTCCCTGTAACATCAGGCGGTATGTAAAGGACAACAACTGTTGCTCACGAGTGGGTGAGCGGACCCATTTAAAGGGTTAACACCGCTCACAGTTATTCGGATTTCGGTCTGTGACCACAAAACCACCGGATCTGAATACTGATAGATCTGCTCATCACTACTAATAAATCTGAATTCCAATCTTGTACCCAGAGATTTTCTTTTTGCTAAACGTGTTTCATCGTAAGGTACATTTTCACTAAGTTCATTGCCAATGTGACAAAAAACATTTACGTTAGTGGTGATTATTTCGGTCGAAATGACTTTGACAGGGCAGGTCACAGGGTACCTATAATCAAGAAATACTGAATCTAGCCAATGCCGTAGATCCAACATCAATCCGCATAAATGTGAATTATCCTGTAGAAAACTGGACAATCGTGTTCCTGTAAGAATCCTTTATTGTCCATAACAACCGGTCAATAAGCCTAAATATTGAAAGGGAAAATTCACACTAGCCGTTTTGGGTGTACCGTTTTGATGTTCAAACCAGAGTGGAGTGAAAAAAAGAGGAGCAGCTTCTCTCCCATTATATGTTCTCACCGATATCGCAACTGCATTTGGCTTCATTCAAAAAACCTGCGTCCGAAAAATTGAAACTCTCAGCAAATACCCTAACTATTCAGAGAAGTGGCCATTAACAGGTTATAGTGCTGGATGTGCTTGCATATGGAGTAGCATGAAACCCGGCCCTCTGATTTTGAGCTTCTGAGAAAATTTCACTTCCGTGTCAAACAGCCAGGGCGGTGCTGCTCTGCGAGAACGAGCTGGACTGCTACATCTGGCCTGGACAATTATACCCGATCCTGTAATGCTGAGATGTGGAAACAACTTCTGGCCGGGCTTGCATGACCAATGCTGGATACGCAGCCCGAGTGTGGTCTTTATGCTGTCCTGTGAATGTAGAGAACAGTTTGTGGAGAGGGCCTGGCACTGATGAGGGAACGTACTCTGAGTAATATTGGAGGAAGGGCCTACATACTGAGTCTCGCCCAAAGGGCGTTTCGTGGGATCTTCTGCCCTATGTATTGACTCTCCTGTACACTGTTGAAACTTGTATTCTGTGTGACGCTTCTTCTGTGTGAATACATCACCGAAAGTCCACAGCAACGTCACCCGAAAACGTCCTATGACCCAGCACTTCCCTGGAGAACATGAAATGTCCTGTAAATAAGAAGACCCGGAATATTATGCACCGAAGACCGCTACTTGTATAGCGTGTCTTGTTACTTTGTTGGAACAACATTCGGGGACATCAGCGTGGAGTCACTGGATGAGGCCTTCTGATAATAAGAAGAAGAAATTGAGAAATGTTCTTAAGGAAAACTGCGACACAAAGGGATGGGACTGGAAAAAGATCACGAGTATGAGGGAGCGCGGTACAAGCCCAAGAAAAAGCATCTGGAGAAAACGTGAGAGTCCCAACCCTGGTTAATGGCCAAATCAGGAGAGTTGGATGACCTGGAGAAGAGATCCTATTGAGTTTGCAAATCAGGAGGAGGAGTATCACACTTATTTTGTTTTCAGATTCATCAGCTTGAAATAAAGAATGACGAGCTTTCCAGGACAGATTGAAGGACATTGAGGAGCTGTGTAAACATGACTTGATCCACTGATTTGGTTACAGGAACCAGACATAGGATGACTTGTGTGGATCCTCAGGGGGGGGAGGTGATGAGGACACTGGTGGACTGATTGTAGATGACTCCTGGATGGACTGTGATTTGTGACGCACTACATGAGAGAATATCAGTATAAAGAGCGGGGCCATCGGGGATCCTGCAGACATTTTATGGATATAAATTACAGTGGTAATAATATAACATTATCAAACCGACTTGAAAAGAGACGACCGAACACAAGAGGTGCAAAAAGCGTCCAGAAACCGCAGTGAGATTCAGAATCCTCAGGTGATCAGCAGAGCGACAGTACCTCAGGGCAACATTACTGGGATGGGAGGCAGTGCACTGTTAGTTGGAGGGTGGGCGATTGGTGTTACCCCAGTAGGACAGGAAAGGTGATAAGTCATACATTGAAAATAACAAGTCCTGGGAGCTTGAAGAGGAGGACTTGGTCAATAAACGAATGTTCAGTGAACTGCATAACAAGAAAGAGACGGTATAAACAATATCTACTGTGATAAATTTCGTATATGTCTGGTTACGGAGGCTGGGCGACTGTCCTTTCGATATTGTGACTCCATCAGACACTTATACACCGTTAACGCCATTTACCGAAACCGCTTCAGGTTGCCTTGGTGTCTGGGTGGTCTTCAAAAATATAAAGAGCTAAGTGATTTTAGGTATAGCAGGGTTGGGTCACTGGAACTTATGTACTTACTCTAAGAACACGACTGTTTCCTTGTGATGATCTATGTGATACGAAATATGGGGAAGATTTATGATCCCGTTGTTTATGAGGTAAAACTGTTTAGTTGACCATGGAAACCAATGAGAGCTTCAGCTTTAATTTTATAAAAAAGCGTGGGAAAAGGGGAAAGATGGAACTCTGATTGCGTTGCCAGGTGCTCTTGAGCAGTTCTGCTCTAAGAGACTTATGAAAATCTCCCCTATGGGTATATACGTATTATAGTAGGGTGGGTTATAGTAAATATATATCTGTGCATTCGGTTGCCTGCTTTCTTTTTTAATTTCCAAAAAAAGTTGTAAAATGAGGTAAAATATGTTTTTCTAGTGTCTTCCACCACAATTCCCACATACCGGTTATTATAATATTGATCAGTAAGTCTCTTGGTGACCCTCATGGTTAAGTACCACCCAACAAAAAAGGAGATGGTAATACAACATGGTGGACTTCACTGAAGGCATGGAAGAGGCATGCAAAAGGAGCATGATCTTAATCTAGAGGGGCACAATGTCCGGATTTTATCAATTAAGCTACTAGCCCCTCAGGTAGGGATAAAATGTTTGTTTGTCGAATCCATCTTTTCTGTGGAAATCTCACAATTTTATAAACGAAAATGTTGCAAAAGTAAAGTATAACTGTAACTGAGCATAGAAGAGTCAGATTATTTCTGAAATGAGTCAAGTTTAGAGGTGGCGGGCAGTGTCACTTCAGATGCCCCTATCTTTGGTACAGTAGTATGTAAAACATTTGGCTTGTAGTTCTGGGAGCTACAGAATTGGAGATAAAGGCAATAAAAGACATAGTTGGAAAAGTGAGCTGCAGATAAAGATTTGGTTTGAGCCTATTATTTTAACTCCTGAAACTATCGTGCCTTTTACTCAGAAAGCTGATTGTGAGTGATCGGAAAGATGTGATTATATCTTGAAAATGACACCATAAGTATCGTTTACGGTACTATAAAAACCAAATCTAGAGGCTATGAATGACCCTTCACTTGCAAGCCTCTACAGTGACTCACCTCAGGCAAAATATGACTCTTCTCTGCTCGTGATTTTAAAAAAAAATAGGTAAACAGAGGCGTGGTATCACATAAAAGAGGGAATTATGGAAAAGCCATTTCATTCTATGAGAGGGGGAGTTTAATAGGCCAAAATCTGGGTGACAAAGTCCACCTTCCCTGAAACGAGATGGGTGTCAAAAAAATGGTCCTCTTTGGTCTTCTGAAACCCAAACTATGGATAAAAAAGGGTCTTTGTACCGTTTCACTGCGGGGCATCAGTTGCTTCGGGTAATAGGATCCAATTTATATCTGAACTACCTCTACTGGCACTCGTGTACTCCTTGCTATGTTGCCTATTGTATTTCAAGCAGGCCTACCGTCTGGTCTATGAAGCCTCGAAGCCGCGCACAGCTCCCCAAAGCCAGACAGTGAACAGTTACTATGGAAACAATACTGAATTGTAGGTATAGCACGCTTCCCAATATAAGTAGGCTGAGTTATAGCCACAACAAGATGGCGACAAAGACAAAATGGACGGATTGCCCCACTTATGTCAGAGGCTAAGGAAAAATCACTTCACTGAATTGAGGATAGCCGTTCCCAGACAAAGTTGGGGTGAAGGAATGAACCACACAAGATGGCTTGACAAGGATAAACTGGAGGGTTTCCCCCCTTATGTCAGAGGCAGAGCGAAAACTACTGGTTGTCATTGATTCTTATCTCTGTTTGTTTTGGCTGGTTTTGCATGTGGTTTCTTTCCGTAATTATCAATCTCACTTTACTCCGTGTGTTAATGCGTTTTTTCCAATTTTCTCAAGTATGGGTTGTCTGTAGTTTTTTGTCCAATTTAAATGAGCAATTTTAAAGGTAAAGGTCATTTGCGATATTTAGCCCACATTGGAATAGAAGATAAATGGTCTTAATGACGGCAAAACAAAGGGCCCAAAAAGGCACAAAAATTGCAATATGCTAAAAAAAATGTATCAAAAAGACAATAAAAAGCAGGAAGAAAATAAATATTCATGCCCCCCACTGAATTGTGGTTTAGCGGCTCTTCAAGATCTCAAGTTAGTGTGAGTAATGAACCACACAAGATGGTGACAAAGGATAAAATGGAGGATTTCCCCAAAGAGTGAGAAATCACCTCAGAGGGTGAGTTAGGGTGAAAGTTGTATAGACCAACAGATGGCTGGGTGGTACCTATCACCTATTCAGACGGCACATTAAATAATTTATTTTTTTCTTTCATTCTTTTGCTAAATGATAAATCAATCGCGTTGCTGGTGGCTATCAGATGATGGAGCAGAAATACACATGAATACTTCCACCGCGGGAGCGTGTGATGTCACCAATTTCAGTGCATTGGCTCATAAAGTTAAAGTCCTTAGTGAGACCCTTCATATTGATCCCCCATAAAAATGCCACTAAACAAAATGTATCATGCCGTATATGGGTATACGCTTATAAATAGAGGGTATCTATACAGGTATATATGACTGGATATATAAGTGGATATGTATATATTATAGACATTTTATATATTTTTTTTTTTGTTTCTATAGTTGAACTAAAATATACAGCATAGGAGTGTATCATGTGGGCCCCCATATAAACTACCGCTCAACATTGGTTTATGTTTTCCATGAATCACTAATATTGTCCACTTCTGTCCCCACGGAAAACTCCACCTGGGATACCCGACCTATGCAGGGACAGAAAGAAGAGAGGTTTTTTACAAGATCCCTCCAAAAATCCATCATGGCCAGTGTTTCGTTCCTGTCAAGAGGTCAGGGTTAAGAGAGTCCCCTTTCTATTCGGGGGGGGGGGGGGGGGTCCTCTTCCCAAATTTCCCCTAATGCAGAGTTAGGGAAAAGATTATCATCAGGAGCGTGACCGATCTGAACGGGATGGCAGATAGGAGTGATATCGCTCCTGAAAGGTATTATGGTCCCAGAATCCAATAAACCTACCCTATCAAAGAACCTCTGTTCCAGGGGCCGATCCAGAATCCACAGAGTCAGGAAAGCTACCTATACGTGTCAGGCTGGCCACTCCAATGTCCAAAATATTAAGATTCCAGGGACTTTCCTTCAGTCAGAAAGGAGAATACAAGTTAAAATCTGGCCAAAAAGTTTACTCTCATTACGTATTGATACAAACACACACCGTCCGGCTAACCCTAATATTTTTTTACAGGTCCTTCAGGAATTTTGTAGGCAGGACTAGAATGGGACGTACCGCACTTGTGAAAGTTTGGTATCCACTCTCAGTGCTTTCTTTGCTGTAATGTGTCCCCAGACAACCGCCGGCAGATATCAGGCCTGCCAGACAGACTCTGATCCCTAAAACCGAACTGACTAAAACCTCGTGCTAAAATAGCTCCTAACTTCTTGCCGCCAAAGTAACGAAACTGGAGCTTGAGCATCCTTTTTTGCCATGTCATAATCCAACTCACTACCTTGGACCTGGACAAATTGGACTGTTACCTTGGGCTGTGTTCTGGAATAAAGGTAACTGTGAGTTGAAAGTTTACATCTCTGTTATCGTGTTGTGTGATCCCTGGTTCCGCCAACTACGATCAATGTCCTTCCACCTCTAGTCTACACTGCGATCTTTTGCAACATCAATACCCGACTGCGGATCCCTCCTGCTCAGCGGGATGTCACGGGTCAGAGTATGTCTTACTGAACGCATGCACGCGAGATGTAAGTCCGAACCACCTGGAGGGAGGTCTAGGACACTACACGGTTTTACCCAGCCCGCTGCAAGATGCAGGTTGGGACCTTCGGTGGCGTAAGGTAACCACTGGTTCATTCCACAGCCAGACTGTGTTGGGGGGGGGGGGGGGGGGGGGGGAATGGGGGGGGGGGAAAAAGGGGGGTAAAGAGTCGATCTGGACCTTTGTGCTTTATTTTAACCCTGTCCATTAGGAGGGCTCACGGTGTAGTAATTATCAAGGCAACAAAAAAAGACAAGAACTTGGAGTAGGAAAATAACACAAAATTAATGTCAAAAAATCCAATGAGAAACATGGCAGAATAGTAGATGAAGTATCAATGTTATTAGACCACTGAGCATGGTCCTTTTCACAGGAAGTGTTAGCCAGCTCAAGGACCAACCATTGTTCAACAATACCGACCCAAATTCTGTGGTCGTATGTCCCTGGTACTAGATCTCCCCACATGTAGTGAAGAAGTTGATAAGTTCCTGCATAAAGTATGAAGAGTTGACTAGTTTCTATAACTCATTCAACTAGCCCCAGTCAGTGGGCGCCCCTCCTTATACAGTCGGGGGCACCCTTCAAATTTATCCTTATGTCAGAAATCACCTCAGAGACATAGGAAACATGCTAAATTATACGTATGGCCAGCTTCCCAGATGTAAGTTAGGGTGAAGTAATGAACCACACAAGATGTCTGACAAGTGGGGAAATCCTCCATTTTATCCTTATGTCAGAAATCACCTCAGAGGCAGAGGAAACATACTGAATTATACGTATAGCCCGCTTCCCAGATCTATGTTAGGGTGAAGTAATAAACAACACAAGATAATTATAATAATTCTTTATATAGCGCACACAGGTTACACAGCGCTGCACAAAGAATTACAAAGTGGTCCCTGTCCCCAAGGGGCTCAAAATCTAAACAACCTACCAGTATGTTTAGGAGTGTGGGAGGAAGCCAGATGACAAGGAGGAAACCTACGCAAACACGGAGAATACATACAAACTCTTTGCAGATGTTGACCTAGGTGGGACTAGAACCCAGGACTCCAGTGCTGCAAGGCAAAAGTGCTACCCACTCAGCCACCGTGCTGCCCAAGATGGCTGACAAGGATAAAATCACCTCAGAGGCAGAGGAAACATACTGAATCGTAGGTATAGCCCGCTAGGAAGTCAAGGTGAAGTAATGAACCACACAAGATGGCTGACAAGGATAAAATGGAGGATTTTCCCACTTATGTCAGAAACCACCTGATAAGCAGAGGAAACATACTGAATTGTAGGCACGCTTCCCAGATCTTGCTGGAGACCCCCAGAGCAGACTATAATACTGGAGACCCCAGAGCAGAATGTAATATCAAAGACCCCAAAAGCAGATTAGAATACCAGAGACCCCAGAGAAGACTATAATACTGGAGACCACCGGTTTTGTAAAACTGATGACCCCAAGCAAGACATGTGTAATCCGGGAGACCCCCAGAACTGACTATAATACTGGAGACCTCTGAGCATATGTATAATACAGGAGACCCCCAGAGTAGATAAAAATAATACTGAAGACCTTCAGAGCAGAAGATAATATCGGTGACCCGCAGAGCAGACTATAATATCATAAATCCCAGAGCATAATATCGAAGACCCTCAGACATGTCAAACTGTAGACCCCAGAACAGACACTAGTACATGAAACTCCCAGAACAGACACTAATAATGGAGACCCAAGAGCAGAAACTAATGCTGGAGACCCCCTGCATCATCAGTGATGGAAGCTGTCATTGGTGTTTCCAGGCAGTTGAGTGCAGGCCGCATGTGACCCGCTGGGCATGGGTTGTGAACCCTTGTATTAGGGGAATACTTTTTTTTATTTTAAGGAAAGTGTGTCCTTACTGGGGTTTTTAAAGATTACAGATTAAGAATATAAAATACTTTCCAAAGTGTTTTTTCCACATATTAACAGGAATAGAGTGTTGACCTCATGTAAAGTCAATTGATGCAATGAGGTCAGAGTTTGAGGAAGAATTATCTATAGCAAAACCTTTGGTATTACACAAAGCACCACGACAGTACACAACAAAAGAATGAGTACATAGCACTAAACAATGACACATACAGAGGGAGCGGTTCATGGTTTGTAGATCTCTATAGATCTTTTAACACTTTAAGGATATGACCTAAAATGGCTTTCAGGACACACACCTTTTTTTTTGTTTTTCCATGCTCAACTTCCAAATGACATAACTGCCACATAGAAGTACAAATTGTCCTGCCAAAAACAAACCCTTATACAGCTCTCTAATATATATAAAAAAAATTGGATGAACCCTTTTGTCGAATTGATATTTTTGTCACTTTCGAATGTCCTTTGGCAACCTAAATTATACAGTGGAGGAAATAGGTGTTTGATCCAGGGCCGATTTTGCAAGGTTCTCACCTAAAAAAAATTTGAGACGTATGTAATTGTTATTCTTCTTATTAACTGTGAGAGACAGAATATGAAAAAAATCCAGAAAATCTGTATGATTTTTAAACGATTAATTAGAATTTTATTGCATGAAATAAGTATTTGATCCCGAACCAATGAGCAAGAATTGTGTCTCTGTTCTGTCAGTATTTTCTTAAGAAGCTCCTCCCACTCTGCACTCATTACCTGTATAAATTGCACCTTTTTGAACTTGTTTTCTGCCCACACACTCAATCAATCATACCACAACCTCTCCACCAAAGGCAAGAGCAAAAGAGATGTCTAAGAACACCAGGGACAAAATTGTAGGCCTACACAAGGCTTGGATGGGCTACAGGACAATAGGCAAGTAGTGAGAAGACGACAACTGTTGGGACAGTTGTTAGAAAATAGAATAAACACTAGAAGACCGTCATTCTTCCCCGGCCTGGGGCACCATGCAAGATCTCACCTTGTGGGGTAAGGATGATTCTGAGAAAGGTCAGGAATTTGGGTCTTCCAGTATGCCAATAACCAAAAATATGAATCCAGGGCAACAAAGGAGCGTCTCCGTATGAAGCATTTCAAGGTCCTGTGTCGCGGGTGCTTCTTCGACCCATGTCTTGAGTCACAGGTGCACCTGTGTTCCCCAGTGTAGCGGCACCACACAAGTTTCACCTCTTCTTGCTCCAGCAGCGTCTCATGTGGCCGTTGCTTGCACACAGGCTCTGTGAGATTAAAAGGGCCAGATACTGATTGGTTAAATAGCCAGCCTCTTCCTGTAACCCCCTGTGGCTCATAGAGTAGAAAACGCTTTATATTGTGATTCCTGTGATTATCCATTGTGACCTCCGTTTCTGTTGCTGACCTTGATTCTCTGTCACCTGTCTTGACCTTCAGCTACGTCCCCGAATCCGATCCTGTGCCGCCTGTCCTGACCTCCTGCCTGTTTATGACTCTGATTCAGCCTGCTGATTATGTACCTCGCCTTGACCACTACCGTGCCTGTGGAGCGACCTGGTGGTATCCCGCCGCAGCAAATCCAACCCATTTTGCGGCGGGCTCCGGTGAATACCAGGTGCCACTTATACTTTGCACCCAGGTGTCGGCTTACATCATCGCTCACGGCGGTTCAGTGGGTCCACCACCTCCGACCTTGACATCCTGGAGTGGTCTATCCTGTCTCCAGACCTGAACCAGATATAAATCTCTGGAGGGAGCTGAGACTCAATTTTGTCCAACCTGAAAGATCTGTAGAAGATCTGTATGGAGGACTGAGCCAAATCCCTGTTGCAGTGTGGGCAAACTTGGTCAAGAAATCCAGAAAACGTCTCACCTCTGTAATCAGTTTCTGTACCAAATTTTAAGTTCTGTTTTTCTATAGGATCAAATACTTATGTCATGCAATAAAATGTTAATTAATTATTGAAAAATCATAGAATGTGATTTTCTGGATTTGTATTTTTAGATTCTGTCTCTCACAGTTTAAGTGTATGTACAATAAAAATAACACACTTTTGCATTCTTTGTAAGTGGAAAAACTTGAATAATTGGCTTGGGATTGAATACTTATTTGCCCCACTGCATCTGTTTGCTGTTTTGATCAGTTGACAGTATTGTGTAATCTAGTGAGTAAGTATCATGGCACAACATGTAAGGGATGCGGAAAGATCATCAAGAGTCATCTGATTATCATTTTTACTTATCTGATATTCTTTTTGTTTGTTTGCTAACATTGGTATTGGCAGCAACATCATATAAAGATACAAATGAAGACTTAAGTAGAATTGGCCAGATAGATACAGTGGAATACATTTATTAACTCCTTCAAGACCAGGACCTTTTACGTTTTTGCATTTCCGTTTTTTACTTCCTACATTCCAAAAGACATAATTTTTTTTTTTTTTTACATTTTCTTGTTGAAGTAGCCATATGTGCACTATTTGCAGGAGAAATTGTATTTCTTTCTGGCACCATTTAATGTTCTGTGAAATCTAAAAAATGCAGTGGAATTGATCAAAAAAGTGGGCAAAGATTAGATTAGATTAGATTGTCGGGGGACAGACAAGAGAGGACTGAGAGCCCTAAGCTCCAGCCCCCCACATTCCCGATCTGCTTACTTTCTATATATCCTAAGCAATATGGGACAACCACAAAGACAGTCCCTCCCCACACCAAAGTAGAAACACGAAACATGGCAAACAGACAAATAACACAAAAGAGTAATCAGTGGTCCAGGTCACAACAGGACAACACAGCATATAAGACACAAACTCACAGATACAAAGGGATAGTCAGAAAACGAGAGCCAAAATTGAATAACCAGAAATACAGTAAATAGAGCCGTTAAAGCAAACTTTTAACCAGCAAGAGGCAAAAAGAAAACAGGAAGTGCTGCCGCTCACAGAGTGTTAACTATTGCTGACCCAAAGCAAGGCTGGAGAGAAGATACATGTGGCCAATTCAATCAACAGCCCAGCAACTAAACCAAGGTGATACACAAAGAATTTCAACGTCTCTTCAGTCTTACGGCACAAACGTGACATCAAGACAATACAATCACAGAGATACCAAATCTATATAATTTTTGTTTTGGCTGAATACCTCTAAAAAATTTCCAAAAGTAAAAAAAAAAGTCTATACACCTTTGGCTTTTTTTATACTTTGGTATATGGTGCCTTGTAAGGTGTCAGTTTTTGCAGCATGAGCTGATATTTTCTTTAATACAATTTTGAGAACTATGGGAACTTTGGCTTACTTTCTGTCCAAAATTTGGGAGTTGGCAAAATATGAAAAAGCTATGAAATATTATTTGAATTATGCCAAATAATATGCCAATATTTGCTCTACATACAACCCAGAATATGGGAAATGATACATATAGGTTGGTGATCTATTAAAATTTTTGCCCCCCCCCCAAACAAATGTATGTGATATAATTGTCTTAAAGGATTTCTTCCACCAGGATGAAGGACTGTATGTAAATGAGCCTGAGGGGCTCCAGGCTCCTTAGGTGTCAATGCAGCCTGGAGGACCTCAGACTCATTTGCATACAGTCCTTCATCCTGGTGGTAGATGTTCTTTAATTCTAATGATCTCTCTCCAGTTCTCATTAAGTATCCTACAATAATTGTGGTTCGCACATTTCTTACTCTTTAGTAAATGAATTAAGGACCAGAGACCAGGGGAATAGCCATGCATGGAAGTTTGGACAAGGGCTTTTTTATATGCAAGGCAATTATCATATGCCAATCCTCCTGGTGTTATCACAAGCAGGGGGGCTTCTCAGTGAATCTTAGAATCTAGTTAGATGATAGTCATTCTTTGGGGGTCCCAGGTGGACTGTTTGATCAGGCCTTTCTACTTCTCCAGGCACCAATCTTAAAAAGTTTGGTTTTCTTTATCCCTTTTCATATTACGAAACTGTTATTGTTTTGCATTGTATGTTTATTTCTATTTAATTTGTCACTGTTTTTTGTATAATAACCCTTTTTATTTGTAAGCACTGTCCTTTTGATATTAAACTTTCATTTAGTAAGAGCCTTCTTGTGTTCTAACGATTCCATGGGGGTAATTTTTCTTATCTCTGTTTATTTTGGCTACTTTTTGCCTGTCTTTTTTCTGTCTGCTTCTTTGGTAATTTATCAATCTCACTTTTTCCTTGTGTTAAATGTCTCATTTTTTGAGACATTTGTTACAAATGTCACAAAAACGTCGCAAAATGTCTCAAGTCAATTCTATCCATTTTCTAAGTTTTCCTTAAGGCTGGATTCACAGGACCAGTGCCCGCCGTACCATAGCACGGCGGGCACACGGCAGCGCGCGGGGAGAGGAGGAGGGGGAGAGCGCTGCTCACCCCCGCCCCTCTCCATAGGGATACATGGTGCACAGTGCCGTATGCGTCGCGCGTCCGCGCCCATTTCCGTCTATGGGGGACGTATATTGGCCGTATATACGTCGGCCGTATATACGTCCCCCTTGCGGTAGTGTGAATGCAGCCTAAGTATGGTCTAGTCTGAAGTTTTTTGCGCCTATAAACATAGCAAATTTGAGACAATTTGAAATGATAAATGTCATTTACGACATTTAGCACATCTGGAATAAAAGATAAATGTGTCTTACTGATGAAAAAAAAATTTCAAAATGTCCCCCAAAAGGCGCAAAAAATGCAATGCGCCAAAAAATGTCTCAAAAAGACAGAAAAAACAGGAAGAAAAATAATGATAAATGACCCCCCATAACCCTGAAGTGACGTTCTCTACATTGATTGCTTAGTTTGTGACTCTATTATATATGTGTGGATGAGGTATCCTAATTGTCTTGTCAGCCTATATATGACGGGTGGTGGCAGCCATAATACTCAGGTTCTTGGAGGGCGGAGAGGTGTCAGAGCACGGTCCAGTGAGAGCCGGCATGCTTCCTGCCTGAACCTAAGTCAGTTCCAGTCAGCGAGCAGCAAGGTTCCTAAAAAAATTTCCTTTTTATTTCAGATGTCAAAAATTTTAAATATTTTACCAACAAGCAAGGTGAAGTAGGGACTGAATGCCTACTTAAATATTACAAACTATGGGTACTAGACTTCTTGAGATGTGACATCCATCAGTTGGAAGGGTTATAGTCTTTCCCAAATAGTGAAAATTCATATCCACTTCATGGTGTTTGTTTTTATACCCTGGTTTATACAATAGGATTATTCTGTATTTTGCACTTCAGTGTATTGAGCAACATCTTGGCTGAAAAATAGAGTTTATTACACAAATGTTTATACTTCTGCCAACCAATGATATCTCTCGGATTTATAGAACTGACCTTTGCACTGGGTGAAGACATCACTGTATATATGTATATATATAGATATATATTTATATAGAAAACAAAAGGAAATTGAGAGGAAAACTCTACTAGAAACTGAAGGTTAACTGCAACACCAGTAGGACCACCATGGCTTCAGAATCAGTGACCCTTTTCCTTCTAGGCACCGTTATCATGATGATCATGAAGATCCTAATCAGCTTTACAAAAAGAAAGAATTATCATTTCCCACCTGGACCAACCCCGCTCCCCATTATTGGTAACCTGCATATACTGGATGTAGACAGACAGGACCTGACTTTCATGGAGGTAAATAATCATTTTATTATTGATGGCCAATGAAACAATTTCACTTGTCCGTAAGTGACCTACTATTGTAAATATGACCTACTATTCAAAGGGTTGTACACAGATTTAAGGGGAAACCATCTTTCTAAATAAAGATATCTAGGTAAATGTTATTTCCATTGTTGAGAAGTATTACTGCCCCCATTGCCCTAGTCTCTAATAATAATAAATAATAATTCTTTATTTATTTAACGCCTACAGATTACGCAGCGTTGCACAAAGTATGACAAATTGGTCCCTGTTCCCAATGGGGCTCACAATCTAATCAACCTACCAGTATGTTTTAGAGTGTGGGAGGAAACCGGAGGACCTGGAGGAAAGCCACGCAAACACACAGAGAACATACAAACTCTTTGCTCTCTAGTAATATTCAAATATTGGCTAAAGTGTGGGACTAGGGGCAGTGATTATGTCTTTTGTCCACGAGGACAAGTAGGTTCTTTATAATTAATATATGACACCTGCCATGACATGGGAAGAGATGATGGGGTTCAGAGGTGACTTATGGATGGCTTACATTTTTGTGCCAATCACCTAGGGCTCAGTTATTGGGCAAATGCTATGGCCTGGTCATGAAACTGTTATTGGTTCCCATATGGAAGTGAGAGCAAAACTAAGGAGCTATCTCCTCGATGACCTCAAAGGAAATTCTGGAGACCATACTAACCATTCCACTAGATATCCATAGGATATCTCATTTCAGTTGTTTTTGGTAGATTGGTTGTATGAGGATTCATTGGATGCCTCTTGTCTACATTATGCTACAGGAGCCATCAGAAATTTTTAAGTTGTGTCAATGTCCGACTAAACAAAGATTTTTGGGTTTTTGTATTTCATTTATTGCATTTCCTACTTCATATCACAACAACCCTGCCCCTTGTTCCTGGGCTCACTGGGTCAAGCTGGGTACACGGAAGATTTCATTACAGGCTGAGAAATTGCTAGCAACTCAATGGCAAGATGGTTACCCAAAAATTTAGAAACTGATAATTTGTAAATTCAAAGGAATAGAGAAAGAAATTTTTCACTATGGCCGGAGCTCCAAATATTATTCTTCTCCCTCGTTATTCTGTCTTTAACCACCAGACAGTGAACGGCACCAATCCGTAGTTCCTCCTGCTGAAAGTATGCCACCATTCAGACTAGCACCATCGCACTTTCATTATCCTCCTTTAATTCTTTTGTACAGAACTTTAACTGGAAGAAATATGCAGGCAGATGGTGTGGTACGTTCTAACAAAATGAAAATTTATTCAAGTACATCATACTCACAAAAGTCAGTTAGAAATGCGCATATCACAATTCAAATAGTGGGACGCTAGCTTTCTTGTACGCCCGACCCAGGGTTTCGCCAGCGAGGCTTCTTCCAGGTGTAGCTTTCTTGTCCGCCCGACCCAGGGTTTCGCTAGCGAGGCTTCTTCCGGGTGTAGCTTTCTTGTCCGCCCAACCCAGGGTTTTGCCAGCCAGGCTTTTATCCGGGTGTAGCTTTCTTGTCCACCCAACCCAGGGTTTTTTCCAGCGAGGCTTCTTCCGGGTGTAGCTTTCTTGTCCACCTGACCCAGGGTTTCGCCAGCCAGGCTTCTTCCAGGGCGTTGCTTACTTGTCCACCCGACCCAGGGTTTCGCCAGCCAGGCTTCTTCCAGAGTGTAGCTTTCTTGTCCGCCCAACCTAGGGTTTTGCCAGCGAGGCTTCTTCCGGGTGCAGCTTTCTTGTCCACCTGACCCAGGGTTTTGCAAGCGAGGCTTCTTCCAGGGCTTAGCTTACTTGTTGCAACGCCCCGGAAGAAGCCTTGCTGGCGAAACCCTGGGTCGGGCGGGCAAGAAAGCTAGCGTCCCTCTATTTGAATTGTGATATGCACATTTTAAACTGACTTTTGTGAGTATGATGTACTTGAATAAATTTTCATTTTGTTGGAACGTACCACACCATCTGCCTGCATATTTCATCCAGTTAAAGTTCTGTACAAAAGAATTAAAGGAGGATAAAGAAAGTGCGATGGTGCTAGTCTGAATGGTGACACACTTTCAGCAGGAGGAACTACGGATTGGTGCCGTTCACTGTCTGGTGGTTAAAGAAAAAATAACGAGGGAGAAGAATAATATTGAGAGCTCCGGCCATAGTGAAATATTTCTTTCTGTATTCCTTTGGATTTCTCTAAAACTGTATAGACCGGTCTTGTGCCCTGAGTAGCTCCTCAGGAGGCAAGTTGTGCACAACGAACAACTGTTTTTCTGTAATGTGTAAATTGTATAAACTTATCCACATGGCAAGTTATATTAATATGAAATTAGATGCTATGGGGGAGGTATGTGGCATACATGCCCTGAAATAATTAAAGTTCCTACTAACTATAGGTTGTGCTCGTTCAAGCGAAGGTTACAGCGCAATCAAACACCAGACAGGGCCTGACGTACAATTGTGCAACAGTGTAGGCAGCCATCGGATATATCAGGAGGCCAGATCCTTGTGGTATATCTGGCGCGGCAGAGGGGTGGAGTTTAAATCATACGCTGGTGTACAGTGAATACATGTTTCTCTATGAACACATTTGGTGTACGATTTCTGTGATGGTAAGGTTGATCAAAAAGTGGAAAATATTTGTTGCCTTTTTAAGTGGCTGGGGTTGTTTAGTGCTCTTCATCAGAGGTGGTTAGAGGTGGGTGGTAAGATGTTGCTTTACTCTTAATGTATATGTTTGTATGTCTACAATATAGTTAATTATAAAAAATTCCCCTAAAATATTGTTTTTCAGCTTGCAAACAAATATGGTCCATTCTTCACCTTCCATTTTGGCTCTACTAAAGCAGTGGTTCTGGTTGGGTATGAAGCCAATAGAGAAGCTCTGGTCTCGGCCAATTATGATTTTGGAAATCGTGCTGCATTGCCTATTGCTGATGACTTCCAGATGAATCATGGTAATTTACTCCATCAATTAATTTCAATCTGAAATCTCTGGGAGAGGTCATTAGATACAAGGCCCTTTTGATGTACGGCGCTATAGAGTAATTTTCTAACCTGAAGATAGTGTCAGGGTTTACATCAAGAGGACAATTACACAGCATTTACGTAAACACAATTTGAACAATGGGGCACATTTACTAAGGGTCCGCGGACCACATTTTCATCGGGTTTCCTGACTTACAGTTTTGCACCGCATTTAACTGGGATTTTTGGTGCACGTGATTGGACTTTCATGCGACACAAATCGGGGGGCTTGGCCGTCGGACAACCCGACTGATTCTGACTATGCACAGAAATTCTAAATTGTGTCGCAAGACAATGCACTCACATACATTGGGAAGAAGTAGGTGAACTCCAGTGGACCTGAGCGTGGAAGCGACACATGCAGGAAATTGGATGCACAATCTTATTGAATCACGGCAGCTCCGAATCCTTGTCGGACAATGCACCTTGGGGATCCCGATAGGACGTGTAAGTAAATGTGCCCCATTATGTTTACACTGTTTTGTGTAAATGCAATGTGAACAGGGTTTTTTTGGTAAACCTTTAACATTGGGTGTGTGACGCATTTCTGTCTGACTTTGCATGTTGAATGTGGCTCACGTTCCGACTGAGCACCGGAACGCTCATTTAAATGATAAAATTTGTGTTTATTATACCTGGGGTATAATCTGGGCTAGGCCATTTCAACCCTGGGTAGAGTCTGGGCTGGGGTTGTACACTGGCCTGTTACACCAGGCCAAGTACAATAGTATGGATGCAGAAGAGCTTAAAGGGAATCTACCACCAGGATGAAGAATTGTAAACCAAGCACACAGACATATAGATGTGTGCTTCCTCTGTCAGGATCCGATCTTCTTTTAACTTCTTATGCCCATGTTTCTACAAAAAAAACAATTATGCAAATGAACCTGAGGGGTTCCAGGCTCCATAGCTGTTCATTGACTCTGAAGCCCCTCTGGCTGATTTGTATTTTTTTAAAGCCTTTTTTTTTATAAAAACAAGTGCATAAGAAGCTAAAAGAAGAGCTGATACCGCCAGAGGGGGCACACACCATTATGTTAGTGTGCTTGATTTACAATCCTTCATCCTAAGAACTTTTAAGGTTCTTAGTATCTTAAAAGTATAATAATGGAGGTGTAGGTTTGGTGAAGGTTTTTGATATTTTTGTGGGGTGTAGGTAGATTCGAAAATTGTGTGTAGACAAGACTAGTAAGATGAGAATAATGGGGCAGATTTACTTACCCGGTTCTGTAGCGATCCCGCGGTGCGTTATCCGGCGAGGATTCGGGTCCGGTGTGATTCACTAAGCTCGTGCGCCCAAGTTCCTGCATCCGTCGCTTCTGCACTGAGGTCCGCCGGAGTTCACCTGCTTCTTCCCGGTGCATGTAAGTGCGTGTCTTGCGACACAATTCTAAATGTTAAATTCTGCGCGTTGTCCGAATCCGTCAGGTTGTCCGATGGCCCGCCCCCCAATTTCTGTCGTGTGTAAGCCACCGACGATACGCCAAAATCCGATCGCATGCGCCAAAATCCTGGGGCAATTCAGCGCAAAATGGAAATCGTTGGGAATCCTGACAAAAATGTGTCCGACGGACCCTTATTAAATGAGCCCCATTGAGTTGAACAAAAGTGGAAGTGGAAGGTAAAAGCCCGGAATATGTGTAAAATATATGATAACATTTGTTGTTCACTTTTAGGAGTGCTTTTCTCCAATGGGGAGTTATGGAAGGTGACCCGAAGATTTACACTTTCCATATTTAGAGATCTTGGGATGGGGAAGAAACCCATTGAAGGCAGAATTATTGAGGAGCTACAGTACCTGAATGCAAAAATCCAGTCTTATAATGGTGAGTGGTATTAGATACAACTGGACAGGTTTCTGACTTTAGACATAAGACTGGTCTGTGAAAGATTTGAAATATTTCTACATAATAACTGATAGGTGCAACCTTCTGTAATAGTGAAAACTAACCCTTCTAGTGTGATATGTTGGCAGAAGATGACCTTATACGACCGTAGCTTTTGGCATACTTGCCAATTTTCCGAGAATGTCCAGTATTCTCTCTCAAAATGAGAAGACCGCCCAGAGTATAAAAAGTGGGCAAATCTTCAAAGCTCCATTGCTGAGCAATTTCATATGTCAGTAGGGCACTTCATGTGTCAGTCATGTCCCAGGAAAGGTGCCAAAGTCACACCTGAAAATGGAGTGGGGCTGGCACAACAAAAATTTTACTCCGAGTGCATTCTCTCTATGCAGACATACATGATCGGAGCATTCAGCTCAGCCAATGGGTAACATTATTACTTATTCTACATTCTAGGTAAACCTTTTGATAAGAAAGTCTTCTATCTTGCCCCTCCTAACATAACTTTTGGGATGTTATTCGGGAGACGTTTTGACTACGATAACCCAACGTTCCAGAAGATTATAACCATCATGGATGACATTGTTGTCAATACTGGTACCCACGGTGCTAAGGTAAAGTACACACCATATACAGGCAGTCCCCGGGTTAACGTACAACATAGGTTCTGTAGGATTGTTCTTTGGTTGAATTTGTATATAAGTCAGAACTGTATATTTTATCATTTTCACCCCAGCCAAAATTTTTTGGGTTTCTGTGACAACTGGATTTAAAAATGTTGGGTTGCCATAAGAACCAGGATTAACAATTAAGCTTCATTACAGACACCTTTAATAACTGTTATTGCTGTTTATTGTAGCCTAAGGCTAAAGTACAGTAAATTAACAACATCCAGTAGTCCTTTTGTAACTAGGGGTTGTCTGTAAGTCAGGTGTTCTTAAGTAGGGGACCACCTGTACATTTTAAACAACACAATAATAACAGATAAGAGGTAAAGACTAACTGTACCTGGCATTTTGTATTTATTGTATGTTCCCTCTGAGTCTTGTATCCTTGGAAGAGGGGGGTTATTAGACTTTATCTAAATCTAAATGATCAACACTTGTGAGTACATAATGGAATTATGTGTGTTACTGTGATGATCACAATGTGGCACGGATGGCACATGCAGGTACAAGGCCATCCAGCAGAAAAGACATTGCAGATTTATGAAAATTGTCCTAGGGTTAGACAGTGCAGAACTAGTCTAGCCGGTCTTATTCTACACAAGATCCATAATGCCTGATGATAAATCTGTCAGAGTATCTGTCATACTCTGTACCTCTTATTAGTTGGCTTAATTTATGCCAGAAAATTAGGACAAAATTCTGTTGGGTCAGAAGTATTTTTGGTGCACGAATCTTTTTGCCGCAAGACTATGCCCCGTTTTATAGGCCATGCCCCTTTGTCAAACTATTCATGAGAATGGCAGACAACTGTCTAAAACCTTTTACAAATGTGGTGCAGACACTTTTTAGTGCATATTATGACAGAATTCTGTAGTAGACAGATTAATCAATCTCCCCACTGACTGCTACTACAATGCCACACAGCGTACCTAAAAATATTTATTACAGGGCTGTATGACTAGAATCTACAAGATTGGTACTTTCTTTATACAATAATAAAATTGAAAATTTTCAATAAACTTTGCAAAAGTGACGACAACAATCTTTCTCTTACCTATCTCCTCTCATACTCATTTTTTTTGTAAAAAACGGTGAATGAATGTTCGCAGGTTTGTAGGAAGTGCACAGACATAGGGCATGCACCACACAAGAAATTGGGATTATTTAAGCACTTCTACACCATAGAAGCACTGATAAATCTCCCCCATAATGTATCAGTATCGCATCGCTCATTGTTTCAGTTGTGATTTGGGTGACAGATACTAGTTCATTGCATATTTAATTTTATGTTCTTCTGTTTTAGTACTACAACGTCTTCCCAAAGCTGAAGTATTTCTTTAAAGAACCCGGACTTGTTATGGATAGGATTAATCAACTTAATGCAATCTTAAAGGTTCTCTTCAAGGAATCGGAAGAAGCAAAATGTGAAGATTCATTTAGGACGTACATCGAAGCCTTTGTCCTACATTGGAAACGCCGCAGGCGTTGCGCGCGCACGGTCGCGCGCAGCGCCGAAGCAGTTTCTGCTAGAAAGTTTCAAAAGTGTTAAAACCGCGATACCGCGGTTTTAACACTAACGAGACTAAGCACCGGCACCAGCTCACCCTGAGCTGGTGCCCGGTGTTTGTATCTCATACCTACCTTCAGAAGTGGTAGGTTTCCTTTAAGTCCGCTTTTGAGTTTCCGGAAGTTATACGTACAAACATTGCGAAGGAAGTTGAGTTGGGGAGAATGGCTGGCCCTTATTCTTTGTTGCCCTTCCATAATTTGTGGGTTTCTCCCCTTGGGGTGGTACCCAAAAAGGAGCCGGGAAAATTCAGGCTTATCCATCATCTATCGCACCCTCAAGGGACTTCGGTAAATGATGGTATTGGGAAAGATTTGGCATCGGTATCATATGTATCGTTTGATAGGGCTATTCGCGGTTTTAACACTAACGAGACTAAGCACCGGCACCAGCTCACCCTGAGCTGGTGCCCGGTGTTTGTATCTCATACCTACCTTCAGAAGTGGTAGGTTTCCTTTAAGTAGGGGACTGCCTGTATATCATTTATACTCTTATTCGCTATCATGGATAAGTCCAATGCTTTTCCAGCTTCTGGCCACTAGAGGGCAGTATGACACCAGCACAGGATTAGGCCGACTACCTCTATTTTCATGTGTCCAATTATTCTGCAGCAATTCATTACCTGTCACGGTATAAATACACATCTACATGCACAAGTGCCGTGTCACAAGCTGCCTTCTCTAACTGATAAATGTTGACAATCAGAAGGAAGAAATTAAAACATAAAGGTAAGACACAACCAAAACCAATTATAACAAAGTATTTCCCTACAAAGACCTAATTATATCGCTAGACGCCGACAATGAAATGTGAACCGAAGACGAAAATCGTTGTCAGGAGAGAATTATTAATCATGTCATAAAGTTCTGATTAGATCTAGAAATGGACATAGGGCAGTCTGGTTCTAGATATCATGTTACCTGACATAGAAGTCAATAGAAATAGTATGCACACACATCTGCCCCCTAGTGGCTGCAGGTAGACGAAATTTTCAAAATACCAATATCACTGAACAATGTCCTATCTGCAGGCAGCATGTTATAGAGCAGGAGGAGCTGAGCAGCTACCTGCAGATCCTTTGCACATACAATCCGCCTGCCGGATCCCTGCTCAGCGTGGATGTCCGGGTCAGAGGTAGTGGTCTTACTGAACCACTGCAAGCGATGATGTAATCCGACACCTGGGAGCAGAGTCTAAGTGACACACGGTTTTCACCAGAGCCCGCTGTAATGCAGGTTGGACTTCTTGCGGCGTGGTACCACCAGGTCGTTCCACAGGTGCCACTTTGCTCGTGGTGGAAGCCATGTCGAAGTACAGAATCGTTAGGCAAACTCGTGGTTGGAGACATGCAGCACAGGATCAGAGTTGGTGTCACAACGGGAAATGAGGATAATCACAATGGGCACAGCAGGGGATTTATCAGGGAAGGCTGGCAGTCAGTGCCAATTATCGGCATGCTGGCCCTTTAAATCTTAGCGAGCGCACTATAATATGAGGATTTGCGGGCCAGAATGCAGGAGCCACGGAGACCGCCGCTGGAGCTGGGGGGGCGGGAGTTACATTGCAGACTGGGTCCAGAGGCACCAGGAGGAACACGGGTGCGCCTGCGACCCTGTGCCTTTGACAGTAACCCCTCCTTCGGCCCCCCTCTTCTTGGAATGGATGAACCTGTGCAGAAGAGCGTGATTCACTATGTTGAGGCGTTGAGCAATCTGGAGATAAAGGACATTCCTATGATCTGTATACACGAAGACCGGATGGCGAGCTCCCTCCAGAAGATAACACCATTCTTCTGCAGCAAGTTTAATGGCCAGTAGTTTAGGATTTGCTTCCTTTTTTTGTCAGCGCTACAATGGGAGACACGAGAGAGGAAAAATGTGGAATAAATGCTAGTAACAGCACAGTACTACTACTCCTATCCTGTATATATGGGCACAGCACAGTACTACCACTCCTATCCTGTATATATAGATACAGCACAGTACTACTACTCCTATCCTGTATATATAGACACAGCACAGTACTACTACTCCTATCCTGTATATATAGACACAGCATTCTGTATATATAGACACTGCACAGTACTACCACTCCTATTCTATATATATAGGCATAACACAGTACTACTACTCCTATTTAGTATATATAGACACAGCAAAATACTAAATGGGTGAATGTCCTTCTTAGTATCAAATTTGGTGGGTGGTTTGGGTCGCCATGGACCCCGGGCTACTGCCCAAACTGCCTATGTTATAATCAATACTACCAGTACTATTTATATATATATATATATATATAAATAGTGGTAGTTGATATCTCTACTAAATCTATATGATATCACCACATTATGTATAGAGGATAGAAGTGGTGTGGTCTATAGTATATACTATATATACAGGATAGGGGTGGTGCTGTGTATAGTATATAACATATATACAGGACGGGGTGGTGCTGTGTATAGTATATACTATATATACAGGATAGGGGTGGTAGTCCTGTGATATCCTAATGCTAAACTACTAAAGGACATAGGAAGTAATACTATCATATCCACATACTACATATACAGGATGGGAGTAGTAGTACTGTAATATCCCAGTACTATATATAGATAGAAATAGTAATATCATATGTCACCAGCTCCCATTTATTACATTGGATTTATAGGGGCTTCCTTTTTTCCTGGAATTAATTCATAAATGGTAAATGTTCTGTAATCGGGACCCCAAAAACTTTATTAAACAACCCATCCTAGTTCTACTTGGGGTGGGATTCACCAATACCCCAATCCGCAGCTGCCTGACATGCAGCCCCCATCCAGACAGCAATAAAGGGGGTGGCACGCTCTGGCTTGCCATTCTAGCAGAGCCAGGACATTTCAAGGGCACCAACGACCCTAGTGGAGATCAATCATCCCTTGTGTGCTTCACCACCGTGCCCGCCCCTGGCTGCTTTTACCATTAACAGACCCTTGAGGCGGACACTTCCAAAGCTCAGGCTGTTTACCACCATGAGGTTTTACATCCTCTATAAGTTAGATCAGTCCACCAATAACTTGCCTGCACCTTCCACCTGACTCCTCCACCGCCAGGTCGAGGCCATTTGACACCTTAAATGGACTCGACCACCACCAAACAACAAAATCCCATCAATGTGACTGCAATGGGTTAACTAAGAAAGTGTTGAGAAAAATACCAACACAACCCACCGGCACAAACTGGTAAAGACATTGTGAAACTCCAAACTTGTACAAATATACTCTACTAAAACGTGTCTAACAATATAGTGAAGTAGGATAACTCACAACCAAGATGTGTTCTGAGCTACATGTATTCTGAGAAGACTAGGTACTAGACACCAAAATCATAGATTTACACCTCCCTTCTCCCCACCATGTGGGGGTATCTCTTACTGTATCTCCAGTAACTTTTTTGCTTCTGCATGAAGGCCTATGTATTACATTGCAAAACCTGCATTGCCCTTGTACCTAGTATCTAGAGAACCACTAATCATACTTCAATATATGTATCATGCACCAATACTATTGACAGAACAGACATGAAGAGGATAGGTAAAGAAGAAGAAAGTTTACTTCTGTGCTCAGCTAATGCATAGGTAAGGGAGGGGGGCAACCACCCTACGTGGCATAGCGTGTACACTGCCACAGCGTATCCCCTGCCACCCGCCACTTTTCCAAGATGCTGTGTGAGTCTCCTTCAGTCTTTGTTCTCAGTACTAGAATAACATAGTGAGCTGAGACGAGATATATTCATCTCAAGCTGTATAGCAAACCAATTTATTTTGTAGTTGCCATAGCACCAGCACCATCTTGCTCCACCTGTTCCTTTATAAGGTGCAATGTCCACCATCATATAACTCTTATATATATATATCTGGCTTCCCAGGGACTACCCTTGGAGAAGGTCCACATTCTGATACATTTACATCAAACTTAATAATTGTGTATTAACTATTAATTATCTTGTTAATTGCTAATGGATAGCCGAGTCCTTGACAACCTCAAATATATATTAAATATATATATAAATAAATATTGTGGCATGCTAAAATTGCACTTGCATCCGCTATTCCACCTCCATAAAGCAGGATAAATCACGCTCAGTGTGCAGACCAAACCTGGCCCCGCAAGCCGAAAACTTCCTGGCAAAACCATCTTCTCAAGGACCTACCTCTTAGAGAAGTGTAGATATGTCTCCACATATATATGATGCACGCACAGCGCACAAAACCAGCACTCTAGTGATCTAGTAGTGCAGAGGTCGCATTAACGCCTCCCCAAAATAATTGCCATGCGTAAAGTTCGACCTGGCCTCCTTGGCTCCGGATGGGATAAATGAGGACATGTTATTTTCTGGCTTCTATAAGAAGTGAATGGAATGGAGTACATGATTACCACCTACCAATAAGGTATGCTATACCGACTTTTTTCCGTTTTTGTTTTTTCACATCACTTGCTCACTTTTGGTCATCCTTTGATTTTTTTGACCCCTACTTGGCTTGTCACCTTTTTCACAGCTACTTTTCACACATTTCTCATCACTATTCCAGGTCATGCACCAACCTCACACTCAGGCAATCATTTTCCTATTCACTTGTTCACAATTCCCCCCACCGCCCTGGCTGGCAGTAATATAGGAATAGGTATTCCCCACACTTGCTCTGCCCGGCCGTTCCACACATGGGCGCATGCGCGGGTACAGCTACTTACGTCACCGGATGTGACGTCATTTGATCATGTGACTCTCCCATGACGTGTTCCGGTATGGGCGCCGCCATGACACCTTGGCCACACACCGGCAGCGTTTTACACCTTCATCACAAGCAGGTATTTATACACAGACACCACATCATTTGGGCACCCCTGAGGAAGCCGCATTCTGTGGCGATACGCGTGGGGCATTGCCTGGGCTCCCTTTGGACCTTCACTTCACTTTGGTAATTTTTGGTCTCCAGTCTTGCATGCAGCAGTTTGGATCACACATTCCACCTGGTTTACCAGTGGGAAACCTACCTTTTTGTTACTTGTTATGTCCGTGGGGACTACTTCATATACTACCTGCCCTAAGTGGCAATTTTTTGCCATTTTGGATATACTAGTCTTTGTGTATTGTATTGTATTGTATTGCACTATATCTCTGCACTTTGTAGTCCATTTCTGCTGACACTGGAGTACACTTGTGATCTATGAATTTGACTTTAGTGATGTGTTTTAGGGGGTCCTGTTGCAGGTAGCTAGTCACTATCGCATGACTTCACCTGCCATGTTCTGTCACGAAAGCAGTTGACCTGCTTTTTTGTGTTTTAATTGGTTTTATACTGTTTGTCCATTTGATTTTCCTATTTTGTATTTGAATAAAGTATTTACTATTTTTTGCAGCTACTTGACACATGTTTTTCTTGTTCTCTGTTACTGATCCAAGTGTTTTTTACAATCATAACATTCAAGACCTTGCTGCTGGCTGCCATATATAAACACATTACATATGGAGCTTCCTGCACTGTCCAGACAGGACTAATCAACCTGAGCTGGATCACTCATACACAGCAGCTGGGGGATTGATTACTTCTGCCTGTCAGGCACAACACAGAGATTTACATCATTCTCTCGAGCAGTGCATACTTAATGTCAGAGGAGAAGCGCCAAGCCCCAACACAGAAGCGACAGAGCCTCATTATCATAATTTTCTAATTTTTTCAGCTCAGGGGTTAAACAAGATATGATCCTGCATCAGTGTAGCTACAGCATTCTCAAGGTATATTTGATTCATAATGCATGAAATCAAATGGTAGATTTCTTTTAACAAACCCTTCAAGTACCCCGTTATTTATGGCTTGTTATTAGCTTCTTATGCCTTTGTTTTTACAAGAAAAGGCTTTAAAAATTATGCAAATGAGCCTGACAGGCTCCGGCTCCATAGATTTAAATTGAGCCCGGAGCCCATCAGGCTCATTTTCATCATTTGTAAAACCTATTTTTTGTAAAAATGAGGGCATAAAAAGCAAAAAGAAGAGCAGATCCTGCATGAGGGGGCACACACCAGTATGTAAGTGTGCTTGGTTAACAGTCCTGGATCCTGGTGGTAATTTCCTTTAAGAGCTTCCCTGTTTTCCCTGTTCCACCTTCATACTGATTTGACTACATGCAGAAACTTCTTTGGTCTTAGCAAAACCATATTATGGTCTGAGCCACCCAATGGTGGTAGCACCAAAGACAAATAAGCATCATGAGCACCTTGTCTAAGGTCCTGTCACCAATGGTAGCCACACATTGTACAAAATCTGGATAGGCTGATTCTAGGACTGTATGATTGAAGTCTCCAGCCACCAAATTGGTGGATTGAGCGTTTCTTGTTTGTTCCTGTGCAATTCTCTTTTGGAATAGCTCAATCGTAACCTTTCCCGAAGGAGATATATACGCCATTACACAAGACCGCACTCCCTGGGTACATAGTACGGCCTTAGACTCACTACCAATAATTCTATATGTGGAGTACAAAAAGTTTCCTTTACCGAAATGTGTCTTGGGTGGGACCACCCCAGCAGCAAACACCTCACATTTACCCGACGCACTGAGATCCCTATCAACTGAACTAGGCTGGAATCCTGGAAAAGAAACCAATGTTCCTCCTCTAGCCAAGTTTCACGAAGACAAAAAAACAAATTAATTTAGATTACCACCTAAACTTGACCAACGCACATAACTCGTCCATTTTCTTCCCAAGATTACCGATAGAACACGGTTTCTAAACCTTCCATTCCAACTTTTCCTCTTTCGAACTCCAAACTGGTATCCGTAGCCAACCAATTTTTAACTTAAGAGACAATCTCCCCAGAGCCAATTAAAGGTTCCTCAAGTAATACAAGCGAGAGATGTTTCCTTTTCTCGTTACTTGTGTCCTCACTTCATTAATTAATATCCTTCTTGAGAGTTTTTCGACTTCCCCCCCGTCAGCACTGCTACATATCGGGGAAGCAAGAACTCCATGCATCATATATCAATATTATGCACAGTTCAGTCTCCAGCATAGTGATCAGTTTGTGTGAAACCGGCCTAAGGGCTAAAGGACACCAGGTCAAACGACCATGTGCAGGCGCCTCTAGGTATCAGCCACAAGCTGCAACCAACCATTTCCCGCTAGGAATTAGCCAAGAAACTGCTGCTAGGGCCCCAGAAACAGAGAGACAGGATAATTGCCACATATCCCCAAGTGAGAATTAAGACCACCATGGGCTCTGGGCTGTGTGAATATTATAGCCCGTACAAGTCTGGAATCACTTCCTACATATCGTACTAGAATCAAGCTTCTTGGGGAATGGACCGTTAAGGTCAATTTACGGTCCTGAAATGGCTCTTGTGTACATGTGTACTGTGTTCAGGGGCAGATGTACAAGGGTTTCATGGATGAAGGTCCTTCTCGCAGGGATTGGGCCCTGGCCTGCTGCCCAAACTGCCTATATTATAATCCACTTCTGTAAATGCCATTGTTGTCTTGTCACCCAAGGCCACCAATGCACAGCACCCCCAGTAGCTCAACCACTTATTCTACCCCCTCTGACTATGCTTAAAGCAGCTTCCCATCTTATTGTGCCCAACCCCAGCAGTTCCCCCGGCTGCCCCCCCTCATATTGCGCCCCTCCAGCAGCTATTCCTCTTATAGTGCCCCTAGCAGCTCTTCCCTTTTATATTACCCTCCACCAGCTTCCTCCATTATAGTGACCCCACTACAGCAGTCCCTCCTCTTATAATGCCCTCCAGCAGCTCCCCTATTCTAGTGCACCCCCAGCAGTTTGTTCTATTATTGTGCCACCCCAGAAGTTCCCCCTCTTATTGTGCCAATACAGAAAATTAATAAACACATATACTAACCTTTCCCCCGCAGCAGCTTCTCTATCCTCTCCTTCTGCTGTGTGTAGCAGTGAAGCCAGCGAGCAGGGATGACATCATCACATTGCGCCATTGCGGCTATTACAAACAGCAGAGGCACAAGAATAATGAAAGTGAAGAGAGCCAGCAGCTGCCTGCACTCTCCATAATCAGCTCTATCAGTGGTCTGGTAGAGGGGAAGGCCTCTGATAGGACAATTTGCACTTTGTGGTGGACTCCTCGGACTGGTAAGTGTAAATGGTGCTCCCATGTGACAAACTCTCAGGTCTTTAAAGGAATCTGTCACTAAGAGGCATACTCCCAACTTGTAGGAGCAGAAGAGGGACAAAGTGCCCCACCCATTCTCCTCCTGTAGCTTGTCCTCCCCTGTCCTCCCAGCCCTTTCCTCCAGCTCTCCGTAGCCTCCTGTCCTCAGCCTCCTCCTGTAGCCCTCCTGTCCTCCGCTCCTCCTGTAGCCTCCTGTCCTCCCAGCCTCCTCCTGAGCTCCTGTCCCCAGCTCTCTGTAGCCCTCCGTGCCTCCAGCCTCACTCCTGTTAGCCTCCTGCTCCAGCCTCCTCCTGTAGCCTCCTGTCCTCCAGCCTCCTCCTGTAGCCTCCTGGCCTCCAGCCTCCTTCCTGTAGCCTCCTGCTGCTCCTCGTAGCATCCTTCCTCGCTCCTCCTGTAGCCTCCTGTCCCCAGCCTCTCCTGTAGCCTCCTGTCCTCAGCTCCTCCTGTACCTCCGTCCCCCAGCCTATCCTGTCTCCAGCCGTCCTCTTGTACTCTGTCCAGTCCTGTCCTCCAGCCTACTTCCTCCTAGATCGCCTCCTGTGTAGCCTCCTAGTCTCTCCAGCCTCCTTCTGTAGCCTCTTCCTGAGCCTCCTGTCCTCCAGCCTTCCTCCTGTAGCTCCTGTCCTCCAGCTCCTCCTGTAGCCTCCTGTCCCAGCCATACTTCCTGTCCTCCAGCCCTCCTCCTGTAGCCTCCTGTCCATGCCAGCCGTCCTCTGTAGCCTCCTGGTCTCCGTCCTCCTCCTGTTAGCCTCCGGTCCTCCAGCCTTCCTTCTGTAGCCCCTCCTCCTTGTAGCCTCCTGTCCTCCAGCCTCCTCCTGCTAGCTCCTTCCTCCAGCCTCCTCCTGTAAGCCCCCTGTCCTCCAGCCTCCTCCTGTCCTCCAGCCTCCTCCTGTAGCTCCTGTCCTCCAGCCTCCTCCTCCTGTCCTCCAGCCTCCTCCTCCTGTCCTCCAGCTCCTTCTGTTCTCTATCCTCCTCCTGTGTCCTCTAGCCTCCTCCTCCTGTCCTCCAGTTCTCTATCCTCCCCCTGTCCTCCAGCCTCCTCCTGTTCTCTATCCTCCTCCTGTGTCCTCCAGCCCCCCTGTTCTCTATCCTCCTCCTGGCTCTTCTCCCTGTGGCCCCCCCTGTCCTTCTCCTGTGCCCCAGCCCCCCTGTCCCCTCAGTCTCTTACTTTCAGTCATTCAACTTCTCCCGGGCTGGAGTCCGACTGACTCACGGAGGGGGCGTGGTCAGCCGGGGGAGGAGCTACCTCCTCACATGATTGGTGCAGACATCATGTGAGGAGGTAGCAGGGGCTGGTCCCACCTCCTCCCGGCCTCCATGCTTCGGCTGCTCTGCAGCTCTAAACTACGGGGTCTGGAGCAGGCGGGACAAATCGGGAAAAGTGGGGTTGTGTGTATTTAGTTTCTCAATATATTTTATTTTATATTTTTCACTTGCATGAATATATGTATATTTGGGTACATTTATTCACATTTATCCATTTTGCTATTTTTTTTACACTGAAGTTGCATCAGGGGTCCTTGGGTGGTCAGGTCCTGGCGCTTCTGCCCCTGTAGACAGACGTCATCTGGTAACGGGGTTGATGATAAATGTAGCTAATGGGGCACATTTACTTACCCGGCCGCTCGAGTTCACGAGCTACGGAGTGTCCGACGATCAGGCAGTCTAGCGCGATTCACTAAAATCGTGCGCCTGATTTCCTGCAGGTGTCGCTTCCCCGATCAGGTCCGCCGGAGTTCACTATCTTCCTCCCGGTGTATTGTTTTGCAACACAATTTTTGCAACCCGATTTGTGTCGCATGAAAACCGGCACAATTACGACACAATCCGATCGCGTGCAACACAATCACCTACTAAATACCTGTCCCAGGTGCACGATCCCCAAAAATGACGGAAAACCAGACGGAAATGCAGCCATGGGACCCTTAGTAAATAAGCCCCAATATGTAAGTGGAAGTTTAGTGCAAATACTCCCTATGGCTGAAGTTCCAGAGAGTCCTAAGGTTCCTGCAAATTGGTGATCATCACAAGGTCTGCAAAGTTTAGCAGCCTGCAGCTGCTGTCTCCCCTCAGAGGCCTTCCCCTCCGCCAGGCCTGCAGCTGCTGTTCCTCTCAGAGGCTTCCCCTCGCCAGGCCCTGCAGCTGCTGTCTCCTCTCAGAGGCCTTCCCCTCTTGCAGGCCTGCCAGACTGCTGTCTCCTCTCAGAGGCCTTCCCCTCTGCGGCCTGCAGACTGCTGTTTCCTCTCAGAGGCCTTCCCCCGCCAAGGCCCTGCAGCTGCTGTCTCCTTCAGAGGCCGTCCCCCTGCTAGGCCTGCCAGCTGCTGTCTCCCCTCAGAGGCCTTCCCCTCTGCTAGGCCTGCAGCTGCTGTCTCCTCTCAGAGGCCTTCCCCTCTGCCAGGCCTGCAGCTGTTGTCTCCTCTCTGAGGCTTTCCCCTCTGCCAGGCCTGCAGCTGCTGTCTCCTCTCAGAGGCCTTCCCCTCTGCTAGGCTTGCATCTGCTGTCTCCTCTCAGAGGCCTCCCCTCTGCAGGCCTGCAGCTGCTTGTCTCCCCCAGAGGCCTCCCCTCTGCCAGGCTGCAGTGTGTCTCCTCTCAGAGGCCTTCCCCTCTGCCAGGCCTGCAGCTGCTGTCTCCCCTCAGAGGCCTTCCCTCTGCCAGGCCTGCAGCTGCTGTCTCCCCTCATAGGCCTTCCCCTCTGCCAGGCCTGCAGCTTGCTGTCTCCCTCAGAGGCCTTCCCCTCTACCAGGCCTGCAGCTGCTGTCTCCCCTCAGAGGCCTTCCCCTCTGCCAGGCCTGCAGCTGCTGTCTCCCCTCAGGGCCTTCCCCTCTGCCAGGCCTGCAGATGCTGTTCCCTCAGAGGCTTCCCCTTGCAAGCCTGCAGCTGCTGTCTCCTCTCAGAGGCCTTCCCTCTGCCAGGCCTGCAGCTGTTGTCTCCTCTCCAGAGCCTTCACTCCGCCAGGCCTGCAGCTGCTGTCTCCTCTCAGAGCCTTCCCCTCTGCAGGCCTGCAGCTGCTGTCTCCTCTCAAGAGCCTTCCCCTCTGCCAGGCCTGCAGGCTGTTGTCTCTCTCTGAGGCTTTCCCTCTGCCAGGCCTGCAGCTGTTGTCTCCTGTCTGGAGGCTTCCTCTGCCAGGCCTGCAGCTGCTGTCTCCTCTCAGAGGCCTTCCCCTACTGCTAGGCTGGCATCTGCTGTCTGCTCTCAGAGGCCTTCCCCTCTCCAGGCCGTGCAGCTGCTGTTCTCCCCTCAGAGGGCTTCCCTCTGCCAGGCCTGCAGCGATGTCTCTCTCAAGGCCTTCCCCTCTGCCAGGCTGCACTGTGTGCCCCTCCGGCCTCAGCCTCCTGTCTCCTCTCAGAGGCCTTCCCCCTGCCAGGGCCTGCAGTCTGCTGTTCCTGCCAGAGGCCTTCCCCTCTGCCAGGCCTGCAGTGCTGTCTCCTCTCAGAGGCCTTCCCCTCTGCCAGGCCTGCAGCTGCTGTCTCCTCTCAGAGGCCTTCCCCTCTGCCAGGCCTGCAGCTGCGTCTCCTCTCAGAGGCCTTCCCCTCTGCCAGCCTGCAGCTGGCTGTCTCCTCTCCAGAGGCCTCCCCTCTGCTAGGCTTGCTCTGCTGTCTCCTCTCAGAGGCCTTCCCCTCTGCCAGGCCTGCAGCTTGCTGTCTCCCCAGAGCCTTCCCCTCTGCCAGGCCTGCAGCTGCTGTCTCCTCTCAGAGGGCCTTCCCCTCTGCCAGGCCTGCAGCTGTTGTCTCCTCTCAGAGGCCTTCCCTCCGCCAGGCCTGCAGTTGCTGTCATCCTCTCAGAGGCCTCCCCTCTGCAAGGCCTGCAGGCTGCTGTCTCCTCTCAGAGGCCTTCCCCTCTGCCAGGCCTGCAGCGTTGTCTCCTCTCAAGGCCTTCCCTCTGCCAGGCATGCAGCTGTCGTCTCCTCTCAGAGGCTCTTCCCCTCCGCCAGGCCTTGCAGCTGCTGTCTCTCTCTCAGAGGCCTTCCCCTCAGGCCTGCAGCTGCTGTCTCCTCTCAAGGCCTTCCCTCGCCGGCCTGCAGCTGCTGTCTCTCTCAGAGCCTTCCCCCTCTGCCAGGCCTGCAGTGCTGTCTCCTCTCAGAGGCCTTCCCCTTCTGCCAGACTGCCAAGCTGCTTGTCTCCCCTCAAGGACTTCCCCTCTGCTAGGGCTTGCATCTGCTGTCTCCTCTCAGAGGCCTTCCCCTCTGCTAGGCTTGCATCTGCTGTCTCCTCTCGAGCCTTCCCACTGCCATGCCTGCAGCTGCTGTCTCCTCTCAGAGGCCTTACCCCCTGCCAGCGCCGCAGTGCTGTCTCTCTCAGAGGCCTTCCCCTCTGCTAGGCCTGCAGCTGCTGTCTCCCTCAGAGGCCTTCCCTCGGCAGGCCTGCAGCTGCTGTCTCCATCAGAGGGCTTCCCCTCTGCCAGGCCTGGTAGCTGCTGTCTCCTCTCAGAGGCCTTCCCTCTGACTAGGCCTGCAGTGCTGTCTCCTCTCAGAGGCCTTACCCTTGCTAGGCCGTGCAGCTGCTTCGTATCCTCTCAGAGGCTGTCCCTCTGCTAGGCGTTGCATCTGCTGTTCCCCTCAGAGGCCTTCCCTTGCCAGGCCTGCAGCTGCTGTCTCCTATCAGTCCATAATCAGCTCTATCAGTGGTCTGGTAGAGGGGAAGGCCTCTGATAGGAGACAGCAGCTGCAGGCCTGGCAGAGGGGAAGGCCTCTGAGAGGAGACAGCAGATGCAAGCCTAGCAGAGGGGAAGGCCTCTGAGGAAGGCCTCTGAGAGGAGACAGCAGCTGCAGGCCTGGCAGAGGGGAAGGCCTCTGAGGGGAGACAGCAGCTGCAGGCCTGGCGGAGGGGAAGGCCTCTGAGAGGAGACAGCAGCTGCAGGCCTGGCAGAGGGGAAGGCCTCTGAGAGGAGACAGCAGCTGCAGGCCTGGCGATAGATATGAGATGGATAGATAGATATGAGATAGATAGATAGATATGAGATAGATAGATAGATATGAGATAGATAGATAGATAGATAGATAGATAGATATGAGATAGATAGATAGATAGATATGATGTAGATGGATGTATAGATAAGACTGGAGCTGGAGGGTCTCATTACTTGATATCACACACTATTGGCTGATGTTGGGGGTAGTGTTGCTGGTAGATATGACTACTACTTGCCCCGGGGGCTGTGCCCGATCTATATATATACATATCAGTCTGTAATAATAACAACCCCTGGACCTTATTATGCAGCCACTACCTTCTCTGCTTGCTGTCAGTGAATACATCCTTCGTTTTTGTTACTGTTCTATCTACACCACGCGTCCCCGCTGCCTTGTTACAATGTATCAGCGCTGAATCCTGATCACATTGAATGGTTTAGCCTGGATGAAATTGTAACAAACCCTCAGATTTCTGTTTAGTAAAGCGACGATGTAGGAAAGCGACGCTATGGCGGTATTATATATTGTTACGGAGCAGGCAGATCAGTGAGACGTCTCTCCGGGAGCTTGACGTAATTGCTATGTTCAATCCGGTGCTTTGAGGTTGAGCATCTCCCAAGAAAAGGCGCAGCTGCGCGGCGGATCCGTAAAAATAACCCGTCCTTTATGATTACGTGTGGGGGGTGGGGGGACGCGCTGCCGCCCTGACATCCACACCCTGCAATTACCAGCAGGGCACACGTGTAATCCACGTCTCCCGGGGCCCGTGGGGTGGTCGGAGCGGGTCAGCCTCGCCAGCATCATCCCCCCCCCCCCCCCCCCGATCCCAGCGTGTGCAGAGGAATACGTGGGACGCCGCTTTCTACCGTAGAAGGAGATGTCGCTATAAATAGCGGACAGAGATCTAAATATAGCGCCGGGTATCTTATAGAAACATCTGATAATCCCAGCAAATACAACCGTGAGTCACGGTAACTACCTGACCGCAGCCAATACCTTAGGTACTGTTCACATGATCCCGGGAAAGCTGGGTGCATAACATAATCTCATCTGAAGAGGGATGCAAATCAAATATTGTAATTCCACATTTGGTAACCGGGAACAGAAGTGCAGAAAAATTATTACTGTAGAATAATTTCGAAGCAGATTTGCATATTTAGTAGCAGCAGAACTGTGAAAAATTGATTTATAATATGAACTGGAAGCGTGTCCTCACACTGCTGTACACTGGGCTCTCTGCAGCCAGTGTTATGTGCTGTCCCTGGAGAGATACATAATCGTATCTTTGTGTATTTCGTTAGCAGCAGCAGGACTGTGATATATGGATTTATATGCTAGAATTGTGTTGGGAACCTGTCCTCACACTGCTGTGCTCTGTGCTTTCTTCAGCCAGTGTTATGTACTGTCCCTGGAGAGACACATAATCAAATATTTGTGTATGTCTCTGTGTTTTCTGCAGCCGGTGTTAGGTATTATGTCCGGAGATCTGTGTAATCACAACTTTGTGTATTTTGTTAGTAGCAGCAGGACTGTGAAATATGTATTTTTAATCTGGGATTGTACTGGGATGAGTGTCCTGACACTGCTGTGCTCTGTACTCTCTGTAGCCAGTGTAATGTATAATCATTGGAGAGATGTGCAATCATACCTTTGTGTAAGTACTTAGTAGCAGCAGGACTGGGATATATGGATTTATATTCTGTCCTCACACTGCTGTGCTCTGTGTTTTCTGCAGCCTGTGTTAGCTATTGTCCCTAAAATGATGTATAATCATATCCTTGTGTATGTTGTTTGTAGGAGCAGGACTGTGATATATGGATTTCTGCTCCAATAATCTACTGTAGGCATGTCCTCACACTGCTGTGATCTGTGCTGCAGGTATTTTGCCTGGAGAGATGTGTAATCAGACCTTTGTGTTTGTTGTTAGGAGCAGCAGGACTGTAAAATATAGAGGTATATTCCAGGATTGTATTGGGGAACGTGTCCTCACACTGCTGTGTACTGTGCTCTGCTGGTAGTCCTAGGTACAGAGAGTACAGAGCAAAGTAGTGTAAACACATCCATCACCTATGCTTATTAGTGGGGGTCCTAAAATTATTTGGGTCCAATATCAGGACCCAAAATCCACCAATCTGGACAGAGATTCAAGGAACGTTGTAAAGTGGTTGGTTAAATGCTAAATTCTCCAGCCAATCGGCTTTCGTCGGATCACATGTACATAAAGCCTGGGCCCCTGCTGTGTATCATACGGAGGGGCCCCGTCAGTTGTATAATCTAGAGTCTCTCCTGGAGGATGTTGCGATGCCGCACACGTTCTCCGAGCTGTAAACTATCCTTCCTTAGGGGAATTCTCTAATTATCCGTACCTGTTCCTCCCCACTCCCCCGGGGAACGCACTCATTTTCTAGAATTTGTCTAAACACTCGGAAAAGATTCTTTGACAGTGTCCAAAAGAACATAGTTTTCCTGCCTATGTGGCACCCAAACAAGAAGCTCCTTTTGGAAAACGGATTCCCTATGAAGGCTAGCGTAGAGGCTGCTGTAAGTTTGTAAGGACACGTATTGAAAAAGATTTAGCTCCATAGAAATGATCCAATCCTTGCCCAAAGCATTCGTCTTTCTCGAAGACCGGGACTTTGGGTTTAGGTGGGGTCATATGTATGGACTTCCCCTATCACTCCTCTAGCTGTGAATATAGTTGAACTTATAGATGTACCCTAATGGAACGTTTCTTCTCTGGCGGTCTTCCGAAACATATGAGACGGTGGCTCCTCGGGACCTATCAAAAGGTCCCTCAAAGGTCCAAAAGAGAACCAAAGCTTAACCAAGACCCATTTGGCTCCCACGCAACGGATTTTCATATAATAATTTCCAGCCGTAGAGGTATTTTTGCTGTAAGTAAAGTAAAGGAAAAAATGTTTGAAGAGACAGACCAGTGCTCCTCCTGATTCCTGAGACCCACAAAAGATCCTCGATTGTTCTATACTGATAAAAATCGGCAAACCCCCCACAAATGTCTAGGTTCACTCTCACCTCCCTGTCTTTCTATAAGCTGAGAAACGCATAGATGTCTTACAAACAAATCCACAGGCAAAAAGAAACTCCTTATGAGAACTATCAAAATATTCCTTCACGTGTCCAAAAGAACCTGTGGCACCTAAGAACGTGGCCATTTACACCAGATTCCCCTTTAAGTACTCAATAAACATGATCTAGGCTCTATGTCTAGGTTCACCCACGGATTGAACCTGGAATCTCATGGTCCAGGCTGAACCATGGGGACCCTCATTCTCTAAGACTCATGGCCTGTAGAGGTGCTGTAAAGTAAAGGACCACATTATTCAAAGAGGAAGTACAGTACAATGAGGAGGCAATTTTCGTCAGATTTCCCCTTTAAGTACCCCAATTATAAACATCCTCTAGGCCTAGGTCTAGGTTGACCCATGGAATCCGTTTGCAAGACTTCCTGATTAGAGGCTGCTGTAAGTAAAGGACCACTTGTTCAAGAGGAAGTTTAATACAATTGAACAATTGTAGGAGGTCGTAGATAGAAGGTCCATCTCTGATTAGTCAAAAATGGTGGGTGTGTTCCTAGATATCAGCCTCATGATTCTGTCACAGCTTTTCATCAAATACCACAAGGGGCTATTTGTACCAGAGTCTCCCCTTTAAGTACTCAAATAAACATGACTAATGGCTCTTATGTCTAGGATGACCCACGGAGGACCATGGAATCATAATGTCCAGGTTTTGACCCAATGGAATCTTCATTTTTCTGAGGGGGGGGGGGGGGGGGGACTTCCTGCTTGTAGGGCTTGCTTGTAAGTAAGGTAAAGGACACATTTTCCAAAGGACGAAGGCCAGTAAATGAAGGGAGGAAGCAATTTTTTATATCAGATTTCCCCTTAAGTAATCACCATTGAAATGTGCTAGGTTTGAAAGGGGTTTTTTTTTTTTGTTTTTTCTGGACAAATTGTTTTTTTCCCATAAACAGCGCCACCATCTCCACAGGGTGTTTCAGGAACTGGCAAGTTTGCTCTCTCAAACTTCAATGAAGGTCAGACCCAAGCTGCAATACCACTAATTAGGAAAACAAAAACGGCCATGTTTTTTCTGTACTACTCGTCTTAAGGGGATTTTCTTTAACTACCAGTCTGGAAAGGAAATTAATTGTCTGAAATACCAGTCTAAAGGATTGTCTGAAACTACCAGGTCTAAAGGGATTGTCTGAACTACCAGGCTTAAAGGGATTTGTCTGAACTAACAGTCTTAAAGCGGATTGTCTGAAAACTAACAGTCGTAAAGGGATAGTCTGAACTACCAGTCTAAAGGGATTTGGTATGAGAGTAGCTGCAAGGCTCACCGCCCGGGTCCTCTTTATTGGAGCTCAAGTAGGTCACCAGGTGTCATGGTCTTCATCTCGCCGTACAAATGGTGAAAAGATTAGCGCCCACCTCCGTTGCACCGCCGGCGCGTTACAGAGGGGGGGGGGGGGGACAATTTAAAGGTCACGAAGGCAAATGGAAATGGGGTCAACCCATCTGCCGGATCGTACCCAACGATCGGGGGGCACGGCGGATTTACTGCAGGATGTTCTCAGGATTGACTAATGATCGGAGAACCCTTAAGAGTGGACACTTTAAGGGAGGGCCAGTGCGTCTCCTCTGGGAGGAAGGGGGTTGTAAAACATCACTCACAATCTCTGCTTGTTGTCAGTGACTGAAGACATGACCCCTGTAATTGCTGGTTTGTCATGATCAAAAAGGTCTACTTGATGTCAGTGAATGGAAACTGCTATATTGTCTAGATTTCTGTAAAAATTACATACGTAAGGGGTTGTCTGCTTGCTGGCGATGACTAGTAACATTACAAGCAGTCTTTTTTTTACTCTCTGCTTAGCTGTCAGTGAATGAAAACATGGAGCATCATGTTCCCAGCTATGCTGTCAGTGGGAATGGGAACATTATTACCGTCATACTCTCGCATGCAGAAAGTGACATTATTACATCATGGTCACGCTTGCTGTCAGTGGATAGAAATTACTACACTCATGCTCTCTGCTTTCTGTCAGTGAATGGGAACTTGCTACAGCCAGTCTCTACGTGCAGTAAATGAACAAAAACATTACTATATCCAAGCCTCTGCTTGTTGTCAGTGAGGGAGCTTTTCACAGTCATACTCTCTGCCTTTCTGTCAGTGACATGGACACTTTCTAAGTCATAATCTGATTTCCTGCAGTGAATGGGACATTTATACATAATAATCTCTGCTTCTGCCAGTGAAGGGACACTTTCTACACGTCTAATCTCTGCTTTCTGCCAATGAATGGAACTTTCTCCAGTCATGCTCTCCGCTTTCTGTCAGTGAATGGGATGCTTTCTAAGTCATACTCTCACTTTCTTAAATTGAATGGAACTTTCTATCGTCATACTCTCTTTCTTGTCAGTGAATGGACCCTTTCTACATTCATGCCCTCTGTTTCTGTCAGTGAATGGACAATTTCTACAGTCATACTCTGCTTTCTGTCAGTGAATGGAAGCTTTTCTACAGTCATACACTCTGATAGAAAGTTCCATTCACGACAGGAAAGCGTCACACTTTTGCTTTCCGACAGTCATGCCCCTACTGCAGTTCATGACAGAAAATTACAATGCCCATGCAAACAACAGTACTATATGAACAGTGCGAGGGTGTTTCCATTCACTGACCAGCAGACAAGGCCCAGTAGATCAGGCGGATGTAGCTGTGGGTACAGAGAGGACGGTACCTCTGCCGGATCGGGTGACACTGGAAGAATATAGAGCAGACAGCGGGGAGGCGGCGGGTGCTATGATAGTTAATGGCGCCCGACCTTAATGAGCTAATGAGCAACACAGCGGCGGCTAAGCCAGTGTATCCATTACCGCATGCCTGTGGGGGGCGCCTCTCTTATACTGAACCACAACCCAGCTTTCCATGCCCCTCCTGACCGCTCTCTATCGTGTGTCAGTTCCACTGCCGTCCTGCTTGTATTCACAAATCGTTGTGGCGCATCAGTTCCTCCGAAATAGGATATAGAGAAAGCTTCCTCCTAACATGGAGACACCAGCAAGTACCAGCAAAATAATACAGCCCTACTAATAATAGTGATTACGGTGCGCAAGTGATAGTGCCGCCACCATTGAGAACGGTGCGCAAGTGATAGTGCCCCACCCTGAGACGTGCGCGAGTGATAGTTCCCCCACCATGAGAATCGGTGCGCGAGTGATAGTGCAGCACATGGAGAAAATGCGCGAGTGATAGTGCCACCACATGGAGAACAATGCGAGAGTGATAGTGCCACCACCATGAGAAGTGCGCGAGTGATAGTGCAGCCCCATGAGAACAATGCGCGATGGATAGTGCCAAACCATGAGAACAATGCGCGTGTGATAGGCCACCACCATGAGACGGTGCGCGAGTGATAGGCCACCACATGAGAACGGTGCGGGAGTGATAGTGCCAAACACCATGAGAACAATGCACGAGTGATAGTGCCACACCATGAGAACAATGCGAGAGTGAAGTGCCAACACCTGAGAACATGCGCGAGTGATGTGCAACACCATGAGAACAAGCGCGAGTGATAGTGCCACCACCATGCGAACAAGCGCGAGTGATAGTGCCACCACCATGGAAACAATGCGCGAGTGATAGTGCCACCACCATGGAACGGTGCGCGAGTGATAGTGCACCACCATGAGAAGGTGCGGAGTGAAGGCCAAACACCATGAGAACAATGAACGGTGAGGAGTGCCACACGAGAAACAATGCGAGAGTGCTAGTGCCAACACCATGAAACAATGCGCGAGTGATAGTGCCAACACATGAGAACAATGCGCGAGTGATAGTGCCCCACCATGAGAACAAGCGAGAGTGATAGTGCCACCACCATGAGAAATCGCGAGTGATAGTGCCACCACCATGCGAACGGTGCGCAGAGTGATAGTGCACCACCATGAGCGTGCGCGAGTGATAGTTCCCCCACCATGAGACGGTGCGCGACACAGCATAGTGACAGACCATGAGAACATGCGCGAGTGTAGTGCCACCACCATGAGAACAATGCTGGAGTGATTAGTGCCACCACCCATGAGAACGGGCGCGAGGATAGTGCCCGCACCATGAGAACAATGCGCGAAGTGATAGTGCACCACCATGAGAAACAATGGCGAGTGATAGTGCCACCCCCATGAGAACAGGTGCCGAGGGGAGGGATAGTGACACCACATAGAACGGTGCGGGAGTGATAGTGCAACACCATGAGAACACTGCACGGTGATAGTGCAAACCCCATGAGAACAATGCGAGCGTGATAGTGCCCACACCATGAGAACAATGCGCGAGGGATAGGGCCACCACATGGAACAAGGCGCGAGGATAGTGACACCACCATGAGACAATGAGCGAGTGATAGGTGCCACCACCAGAGACAAGCGCGAGTCTAGTGCCACCACCCCTGAGAACGGTAGCGCGAGTGATAGTGCACCACCATGAGAACGGTGCGAGAGTGATATTCCCCCACCATGAGAAAGGTGAGGCGAGTGATAGTGCCAGCACTGAGAACAATGCGCGAGTGATAGTGCCACCACATGAGAAACAATGCGCGATGATAGTGCAACCACAATGAGAACGGTGAGCGAGTGATGTGCCAGCACCTGAGAACAATGCGCGCGTTGATAGTGCCACCACCGAGAACAATGCGCGATGATAGTGCACCACCATGAGAACGGTGCGCGAGAGTGATAGTGCCACCACCATGAAGAACGGTGCGGGTGATAGTGCCAACACCATGAGCACAATGCACGAGTGAAGTGCCACCACCAGGAGAAACAATGCGAGAGTGATAGTGGCCACACTGAGAACAATGCGCGAGTGATAGTGCCAACACCATGAGAAAATGCGCGAGTGATAGTGCCACCACCCTGAGAACAATGCGCGAGTGATAGTGCCACCACCATGAGAACACTGCGCGAGTGATAGTGCCACCACCATGAGAACGGTGGCGAAGGATAGGGCCACCACCATGAGAACAGTGCGGGAGTGATAGTGCCAAACACCATGAGAACATGCCACGAGTGATAGTGCCACAACATGAGAACAAGCGAGAGTGATAGTGCCAACACATGAGAAACAATGCGCGAGTGATAGTGCACCACCATGAGAACAATGCGCGAGTGCTAGTGCACCACCATGAAACAATGCGCGATGATAGTGCCACCCCATGAGAACAATGCGCGAGTGATAGTGCCACCACCATTGAGAATCGGTGCGCGAGTGATAGTGCAACCACCATGAGAACGGTGCGCGAGTGATAGTGCACCCCCCCCATGAACGGTGAGCGAGGATAGTGCCACCACCATGAGAACGGTGTGCGAGTGTAGTGCACCACCATGAGAACAATGCAGCGAGTGATAGTGCCACCACATGAGAACCTCAAAAACTGTACTTATAACTGTGCACTTAACCAATGAAGAGCCAACACAAAAAGCACCTCAAATAATGATGTCATATAAAACTAAAATATACGCCATACGCAGAGTTAGAAAATGGTGCCATAGAGTGTCATAAATGAATTAGCTGTACCATATTTCCCGTGCCTGAATACAGTGCCATTAAATCTCTAAAGATAACATTAACAGTGCCTAAATAGGGCCATAGAAAAACATAAATAATAAGCCATATAATTGCTTTATAATAGTGTCCAGAGGTTTCTACAAGGGATACTGTGCAGAGTGTCTCCATATTTCATGCAGCACCTGAATATGGGCGATATAATCCCAAAAAGACACACTCATACACATCATACTCAGTACTAAAAGTGCACAAATAATACCGCCATATGATGTTGATAATAGGGCCATCGAGTGTCTTAAGAATGGGTGGTGTACACGTATATCTCCAGCACTGAATAAAGGTGCCTTTAATCTCCCAAAGATAACTCTACGGGTACCTAAATAGTGACATATAACACGCATATATGCGCCTACACGGCTTTATAAATAGGGTCATAGAGTGTCTCAATCAATGAAAGGGACGGTATCATACTATCCCAGCAAACTGAATAACAGTGCGTATAATCCCCCAAAAATAACATCATACAGTACCTATAATAGGGCATATAAACCATAATACCGCCATACACCCGCTATAAATGTGGACCAGAGAGTGCCTCAATGAAAGACTGTATCATACTATCCCCAGCAACGAAGAACAGTGCCCTATAATCCCCCAAGAATAATCATCGTTTTTTTTTCCATTACCTAGAATAGTGCCAATAACAACCGCACATAATACGCCATACAGGCTTTATAAATAGTGCCATAGAGGTCCAAAATAAATAATATGCATAAAGACAACTCCGCACATAATAACGGTGCCGATATAACACCCAAAGAATAGATGATACAATGCATAAAAAATAGTGCCATATAAAACCGCAAATATGGTACGCCATATGACCAGTTAAATGTGCTCAATCATACAGTAAGATAGACATATAAACATCAAACTTATACCGCATAGAGTAGCCTATTAAAAGCGCATCAAGTGTCCAAATACAAGATAGTCCTCAATTCTGCATCTAAAAGTACCGTAGTGCCCTATAATTCAATACAGTACCCCCCCATGAAATAATAATCCCAGAAAAACATGAAATAAGACGCCATAGAGCATTTTTTTAATCGTGCCACAGATAGTACATATAGACAAGCACAGTAACATATAAGCCTAAAGCCACGTAGCACCTACATACACTGCCCTAAATCCCAAAATAAGAGTAATACAGAGTCTAAATAATAGTGCCATATAAAACTGAAATAATACCACAAAGAGTATCTATTAATAGTGCCACAGCCAGTGTCCATATAGAAACACTGTATATAGACAGCCTAAGCATGTAGACCTACATACACAGTATATAATCCCTAAATAATCGTATTATACAGTGTATACAATAGTGCCATATAATACTGAAATATACCGCAATAGAGCATCTTATTAATAGTGCCACAGAGAGTCCATATAGAAACACAGTAACAGATAAAGCCTAAAGCCAGTAGCACCTACATACACCGTCATATAATGCCTAATAATGAGATTATACATAATGTGCATAAAAATTTTTTTTTTTTTTTTTTTTTTTTTTCTTATGAAATAATACCGCCATTAGTATCTTATTAATAGTGCCATAGAGCATCATAGAAACACAGTAACATATAAAGCCTAAAGCCTTGCAGCACCTACATATCTCTCCCATACCATCCTAAATAATAGTATTAACAGTTGTCTATACATAGTGCCATATAAAAAACATGAAATAATACCGACAATATAGCATTATGACTAGTGCATTAGGAGTCTATATAGAAACACAGTGTAACATAAAAACCTAAATCCTATTACCTACATATCACTGCAAATAATCAATAAATAATAGTATATAACGTTGTATACAAGAGTGACGTAGTAAAACTGAATAATACCGCCATAGAGTCTTATTAATAGTGACAATAGAGTGTGTGTTTCTATAAGGAGCTATGGTGGACCTTTGGAAGCTGTCGGTATGTATATGGAACGATCTCCCGTGTATTGCCAGGGTCTTACGGGTATTATTTGGAATTATTTCAGTCACGAGGTTAATTTGCGCCCGGATAATTCCCTCCGGCATGAATAATTTGAAAAAAATTAATTCTGGGTTTTTAAAAAATAATAAAAATCTCTCTTCACTTTTAAGTTCTGAATATATTGCAGCCTGGACCGCATCACAACCATGAGGGAACTTCAAAGGGACGAGGGGTGGGGGAGGGGGCTCGGCAGCGGCGAGCCGGGAGCACTGAAGGCTCCCACAGGGGGGACACAGAAAACCGGCGAATCCCGTTAAGGGAGCGCATTACTAATCAGATAGAACACGAAGGAAAGGAGGGGTCTGAAAAGCAAACAACAGGATGCGGATGGGGGCTACGTGGTATGTATCGCTGTTTTCCTGCCTGTCTTCATAAAAAAAATTTTAAATATGATCAGTTTTTTTTAGTTTTCCTCAAAATTACGTGCTCGTGTCTCAGGAGGCGGAGTCTATCTAAAAAAAAAAAAAAATTTGGGTAAACTGTCACCAACCGACCAAAATTTATATGTAACATTTAGACCCAGACCTAATTCAAAACATGATAATTCTGAGACGAAGTCCAAAAATCCTTGGTCCGGGACCCCCCAGACATATCCCTATTTTATTCAACCCAAAAATATATGTGATCCCTAACCAGACCAAAAGTCATTGAGACCCCAGACCAAATTAAAACACAAACCAAAAACATTTGAGGCCAAATGAAACCCAGACCCTTTTATTATTAGCTCCTTATTATACCTAAAAAAACCCCCCTCCCCCTTCGACCACATCTGATTTTTTTCAGACCCCAGCACGAAACTTTATTCAGACCGCACATCAAACATTGAAAGTAAAAAAAAAAAAAAAAAAAAAAAAACAAAATTTTAGGACCCCAAAATAATGTTGACCCCCATACACGACCATAAATGATTGAGAACCCAGACCACTAGTTAAAAAACAAAACCCACCACATCAGCGATGGACCCAGACCTGCTACAAAGCAATCCCTTGCATCATCATGATATCCCCCAGCATCGGCCGCAATGTATACCACCAGATCGGGTCTGGATGCGCTCGGTGGCTTCGAGACGGGAACGAGGCGTCTATCAAGGCCCCGTAGTAGTTGCTACGGCTTGTACAGTACAAGGAGATGATTGCCAGAGCTAGGACATGACTGGCCGCTGTTGTAGAGCTGTCCATGGTAGCAACATGTGGTTCTACGTCATGGTCCTGAAGCTACTCATAGCTCCTCGCTACCGTCATCCAGGCAGATCCAGAGCGGCTCAAGCCAGAGAGCTGCCCAAAGCCCACAATGCCAGAGAGCTGCCCAAAAAGCTCAATGCTATAGAGCTGTCCCAAAGCCCCAAGCGCCAGGAGCTGCCAAAAGCTCCAATGCTATAGAGCTGTCCCCAAAGCCCAATGCCAGAGAGTGCCCAAAAAGCTAATGCTATAGAGCTGTCCCAAAGTCCCAATGTCAAGAGACTGGCCCCAAAAGCCCTATGCCATAAGAGCTGCCAAAGTCCCAATCAGAGAGCTGTCCCAAAGCCCCAGTGACCCAGAGAGTGTTCCAATGCCAAAGATGGCCCCAATGCCAGAGAGCTGCCCCAAGCCAGAGACGCCCAAAGCCCAAGGCTGAAGCGGACTTAGATTGTTACTTTTTTGAGCGCAATGCACAAAAGCGCTGTCCCAAAAGCGCCAGTGCCAGAGGGCTGTCCCAAAGCCCAATGCCAGATGCCCCAAGCATCCGACGCCAGAATGCCAAGTCCCAAATTGCCAGAGAGCTGCCCAAAATTCCCAATGCGAGAGGCCAGTAAGACAGGAGCGCCCAAAGTCCCAATGGCCAGAGAGCTGCCCCAAAGTCCCAATGCCAGAGAGATCGCCCCAAAAGCCCAATGCCAGAGAGCATGCCCCAAAGCCAAATGCAGTCCTTACATCTTGTGCAGTAGGGATAGGTCCAGCTGATAATGGCTGATCCACCCGAAAAATGGCTAGTGATTGCTCAGATCTAGGACACATGATACCTGTTGTAGAGCTGTAATGGGGTAGCAAATGTGGTCCTACCTGTCCATGCTGAAGCTACTTATAGCTCCTCTGCTAACAGTCATCATAGCCCAGATCCCACCGAGCCTTTCCTGCCACAGAGACACAAATATCAGAGAGCATGCCCAAAGCCCCAATGCCAAAGAGCGTGCCACAGCCAAAAAGCGACCCCAAAGCCCCAATGCCAGAGAGTGAACTCAAAGCCCCAAGCCAGAGAGGTTGCCCAAAAGGCCCAAGGCAGAGAGCTACCTCAAAGCCCCAATGCCAGAGAGCTTGCCCCAAAAGCCCCAATGCAAAGAGCTGCCCCAATGCCAAAAAGCCCAAGCCCAGTGCCGGGGGACTCCCAAGCCCCAATGCCGAGAGAGGCTCCCAAGCCCCAAGCCAGAGAGTCCAAGACCTGCCAGAGCTCCAACGCCCATGCAGAGAACTGCCCCAAGCAGTCATCACTTTTTGCTTAGGTCCTGCTCTCCATTCACCCCCCAAAATGTCCCTTTTTGGGCAGGTCATGAGAATATCTAATCCTTAGTTATGGGGCGTTTGAAACATTGGGGCTGATACCATGTGGTGGTCCTCTTTCTTATTGTTTACTGTGGAAACAGAGGAAATGGCTTCCAGCCCATACGTTGAGGTAGGTCCTCCTGAGTGTCAAGAGGAACCAGGAAGTAGAGAACGGGTGAAGGAGCCAGGATTTGTTGAAACGGCAATGAGGAGGGGGATTTCCCATGGAGCTTTGTCTCCCTCTTGAAACACAGGAAATGTCTCCCAGCCAATCACTGGAAGGTACTGCGGAAGTCTAGGAAGGTAGTTCCTGTGTGTCAAGCGGGAACAGAAGCAGAGACTGTGGAATTGTTAAAACAGAATAAGGAGGAAGATTCCCCATGAGTTTCTCGCCTTCCTTGTAAAATACAGGAAAGCATTCCAAACAATCACAAGCTGTAGGAAGGTCACTTCCTGTAGTCAAGAGGACACAGGAAAGAGACTAGTGGAGGACCCACGAATTGTGAAATGGAAGAGGAAGAGATTCCCCATCGGTCCCCTTTTCCCTTTTGAAGCACAGGAAATGCGCTTAGCCAGTTCCTATTTCAGGAAGGTTAGTTCCTGTGTGTGAAGAGAACCAAAAGTAGAACTGGTGGAGAAATGGGAAATAGCAACTGAGGAGGGACTCCTACTAGATCCCACTGACCATCTTGGAACATGGGAAATGCCAGTATCCAAACTAACTAGAGGTCAAATCCTGTGTTACAAGAAAAACAGGAAGTAGAAGAAGGGATTCCTTGTGGTCTGTCCTTCTTGTGAAACAAAGGAAATGCCAGCCAATCACTAACTATAAGGGCAATTCTATGTGTCAGAGAACCAGGAAGAGAGAAAGGTGGAGGACCGATGAACTGTTGAAACTGTAAGAGGAGTGGGAAACACTAGAAATGCCTCCCAGCCAACACTAGCTGAGGAAGTGATTCCTGTGTGTCAAGAGGAACCTGGAAATAGAATTGGTGGAGGACTTGGGAATAGGTTCAAATGGAATGAAAGGGAGATTCCCCCATGGATCACTGGAAGGTCAATTCCTGTGTGCAAAGAGAAAACCAAGGAAGAAAGGAAAATGGTGGAGGATACGAGAACTGGTGGAGCAGGAACTGAGGAGGGATTTATTATCGATTCCTTAGCCACTCGTGGAACATGGGAAATGCTCTCATCCAACCCACAAAATAAGCAAGGTTCACTTCCTGTGTGAAGATGAACCAGGAAGTAGAGAACAGTGGAGGAATGGTGAATCTTTGAAAAAGAAATGATTGGAGGACCCATACGTCTCTTAGCCAATCACTAGCGAGGAAGATCACTTCCTGTTTGTCAAGAGGAACACAGAAGTGAATTGGTGAAGGAACGGGGAATGGAGGAACAGGCAAACCGCTGAAAAAGAAATGGTTGTAGTGATCCATACTGGTCCTCTCTGGTCACTTTGAAACACAAGAAAGTCTCTTAGCCAATCACTAGCCGAGAAAAGTCACTTCCCGTGTGTCAGGTGGAATCAGGAAGAAGACACCGGTGGAGGAACGGGAACTGTTGAAAAGGGAATGGTTGGAGTGACCCTACTGGTTCTCTTGGGTCACTTTTCAAACACAGGAAATGTCTCTTAGCCAATCACTAGCCGAGGAAGGTCACTTCCTGTTTGTCAGCTGGAACCAGGAAGTAGACACCGGTGGAGAACAGTAACTGTTGAAAAGGAATGTTGGAGTGACCCCTACTGGTCTTTATGGTCACTTTAAAACACAGGAAATGTCTCTTAGCCAATCACTAGCCGAGGAAAGTCACTTCTGTGTGTCAGGTGGAAACCAGGAAGAAGACACGGCGCGAGGAACGGGAACTGTTGAAAAGGGAATGGTTGTAGTGACCCATACTGGTCTTCTATGGTCACTTTTAAAACACAGGAAATGTCTCTTAGCCAATCACTAGCGAGGAAGGGTCACTTCCTGTGTGTCAGGACAACAGGAGTAGAAACTGTTGTCAACTGATGGGAGGGGTGGGGAATATCAGTAATAGTGAGTCAATGTGACCCTTTAAGGCAGACAAACCCTTTAGCCGCTTGTAAACAAGAAGGATGAGACATCCTAAACTACTTGACCTTTTTTCCTCTTAACTCGCAGAATTTTTTGTGAGGTCCCGGTGATATTAGTGTCATTCCGGATTACGGAAAACATTAGGGAAGTCTCCGGAGAGCAGAGGATTCAATTATTCTCCCGAGGGTAACAGAGAAACTGGACAGAGATTCAAGGAACGTTGTAAAGTGGTTGGTTAAGTGCAAAATTCTCCAGCCAATCAGCTTTCGTCGGATCACATGTACATAAAGCCTGGGCCCCTGCAGTGTATCATATGGAGGGGCCCTGTCAGTTGTATAATCTAGAGTCTCTCCTGGAGGATGTTGCAGTGCCGCACACGTTCTCCGAGCTGTAAACTATCCTTCCTCAGGGAATTCTCTAATTATCCGTACCTGTTCCTCCCCACCCCCCGGGGAACGCACTCATTTTCTAGAATTTGTCTAAACACTCGGATTTCTCTGTTACCCTCTGGAGAATAATTGAATTCTCTGCTCTCCGGAGACTTCCCTAATGTTTTCCGTAATCCGGAAAATGACACTAATATCACCGGCCTCACAAAAAAATTCTGCCAGTTAAGAGGAAAAAAGGTCAAGAGTTTAGGATGTCGTCATCCTTCTTGTTTACAAAGCGTCTTAAAGGGGTTGTCTGCCTTAAAGGGTCACATTGACTCACTATTACTGATAGTCCCCCCCCCCACCCCCTCAATTTCAGTTACAACAGTTCCTACTTCCTGGTTAGTCCTGACACACAGGAAGTGACCTTCCTCGGCTCTCTCTGGCATTGGGGCTTTGGGGTAGCTCTCTGGCATTGGGGCTTTGGGGTAGCTTTTTGGCATTGGGGCAGCTCTTTGGCATTGGGGCTTTGGGGCAAGCTCTCTGGCATTGGGGCTTTGAGGTAGCTCTCTGGCATTGGGGCTTTTGGGCAAGCTCTCTGGCATTGGGGCTTTGAGGTAGCTCTCTGGCATTGGGGCTTTGGGGTAGCTTTTTGGCATTGGGGCAGCTCTTTGGCATTGGGGCTTTGGGGCAGCTCTCTGATATTGTGGCTCTGGTGCAGGTAAGCTCTGGATCTGGCTAGGATGACTGTAGCAGAGGAGCTATGAGTAGCTTCAGGACCATGGACAGTAGGACCACATGTTGCTACCATGGACAGCTCTAACACGAGGTCAGTCATGTCCTAGATCTGAGCAATCACTAGCCATTTTTGGGTGGAATCAGCTATTATCAGCTGGACCAATCCTACCTTTAGGGCAGCTCTCTGGCATTGGGACTTTGGGGCAGCTCTCTGGCATTGGGAAAGATTCTTTGACAGTGTCCAAAAGAACATAGTTTTCCTGCCTATGTGGCACCCAAACAAGAAGCTCCTTTTGGAAAACGGATTCCCTATGAAGGCTAGCGTAGAGGCTGCTGTAAGTTTGTAAGGACACGTATTGAAAAAGATTTAGCTCCATAGAAATGATCCAATCCTTGCCCAAAGCATTCGTCTTTCTCGAAGACCGGGACTTTGGGTTTAGGTGGGGTCATATGTATGGACTTCCCCTATCACTCCTCTAGCTGTGAATATAGTTGAACTTATAGATGTACCCTAATGGAACGTTTCTTCTCTGGCGGTCTTCCGAAACATATGAGACGGTGGCTCCTCGGGACCTATCAAAAGGTCCCTCAAAGGTCCAAAAGAGAACCAAAGCTTAACCAAGACCCATTTGGCTCCCACGCAACGGATTTTCATATAATAATTTCCAGCCGTAGAGGTATTTTTGCTGTAAGTAAAGTAAAGGAAAAAATGTTTGAAGAGACAGACCAGTGCTCCTCCTGATTCCTGAGACCCACAAAAGATCCTCGATTGTTCTATACTGATAAAAATCGGCAAACCCCCCACAAATGTCTAGGTTCACTCTCACCTCCCTGTCTTTCTATAAGCTGAGAAACGCATAGATGTCTTACAAACAAATCCACAGGCAAAAAGAAACTCCTTATGAGAACTATCAAAATATTCCTTCACGTGTCCAAAAGAACCTGTGGCACCTAAGAACGTGGCCATTTACACCAGATTCCCCTTTAAGTACTCAATAAACATGATCTAGGCTCTATGTCTAGGTTCACCCACGGATTGAACCTGGAATCTCATGGTCCAGGCTGAACCATGGGGACCCTCATTCTCTAAGACTCATGGCCTGTAGAGGTGCTGTAAAGTAAAGGACCACATTATTCAAAGAGGAAGTACAGTACAATGAGGAGGCAATTTTCGTCAGATTTCCCCTTTAAGTACCCCAATTATAAACATCCTCTAGGCCTAGGTCTAGGTTGACCCATGGAATCCGTTTGCAAGACTTCCTGATTAGAGGCTGCTGTAAGTAAAGGACCACTTGTTCAAGAGGAAGTTTAATACAATTGAACAATTGTAGGAGGTCGTAGATAGAAGGTCCATCTCTGATTAGTCAAAAATGGTGGGTGTGTTCCTAGATATCAGCCTCATGATTCTGTCACAGCTTTTCATCAAATACCACAAGGGGCTATTTGTACCAGAGTCTCCCCTTTAAGTACTCAAATAAACATGACTAATGGCTCTTATGTCTAGGATGACCCACGGAGGACCATGGAATCATAATGTCCAGGTTTTGACCCAATGGAATCTTCATTTTTCTGAGGGGGGGGGGGGGGGGGGACTTCCTGCTTGTAGGGCTTGCTTGTAAGTAAGGTAAAGGACACATTTTCCAAAGGACGAAGGCCAGTAAATGAAGGGAGGAAGCAATTTTTTATATCAGATTTCCCCTTAAGTAATCACCATTGAAATGTGCTAGGTTTGAAAGGGGTTTTTTTTTTTTGTTTTTTCTGGACAAATTGTTTTTTTCCCATAAACAGCGCCACCATCTCCACAGGGTGTTTCAGGAACTGGCAAGTTTGCTCTCTCAAACTTCAATGAAGGTCAGACCCAAGCTGCAATACCACTAATTAGGAAAACAAAAACGGCCATGTTTTTTCTGTACTACTCGTCTTAAGGGGATTTTCTTTAACTACCAGTCTGGAAAGGAAATTAATTGTCTGAAATACCAGTCTAAAGGATTGTCTGAAACTACCAGGTCTAAAGGGATTGTCTGAACTACCAGGCTTAAAGGGATTTGTCTGAACTAACAGTCTTAAAGCGGATTGTCTGAAAACTAACAGTCGTAAAGGGATAGTCTGAACTACCAGTCTAAAGGGATTTGGTATGAGAGTAGCTGCAAGGCTCACCGCCCGGGTCCTCTTTATTGGAGCTCAAGTAGGTCACCAGGTGTCATGGTCTTCATCTCGCCGTACAAATGGTGAAAAGATTAGCGCCCACCTCCGTTGCACCGCCGGCGCGTTACAGAGGGGGGGGGGGGGGACAATTTAAAGGTCACGAAGGCAAATGGAAATGGGGTCAACCCATCTGCCGGATCGTACCCAACGATCGGGGGGCACGGCGGATTTACTGCAGGATGTTCTCAGGATTGACTAATGATCGGAGAACCCTTAAGAGTGGACACTTTAAGGGAGGGCCAGTGCGTCTCCTCTGGGAGGAAGGGGGTTGTAAAACATCACTCACAATCTCTGCTTGTTGTCAGTGACTGAAGACATGACCCCTGTAATTGCTGGTTTGTCATGATCAAAAAGGTCTACTTGATGTCAGTGAATGGAAACTGCTATATTGTCTAGATTTCTGTAAAAATTACATACGTAAGGGGTTGTCTGCTTGCTGGCGATGACTAGTAACATTACAAGCAGTCTTTTTTTTACTCTCTGCTTAGCTGTCAGTGAATGAAAACATGGAGCATCATGTTCCCAGCTATGCTGTCAGTGGGAATGGGAACATTATTACCGTCATACTCTCGCATGCAGAAAGTGACATTATTACATCATGGTCACGCTTGCTGTCAGTGGATAGAAATTACTACACTCATGCTCTCTGCTTTCTGTCAGTGAATGGGAACTTGCTACAGCCAGTCTCTACGTGCAGTAAATGAACAAAAACATTACTATATCCAAGCCTCTGCTTGTTGTCAGTGAGGGAGCTTTTCACAGTCATACTCTCTGCCTTTCTGTCAGTGACATGGACACTTTCTAAGTCATAATCTGATTTCCTGCAGTGAATGGGACATTTATACATAATAATCTCTGCTTCTGCCAGTGAAGGGACACTTTCTACACGTCTAATCTCTGCTTTCTGCCAATGAATGGAACTTTCTCCAGTCATGCTCTCCGCTTTCTGTCAGTGAATGGGATGCTTTCTAAGTCATACTCTCACTTTCTTAAATTGAATGGAACTTTCTATCGTCATACTCTCTTTCTTGTCAGTGAATGGACCCTTTCTACATTCATGCCCTCTGTTTCTGTCAGTGAATGGACAATTTCTACAGTCATACTCTGCTTTCTGTCAGTGAATGGAAGCTTTTCTACAGTCATACACTCTGATAGAAAGTTCCATTCACGACAGGAAAGCGTCACACTTTTGCTTTCCGACAGTCATGCCCCTACTGCAGTTCATGACAGAAAATTACAATGCCCATGCAAACAACAGTACTATATGAACAGTGCGAGGGTGTTTCCATTCACTGACCAGCAGACAAGGCCCAGTAGATCAGGCGGATGTAGCTGTGGGTACAGAGAGGACGGTACCTCTGCCGGATCGGGTGACACTGGAAGAATATAGAGCAGACAGCGGGGAGGCGGCGGGTGCTATGATAGTTAATGGCGCCCGACCTTAATGAGCTAATGAGCAACACAGCGGCGGCTAAGCCAGTGTATCCATTACCGCATGCCTGTGGGGGGCGCCTCTCTTATACTGAACCACAACCCAGCTTTCCATGCCCCTCCTGACCGCTCTCTATCGTGTGTCAGTTCCACTGCCGTCCTGCTTGTATTCACAAATCGTTGTGGCGCATCAGTTCCTCCGAAATAGGATATAGAGAAAGCTTCCTCCTAACATGGAGACACCAGCAAGTACCAGCAAAATAATACAGCCCTACTAATAATAGTGATTACGGTGCGCAAGTGATAGTGCCGCCACCATTGAGAACGGTGCGCAAGTGATAGTGCCCCACCCTGAGACGTGCGCGAGTGATAGTTCCCCCACCATGAGAATCGGTGCGCGAGTGATAGTGCAGCACATGGAGAAAATGCGCGAGTGATAGTGCCACCACATGGAGAACAATGCGAGAGTGATAGTGCCACCACCATGAGAAGTGCGCGAGTGATAGTGCAGCCCCATGAGAACAATGCGCGATGGATAGTGCCAAACCATGAGAACAATGCGCGTGTGATAGGCCACCACCATGAGACGGTGCGCGAGTGATAGGCCACCACATGAGAACGGTGCGGGAGTGATAGTGCCAAACACCATGAGAACAATGCACGAGTGATAGTGCCACACCATGAGAACAATGCGAGAGTGAAGTGCCAACACCTGAGAACATGCGCGAGTGATGTGCAACACCATGAGAACAAGCGCGAGTGATAGTGCCACCACCATGCGAACAAGCGCGAGTGATAGTGCCACCACCATGGAAACAATGCGCGAGTGATAGTGCCACCACCATGGAACGGTGCGCGAGTGATAGTGCACCACCATGAGAAGGTGCGGAGTGAAGGCCAAACACCATGAGAACAATGAACGGTGAGGAGTGCCACACGAGAAACAATGCGAGAGTGCTAGTGCCAACACCATGAAACAATGCGCGAGTGATAGTGCCAACACATGAGAACAATGCGCGAGTGATAGTGCCCCACCATGAGAACAAGCGAGAGTGATAGTGCCACCACCATGAGAAATCGCGAGTGATAGTGCCACCACCATGCGAACGGTGCGCAGAGTGATAGTGCACCACCATGAGCGTGCGCGAGTGATAGTTCCCCCACCATGAGACGGTGCGCGACACAGCATAGTGACAGACCATGAGAACATGCGCGAGTGTAGTGCCACCACCATGAGAACAATGCTGGAGTGATTAGTGCCACCACCCATGAGAACGGGCGCGAGGATAGTGCCCGCACCATGAGAACAATGCGCGAAGTGATAGTGCACCACCATGAGAAACAATGGCGAGTGATAGTGCCACCCCCATGAGAACAGGTGCCGAGGGGAGGGATAGTGACACCACATAGAACGGTGCGGGAGTGATAGTGCAACACCATGAGAACACTGCACGGTGATAGTGCAAACCCCATGAGAACAATGCGAGCGTGATAGTGCCCACACCATGAGAACAATGCGCGAGGGATAGGGCCACCACATGGAACAAGGCGCGAGGATAGTGACACCACCATGAGACAATGAGCGAGTGATAGGTGCCACCACCAGAGACAAGCGCGAGTCTAGTGCCACCACCCCTGAGAACGGTAGCGCGAGTGATAGTGCACCACCATGAGAACGGTGCGAGAGTGATATTCCCCCACCATGAGAAAGGTGAGGCGAGTGATAGTGCCAGCACTGAGAACAATGCGCGAGTGATAGTGCCACCACATGAGAAACAATGCGCGATGATAGTGCAACCACAATGAGAACGGTGAGCGAGTGATGTGCCAGCACCTGAGAACAATGCGCGCGTTGATAGTGCCACCACCGAGAACAATGCGCGATGATAGTGCACCACCATGAGAACGGTGCGCGAGAGTGATAGTGCCACCACCATGAAGAACGGTGCGGGTGATAGTGCCAACACCATGAGCACAATGCACGAGTGAAGTGCCACCACCAGGAGAAACAATGCGAGAGTGATAGTGGCCACACTGAGAACAATGCGCGAGTGATAGTGCCAACACCATGAGAAAATGCGCGAGTGATAGTGCCACCACCCTGAGAACAATGCGCGAGTGATAGTGCCACCACCATGAGAACACTGCGCGAGTGATAGTGCCACCACCATGAGAACGGTGGCGAAGGATAGGGCCACCACCATGAGAACAGTGCGGGAGTGATAGTGCCAAACACCATGAGAACATGCCACGAGTGATAGTGCCACAACATGAGAACAAGCGAGAGTGATAGTGCCAACACATGAGAAACAATGCGCGAGTGATAGTGCACCACCATGAGAACAATGCGCGAGTGCTAGTGCACCACCATGAAACAATGCGCGATGATAGTGCCACCCCATGAGAACAATGCGCGAGTGATAGTGCCACCACCATTGAGAATCGGTGCGCGAGTGATAGTGCAACCACCATGAGAACGGTGCGCGAGTGATAGTGCACCCCCCCCATGAACGGTGAGCGAGGATAGTGCCACCACCATGAGAACGGTGTGCGAGTGTAGTGCACCACCATGAGAACAATGCAGCGAGTGATAGTGCCACCACATGAGAACCTCAAAAACTGTACTTATAACTGTGCACTTAACCAATGAAGAGCCAACACAAAAAGCACCTCAAATAATGATGTCATATAAAACTAAAATATACGCCATACGCAGAGTTAGAAAATGGTGCCATAGAGTGTCATAAATGAATTAGCTGTACCATATTTCCCGTGCCTGAATACAGTGCCATTAAATCTCTAAAGATAACATTAACAGTGCCTAAATAGGGCCATAGAAAAACATAAATAATAAGCCATATAATTGCTTTATAATAGTGTCCAGAGGTTTCTACAAGGGATACTGTGCAGAGTGTCTCCATATTTCATGCAGCACCTGAATATGGGCGATATAATCCCAAAAAGACACACTCATACACATCATACTCAGTACTAAAAGTGCACAAATAATACCGCCATATGATGTTGATAATAGGGCCATCGAGTGTCTTAAGAATGGGTGGTGTACACGTATATCTCCAGCACTGAATAAAGGTGCCTTTAATCTCCCAAAGATAACTCTACGGGTACCTAAATAGTGACATATAACACGCATATATGCGCCTACACGGCTTTATAAATAGGGTCATAGAGTGTCTCAATCAATGAAAGGGACGGTATCATACTATCCCAGCAAACTGAATAACAGTGCGTATAATCCCCCAAAAATAACATCATACAGTACCTATAATAGGGCATATAAACCATAATACCGCCATACACCCGCTATAAATGTGGACCAGAGAGTGCCTCAATGAAAGACTGTATCATACTATCCCCAGCAACGAAGAACAGTGCCCTATAATCCCCCAAGAATAATCATCGTTTTTTTTTCCATTACCTAGAATAGTGCCAATAACAACCGCACATAATACGCCATACAGGCTTTATAAATAGTGCCATAGAGGTCCAAAATAAATAATATGCATAAAGACAACTCCGCACATAATAACGGTGCCGATATAACACCCAAAGAATAGATGATACAATGCATAAAAAATAGTGCCATATAAAACCGCAAATATGGTACGCCATATGACCAGTTAAATGTGCTCAATCATACAGTAAGATAGACATATAAACATCAAACTTATACCGCATAGAGTAGCCTATTAAAAGCGCATCAAGTGTCCAAATACAAGATAGTCCTCAATTCTGCATCTAAAAGTACCGTAGTGCCCTATAATTCAATACAGTACCCCCCCATGAAATAATAATCCCAGAAAAACATGAAATAAGACGCCATAGAGCATTTTTTTAATCGTGCCACAGATAGTACATATAGACAAGCACAGTAACATATAAGCCTAAAGCCACGTAGCACCTACATACACTGCCCTAAATCCCAAAATAAGAGTAATACAGAGTCTAAATAATAGTGCCATATAAAACTGAAATAATACCACAAAGAGTATCTATTAATAGTGCCACAGCCAGTGTCCATATAGAAACACTGTATATAGACAGCCTAAGCATGTAGACCTACATACACAGTATATAATCCCTAAATAATCGTATTATACAGTGTATACAATAGTGCCATATAATACTGAAATATACCGCAATAGAGCATCTTATTAATAGTGCCACAGAGAGTCCATATAGAAACACAGTAACAGATAAAGCCTAAAGCCAGTAGCACCTACATACACCGTCATATAATGCCTAATAATGAGATTATACATAATGTGCATAAAAATTTTTTTTTTTTTTTTTTTTTTTTTTCTTATGAAATAATACCGCCATTAGTATCTTATTAATAGTGCCATAGAGCATCATAGAAACACAGTAACATATAAAGCCTAAAGCCTTGCAGCACCTACATATCTCTCCCATACCATCCTAAATAATAGTATTAACAGTTGTCTATACATAGTGCCATATAAAAAACATGAAATAATACCGACAATATAGCATTATGACTAGTGCATTAGGAGTCTATATAGAAACACAGTGTAACATAAAAACCTAAATCCTATTACCTACATATCACTGCAAATAATCAATAAATAATAGTATATAACGTTGTATACAAGAGTGACGTAGTAAAACTGAATAATACCGCCATAGAGTCTTATTAATAGTGACAATAGAGTGTGTGTTTCTATAAGGAGCTATGGTGGACCTTTGGAAGCTGTCGGTATGTATATGGAACGATCTCCCGTGTATTGCCAGGGTCTTACGGGTATTATTTGGAATTATTTCAGTCACGAGGTTAATTTGCGCCCGGATAATTCCCTCCGGCATGAATAATTTGAAAAAAATTAATTCTGGGTTTTTAAAAAATAATAAAAATCTCTCTTCACTTTTAAGTTCTGAATATATTGCAGCCTGGACCGCATCACAACCATGAGGGAACTTCAAAGGGACGAGGGGTGGGGGAGGGGGCTCGGCAGCGGCGAGCCGGGAGCACTGAAGGCTCCCACAGGGGGGACACAGAAAACCGGCGAATCCCGTTAAGGGAGCGCATTACTAATCAGATAGAACACGAAGGAAAGGAGGGGTCTGAAAAGCAAACAACAGGATGCGGATGGGGGCTACGTGGTATGTATCGCTGTTTTCCTGCCTGTCTTCATAAAAAAAATTTTAAATATGATCAGTTTTTTTTAGTTTTCCTCAAAATTACGTGCTCGTGTCTCAGGAGGCGGAGTCTATCTAAAAAAAAAAAAAAATTTGGGTAAACTGTCACCAACCGACCAAAATTTATATGTAACATTTAGACCCAGACCTAATTCAAAACATGATAATTCTGAGACGAAGTCCAAAAATCCTTGGTCCGGGACCCCCCAGACATATCCCTATTTTATTCAACCCAAAAATATATGTGATCCCTAACCAGACCAAAAGTCATTGAGACCCCAGACCAAATTAAAACACAAACCAAAAACATTTGAGGCCAAATGAAACCCAGACCCTTTTATTATTAGCTCCTTATTATACCTAAAAAAACCCCCCTCCCCCTTCGACCACATCTGATTTTTTTCAGACCCCAGCACGAAACTTTATTCAGACCGCACATCAAACATTGAAAGTAAAAAAAAAAAAAAAAAAAAAAAAACAAAATTTTAGGACCCCAAAATAATGTTGACCCCCATACACGACCATAAATGATTGAGAACCCAGACCACTAGTTAAAAAACAAAACCCACCACATCAGCGATGGACCCAGACCTGCTACAAAGCAATCCCTTGCATCATCATGATATCCCCCAGCATCGGCCGCAATGTATACCACCAGATCGGGTCTGGATGCGCTCGGTGGCTTCGAGACGGGAACGAGGCGTTATCAAGGCCCCGTAGTAGTTGACATACGGCTTGTACAGTACAATGAGATGATTGCTGCAGATGCTAGGACATGACTGGCGCTTGTTTAGAGCGTCCATGGTAGCAACATGTGGTTCTACGTCCATGGTCCTGAACTACTCATAGCTCCTCGCTACGTCATCCTAGGCAATCCAGAGCGGCTCAAGGCAAGAGAGCTGCCCAAAGCCCAATGCCAGAGAGTGCCCAAAAGCTCCATGCTATAGAGCTGTCCCCAAAGCCCCCAAGGCCAGGGAGCTGCCAAAAAGCTCCAATGTCTATAGAGCTGTCCAAAGCCCAATGCCAGAAGTGCCCAAAAGCTCAATGCTATAGAGCTGTCCCAAGTCCCAATGTCAGAGACTGTGCCCCAAAGCCCTATGCCAAAGAGCTGCACCAAAGTCCCAATGCCAGAGAGCTGTCCCAAAGCCCCAGTGCCCAGAGAGCTGTCCAATGCCCAAAGATTGGCCCCAATGCCAGAGAGCTTGCCCCAAGCCAGAGACGGCCCAAGCCCAAGGCTACGAAGCCGCTTAGAGTTATCGCTTTTTGAGCTCCAATGACAAAAGCGCTGTCCCAAAGCGCCAGTGCCAGAGGGGCCTGTCCCAAAGCCCCAATGCCAGAGCCCCAAGCATGCCAGCGCCAGAGAGCCCAACCCAAATGCCAGAGAGCTGCCCAAAATTCCAATGCAGAGAGCGCACCAAAGTACAATGACAGGAGAGCTGCCCAAAGTCCCAATGGCCAGAGAGCTGGCCCCAAGTGGCAGCTCTCTGGCATTGGGACTTTGGGGCAGCTCTCTGGCATTGGGGCTTTGGGGCAGCTCTCTGGCATTGGGGCAGCTCTCTGGCATTGGGGCTTTGGGGCAGCTCTCTGGCATTGGGGCTTTGGGGCAGCTCTATGGCATTGGGGCTTTGGGGCAGCTCTATGGCATTGAGCCGCTCTGGATCTGGCTAGGATGACTGTAGCAGAGGAGCTATGAGTAGCTTCAGGACCATGGACAGTAGAACCACATGTTGCTACCATGGACAGCTCTAACACGAGGCCAGTCATGTCCTAGATCTGAGCAATCATCAGTCATTGTACTGTACAAGCCGTAGCAACTACTACGGGGCCTGATAACGCCTCGTTCCCGTCTCGAATGCCACCGAGCATCAGGACCACGGATCTGGTGGTAAATACATTGCGCCGATGCTGGAGGATATCAGTGATGAGGCAAGAGGAATGGACTTTGGAGTCAGGTCTGGGGTCTCATCTCTGGATGTGGTGGGGTTTGTGTTTTAACTATGGTCTGGGGTCTCAATCAGTTATGGGTCTTGTATGGGGGTCAAAATTTATTTTGGGGTCTAAATTACTTTCAATGTTTGATGTGAGGTCTGAATAAAGTTAGGGCTGGGGTCTGAAAAAAAAATTTCAGATGTGGTCTGGGGTTTTATGTATAATAAGGAGGCCTAATAAATTAAAGGGTCTGGGGGTTTCATATTGGCTCAAATGTTTTTTGGTTTGTGTTTTAAATTTGGTCTGGGGTCTCAATGACTTTTGAGTCTGGTTAGGGATCACAATATATTTTTGGGTTGAATAAAATAGGGATATGGTCTGGGGTCCCGGACCAAGGAATTTTTGGACTTTGCTCTCAGAATTATCATGTTTTGAAGTTGGGTCTGGGGGTCTAAATTTTACATATACATTTTGGTCGGTTGGGGACAAGTTTACCCTAATTTTTTTTTTTTTAGATAGACTCCGCCTCCTGAGACAAGAGCAAGGAATTTTGAGGAAAACTAAAAAAAAACTGGAGCATATTTAAAAATTTTTTTTTATGAAGACAGGCGGTAAAACAGCGATACATACCACGTAGCCCCCATCCCAAAATCCTGTTTGTTTGATTTTAAGACCCCCCCTCCTTTCCTATCTGATTAGTAATGCGCTCCCTTAAAGGGATTCTGCCGGTTTTCTGTGCCCCCCCCCTGTGGGAGCCTTCATGTGCTCCCGGCTCCGCTTCTGCCGAGCCCCTCCCCCACCCCTCGTCCCTTTGAAGTTTCCCATCATCTGTTTGCGAGTGCGTCCAGGCTGCAATATATTCAGACTTAAAAGTGAATATGAGATTTTTTATTTTATTTTTTAAAAACCCAGAATTTAATTTTTTTCAAATGTATTCAGTGCCGGAGGGAATTATCCGGGCGCAAATTAACTCGGTGACTGAAATAATTCCAGAATAATACCGTAAGACCCTGGCAGATACACGGGAGGATCTTTCCATATATATACCACCAGCTTCCCAAATGTCCATCATAGGCTCCCGTTATAGAAACACACACTCTATGGCACTATTAATAAGATACTATATGGCGGTATTATTTCAGTTTTATACGGCACTATTGTATAGACAACGTATAATACTATTATTTAGGGATTATGTGGCAGTGATATGTAGGTAATAGGATTTAGGTTTTATATGTTACTGTGTTTCTATATAGACTCTCTATGGCACTATTCATAAGATGCTATATGGCGGTATTATTTCATGTTTTATATGGCACTATTGTATAGACACTGTATAATACTATTATTTAGGGATGGTATGGCAGTGATATGTAGGTGCTGCAAGGCTTTAGGCTTTATATGTTACTGTGTTTCTATATGGATGCTCTATGGCACTATTAATAAGATACTATATGGCGGTATTATTTCAGATTTGTATGGCACTATTATGTATAATACTATTATTTAGGCATTATATGACGGTGATATGTAGGTGCTACATGGCTTTAGGCTTTATATGTTACTGTGTTTCTATATGGACTCTCTGTGGCACTATTAATAAGATGCTCTATGGCGGTATTATTTCAGTATTATATGGCACTATTGTATAGACACTGTATAATACTATTATTTAGGGATTATATGACGGTGATATGTAGGTGCTACATGGCTTTAGGCTGTATATATTACAGTGTTTCTATATGGACACTCTGTGGCACTATTAATAAGATACTCTTTGGTGGTATTATTTCAGTTTTATATGGCACTATTATTTAGACTCTGTATAATACTATTATTTAGGGATTATATGGCAGTGATATGTAGGTGCTACGTGGCTTTAGGCTTTATATGTTACTGTGTTTCTCTATGGTCTCTCTGTGGCACTATTAAAAAGATGCTCTATGGCGGTATTATTTCATGTTTTTATGGGATTATTATTTATGGACTGTATGGAATTATAGGGCACTACGGTACTTTTAGATGCAGAATTGAGGACTATATGGTAGTTTGGACACTTGATGGCGCTTTTAATAAGGCACTATATGGCGGTATAGTTTGATGTTTATATGTATATATTACTGTATGATTGAGCACCATTTATAACTGGTCATATGGCGGTATTATTTGCGGTTTATATGGCACTATTTTTTAGGCATTGTATAATTCTATTCTTTGGGTGTTATACGGCACCGTTATTAATGTGCGGAGTTCTTTATGAAATAATTATTTATTTTGGACACTCTATGGCACTATTTATAAAGCGCTGTATGGCGGTATTATGTGCGGTTTATATGGCACTATTATAGGTACTGTACGATGATATTCTTGGGGGGGATTATAGGGCACTGTTATTCAGTTGCTGGGGATAGTATGATACAGTCCTTTCATTGAGGCACTCTCTGGCACTATTTATAAAGCGTTGTATGGCGGTATTATGTGCGGTTTATATGGCCCTATTATAGGTACTGTATGATGTTATTTTTTGGGGGGATTATACGGCACTGTTATTCAGTTGCTGGGGATAGTATGATACAGTCCTTTCATTGATTGAGACACTCTATGACCCTATTTATAAAGCGTTGTATGGCGGCATTATATGCGTGTTATATGGCACTATTTAGGTACCGTATGATGTTATTCTTTGGGAGATTAAAGGGAACCTTTATTCAGGTGCTGGAGATAATACGGTACACCCATTTCATTTAGACACTTTATGGCACTCTATTTATAACACATCATATGGCGGTATTATTTGTGGCACTATTTAGGTACTGTATGATGTGTATGAGGTGTGTCTTTTGGGGATTATATGGCGCCATTATTCAGGTGATGCATGACAATATGGAGACAATATGCAACAGTAATCCCTTTTAGAAACACTCTTGGACACTATGTATATAGCATTATATGGCGGTATTATTTATGTTTTCTATGGCACTATTTAGGCACTGTATGATGTTATACTTTAGAGATTATATGGCACTGTTATTCAGGCACTGGGGATAATATGGTACAGCTAATTCATTTAGACACTCTATGGCACCATTTCTAACTCGCCGTATGGCGGTATTATTTATAGTTTATATGACATCATTATTTGGGTGCTTTTTGTTGCTCTTCTATGGTGGTTACAGGGCACAGTTATAAGTACAGTTTTTGAGGTTCTCATGGTGGTGGCCCATCAATAGACGCTTTGTTTCATGGTGTGGCCCCCCCCCCCACACTACTCACCTCGACCACCGTTTCTAATGGTGGTGGCACTATCACTCGCGGACGTTCTCATGGTGGTGGCACGATCACTCGCGCACCGTTCTCATTGGTGGGTGGGCATATCCCTCTGCGCACCGTTTCAATGGGTTTTGGGTAGGCACATCACTCGGCGCATGTTCTCATGGTGGGGTTGGCACGATATACATCGCGCATAGTTTAATGAGTGGTCGAGCACTATCACATCGCATTGTTCTCATTGTTTTCGCGGCACTATCACTCGGCGCATTTGTTCTCATGGTGTGGCACTCTATCCTTCTCGCTCATTGTTCTCATGGTGGTGGCACTATCAGTCTCGGGCATTGTTCTCCATGGTTGGGTTTGGCACTATCACTCCCGCAAAGTCTCATGTGGTGGCTATATCAATCGAGCACCGTTCTATGGTGGTGGCACTATCCACTCGCGCATTGTCTCATGGTGGATGGCCACTATCACTCGCGCATTGTTCTATGGGTCATGGTGGCACTACCTCGGCATTTTCTCCTGGTGGTGGCACTATCATCGCGCATGTTCTCATGGTGGTCGGCATATCTTCTAGCGACCTGTTACTCATGGTTGGTGGCACTATGCACAGTGCTTGTTCGCATGGTGCGGCACTATCACTCCCGCATCGTTCATGCGGGGTGGCACATCATTGCGCACCGTTTTAGGAGCCTATCATCGAGTCTCGGTGGCTTCGCCATTCATGTTCAGCACGCGCGCACCGTCTCATGGTGGTGCAATATCACTCCAGCACGTGTTCTCATGGTGGTGGTGCACTATCAACTCGCGCACGTGTTCTCATGTGGCGGCACTATCACTCGCGCATCGTTCTTCATGGTGGTGGCAATATCATTCGCGCACCGTTCTCATGGTGGTGGGCATATCACTCGCGCACCGTTTGACATAGGTGGGGACACATCACTTCGCGCATGTTCATCAGGTTGGCGGCACTTCACTCGCGCCATGATTCTCTGGTGGCTGGCACTATCACTCGCGCATTGTTCTCATGGTGGCTGGACATCACTCGCGCATTGTTCTCATGGTGCTGGCACTTCACTCATCTGTTTTATCATGGTTGCGTGGAGACTGCACACGCGTGCCATTGTTCTCATGGTGTTGGCACTACTGCCATGCTCCGTGCACAATAACGCACGTCTCATGGTGGTGGCCGAGCACCTATACTCGCGCACGTTCTCGGTGTGCTCTGCAAGTATCTCATGGTGGCGGCAGGCAACTATCACTACGGCAACGTTTCTCATGGTGGGGGCACTATCACTCGGCACCGTTCTCATGGTGGGCAACTACAACTCGCGCACCGTTCTCATGGTGGGGGGGGAACATATCAACTACGCAGATTGTTATCATGGATGGTGGCACTTATACACTCCGCGAATTGTTCTCAGGTTGGCGGCACACATCACTCGCGCATCGTACTCATGGTGGGGAACTCTCACTCGCGCACCGTTCTCATGGTGGTGGCACATTCACTCGCGCACCGTCTCTGTGGTGCACTATCACTCGCGCATTGTCTCATGGTGGGTGGACACTTGGCACGGATCACTCGCGCATTGTTCTCATGGTGGTGGCACTATCACTCGCGCATTGTTCTCATGGTGTTGGCACTATCACTCTCGCATTGTTCTCATGGTGGTGGCACTATCACTCGTGCATTGTTCTCATGGTGTTGGCACTATCACTCCCGCACCGTTCTCATGGTGGTGGCACTATCACTCGCGCATTGTTCTCACCTAGCAGAGGGGAAGGCCTCTGAGAGGAGACAGCAGCTGCAGGCCTGGCAGAGGGGAAAGCCTCAGAGAGGAGACAACAGCTGCAGGCCTGGCAGAGGGGAAGGCCTCTGAGAGGAGACAGCAGCTGCAGGCCTGGCGGAGCTGGGGAAGGCCTCTGAGAGGAGACCAGCAGATGCAGCTGGCAGAGGGGAAGGCCTGAGAGGAGACAACAGTGCAGGCCTGGCAGGAGGGGAAAGGCCCTGCAGAGGAGACAGCAGCCTGCAGGCCTGGAGAGGGGAAGGCCTCTGAGAGGAGACAGCAGCTGCAGGCCTGAGCAGAGGGGAAGGCTCTGAGAGGAGACAACAGCTGCAGGCCTGGCAGAGGGGAAGGCCTCTGAGAGGAGACAGCAGCTGCAGGCTGGCAGAGGGGTAAGGCCTCTGAGGAGGAAGACAGCAGCTGCAGGCCTGGCAGAGGGGAAGGCCTCTGAGGGAGACAGCAGTGCAAGCCTGCAGAGGGGAAGGCCTCATGAGGGGAGAAACGCAGCTGCAGGCTTGGCAGAAGGGAATGCCTTGGAGAGGAGACAGCCAGCTGCAGGCCTGCAGAGGGGGAAGGCATCGAGAGGAACAGCAGCTGCAGGCCTGGCAGAGGGGAAGGCCTCTGAGAGGAGACAGCAGCTGCAGGAGCAGAGGGAAGGCCTCTGAGAGGGAGACAAGCACTGCAGGCCTGGCGGAGGGAAGGCCTCTGAGGAGAAGCAGCTGCAGGCGGCCTGGCGGAAAGGGGAAGGCCTCTGAGGAGCAGCGGAGAGACAAGCAGCTGCATGCCTGGCAGAGGGAAGGAAGGCCTCTGAGAGGAGACAGCAGCTGCAGGCCTGGCGAGGGGGAAGCGCCTCTGAGAGGAGACAGCAGCAGCAGGCACTGCAGAGGGGAAGGCCTCTGAGAGCAGAAGCAGTGCAAGCCTGCAGAGGGGAAGGCCTAGAGGAGACAGCAGCTGCAGGCTGGCAGGGGGAAGGAAAGCCTCGTGAGAGGAGACAACAGCTGCATGCCTGGCAGAGGGGAAAGGCTCGAGAGGAGACAAAACAGCGGCAGGCCTGGCAGAGGGGAAGGCTCTGAGAGGAGAAGCCAGCTGCAGGCCTGCAGAGGGAGGCTCTGAGAGGAGGAGACAGCAGCTGCAGGCCTGGCAGAGGGGAAGGCCTCTGAGAGGAGACAGCAGCTGCAGGCCTAGCAGAGGGGAAGGCCTCTGAGAGGAGACAGCAGCTGCAGGCCTGGCGGAGGGGAAGGCCTCTGAGAGGAGACAGCAGCTGCAGGCCTGGCAGAGGGGAAGGCCTCTGAGGGGAGACAGCAGCTGCAGGCCTGGCAGAGGGGAAGGCCTCTGAGAGGAGACAGCAGCTGCAGGCCTGGCTCGGACAATTTGCACTTTGGGTGGACTCCTCGGACTGGTAAGTAAATGTGCCCCATTGTGACAAACTCTCAGTCTTAAAGGGAATCTGTCACTAGAGTCATACCTCCAACTTTTACGGAGGCAGAAGAGGGACCAAAGGCCCCACCCAATTCTCCTCCTGTGTCTGTCCTCCACCTGTCCTCCCGTAGCCTCCTTTCCTCCAGTCCTGTAGCCTCCTGTCCTCCACCTCCTCCTGTAGCCTCCTGTCCTCCGCATCCTCCGGTAGCTCCTGTCCTCCAGCCTCCTCCGTGGAGCCTCCTGTCCTTCCAGCCTCCTACCTGTGCCCTCCTCCCCACCTCCTCCTGTAGCCTCCTGGCCTCCAGCCTCCTCCTGTAGCCTCCGTCCTCCAGCCTCCTCCTGTAAGCCTCCTGGCCTCCAGCCCTCCTCCTGTAGCCTCTGCTCAGTCCTCGCATCCTTCCTCGCCTCCCCTGTAGCCCCTGTCCTGCAGCCTCCTCCTGTAGCCTCCTGTCCTCCAGCTCCCTCCTGGTAGCCTCCGTCCCTCGCAGCCTCATCCGTCTCCAGCGTGCCTCTTGTAGCCTCCTGCCTCAGCCCTGTACTCGCCTTACTCCTCCAGAATGCCTCCTGTGTAGCCTCCCCGTCTCTCCAGCCTCCTTCTGTAGCCTCTTCCTGAGCCTCCTGTCCTCCAGCCTTCCTCCTGTAGCTCCTGTCCTCCAGCTCCTCCTGTAGCCCTCCTGTCCCAGCCATACTTCCTGTCCTCCAGCCCTCCTCCTGTAGCCTCCTGTCCATCCAGCCGTCCTCTGTAGCCTCCTGGTCTCCGTCCTCCTCCTGTTAGCCTCCTGTCCTCCAGCCTTCCTTCTGTAGCTCCTCCTCCTTGTAGCCTCCTGTCCTCCAGCCTCCTCCTGATAGCTCCTTCCTCCAGCCTCCTCCTGTAAGCCCCCTGTCCTCCCGCCTCCTGTCCTCCAGCCTCCTCCTGTAGCTCCTGTCCTCCAGCCTCCTCCTCCTGTCCTCCAGCCTCCTCCTCCTGCCTCCAGCGTCCTTCTGTTCTCTATCTCCTCCTGTGTCCTCTAGCCTCACCTCCTCCTGTCCTCCAGTTCTCTATCCTCCCCTGTCATCCAGCCTCCCTCGGTTCTCTATCCTCATCCTGTGTCCCTCCAGCCCCTGTTCTCTATCCTCCTCCTGGCTCTTCTCCCTGTGGCCCCCCCCTGTCCTTCTCCTGTGCCCCAGCCCGCCCCTGTTCCCCTCAGTCTCTCTTACTTTCAGTCATTCAACTTCTCCCGGGCGGGAGTCCGACAGACTCACGGAGGGGGCGTGGCCAGCCGGGGGAGGGCTACCTCCTCACATGATTGTGCACAGACATACATGTGAGGAGGGGTAGCAACGGGCTGGTCCCACATCCTCACGGCCTCCATGCTTCGGACTGCTCTGCAGCTCTAAACTACGGGGTCTGGAGCGGCGGGACAAATCGGGAAAAGTGGGGTTGTGTGTATTTAGTTTCTCAATATATTTTATTTTATATTTTTCACGTGCAGTGAATATATGTATAGTTTGGGTACATTTATTCACATTTATCCATTTGCTATTTTTTTTACACTGAAGTTGCATCAGGGGTCCTTGGGTGGTCAGGTCCTGGCGCTTCTGCCCCTGTAGGACCGGAAGTCATCTGTAACGGGGATTGTGATTCCATGTAGACTAATGGGGCACATTTACTAACCGGCCGCTCGAGTTTCACGAGAACGGAGTGTCCACGATACAGGCAGTCTAGCGCGATTCACTAAATCGTGCGCCTGATTTCCTGCAGGTGTCGCTTCCCCGATCAGGTCCGCCGGAGTTCACTATCTTCCTCCCGGTGTATTGTTTTGCAACACAATTTTTGCAACCCGATTTGTGTCGCATGAAAACCGGCACAATTACGACACAATCCGATCGCGTGCGACACAATCACCTACTAAATACCTGTCCCAGCTGCACGATCCCCAAAAATGACGGAAAACCAGACGGAAATGCAGCATGGGACCCTTAGTAAATAAGCCCCAATAGGTAGTGAAGTTTAGTGCAAATACCCCTATGGCTGAAGTTCCAGAGAGTCGCTAAGGTTCCTGCAAATTGGTGATCATCACAAGGTCTGCAAAGTTTAGCAGCCTGCAGCTGCTGTCTCCCCTCAGAGGCCTTCCCCTCCGCCAGGCCTGCAGCTGCTGTCTCCTCTCAGAGGCCTTCCCCTCCGCCAGGCCCTGCATGTCTGTCTCCTTCAGAGCCTTCCCCTCTTGCAGGCCTGCAGACTGCTGTCTCCCTCTCAGAGGCCTTCCCCTCGCGGCCTGCAACTGCTGTTACTCCTCTCAGAGGCCTTCCCCTCCGCCAGGCCCTGCAGCTGCTGTCTCCTTGAGGCCGTCCCCCTGCTAGGCCTGCCAGCTGCTGTCTCCGCCTCAGAGGCCTTCCCCTCTGCTAGGCCTGCAGCTGCGTCTCCTCTCAGAGGCCTTCCCCTCTGCCAGGCTCAGCTTGTCTCTCTCTGAGGCTTTCCCCTCTGCCAGGCCTGCAGTGCTGTCTCCTCTCAGAGGCCTTCCCCTTCTGCTAGGCTTGCATCTGCTGTCTCCTCTCAGAGGGCCTCCCCTCTGCACAGGCCTGCAGCTGCTTGTCTCCCCCAGAGGGCCTTCCCCTCTGCCAGGGCTGCAGTGTTGTCTCCTCTCAGAGGCCTTCCCCTCTGCCAGACCCTGCAAGCTGCTGTCTCCCCTCAGAGGCCTTCCCTCTGCCAGGCCTGCAGCTGCTGTCTCCCCTCGATGGCCTTCCCCTCTGCCAGGCCTGCAGCTGCTGTCTCCCCTCAGAGGCCTTTCCCCTCTACCAGGCCTGGCAGCTGCTGTCTCCCTCAGAGGCCTTCCCCTTGCCAGGCCTGCAGCTGCTGTCTCCCCTCAGAGGCCTTCCCCTCTGCCAGGCCTGCAGTGCGTCTCCCTCAGAGGCTTCCCCTTGCCAGCCTTGCAGCTGCTGTCTCCTCCAGAGGCCTTCCCTCTGCCAGGCCTGCAGCTGTTGTCTCCTCTCCAGAGGCCTTCCTCCGCCCAGGCCTGCAGCTGCTGTCTCCATCTCAGAGGCCTTCCCCTCTGCAGGCCTGCAGCTGCTGTCTCCTCTCAGAGTCCTTCCCCTCTGCCAGGCCTGCAGGCTGTTGTCTCCTCTCTGAGGCTTTCCCCTCTGCCAGGCCTGCAGCTGCTGTCTCCTTCTGAGGCTCTACCTCTGCCAGGCCTGCAGCTGCTGTCTCCCTCAGAGGCGCTCTCCCCTACTGCCTAGGCTGCTTGCATGCTGTGTCTGCTCTCAGAGGCCTTCCCCTCTCCAGGCCTGCAGCTGGCTGTTCTCCCCTCCAAGGGCTTCCCTGCTGTCCCCAGGTCCTCTGCAGCTGCACTGTCTCTCTCAAGGCCTTCCCCTCTGCCAGGCATGCAGGCTTGTTCGTGCCCCTCAGAGGCTTCCCCTCGCCAGGCGCCTGACAGCTTTGTCTCCTCTCAGAGGCCTTCCCCGACGCCAGGCCTGCAGTTGCTTGTTCCTCCAGAGGCCTTCCCCTCTGCCAGGCCTGCAGCTGCTGTCCTCCCTCTCAGAGGCCTTCCCCTGGCTGCAGGTCCCTGCAGGCCTGCGTGTCTCCTCTCAGAGGCCTTCCCCTCTGCCAGGCCTGCAGTGCTGTCTCCCTCAGAGGCCTTCCTCTGCCAGCCTTGCAGCTGCTGTCTCCCCCAGAGGCCTCCCCTCTGCTAGGCTTGCATATGCTGTCTCCTCTCAGAGGCCTACACCTTGCCAGGCCTGCAGCCTCAGCGGTCTCCTCCAGATGCCTTCCCCTCTGCCGCTGTTATGTATTATCCCTAAGAATCTTGATTTATAACATTTGTTGTTTTAGGAGCAGCAGGACTGTGAAATATGTATTCTATTCCAGCATTAATAGTCGTGTGTCCTCACATGCTGTGCTCTGTACAATCAGCAGCCAATTGGAGGTACTGTCCCGGAAGATGTTTTAGTTCAGACTTTTTGTGTGTTATCGCAGGCAGGACGTGACATATTGGATTTTAATTTGGGATTGTACTGGGGGCGTTACCTCACACTGCTGGGCCCTGTTCACTCTGGACCCAATGTGGCTATTGTCCTGGAGAGATGTGTAATCATACCTTTGTGTATTTTGTAAGTAGCAGCAGGACTGTAAAATGGACAATATTCCGGGATTGTACTGGGAGTGTCCTACACTGCTGTGCTCTGATCACTGTGTATATTGAACTACTTCATAGACCTCTGCATTCTGTAGCTTGTAATGGTCCGTCAAAGGGAGTTCAGAGAGCCCAGTGCACAGCAGTGTGAGGCACTACCTAATCCTGTAATAGATACTCTCGTTCTGGATATCTCTGACTGCTGACAGTTTCCCATAGGTATAACTATGGAGTATTCTAAATCGTTTAGTAATTGTTTGGATGATTCTTTTGTGTGATCCTCGTTTTTGTTGTATCGGCTCTAACAGTCATTAGATGCTCGGCGCTGAGATCAGGCCTTGGCCCGGGTCCTAATGGAAGCGTCTCAGACTTATCGTCTCGTGTTAATGACTTGGATAATTGTATTGGCGAGCTCCTCCTCCCGTCCTATGTACATCCGGACATCTCCAGTGTATCGGGGAGGCTCCTCTCCCGTCCTATGTACGCCTGACATCTCCAGGGTATCGGGGAGGTCCTCCCCGTCTATGTACATCCTGACATACTCCAGGGTATCGGGGAGCTCCTCCCCCATCCTATGTACATCCTGACATCTCCAGTGTATCGGAGGCTCCCCCCCATCCTATGTACATCCTGACATCTCTAGGGTACGGGAGGCTCCTCCTCCGTCCTCTGTACATCCTGACATCTCCGGGTATCGGGGAGCTCTTCCTCCGTTCCTATGTACATCATGACATCTCCGGGGTATCGGGGAGGCTCCTCCTCCCGTCATGTACATCCTGACATCTCCAGTGGTATCGGGGGGCTCCCTCTCCCGTCCTATGTACATCCTGACATCTCCGGGGTATGGGGAGTCTCCTCCCGTCCTATGTACATCCTGACATCTCCAGGGTATACGGGAGGCTCCTCCTCCGTCCTCTGTACATCTGACATCTCCAGGGTATCGGGGAGGTCCTCTCCCGTCCTAGTACATCCTGACATCTCCAGGATATCGGGCAGGCTCCTCCTCCCGTCCTATGACATCCTGACATCTCCAGGGTATTGGGAGGCTCCTCTCCCATCCTATGTACATCCTGACATCTCCAGGGTATCGGGGATGCTCCTCCTCCCGTCCCTATGTACATCCTACCCTCCAGGGTATCGGGGAGGCTCCTCTCCGTCCTATGTACATTCTCCAGGGTATCAGGGGAGACTCTCCTCCCCTCCTATGTACATGCCTGAAATCTCCAGGTGTCGGGGAGGTCTCCTCCCGTCCTATGTGACATCCCTGACATCTCAGGGATTGGGGAGGCTCCTTCAGTCCTATGTACATCCTGACCTCTCCAGGGTATCGGCGAGGCTCCTCCAGTCCTATGTACATCCTGAATCTCGGGGTATCGGGGAGGACTCCTCCTCCCGTCCTATGTACATCCTGACTACTCCAGGGTATTGGGGAGGCTCCTCCTCCCGTCCTATGTACATCCTGACATCTCCAGGGTATCGGGAGGGCTCCTCCTCCCGTCCTATGTTACATCCTGACATCTCCAGGTATCGGGGAGGCTCCTCCTCCCGTCCTATGTACATCCTGACATCTCCAGGGTATCGGGGAGGCTCCTCCTCCCGTCCTATGTACATCCTGACATCTCCAGGGTATCGGGGAGGCTCCTCCTCCCGTCCTATGTACATCCTGACATCTCCAGGGTATCGGGGAGGCTCCTCCTCCCGTTCCTATGTACATCCTGACATCTCCAGGGTGAGGTCATGGGAGGGCTCCTCCTCGTCCTATGTAATCTGACATCTCCAGGGTATCGGGGAGGCTCCTCTCCCGTCTATGTACATCCTGACATCTCCAGGGTATCGGGGAGGCTCCTCCTCCCGTCCTATGTACATCCTGACATCTCCAGGGTATCGGGAGGCTCCTCCTCCCGTCCTATGTACATCCTGACATCTCCAGGGTATCGGGGAGGCTCCCCCTCCGTCCTAGTAATCCTGACATCTCCAGGTATCGGGGAGTGCTCCTCCTCCCGTCCTATGTACATCCTGACATCTCCAGGGTATCGGGAGGCTCCTCCTCCCGTTATGTACATGGACAGTCCAGGTATCGGGAGGCTCTCCGCCCATCCTATGTACATCCTGACATCTCCAGGGTATCGGGAGGCTCCTCCTCCCGTCCTATGTACATCCTGACATCTCCAGGGTATCGGGTAGGCTCCTCAGTCATCCTAATGTACATCCTGACATCTCCAGGGTATCGGGGAGGCTCCTCCTCCGCTATGTACATCCTGACATCTCCAGGGTATCGGGAGGCTCCCCCTCCCGTCCTATGTACATCCTGAATCTCCAGGGAATCGGGGAGGCCCTGCCGTTCCTATTACACCTGACATCTCCAGGGTAGCGGGGAGGCTCCTCCTCCCTCCTAGTACATCCTGACATCTCCAGGTATCGGGGAGGCTCCTCCTCCCGTCTATTGTACATCCTGACATCTCCAGGGTATCGGGAGGCTCCTCTCCCGTCCTATGAATCCTGACATCTCCAGGGTATCGGGAGGCTCCTCCTCCCGTCCTATGTACATCCTTACATCTCCAGGGTATCGGGAGGCTCCTCCAGTCCTATGTACATCCTGACATCTCCAGGGTATCGGGGAGCTCCTCACTCCCGTCCTATGTACATCCTGAATCTCCGGTATCGGAGGCTCCTCCTCCCGTTCCTATGTACATCCTGATATTCTCGCAATGATCCATATATCTTCTTTATCTTCAATTTTACGATATTCTCCTATCTATCTATCTATCTATATCTATCTATCTATCTATCTAGTAGAGTCTATCTAATAAACTATCTATCGGCTAGCGAACAACTATCAAACTATCCTATCACTACTATCAGCTATCTAGATCGGTATCTATCCGACAAACATACACACCAGACACACCAACTATCCATCCTATCATCTCTACATCAACAGCTACACACTACTCAATCTATCGATCTATTACTAGATCTAATCTATCATCTCCTATCTATCTATCCCTATCTATCTATCTCTATCTATTTCATCTACTATCTATCTCAATATCTATTTATCTATCTATCTATCTATCTATCTATATCTATCTATCTATCTCATATGATCTACAGTAGATACATAGATATGAGATAGATAGATAGATAGATAGATATGATGTAGATGGATGTATAGATAAGACTGGAGCTGGAGGGTCTCATTACTTGATATCACACCACTATTGGCTGCTGTTGGGTGTGTTGCTGGTAGATATGACTACTACTTGCCCCGGGGCTGTGCCGGCTATATATATATATATATATATATATATCAGTCTGTAATAAGAACCAACCCCTGGACCTGATTATGCAGCCGCTACCTTCTCTGCTTGCTGTCAGTGAATACATCCTTCGTTTTTGTTACTGTTCTATCTACACCACGCGTCCCCGCTGCCTTGTTACAATGTATCAGCGCTGAATCCTGATCCATTGAATGGTTTAGCCTGATGAAAATTGAACCAAACCCTCAGATTCTGTTTAGTAAATGACCGATGTAGGAAAGCGACGCTATGGCGGTATATATATTGTTACGGAGCAGCAGATCAGTGAGACGTCTCTCCGGGAGCTTGACGTAATTGCTATGTTCAATCCGGTGCTTTGAGGTTGAGCTCTCCCAAGAAAGGCGCAGCTGCGCGGCGGATCCGTAAAATAAACCGTCCTTTATGAATTACGTGTGGGGGGTGGGGGGACGCGCTGCCGCCCTGATCCCACACCCTCAATTACAGCAGGGCACACGTGTAATCCACGTTCCCGGGGCCCGTGGGTGGTCGGAGCGGGTCAGCCTCGCCAGCATCATCCCCTCCCCCCCCCCCCCCGATCCAGACGTGTGCAGAGGATAAGTGGGACGCCGCATTCTACCGTAGAATGAGATGTCGCTATAAAATAGCGAGAGATCTAATATATGCGCCGGGTATCATTATAGAAACATCTGATAATCCCATCAATACAACCGTGAGTCACGTAACTACCTGACCGCAGCCAATACCTTAGGTACTGTTCATGATCCGGGAAAGCTGGGTGCATAACATAATCTCATCTGAAGGGATGCACACAAATATGTAATCCACATTTGGTAACCGGGAACAGAAGTGCAGAAAAATTTTACTGTAGAATAATTTCGAAGCAGATTTGCATATTTAGTAGCAGCAGAACTGTGAAAAATTGATTTATGATATGAACTGGAGCGTGTCCTCACACTGCTGTACACTGGCTCTCTGCGCCAGTGTTATGTGCTGTCCCTGAGGAGATACATGATGGGATCTTGTGTATTTCGTTAGCAGCAGCAGGACTGATATATGGATTTATATGCTAGAATTGTGTTGGGAACCTGTCCTTACACTGCTGTGCTCTGTGCTTTGCAGCCAGTGATGTACTGTCCCTGGAGAGACACATAATCAAATATTGTGTATGCTCTGTGTTTTCGGCAGCCGCTGTTAGGTATTATGCCTGGATATCTGTTGTAATCACAACTTGTGTATTTTGGTTAGTAGCAGCAGGACTGTGAAATAGTATTTTTAATCGGGATGAGTGTCCTGACACTGTTGTGTACTGTTCTTTTTCTGTAGCAGTGTAATGTATATTGCCTGGAGAGATGTGCAATCATACATTTGTGTAGTACTTAGTAGCAGCAGGACTGGATATTATGGATTTATATTCTGTCCTCACACTGCTGTGCTCTGTGTGACCTGTGTTAGCTATTGTCCCTAAAATGATGTATAATTATACCCTTGCTATGTTGTTTGTAGGAGCATGACTGTGATATATGGATTTTCTACTCCAATAATCTACTGTAGGCATGTCCTCACACTGCTGTGACTGTGCTGTGTCAGGTATTTTGCCGGGAGATGTGTAATCAGACCTTGTGTGTTGTTGTTAGTAGCAGCATGACTGTAAAATATAGAGGTATATTCCAGGATTGTATTGGGGAACGGTCCTCACACTGCTGTGTACTGTGCTCTGCTGGTAGTCCTAGTACAGAGAGTACAGAGCAAAGTAGTGTGTAAACCACATCCATCACCTATGCTTCATTAGTGGGGGGCCTAAATTATTTGGGTCCATATCAGAGGACCCAAAATCCACCATCTGGACAGGATTCAAGGAACGTTGTAAGTGGTTGGTTAAATGCTAAATTCTCCAGCCATCGCGCTTTCGTCGGATCACATGTACATAAAGCCTGGGCCCTGCTGTTGTATCATACGGAGGGGCCCCGTCAGTTGTATAATCTAGAGTCTCTCCTGGAGGATGTTGCATACCGCACCACGTTCTCCGAGCTGTAAAATCCTTCCTTAGGGAATTCTCTAATTACTCGTACCTGTTCCTCCCCACTCCCCCGGGGACGCACTCATTTCTAGAATTTGTCTAAACACTCGGATTTCTCTGTTACCCTCGGAGAATAATGAATTCTTGCTCTCGGAGACTTCCCTAATGTTTTCCCAATCGGAAATGACACTAATATCACCGGCCTCACAAAAAAATTCTCGCAGTTAAGAGAAAAAAGGTCAAGAGTTTAGGATGGTCACCTTCTGTTTACAAAGTCGTCTAAAGGGGTTGTTCTGCCTTAAGGGTCACCATTGACTCACGTATTTACTGTATCTCCCCACCCCCTCCCATTTCGTTGACAACAGGGTCTACTTCCTGGTTAGTCCTGACACACAGGAAGTGACCTTCCTCGGCTAGTGATTGGCTAAGAGACATTTCCTGTGCCGCATGTTTGTATTATCCCTTAAGAACTCTGTATTTATAACATTTGTTTGTTTGTTAGGAGCAGCAGGACTGTGAAATATGTATTCTATTCCAGCATTATATAGTCGTGTGTCCTCACAGCTGCTGCTCTGTACAATCAGCAGCCAATTGGAGGTACTGTCCCGGAGAGATGTTGTAGTTCAGACTTTTTGTGTGTTATCAGCAGCAGGACTGTGACATTGGATTTTAATTTGGGATTGTACTGGGGGCGTTACCTCACACTGCTGTGCCCTTTTCACTCTGGACCCAATGTGCCTATTGTCCCTGAGAGATGTGTAATCATACCTTTGTTTATTTTGTAAGTAGCAGCAGGACTGTAATTGGACAATATTCCAGGGATTGTACTGGGATGTCCTCACACTGCTGTGCTCTGATCACTGTGTATTGAACTACTTCATAGCCTCTGCATTTCGAGCTTGGTAATGGTCCTTCAAAGGGAGTTCAGAGAGCCCAGTGCACAGCAGTGTGAGGCCACTACCTAATCCTGTAATAGATACCTCGTTCTGGATATCTCTGACTGCTGACAGTTTCCCATAGGTATAACTATGGAGTATTCTAAATCGTTTAGTAATTGTTTGGATGATGTCTTTTGTGTGATTCCTCCTGTCGTATCGGCTCTAACAGTCATTAGATGCTCGGCGCTGAATCAGGCCTTGGCCCGGGCTCCTAATGGAAGCGTCTCAGACTATCGTCTCGTGTTAATGACTTGGATAATGTATTGGCGAGCTCCTCCTCCCGTCCTATGTACATCCGACATCTCCAGTGTATCGGGGAGGCTCCTCCTCGTCCTATGTACATCCTGACATCTCCAGGGTATCGGGGAGGCCCTCCCCGTCCTATGTACATCCTGACACTCCAGGGTATCGGGGAGCTCCTCCCCCATCCTATGTACAGTCCTGACATCTCCAGTGTATCGGGGAGCTCCTCCCCCCATCCTATGTACAATCCTGAATCTCTAGGGTACGGGAGGCTCCTCCTCCGTCCTCTGTACATCCTGACATCTCCGGGTATCGGGGAGCTCCTCCTCCGTCCTATGTACATCTGACATCTCGGGGTATCGGGAGGCTCCTCCTCCCGTCCTTGTACATCCTGACATCTCCCAGGGTATCGGGAGCTCCTCCCCCGTCCTATGTCATCCTGACATCTCCGGGGTATGGGGAGTCTCCTCCCTTCCTATGTACATCCTGAACATCTCCAGGGTAATCGGGAGGCTCCTCCTCCCGTCCTCTGACATCCTGACATCTCCAGGGTATCGGGGAGGCCCTCCTCCGTCCTATGTACATCCTGACATCTCCAGGATATCGGGCAGGCTCCTCCTCCCGTCCTATGTACATCCTGACATCTCCAGGGTATTGGGGAGGCTCTCTCCCATCCTATGTACTCCTGACATCCCGGGTATCGGGGATGCTCCTCCTCCCGCTGTCCTGACATCCCCCTCCAGGGTATCGGGGAGGCTCCTCCTCCCTATCCTCATGTACATCCTGTAAGTCTCAGGTATCGGGGAGACTCTCCTCCTCCCTCCTATGTACACTCCTGAACATCTCCAGGTGTCGGGGAGGCTCTCCTCCCGTCCTATTGTACATCCCTGACATCTCCAGGGTATGGGGAGGCTCCTTCAGTCCTATGTACATCCTGACCTTCTCCAGGGTTTCGGCGAGGCTCCTCCAGTCCTATGTACATCCTGACATCTCCGGTATCGGGGAGGGCTCCTCCTCCCGTCCGGTACATCCTGACTCTCCAGTATTGGGGAGGCTCCTCCTCCCGTCCTATGTACATCCTGACATCTCCAGGGTACGGGGAGGCTCCTCCTCCCGTCCTATGTTACATCCTGACATCTCCATGGTATCGGGTGAGGCTCCTCCTCCCGTCCTATGTACATCCTGAATCTCCAGGGTATCGGGGAGGCTCCTCCTCCGTCCTATGTACTCCTGACATCTCCAGGGTATCGGGGAGGCTCCTCCTCCCGTCCTATGTACATCTGACATCTCAGGGTATCGGGGAGGCTCCTCCTCCCTTCCTATGTAATCCTGACATCTCCAGGGTATCGGGAGGACTCCTCCTCGTCCTATGTAATCCGGACATCTCCAGGTATCGGGGAGGCCTCCTCTCCCGTCCATGTACCTCCTGACATCTCCAGGGTATAGGGGAGGCTCCTCCTCCCGTCCTATGTACATCCTGACATCTCCAGGGTATCGGGAGGCTCCTCCTCCCGTCCTATGTACATCCTGACATCTCCAGGGTATCGGGACGGCTCCCCCTCCCTCCTAGTACACCTGACATCTCCAGGTATCGGGAGCTCCTCCTCCCGTCCTATGTACATCCTGACATCTCCAGGGTATCGGGAGGCTCCTCCTCCCGTCCTATGTACATGCTGACATCCCAGGTATCGGGAGGCTCCTCCCCCATCCTATGTACATCCTGACATCTCCAGGGTATCGGGGAGCTCCTCCTCCCGTCCTATGTACATCCTGACATCTCCAGGGTAGTCGGGTAGGCTCCCTCCAGTCCTATTGTACCTCCTGACATCTCCAGGGTATCGGGGAGGCTCCTCCTCCCGTCATGTACATCCTGCATCTCCAGGGTATCGGGAGGCTCCCCCTCCCGTCCTATGTACACCTCCGACATCTCCAGGGTATCGGGGAGGCCCTCCCCCGTCCTATTACATCCTGACATCTCCAGGGTACGGGGAGGCTCCTCCTCCCTCCTAGTACATCCTGACATCTCCAGGTATCGGGGAGGCTCCTCCTCCCGTCCTATGTACATCCTACATCTCCAGGTATCGGGAGGCTCTCTCTCCCGTCCTATGAATCCTGACATCTCCAGGGTATCGGGAGGCTCCTCCTCCCGTCCTATGTACATCCTTACATCTCCAGGGTATCGGGAGGCTCCTCCAGTCCTATGTACATCCTGACATCTCCAGGGTATCGGGGAGCTCCTCACTCCCGTCCTATGTACATCCTGACATCTCCCAGTGTATCGGGGAGGCTCCTCCTCCTTCCTATGTACATCCTGATATCTCCGCAATCTATCTCATATCTTCTATCTATCTCATATCTATTGTCTATCTATCTATCTATCTAGTCTATCCTCCAATCATTTATCTACTATCTATCTATCTCATCATCTATCGTATCTATCTATCGAGTATCTATCGTATCTATCTATCATTATCTAATCCATCTACTACCATATCTCTGTCTAGCCATCTATCCATATCTATCTTCTATCTATCTATCTATCTATCTATCTAGGTCGGCGATCTATCTCGATACTATCTATCTATCTATCATCTCATGATCTATCTATCCATACTACTATCTCTATCTTCTAATCTAACTATCTATCATCTATCTCATATCTATCTATCTATCTATCTAGCTATCTATCTCCTACTATCTATCTTCATCTAATCTATCTATCTTCTATCTCATACTATCTATCTCCTATTATCTATCTCCTATCTATCTATCTATCTTACTATCTACTATCTACTAATCTATCTCATATCTATTTATCATCTATCTATCTATCTTCTATCTATCTATCTATCTCATATATCTACAGTAATACATAGATATGAGATAGATAATAGATAGATAGATATATGTAGATGGATGTAAGATAAGACTGGAGCTGGAGGGTCTCATTACTTGATATCACACACTATTGCTCTGATGTGGGGGTAGTGTTGCTGGTAGATATGACTACTACTTGCCCCGGGGCTGTGCCCGATCAGATATATATATATAATTATATATATCAGTCTGTAATAAGAACCACCCCTGGACCTGATTATGCAGCCGCTACCTCTCTGCTTGTGTCAGGAATACATCCTTCGTTTGTGTACTGTTCTATCACACCACGCGTCCCCGCTGCCTTGTTACATGTATCAGCGCTGAATCCTGATCCATTGAATGGTTTAGCCTGGATAAATTGTAACCAAACCCTCAGATGTCGTTTAGTAAATCGACGATGTAGAAAGCGACGCTATGGCGGTATATATATTGTTACGGAGCAGCAGATCAGTGAGACGTCTCTCCGGAGCTTGACGTAATTGCTATGTTCAATCCGGTGCTTTGAGGTTGAGCATCTCCCAAGAAAGGCGCAGCTGCGCGGCGGATCCGTAAAAAAACCGTCCTTTATGAATTACGTGTGGGGGGGGGGGGACGCGCTGCCGCCCTGATCCACCCCTTCAATTACCAGCAGGGCACACGTGTAATCACGTCTCCCGGGGCCCGTGGGGTGTTCGAGCGGGTCAGCCTCGCCAGCATCATCCCCCCTCCCCCCCCCCCCCCGATCCGCAGCGTGTGCAGAGGAATACTGGGACGCCGCTTTCTACCGTAGAAGTGAGATGTCGCTATAAAATAGCGTCCGAGATCTAAATATAGCGCCGGGTATCTTATAGAAACATCTGATAATCCCACCAATACAACCGTGAGTCACGTAACTACCTGACCGCAGCCAATACCTTAGGTACTGTTCACCTGATCCGGAAAGCTGGTGGCATAACATAATCTCATCTGAAGCGGATGCATCAATAAAATTTCCACATTTGGTAACCGGGAACAAAGTGCAGAAAAATTATTACTGTAAATAATTTCGAAGCAGTTTGCATATTTAGTAGCAGCAGAACTGTGAAAATTGATTTATATATGAACTGGAAGCGTGTCCTCACACTGCTGTACACTGGCTCTCTGCCCCAGTGTTATGTGCTGTCCCTGAGAGATACATGATGGGATCTTTGTGTATTTCGTAGCAGCAGCAGGACTGTATATTGGATTTATATGCTAGAATTGTGTTGGGAACCTGTCCTTACACTGCTGTGCTCTGTGCTTTCGCAGCCAGTGTTGTACTGTCCCTGGAGAGACACATAATCAAATATTGTGTATGTCTCTGTGTTTTTCTGGCAGGCTGTTAGGTATTATGCCTGGATACTGTTGTAATCACAACTTGTGTATTGGTTAGTACAGCAGGACTGTGAAATATGTATTTTTAATCTGGGATGAGTGTCCTGACACTGTTGTGGTACTGTTCTTTTTCTGTAGCCAGTGTAATGTATATTGCCTGGGAGAGATGTGGCAATCATACCTTTGTGTAGTACTTAGTAGCAGCAGGACTGGTATATATGGATTTATATTCTGTCCTCACACTGCGTGCTCTGTGTGACCTTGTGTAGCTTTGTCCCTAAAATGATGTATAATTATACCCTTGCTAGTTGTTTGTAGGAGCATGACTGTGATATATGGATTTTCTACTCCAATAATCTACTGTAGGCATGTCCTCACACTGCTGTGATCTGTGCTCAGGTATTTTGCCTGGAGAGATGTGTAATCAGACCTTGTGTGTTGTTGTTAGTAGCAGCAGGACTGTAAAATATAGAGGTATATTCCAGGATTGTATTGGGGAACGTGCCTCACACTGCTGTGTACTGTGCTCTGCTGGTAGTCCTAGTACAGAGAGTACAGAGCAAAGTAGTTGTAACCACATCCATCACCTATGTCTATTAGTGGGGGTCTAAATTATTTGGGTCCATATCAGGGACCAAAAATCCACCATCTGGCCAGAGATTCAGGGGAACGTTGTAACGGGGTTGGTTAAATGCTAAATTCTCCAGCCATCGCGCTTCCGTCGGATCACATGTACATAAACCTGGGCCCCTGCTGTTGTATCATACGGAGGGGCCCCGTCAGTTGTATAATCTAGAGTCTCTCCTGGAGGATGTTGCATGCCGCACCACGTCCTCCGAGCTGTAAACCTTCTTCCTTAGGGAATTCTCTAATTAGCCGTACCTGTTCCTCCCCACCTCCCCGGGAACGCACTCATTTCTAGAATTTGTCTAAACCCTCGGATTTCTCTGTTACCCTCGGGAGAATAATTGAATCCTCTGCTCTCGGAGACTTCCCTAATGTTTTCCCGTAATCGGAATGACACTAATATCACCGGCCTCACAAAAAAATTCTGCAGTTAAGAGAAAAAAGGTCAAGAGTTTAGGATGTCTCATCCTTCTTGTTTACAAAGCGCCTAAAGGGTTGTCTGCCTTTAAAGGGTCACATTGACTCACTATTACTGATAGTCCCCACCCCCACCCCCTTTCTTCCGCCGGTGTCTTCTTCCTGGTTCCACCTGACACACAGGAAGTGACTTTCCTCGGCTAGTGATTGGCTAAGAGACATTTCCGGCACGGTTATGCAGGTGGGGGGCATGTATTACAGATGAGGTACAATGGGGCAACTGTAGAAGGTGAGTGGGGCACTGTGTATACAGTAAGGATTGGCACTGTATACGATGAGGGGCAAGAGGGGGCACTGTATACAGGTGAGAGGCACTGTATACAGTGAGGGGCACAGGGGGGCACTGTTCCAGGTGAGGGGCCTGTATACAGTGATGGTCAGTAGGGGTGCCTATATACAGTGGCGGAGGGGGCCTTAATACAGGTTGAGTGGGCAAAAAAACAAGAGCGGGGCCTTTATACAGGTGAAGGGGCAAAGGGGGGCACTGTATACAGGTGAGAGGCCTTTATACATGTGAGGGGCCACTGGGTTACAGGGAGGGGGGCACTGTATGTAGATGAAGGGGGCAGGTGGCACTGTTATACGAGGTGAGGGGCAGGGGGGCACTGTATACAGGTGAGGGGGGCTGTATACAGGTGAGGGAAAGGGGGCACCGTATGCAGGTGTGGGGTGCACTCTATACAGGTGAGAGGGGCACTGTATACAGGAGAGGGGCAGGGGGCACTGTATACAGGTGAGGGGGGCTGTATACAGGTGAGGGAAAGGGGGCACCGTATGCAGGTGTGGGGGTGCACTCTATATGCAGTTAAAGGCACGAATCATGTGTGGCACGGGCATACTGTATACGATGTGAGGTGTGGGGCAACACCTTTTTTGGGGTATAAGCAGTGAGGGGAGTGCTACCCTCTTACAGGTGAGGGGCAACTTTATACAGCGGTAGGGGCAGGTGGGCACTGTGTAGTGGCAGCGGGGCAGGGGTGCGACGTGTAATCCAGCGAGGGGGCAGGGGGGTCAGCTGTATACAGGCGTAGAGGCAGGTAGTGCACTGTATTGCGGTGATGGGCGGAGGTGGGCACTGTATACCGGTCAGGGAGGGGGGGTCATTTGTATACAGTGAGGGGTCCACTGGCGTTAATAGGTGGGGGGGGCATGTAGTGAGACTGTTGTACAGGGGAGTGGCTGCAGAGCAGGCAGGGTGGCACTGTATAGCGGTGAGGGGCGGACTGTATACAGTTAGGGGCACTGTGTACAGGTGAGGTGCACTGTAATACAGGGTTCAGGGGCAACTGTGTATAGGGCAGACATATAGGGGGTTGGGGGGGCAGCGGTGTTGTCTAAACAGGATGGAAGTGTGGCACTGTATACAGCATGAGCTGGAGCAAGAAAAGAGATGGGGGCAGCTGGTATACAGTTGAGGGGCACTGTATACAGTGAGGGGGGGGGTGAACTGTATACGCATATGAGGGGCGATGTTGGCACTGTTATCAGGTGAGGGGTGGCACTCTATTACTGTGAGTGGCCTGTATACAGGTATGCGTTGCTCGTATACAGGAGAGGGTCAGGGGTCACTGTAGTACAGGTTATGTCACTGAATACATTGTTTAGGGCAGCGGGGGCACTGTATGGCCAGGTGAGGGGCCAAACGGGGGCGCAACTGTATACAGGTGTAGAGGGGCCACTGTATACAGGTGAGCAGGGGCACTGGTATAAGGTGAGGGGGAGGGGCACGGATACAGGTGAGAGGGGCACTGTATACAGGCTGAGGGTCACTGTATACAGGGGAGGGTGCATGGGGCACTTGGGGGTTACAGTTGTGGTGGCACTTTAAAATATAGGTGAGGGGGCACTGTAATACGTTAAGGGGGTTGGCAAGGGGGGCACTGTGTATGACAGGATGATGGGGAGGGTGTGGGCAAAGTGGTTCACTGTTTACATTTATTGCATGAGTCACTGTACATGCCCTTGATATGTCGCTGATGTGTAGCGGAGGGGAGGAGGGGGTGAGGGTGGCAGTCGGGGGGGCGAGGGCCAGCCCTGGGCAGCCTGGGATGGGTCCAATCGGGTTGGATGCAGCTCCCTGTGGGGGGTTTCGTTAAAAGAGGGTGACATGGGGGGGGGGGAGGGGGGGGGAAAGGGAGGAGGTGTTAGGGGAGTGTGCGGGAGGGGAAGAAACTTGGGTTTGGGTTGGCGCCGGCTGGGGGATTGAGTTAGGGGGTCGCCGGAGGGGCCGAAGTTGATTCCAGCAAATATGAGTGAGTGACGAGGGTGGAAGTGGAAAATGGGCGGGGGGGGTTATGAGGGTAGGATGAAGAGGAAGTAGGAGGACGGGAGCGGACTCTGTGTGAGGAAGAATTGAGAGACGCTCAGGACAACCTCGGAGCGAGGAGTTACGGCGGAGGGCCATGATCCCTCTCGTGTTGGGCGGGTCACCATAGGCTTTTTTGCGTGCAAACGGCCGACTGGGGGGGTGAGCAAAAGTGAGGGCGAAAACGTGGGTGTTTGGGTGTCGAGAATAAGGCCGTGAGATTCGTGCAAGGTAGGGCTGTATCTTTGTTCCGAAAAAACTTGTAATCAGTGATATGGCGGATGTGGGCAAACTGTAATACAGGTTAGATGGGTTGGCAATGGTTTGGTCCACTGTATTACCAGGTTTTACGTTATGAACTTATATGTTTCAGTTGGCCTGGCTATTACAGCGCGAGGGGCAAGGGGGCACTGATACAGCGAGAGGCAGGTGGCACTGTATACAGGTGATTTTACTTTGCTATGGGGGCTTGGCGGGGGGCATTTGATAGCATGGTTTGTCAGTTTTTATGGGTGGAGTCTATGTATGGGTGTATTAGCAGGTATGTTGCACGTTATTATAGGGGGGGTGAGAGGGGCGAGGGAGCACTGTATACAGGTGAGAGGGGCACTGTATACAGGTGAGAGGGGCACTGTATACAGGTGAGAGGGGCACTGTTTCAGGTTAGAGGGCACTGTAGGACAGGTGGAGGGGGCACTGTAATACAGGTCGGGTCAGGGGCACTTTATATCGTTGAGGGTCGGTGTCACTTCATCAGAGTGATGGGCAACTGTATAGCGGGGTATGGTCAGGGGGCAACTGTAAAAAAGATTGATTGGGCAGCGGGGCACTTGCTTTCGCAAGGAGGTATGCAGAGGGGTTCACTGGAATACAGGTGAGAGGGGCAGGGGGGCACTTAAAATCCATGTGAGGGAGGGTGGGATCAGGTGGGCACTGTGATCCAGTGAGGGGGCTAGTTGGGCACTGTATACAGCGAGGGGCAGGGGGCAACTGTATCCATGGGCTGAGTGAGGTACAGGTGGGCACTAAGTCAGATAACAAATGGGTGGGAACCGATGTGAGGGCATGGGGGGGTTCAATGGTAAGGATACCGGGGTGATGATGGGTTGGAAGAGAATTTGGACGCTGGGAAGGGGGGGGTTTGTTGCCCGAACTGTTCTCACAGAGGTTTATGGTTCTCCTGGTTTTGTCACCTTAGGGCGTGGGGGCCGCGGCATGGGTGGGGCAGTAGGCGCTGACACGGGTGGGGGGGCTGGACCTTAAGATGGCGGTGGTGGGCGGGAGCAGGGACAGTGGGCCGCTGCAGAGGGGGGGGGGAGGGGCAGGAGGGGAAGGGCGGGGCGGGGAAGGGGGTTTGTGGGCCGCGGGGGGGGGCGAGGGATTCCTCCGACAGAGTGGGTCGCGGCATGCCGGTATCGCGGGTGACATGAGGGTGGGGGGAAGACTTCCGGGGAGCCGAGAGAAGGACTCGGGGAAGCAAAGGGGATCGCCTGCGTCGGGGGGGGGAGTGGATCTTTTCGCCCTTTTTCCCTTTCTCCCTTCTCGATCTGTTCCGGTTTGAGTAATGCGGGACGCCTATTGCGGTGCTGGAGTGGGCCGTTTTCTATTTCTTCCTAGTGGTGTTTTATGACCGGTCCAGAGGGGGGAGTGGGTTGTGGAAGGCTCGAATCTGGGACGAGTTAAATTAGCCTGTTTCACTTTTTGTCCTTTTTCTGCCCGTTGGGAGTGTTCTTGTGGGGGGCCAGACGAAGAAGAAGGAAAGATGGTCTTGTCTGCTTTTCATGTTTGCAGGGGAGTGCACTGTATCCAGCGTGAGGGGGGCAGGGGGGCCTTTAGTACAGGTGAGGGGCACTGGGTATACAGGTGAGGGGCACTTGTATAGCAGGTGAAGTGGCAGCTGTATGACAGGTGAGGTGCACGTATAATATGAAGGGGGGCAACTGTATCAGCAGATGGCATGGGGCAGGGTGGGGGCAGCTTATCATAGCGCAAATACAGCGTGGGGGGGGTGAGTGCGGCAACTTGAGTATAATACAAGTACAAGTGGGAATAATTGCGTGGGTATAGTCAGACTGAGGGGCAGGGCGGCGCACTGTATACAGTGAGCCGAAGGGTCACTCTATACGATAGGGGTCCTTTATCCTTATTCGCCAAGGGGGCTCTGTCTAACAGGAGAGGGGCATAGGGGTCACTGTACTACATGTGTAGGGGGTGTTGTGGGGGGGGTGGCTTGTTCACTTAGATACTATTTTTGGCCGGGGAGCTCCTTGTATACAGGTGAGAAGAGGGTCATCCGAGGCAGGGCACTTTACTCCAGCGGGTATGAGGATGGTCACTGGTAAATAGGCGGAGGCGATGATGCATCGTCCCGTTGTTATACAGGGTGAGATGGGGCATGCCCTGTAGCACCCAGTTAGTACAGGGGAGCCCACTCGATAAATACTCGTGGCAAGTTGGGGGTGCTGTACAACTGTCACAGGGGATTCAGGGCAGGGGGTTGTGGCCTTCATCTTATATCCAGACATCTTTGGGGAGGGTACAAGGGGGGCACTTTATAAGAATAGTGAGAGGGGCACTGTCTAGGGACCGGGTGAGGCAGAGGGGGGCACTTATATGACATGCAGCTTGGATGGTCTTAACGGGCACTGTTCTGGTTAACGGGTGAGGGGCTGATGGAGGGAGGTCGTGCTGTAATAGGCAGTGAGAGCAGTGTGAGGCACTGTAATACAGGTGAGGCACAAATGGGGCACCTGCGTGGATACAGATGAGGGCCAAAGGTTCGTCACTGCATATCACACGGTGGAGGACCGAACAGGGAGAGGGCGGATAGCTGCGGAGTGGGTGGCACCGTAAGTACAGGTGTGAGGCCAAGTAGGCGCACGGTGTATGCACGGTTGGTGTGGCAGGACCTGTATACGAGGTGCAGTGGCAAGGATGGTGGTCACGATATATTAGTGACAATCATGGTGGCATGGTGAGTGGGGCCTGTATACAGGGGAATGGTAGGCGGAAAGAAGACGTGGTGGCACTTATACATCAGAGGTGGCAGAGGGGCTGTTTGGCCTGGTAATACCGTAGTAAAGGTAGAGGGGGGGCCTGTATAACAGGGGAGTGGGTGCACTGTATGGTAGATGAAAGGGGGCGAGAGTGGGTGCACTACTATACAGGTGAAGGGGGTCAACTGGGGGCATACAGGTGTGATGGCAAGGGGGGGTGGGGCACTGTAGACAGTTACGGGGGTGCTGATATGGGCATGGTAGGATGTGGAAGGCTTGGGCAGTGATCACCGTTTAGTGCAGGTGGGTGGGTGCACTCTATACAAGGTTATAATGGGGCATTGGTGTACGTTAACGGGGAAGCAGGGAACCGGGGCACTGTGGGTAGATACGGTGATGGGGGCAGCATTGGTAGGTAAAACAGTGGAGGTGGGGGAAGAATGTTCCTCGTGTACACAGGGGTGAGGAAGGCCAACTCTGTAGCAGGTGAGGAGGCATGTTGGTTAGCAGGATCGAGCTCTGGCTGGTGGCCCACTGTGTTACAGCGCGGGGTAAAGAGGGGGGCACAGCTATGACAGAGTGCGAAGGCAGGTGGTGGCACTGTATACAGGCTAGAAGGATGTGGTGCACTATGGATACATGCGAGAGGCAGGGTGGGCAACGTGTAGGTGGGAACAGGCGAAATGAGGCAGGTGGAAGTCACTGTAATACAGGTGGATGGGATGTGGGCACTGGTATGACATGAAGTGCGGTTAAGGGGATGCACTGTATACAGGCAGGTATCGGGCGCTGTCGAAATGACAAAGAAAGATGAGGTTATGAGGCTAGGGTGCGGATAGCATCTGTCAGTTATAGGGGGAAAGGGTCTTGGCTGAGGGGAGCACGTTAGGTTCAGCAGGGTGTATGGGGGGGCGAGGGGTGGCGTGCAGTTGTAGTAAACGAGTTGAGTGCCAAAGGGAGCCAACGTGAAAGATATGTACAGGTGAAGGGGGCACTGTGAATACAGATGATGGGGCAGGGGGGTGTGTGCGACTGATACGAGTTGAGGGTCACTGTAGTACAAGGTGCGACAGGTAGGGGGGGAACGTATACAGAATAGAGGGTCAGGGGTGCACGTGACATACAGGTGGAATGTGGTCACATCTAAATGACAGTTGGAGGGGGCGCTGTATACAGTTGATGCGTGCTCTGTATACAGGATAGGGGGCAGTGGTCACTGTAGAAAATACATGTTTATGCACTGTGAATACAGTTGGAGGGCACAGGGAGGGGGGCGCTAGTTGGTGTATCAGGTGAGGGTGCACGTGGCACTGTATACATGTGATGGGCGAGGTGGGGGCCTAATAATACAGGTTGAGGGTGGGGGCACTTATAGAGGTGTAGGGTGGAGGTCACTGTCTACGGTGAGGGTAAACAGGGGGAAGCACTGTAGGTACATGTAGGGGGCCAGTGTCACTTGTATACAGTGAGTGGGCAGGAGTGGGCCGTAATACATGGTGAGGGAGGCAGGGGGCCTGTAGCTCCGGTTGAGGGGCAGTGTGAAGCCACTTGTATCGGTGATGTGTGGGCAGTTGGCACTGTATACAGGTGAGTTGCAGGGTGGGCACTGTATACGGTGAGGGAAGGTGGGCACTGTATACATGTGAATGTGTGGCAGAGGGGACGCTGTATAGCAGGTCAGTGTGAGGGGGGGGGTGTGCACTGTGTATAGCTGTGAGAAGGGACAGCACTCTATACAGGGGGGTTGAGAGGGGCACGTGGGGGTGGGATAGCAGGTGAGGTGGGCACTGGGTGCATTGTATACAGGTGAGGGGCAGGGGAGCACTGTATACAGGTGAGGGGTCAGGGGGGGCACGTGTATACTGGGGAGGGGCACTGTGATGACGCGGTGTAGGGGGCACTGTAATACGGGAGGTGAAGGTGGTAACACTGTAATAGCCGGGTGTGAGAGGGGTGGGCCGACTGTATAAACAGTTGAAGGTTGATCACTGTGGCTGGACAGATTAGGTGCTGGGTGGGAGCACTGTATACTGGGGAGGGGGCACGTGGTATACAAGTGGAGGGGGGCACTTTATACAGATGAGGGTCAAGGGGGCCTGTACAGCAGGTGAGATGCGGGTGCACATCTATACAGGGGTAGGGAAAGTGCGCTTATACATTATCGGCTCTGTATACATGCAGGAGGGGCTGCAGTGGTCACTGTATACGGGATAGAGGGTCACTTAAGGTTTCAATTTGAGGGGGGGCGAGGGGGGGGCACTGTTCGGTTGAGGTTCACGGGTCAGCTGTATAGAGGGCGATGTGCAGCGGGGCACTGTATACGAGGCGATTGTCAGCGTGCTACGTGTATGACAGGTGAGAGGATCACTGTATACCATGTGTGAGAGGATCACTGTATAGGACAGGGGTGTATTATGTGAGCACTGTCTGGCAGTTGAGAGGAGCACTGTATGACAGGTGAGAAGGAGCACTGGTATTACAAGTTTTGAGAAATGGGTCATCTGCGTAACGTGAGCAGAGGGCATACTAGTACATTACCAGCTTCGTGAGGGTTGGGCAACTTTATAGAGGGTGGGGAGGGATGTCCACGTATACGGTGAGTGTCAGGGGCACTGTATGCAGTGGTGGGCATGGCGTCGACGTATAACAAGTGAGGAGCATGGGGGCCCTGTTTACAGGTGAGGGGCATTGTAAGGTCTCGCCATGCATATACAAGGGTCGAGCAGGCAGGGGGACCACTGTACTCGCAGGTGAGGCAGGTGGCGCACTGTAATCAAGGTGATTGGAGGGGGTAGGGGGGCACTTAATATCAGGTCCGAGGCCGTGTTGGCACTGTATACATGTGCGCTGAGAGTCTGCCAGGGGGTCACTCTAATACATGTGAGGGGGGGATGCAGGGGGGCCTGTAATAAGGTGAGGGGCAGGTTTTGCACTGGGGGGGGGGGTATCCAGGGTGAGGGCATTGTGTAGGACAACGATGTGTACACACAGGTGATCGGGCGAAGGGGTGGGCCGTGTGAATACTGTCTGATGGCGCGGCACTGTCTAGCTATAGGTTGACGTAGGCTAGGGGGGCACTGTCATCAGGTAGGGGCAGGGGGCACTGTATACAGGTTAGAGGTCAGAGAAGGGGGGGACCACTGTATAGCAGTCGTCGCGGTTACTGTGCACAGATGTTGGGTGCCCGTATAACGTGAGGGGCGAGGTGGGCACTGTAATAACTGCAGTGTTAGGGGCCACAAGGGGCACTGTACCGTACAGGTGAGGGGCACTTGCAATGGGGGCCTGGTTACAGTGAGGTGGTACAGGGGCCGGCACTGTAATAACAGGTGGGGGCAGGGGGCCGCTGTATACATTTAGCGTGTGGCATTGGGGCTGGCATATCTTGGATAACGCAGGTGAGAGCGCGGCATGCGTCACTGTATCGCAGGTTGAGGGGCAAGGGCTACATCGCACTGTATACAGCAGGTTGAGGAGCATGGCGGGACGGTATGAGCAGGTGGATGGGCAGTGGGGCCGTACAATAGCCGGCGTTATTGGGCAGGGGGCACTGTATACACGGTGAGGCAGATGGCCGGCAGCTGTGATACAGGTGGGTGGGGGGGAGGGGCACGGTCCTGCGGGGCACCTGTTGCATGTGTGTGGGCAGGGCGGCACTTTATAGCGGCGTGAGGGGCCATGGGGGCACTGTATCAGGTGAGTGGGGCATGGGGGGCACTGTATACAGGTGATGGCAAGGGCGGCACAATGTATTACAGTGTAGCGGCGGCTCAGGGCGGCATGTCATACGTCGGTAAGAGGTGGTCTAGCTGGGGAGGTTGCAGCGGGGGGCACTGTGGCATATAAACAGGGTACGAGTGGGGCAGGGGGCACTGTGCGCTATTGAATAGGTGAGGGGGCGTGTGAGGGGCGCCTGTATAACAAGTGTGCAGGGCAGTTGCCGTCACTGTATACAGGTGAGGGGCAGGGTGGCACTTCGTTATCCAGGTGGAGGTCCAGTGGGGGTGCACTCGTGCAATATTACAGGTGAGGTGGCAGATGGGCGCCCTGTGTAACAACTCCAGTTGAGGGCAGGGGGGCACTGTATATCCTGTGTGTGTACAAGGGGCTTCCGGCGGCTCTGTATATCTGTTATCCTGGGGCAGGCCGCGCACTGTATTACACAGTGTTCAGGCCGACGCAGGGGGGCACTGTATACAGGATGAGGGTGCAAGGGTAGCGGCACTTGTTATACAGGGTGTCCCACGGGGCAGTGGGGCACTGTATACAGTGCGGGCAAGGGCGGCACTGTATTGAAGAGTAAAGCGTCGGGAACAGGTGAGGGGCAGGGTGTGCACGGTATACAGGTGAGGGGCAGGGGGTCCTGTATCCAGGTGAGGGGCATGGGGCACTGTTTACATGTGCTGATTTATGACATATTTTGGGGCTTGCTCCTTTACCGGTTATTTCTTGTTTCGGGTGAGTTTTCTGTGTTTTCCATCGTTTTGGTCAAGTTACGTTGATGATGTTTCTTTGGGTTGTGGATTTGGGTTTTTCTTGGTCGTTCCTGGAGAGATTGTGTAATCAAACTCTGTGTATGCTATTATTAGCAGCAGTGACTGGTGTATTTATCTTGGTATTTTAATTCCATTATTGTACTGGGGGTAGGTCTTCACAATGCGGGCCTTTCACACTGCTGTGTGCTCATGTGGCTATCTGCCGGCAGTGTTTATGTATTATCCCTTAAGAACTCTGTATTTTTATAACATTTTTTATGTTTTTTAGGAGCACAGGACTGTGATATGTATTCTATTCCAGCATTAATAGTCGTGTGTCCTCAGCTGCTGTCGTCTGTACAATCAGCGCCAATTGGAGGTACTAGTCCGCCCGGAGATGATTTGTAGTTCAGACTTTTTGTGTGTTTATCGCAGGCACTGTACATATGGATTTTAATTTTTGGGATTGTACTGGGGGCGTTACCTCACAGCTGCTGTGCCCTGTTCACTCTGGACCCATGTGGCTATTGTCCCGGAGAGATGTGTAATCATACCTTTGTGTATTTTGTAAGTAGCAGCAGGACTGTAAAAATTGGACAATATTCCAGGATTGTACTGGGAGTTCCCTCACCTGCTGTGCTCTGATCACTGTGTAATTGAACTACTTCATAGCCTCTGCATTCTGTAGCTTGTAATGGTCCTCAAGGGAGTTCAGAGAGCCCAGTGCACAGCAGTGTGAGGCACTACCTAATCCTGTAATAGATACCTCTCGTTCTGGATTCTCTCTGACTGCTGACAGTTTCCCATAGGTTATCTATGGAGTATTCTAAATCGTTTAGTAATTGTTTGGATGATGTCTTTTGTGTTGATTCCTTCTGTGTGTATCGCTCTAACAGTCATTAGATGCTCGGCGCTGAGATCAGGCTTGGCCCGGGCTCCTATTGGAAGCGTCTCAGACTTATCGTCTCGTGTTAATGACTTGGATAATTGTATTGGCGAGCTCCTCCTCCCTTCCTATGTACATCCGGACATCTCCATGGTATCGGGGAGGCTCCTCCTCCCGTCCTATGTACCTCCTGACATCTCCAGGGTATCGGGAGGCTCCTCCCCGTCCATGTACATCCTGACATACTCCAGGGTATCGGGGAGGCTCCTCCCCCATCCTATGTACAGCCTGACATCTCCAGTGTATCGGGGAGGCTCCTCCCCCATCCTATGTACATCCTGAACATCTCTAGGGATCGGGAGGCTCCTCCTCCGTCCTCTGTACATCCTGACATCTCCGGGTATCGGGGAGCTCCTCCTCCTTCCTATGTACATCATGTACATCTCCGGGGTATCGGGGAGGCTCCTCCTCCCGTCCTATGTACATCCTGACATCTCCCAGTGGTATCGGGAGGCCTCTCCTCCCGTCCTATGTACATCCTGACTCTCCGGGGTATGGGGAGCTGCCTCCCTCCGTCCTATGTACATCCTACATCTCCAGGGTATCGGGAGGCTCCTCCTCCCTCCTCTGTACATCCGACATCTCCAGGGTATCGGGGAGGCTCCTCCTCCCTTCCTATGTACATCCTGACATCTCCAGGATATCGGGCAGGCTCCTCCTCCCGTCCTATGTACATCCTGACATCTCCAGGGTATTGGGAGGCTCCTCTCCCATCCTATGTACATCCTGACATCCCGGGTATCGGGGATGCTCCTCCTCCCGGTCCATGACATCCGCCCTCCAGGGTTCGGGGAGGCTCCTCTCCCGTCCTATGTACATCCTAAATCTCGGGTATCAGGGGATCCTTCCTCCTCCCTCCTATGTACCGTCCTGACACTCCGGTGCGGGAGGCTTCTCCCCGTCCTATGTACCCGGACATCTCCAGGGTATTGGGAGCTCCTTCAGTCTATGTACATCCTGACCTCTCCAGGTATCGGCGAGGCTCCCTCCAGTCCTATGTACATCCTGACTCTCCGGGGCGGGGATCTCCTCCTCCCTTCCTATGTACATCCTGACTACTCCAGGGTATTGGGGGAGCTCCTCCTCCCGTCCTATGTACATCCTGACATCTCCAGGGTATCGGGAGCTCCTCCTCCCGTCCTAGTTACATCCTGACATCTCCATGTATCGGATGACTCCTCCTCCCGTCCTATGTACATCCTGAACATCTCCAGGGTATCGGGAGGCTCCTCCTCCGTGCCTATGTACATCCTGACATCTCCAGGGTATCGGGAGGCTCCTCCTCCCGTCCTATGTACATCCTGACATCCAGTATCGGGGAGGCTCCTCCTCCCGTCCTATGTACACTGACATCTCCAGGGTATCGGGAGGCTCCTCCTCGCTCCTATGTACATCCTGACATCTCCAGGGTATCGGGGGGGCCTCCTCTCCCGTCCTATGTACCATCCTGACATCTCCAGGGTATAGGGGAGGCTCCTCCTCCCGTCCTATGTACATCCTGACATCTCCAGGGTCATCGGTGAGGCTCCTCCTCCCGTCCTATGTACATCCTGACATCTCCAGGGTAGCGGGGCGGCTCCCCCTCCCGTCCTATGTACATCCTGACATCTCCAGGTATCGGGAGGCTCCTCCGTCCCGTCCTAGTACACCTGAATCTCCATGACTATCGGGAGGCTCCTCCTCCCGTCCTATGTACATCCTGACATCTCCAGGGTATCGTGGAGGCTCCTCCGCCCATCCTATGTAAATCCTGACATCTCCAGGGTATCGGGAGGCTCCTCCTCCCTCCTATGTACATCCTGACATCTCCAGGGTATCGGGTAGGCTCCTCCAGTCCAATGTACCATCCTGACATCTCCAGGTATCGGGGAGGCTCCTCCTCCCGTCTATGTACATCCTGAAATCTCCAGGGTATCGGGAGGCTCCCCCTCCCGTCCTATGTACATCCTGACACTTCCAGGGTATCGGGAGGCCCTCCTCCCTCCTATTACAGTCTGACATCTCCAGGGTACGGGGAGGCTCCTCTCCCTCCTATACATCCTGACATCTCCAGGTATCGGGGAGGCTCCTCCTCCCGTCCTTGTACATCCTGACATCTCCGGGTATCGGGAGGCTCCTCTCCCCCTATGATCCGACTCGTCCAGGTATCGGAGGCTCTCCTCCCGTCCTATGTCATCCTGACATCTCCAGGGTATCGGGAGGCTCCTCCAGTCCTATGTACATCCTTCATCTCCAGGGTATCGGGGAGCTCCTCCTCCCGTCCTATGTACATCCTGACTCTCCAGTATCGGGGGCTCCTCCTCCCGTCCCTATGTACATCCTTATATCATCGAGGTCATATCTATACCTCCTCATATCTATCTATCTATCTCATATCTATTTATCTATCTATCTATCTACTCTATCTCCAATCCTATTATCTAGCTATCTATCTATCTCATATCTATCTATCTATCTCGATCTACGTATCGATCGATCTATCTATCGATCTATCTATCCATCTACATCTATATCTATCTAGTCTATCCATCTATCCATATCTATCTATCTATCTTCTATCTATCTTCTATCTCAGGTCCGATCTATCTCGATACTATCTATCTATCTATCGATCTCATATCTATCTATCCAATCTATCTCATTCTATCTTTACTACTATCTATCGATCTATCTCATATCTATCTATCGTATCTATCTATCTATCTATCTCCTAGCTATCTATCTATCATCTATCTATCTATCTATCTATCTCATACTATCTATCTCCTATCTATCTATCTCTATCTATCTATCTATCTACATCTATCTATCTCATCTTCTCATATCTATTTATCACTATCTATCTATCTTCTATCTTCTACTATCTCATATATCGACAGTAGATACATAGATATGAATAGATAGATAGATAGATAGATATATGTAGATGGATGTATAGATAAGACTGGAGCTGGAGGGTCTCATTCCTTGATATCCACACACTATTGGCTGATGTTGGGGTATGTTGCTGGTAGATATGACTACTACTGCCCCGGGGCTGTGCCCGGATCTATATATTATATATTATTATATATATCAGTCTGTAATAAGAACCACCCCTGGACCTGATTATGCAGCCGCTACCTCTCTCTTGCTGTCAGTAATACATCCTTCGTTTTGTTACTGTTCTATCTACACCACGCGTCCCCGCTGCCTTGTTACAATGTATCACGGCTGAATCCTGATCCATTGAATGGTTTAGCCTGGATGAAATTGTACCAAACCCTCAGATGTCTGTTTAGTAAATCACGATGTAGGAAAGCGACGCTATGGCGGTATTTATATTGTTACGGAGCAGCAGATCGTGAGACGTCTCTCCGGGAGCTTGACGTAATTGCTATGTTCAATCCGGTGCTTTGAGGTTGAGCATCTCCCAAGAAAGGCGCAGCTGCGCGGCGGATCCGTAAAAATAACCGTCCTTTATGAATTTCGTGTGGGGGTGGGGGGACGCGCTGCCGCCCTGATCCCCACCCTTCAATTACCAGCGGCACACGGTTAACCACGTCCCCCGGGGCCCGTGGGTGGTCGGAGCGGGTCAGCCTCGCCAGCATCATCCCCCCCCCCCCCCCCCCCCCCCGATCCCAGCGTGTGCAGAGGAATACGTGGGACGCCGCTTTCTACCGTGAAATGAGATGTCGCTATAAAATAGCGATCCAGATCTAAATATAGCGCCGGGTATCTATATAGAACATCTGATAATCCCACAAATACAACCGTGAGTCACGTACCTACCTGACCGCAGCCAATACCTGGTACTGTTCATGATCCGGGAAAGCTGGGGCTAACATAATCTCATCTGAAGGGATGCAATCAAATAGTAAATTCCACATTTGGTAACCGGGAACAGAAGTGCAGAAAAATTATACTGTAGATTTTCGAAGCAGATTTGCATATTTAGTAGCAGCAGAACTGTGAAAAGATTGATTAAATGAACTGGAACGTGTCCTCACACTGCTGTACACTGGCTCTCTGCGCCAGTGTTATGTGCTGTCCCTGGAGATACATGATGGGATCTTTGTATTTCGTTAGCAGCAGCAGGACTGTATATATGGATTTATATGCTAAATTGTGTTGGGAACCTGTCCTTACACTGCTGTGCTCTGTGCTTTGCGGCCAGTGTTATGTACTGTCCCTGGAGAGACACATAATCAAATTTGTGTATGTCCTCTGTGTTTTCTGCCCCGCTGTTAGGTATTAATGCCTGGATAATGTGTAATCACAACTTGTGATTTGTTAGTAGCAGCAGGACTGTGAAATATTATTTTTAATCTGGATGAGTGTCCTGACCTGTTGTGTACTGTTCTTTTTCTGTAGCCAGTGTAATGTATATTGCCTGGAGAGATGTGCAATCATACCATTTTGTTGTACTTAGTAGCAGCAGGACTGGTATATATGGATTTATATTCTGTCCTCACACTGCTGTGCTCTGTGTGACCTTGTGTTGCTATTGTCCCTAAAATGATGTATAATTATACCCTTGCTATGTTGTTTGTAGAGCATGACTGTGATATATGGATGGATTTCTTACTCCAATAATCTACTGTAGGCATGTCCTCACACTGCTGTGATCTGTGCGTCAGGTATTTTGCCTGGAGATGTGTAATCAACCTTTGTGTTGTTGTTAGTAGCAGCAGACTGTAAATATAGAGGTATATTCCAGGATTGTATTGGGGAACGTGTCCTCACACTGCTGTGTACTGTGCTCTGCTGGTAGTCCTGTACAGAGAGTACGGAGCAAAGTAGTGTAAACCACATCCATCACCTATGCTTATTAGTGGGGGTCCTAAATTATTTGGGTCCAATAGCAGGACCCAAAATCCACCATCTGGACAGAGATTCAAGGAACGTTGTAAGTGGTTGGTTAAATGCTAAATTCTCCACCCATCGGCTTTCGTCGGATCACATGTACATAAAGCCTGGGCCCTCTGCTTTGTATCATACGGAGGGCCCCGTCAGTTGTATAATCTAGAGTCTCTCCTGGAGGATGTTGCTACCGCACCACGTTCTCCGAGCTGTAAAACTTCCTTCCTTAGGGAATTCTCTAATTATCCGTACCTGTTCCTCCCCACTCCCCCGGGGACGCACTCATTTCTAGAATTTGTCTAAACACTCGGATTTCTCTGTTACCCCGGGAGATAATTAATTCTCTGCTCTCAGAGACTTCCCTAATGTTTTCCCGTATCGGAAAATGACACTAATCCACCGGCCTCACAAAAAAATTCTCGCAGTTAGAGAAAAAGGTCAAGAGTTTAGGATGTCGTCATCTTCTTGTTACAAATCGTCTTAAAGGGTTGTCTGCCTTAAGGGTCACTTTGACTCACTATTTACTGATATCTCCCCCACCCCCCCATTTCAGTTGCAACAGTTTCTACTCCTGTTATCCTGACCACAGGAAGTGACCTTCCTCGCTAGTGTGGCTAAGAACTTTCCTGTGTTTAAAAGTGACCATAGAAACAGTATGGGTCACTACAACCATTCCCTTTTCAACAGTTCCCGTTCCTCCGCCGGTGTCTTCTTCCTGGTTCCACCTGACACACAGGAAGTGACTTTCCTCGGCTAGTGATTGGCTAAGAGACATTTCCTGTGTTTTAAAAGTGACCATAGAAGACCAGTATGGGTCACTCCAACCATTCCCTTTTCAACAGTTACTGTTCCTCCACCGGTGTCTACTTCCTGGTTCCAGCTGACAAACAGGAAGCCGCATGTTTGTATTATCCCTTAAGAACTCTGTATTTATAACATTTGTTTGTTTGTTAGGAGCAGCAGGACTGTGAAATATGTATTCTATTCCAGCATTATATAGTCGTGTGTCCTCACAGCTGCTGCTCTGTACAATCAGCAGCCAATTGGAGGTACTGTCCACGGAGAGATGTTGTAGTTCAGACTTTTTGTGTGTTATTAGCAGCAGGACTGTGACATTGGATTTTAATTTGGGATTGTAATGGGGGCGTTACCTCACACTGCTGTGCCCTTTTCACTCTGGACCCAATGTGCCTATTGTCCCTGAGAGATGTGTAATCATACCTTTGTTTATTTTGTAAGTAGCAGCAGGACTGTAATTGGACAATATTCCAGGGATTGTACTGGGATGTCCTCACACTGCTGTGCTCTGATCACTGTGTATTGAACTACTTCATAGCCTCTGCATTTCGAGCTTGGTAATGGTCCTTCAAAGGGAGTTCAGAGAGCCCAGTGCACAGCAGTGTGAGGCCACTACCTAATCCTGTAATAGATACCTCGTTCTGGATATCTCTGACTGCTGACAGTTTCCCATAGGTATAACTATGGAGTATTCTAAATCGTTTAGTAATTGTTTGGATGATGTCTTTTGTGTGATTCCTCCTGTTGTATCGGCTCTAACAGTCATTAGATGCTCGGCGCTGAATCAGGCCTTGGCCCGGGCTCCTAATGGAAGCGTCTCAGACTATCGTCTCGTGTTAATGACTTGGATAATGTATTGGCGAGCTCCTCCTCCCGTCCTATGTACATCCGACATCTCCAGTGTATCGGGGAGGCTCCTCCTCGTCCTATGTACATCCTGACATCTCCAGGGTATCGGGGAGGCCCTCCCCGTCCTATGTACATCCTGACACTCCAGGGTATCGGGGAGCTCCTCCCCCATCCTATGTACAGTCCTGACATCTCCAGTGTATCGGGGAGCTCCTCCCCCCATCCTATGTACATCCTGAATCTCTAGGGTACGGGAGGCTCCTCCTCCGTCCTCTGTACATCCTGACATCTCCGGGTATCGGGGAGCTCCTCCTCCGTCCTATGTACATCTGACATCTCGGGGTATCGGGAGGCTCCTCCTCCCGTCCTTGTACATCCTGACATCTCCCAGGGTATCGGGAGCTCCTCCCCCGTCCTATGTCATCCTGACATCTCCGGGGTATGGGGAGTCTCCTCCCTTCCTATGTACATCCTGAACATCTCCAGGGTAATCGGGAGGCTCCTCCTCCCGTCCTCTGACATCCTGACATCTCCAGGGTATCGGGGAGGCCCTCCTCCGTCCTATGTACATCCTGACATCTCCAGGATATCGGGCAGGCTCCTCCTCCCGTCCTATGTACATCCTGACATCTCCAGGGTATTGGGGAGGCTCTCTCCCATCCTATGTACTCCTGACATCCCGGGTATCGGGGATGCTCCTCCTCCCGCTGTCCTGACATCCCCCTCCAGGGTATCGGGGAGGCTCCTCCTCCCTGTCCTCATGTACATCCTGTAATCTCAGGTATCGGGGAGACTCTCCTCCTCCCTCCTATGTACACTCCTGAACATCTCCAGGTGTCGGGGAGGCTCTCCTCCCGTCCTATTGTACATCCCTGACATCTCCAGGGTATGGGGAGGCTCCTTCAGTCCTATGTACATCCTGACCTTCTCCAGGGTTTCGGCGAGGCTCCTCCAGTCCTATGTACATCCTGACATCTCCGGTATCGGGGACGGGCTCCTCCTCCCGTCCGGTACATCCTGACTCTCCAGTATTGGGGAGGCTCCTCCTCCCGTCCTATGTACATCCTGACATCTCCAGGGTACGGGGAGGCTCCTCCTCCCGTCCTATGTTACATCCTGACATCTCCATGGTATCGGGTGAGGCTCCTCCTCCCGTCCTATGTACATCCTGAATCTCCAGGGTATCGGGGAGGCTCCTCCTCCGTCCTATGTACTCCTGACATCTCCAGGGTATCGGGGAGGCTCCTCCTCCCGTCCTATGTACATCTGACATCTCAGGGTATCGGGGAGGCTCCTCCTCCCTTCCTATGTAATCCTGACATCTCCAGGGTATCGGGAGGCTCCTCCTCGTCCTATGTAATCCGGACATCTCCAGGTATCGGGGAGGCCTCCTCTCCCGTCCATGTACCTCCTGACATCTCCAGGGTATAGGGGAGGCTCCTCCTCCCGTCCTATGTACATCCTGACATCTCCAGGGTATCGGGAGGCTCCTCCTCCCGTCCTATGTACATCCTGACATCTCCAGGGTATCGGGGCGGCTCCCCCTCCCTCCTAGTACACCTGACATCTCCAGGTATCGGGAGCTCCTCCTCCCGTCCTATGTACATCCTGACATCTCCAGGGTATCGGGAGGCTCCTCCTCCCGTCCTATGTACATGCTGACATCCCAGGTATCGGGAGGCTCCTCCCCCATCCTATGTACATCCTGACATCTCCAGGGTATCGGGGAGCTCCTCCTCCCGTCCTATGTACATCCTGACATCTCCAGGGTAGTCGGGTAGGCTCCCTCCAGTCCTATTGTACCTCCTGACATCTCCAGGGTATCGGGGAGGCTCCTCCTCCCGTCATGTACATCCTGCATCTCCAGGGTATCGGGAGGCTCCCCCTCCCGTCCTATGTACACCTCCGACATCTCCAGGGTATCGGGGAGGCCCTCCCCCGTCCTATTACATCCTGACATCTCCAGGGTACGGGGAGGCTCCTCCTCCCTCCTAGTACATCCTGACATCTCCAGGTATCGGGGAGGCTCCTCCTCCCGTCCTATGTACATCCTACATCTCCAGGTATCGGGAGGCTCTCTCTCCCGTCCTATGAATCCTGACATCTCCAGGGTATCGGGAGGCTCCTCCTCCCGTCCTATGTACATCCTTACATCTCCAGGGTATCGGGAGGCTCCTCCAGTCCTATGTACATCCTGACATCTCCAGGGTATCGGGGAGGCTCCTCACTCCCGTCCTATGTACATCCTGACATCTCCCAGTGTATCGGGGAGGCTCCTCCTCCTTCCTATGTACATCCTGATATCTCCGCAATCTATCTCATATCTTCTATCTATCTCATATCTATTGTCTATCTATCTATCTATCTACTCTATCCTCCAAGTCATTTATCTACTATCTATCTATCTCATCATCTATCGTATCTATCTATCGAGTATCTATCGTATCTATCTATCATTATCTAATCCATCTACTACCATATCTCTGTCTAGCCATCTATCCATATCTATCTTCTATCTATCTATCTATCTATCTATCTAGGTCGGCGATCTATCTCGATACTATCTATCTATCTATCATCTCATGATCTATCTATCCATACTACTATCTCTATCTTCTAATCTAACTATCTATCATCTATCTCATATCTATCTATCTATCTATCTAGCTATCTATCTCCTACTATCTATCTTCATCTAATCTATCTATCTTCTATCTCATACTATCTATCTCCTATTATCTATCTCCTATCTATCTATCTATCTTACTATCTACTATCTACTAATCTATCTCATATCTATTTATCATCTATCTATCTATCTTCTATCTATCTATCTATCTCATATATCTACAGTAATACATAGATATGAGATAGATAATAGATAGATAGATATATGTAGATGGATGTAAGATAAGACTGGAGCTGGAGGGTCTCATTACTTGATATCACACACTATTGCCTGATGTGGGGGTAGTGTTGCTGGTAGATATGACTACTACTTGCCCCGGGGCTGTGCCCGATCAGATATATATATATAATTATATATATCAGTCTGTAATAAGAACCACCCCTGGACCTGATTATGCAGCCGCTACCTCTCTGCTTGTGTCAGGAATACATCCTTCGTTTGTGTACTGTTCTATCACACCACGCGTCCCCGCTGCCTTGTTACATGTATCAGCGCTGAATCCTGATCCATTGAATGGTTTAGCCTGGATAAATTGTAACCAAACCCTCAGATGTCGTTTAGTAAATCGACGATGTAGAAAGCGACGCTATGGCGGTATATATATTGTTACGGAGCAGCAGATCAGTGAGACGTCTCTCCGGAGCTTGACGTAATTGCTATGTTCAATCCGGTGCTTTGAGGTTGAGCATCTCCCAAGAAAGGCGCAGCTGCGCGGCGGATCCGTAAAAAAACCGTCCTTTATGAATTACGTGTGGGGGGGGGGGGACGCGCTGCCGCCCTGATCCACCCCTGTCAATTACCAGCAGGGCACACGTGTAATCACGTCTCCCGGGGCCCGTGGGGTGTTCGAGCGGGTCAGCCTCGCCAGCATCATCCCCCCTCCCCCCCCCCCCCCGATCCGCAGCGTGTGCAGAGGAATACTGGGACGCCGGCTTTCTACCGTAGAAATGAGATGTCGCTATAAAATAGCGTCCGAGATCTAAATATAGCGCCGGGTATCTTATAGAAACATCTGATAATCCCACCAATACAACCGTGAGTCACGTAACTACCTGACCGCAGCCAATACCTTAGGTACTGTTCACCTGATCCGGAAAGCTGGTGGCATAACATAATCTCATCTGAAGGGATGCATCAATAAAATTTCCACATTTGGTAACCGGGAACAAAGTGCAGAAAAATTATTACTGTAAATAATTTCGAAGCAGTTTGCATATTTAGTAGCAGCAGAACTGTGAAAATTGATTTATATATGAACTGGAAGCGTGTCCTCACACTGCTGTACACTGGCTCTCTGCCCCAGTGTTATGTGCTGTCCCTGAGAGATACATGATGGGATCTTTGTGTATTTCGTAACAGCAGCAGGACTGTATATTGGATTTATATGCTAGAATTGTGTTGGGAACCTGTCCTTACACTGCTGTGCTCTGTGCTTTCGCAGCCAGTGTTGTACTGTCCCTGGAGAGACACATAATCAAATATTGTGTATGTCTCTGTGTTTTTCTGGCAGGCTGTTAGGTATTATGCCTGGATACTGTTGTAATCACAACTTGTGTATTGGTTAGTACAGCAGGACTGTGAAATATGTATTTTTAATCTGGGATGAGTGTCCTGACACTGTTGTGGTACTGTTCTTTTTCTGTAGCCAGTGTAATGTATATTGCCTGGGAGAGATGTGGCAATCATACCTTTGTTGTAGTACTTAGTAGCAGCAGGACTGGTATATATGGATTTATATTCTGTCCTCACACTGCCGTGCTCTGTGTGACCTTGTGTAGCTTTGTCCCTAAAATGATGTATAATTATACCCTTGCTAGTTGTTTGTAGGAGCATGACTGTGATATATGGATTTTCTACTCCAATAATCTACTGTAGGCATGTCCTCACACTGCTGTGATCTGTGCTCAGGTATTTTGCCTGGAGAGATGTGTAATCAGACCTTGTGTGTTGTTGTTAGTAGCAGCAGGACTGTAAAATATAGAGGTATATTCCAGGATTGTATTGGGGAACGTGCCTCACACTGCTGTGTACTGTGCTCTGCTGGTAGTCCTAGTACAGAGAGTACAGAGCAAAGTAGTTGTAACCACATCCATCACCTATGTCTATTAGTGGGGGTCTAAATTATTTGGGTCCATATCAGAGGACCAAAAATCCACCATCTGGCCAGAGATTCAGGGGAACGTTGTAACGGGGTTGGTTAAATGCTAAATTCTCCAGCCATCGCGCTTCCGTCGGATCACATGTACATAAACCTGGGCCCCTGCTGTTGTATCATACGGAGGGGCCCCGTCAGTTGTATAATCTAGAGTCTCTCCTGGAGGATGTTGCATGCCGCACCACGTCCTCCGAGCTGTAAACCTTCTTCCTTAGGGAATTCTCTAATTACCGTACCTGTTCCTCCCCACCTCCCCGGGAACGCACTCATTTCTAGAATTTGTCTAAACCCTCGGATTTCTCTGTTACCCTCGGGAGAATAATTGAATCCTCTGCTCTCGGAGACTTCCCTAATGTTTTCCCGTAATCGGAATGACACTAATATCACCGGCCTCACAAAAAAATTCTGCCAGTTAAGAGAAAAAAGGTCAAGAGTTTAGGATGTCTCATCCTTCTTGTTTACAAACGCCTAAAGGGTTGTCTGCCTTAAGGGTCACTTGACTCACTATTACGATATCTCCCCACCCCCCCATGTTCAGTTGCAACAGTTTCTACTCCTGTTATCCTGACCACGGAAGTGACCTTCCTCTGCTAGTGATCTGCTAAGAACATTTCCTGTTTAAAAGTGACCATAGAAGACCATATGGGTCACTACAAGCCATTCCCTTTTCAACAGTTCCCGTTCCTCGCGCCCGTGTCTGCTTCCTGGTTCCACTGACACACGAGTGACTTCCTCGGCAGTGATTGGCTAATGAGACATTTCCTGGTTTTTAAAGTGACCATCGAAAGACCAGTAGGGGTCCTCCAACATTCCTTTTCAACAGTTACTGTTCCTCCACCGGTGTCTACTTCCTGGTTCCAGCTGACAAACAGGAAGTGACCTTCCTCGGCTAGTGATTGGCTAAGAGACATTTCCTGTGTTTGAAAAGTGACCAGAGAGAACCAGTATGGGTCACTCCAACCATTCCCTTTTCAACAGTTCCCGTTCCTCCACCGGTGTCTACTTCCTTGTTCCACCTGACACACAGGAAGTGACTTTTCTCGGCTAGTGATTGGCTAAGAGACATTTCTTGTGTTTCAAAAGTGACCAGAGAGGACCAGTATGGGTCACTACAACCATTTCTTTTTCAGCGGTTGCCTGTTCCTCCATTCCCCGTTCCTTCACCAATATCTACTTCCTGGTTCCTCTTGACAAACAGGAAGTGATCTTCCTCGGCTAGTGATTGGCTAAGAGACGTATGGGTCACTCCAATCATTTCTTTTTCAAAGATTCACCATTCCTCCACTGTTCTCTACTTCCTGGTTCATCTTCACACAGGAAGTGACCTTGCTTAGTTTGTGGTTGGATGAGAGGCATTTCCCATGTTCCAAGAGTGGCTAGAGGGATCCAATAATAAATCCCTCCTCAGTTCCTGCTCCACCAGTTCTCGTATCCTCCACCAGTTCCTTCTTCCTTGTTTCTCTTTGCACACAGGAATTGACCTTCCTAGTGATCCATGGGGAATCTCCCTTCTCATTCCATTTGAACTATTCCCAAGTCCTCCACCAGATTCTACTTCCTGGTTCCTCTTGACACACAGGAAGCTACTTCCTCAGCTAGTGATTGGCTGGGAGGCATTTCTAGTGTTTCCCACTCCTCATTACAGTTTCAACAGTTCATCGGTCCTCCACCATTCTCTTCTTCCTGGTTCTCGTTGACACATAGGAATTGCCCTTTCATAGTTAGTGATTGGCTGGCATTTCCTTTGTTTCACAAGGAAGGACAGAGACCCACAAGGAATCCCCTTCTTCTACTTCCTGGTTTTTCTTGTAACACAGGATTTGACCTCTAGTTAGTTGTTGGATAAATGGCATTTCCCATGTTCCAAGAGTGGTCAGTGGGATCTAGTAGGAGTCCCTCCTCAGTTGCTATTTCCAATTTCTCCACCAGTTCCTACTTTTGGGTTTCTCTTCACACACAGGAACTAACCTTCCTGAAATAGGAACTGGCTAAGCGGCATTTCCTGTGCTTCAAAAGGGAGAAGAGGGACCGATGGGGAATCCTCTTCCTCATTCCATTTCAACAATTCCTGGGTCCTCCACTAGTCTCTTTTCCTGGTTCCTCTTGACATACAGGAAGTGACCTTCCTCAGCTTGTGATTGTTTGGAAGGCATTTCCTGTATTTTACATGGAAGGAGAGAAACCCATGGGAATCTTCCTCCTTATTCTGTTTTAACAATTCCACAGTCTCTGCTTCCTGTTCCCGCTTGACACACAGGAAACTACCTTCCTCAGACTTCCTCAGTACCTTCCAGTGATTGGCTGGGAGACATTTCCTGTGTTTCAAGAGGGAGGACAAAGCTCCATGGGAAATCCCCCTCCTCATTGCCGTTTCAACAAATCCTGGCTCCTTCACCGTTCTCTACTTCCTGGTTCCTCTTGACACTCAAGGAGGGACCTACCTCAACTTGTTATTGGCTGGGAGCCATTTCCTCTGTTTCCACAGTAAACAATAAGAAGAGGACACAACATGGTATCAGCCCCAATGTTTCAAACGCCCCATAATAAGGATTAGGATATGCTCATGACCTGCCCAAAAAAGGGACATTTTGGGTGGAATGAGAGCAGGACCTAAGCAAAAAGTTGATGACCTGCTTTGGGGCAGTTCTCTGGCATTGGGGCTTTGGGGCAGCTCTCTGGCATTGGGGCTTTGGGGCAGCTCTCTGGCATTGGGGCTTTGAAAGATTCTTTGACAGTGTCCAAAAGAACATAGTTTTCCTGCCTATGTGGCACCCAAACAAGAAGCTCCTTTTGGAAAACGGATTCCCTATGAAGGCTAGCGTAGAGGCTGCTGTAAGTTTGTAAGGACACGTATTGAAAAAGATTTAGCTCCATAGAAATGATCCAATCCTTGCCCAAAGCATTCGTCTTTCTCGAAGACCGGGACTTTGGGTTTAGGTGGGGTCATATGTATGGACTTCCCCTATCACTCCTCTAGCTGTGAATATAGTTGAACTTATAGATGTACCCTAATGGAACGTTTCTTCTCTGGCGGTCTTCCGAAACATATGAGACGGTGGCTCCTCGGGACCTATCAAAAGGTCCCTCAAAGGTCCAAAAGAGAACCAAAGCTTAACCAAGACCCATTTGGCTCCCACGCAACGGATTTTCATATAATAATTTCCAGCCGTAGAGGTATTTTTGCTGTAAGTAAAGTAAAGGAAAAAATGTTTGAAGAGACAGACCAGTGCTCCTCCTGATTCCTGAGACCCACAAAAGATCCTCGATTGTTCTATACTGATAAAAATCGGCAAACCCCCCACAAATGTCTAGGTTCACTCTCACCTCCCTGTCTTTCTATAAGCTGAGAAACGCATAGATGTCTTACAAACAAATCCACAGGCAAAAAGAAACTCCTTATGAGAACTATCAAAATATTCCTTCACGTGTCCAAAAGAACCTGTGGCACCTAAGAACGTGGCCATTTACACCAGATTCCCCTTTAAGTACTCAATAAACATGATCTAGGCTCTATGTCTAGGTTCACCCACGGATTGAACCTGGAATCTCATGGTCCAGGCTGAACCATGGGGACCCTCATTCTCTAAGACTCATGGCCTGTAGAGGTGCTGTAAAGTAAAGGACCACATTATTCAAAGAGGAAGTACAGTACAATGAGGAGGCAATTTTCGTCAGATTTCCCCTTTAAGTACCCCAATTATAAACATCCTCTAGGCCTAGGTCTAGGTTGACCCATGGAATCCGTTTGCAAGACTTCCTGATTAGAGGCTGCTGTAAGTAAAGGACCACTTGTTCAAGAGGAAGTTTAATACAATTGAACAATTGTAGGAGGTCGTAGATAGAAGGTCCATCTCTGATTAGTCAAAAATGGTGGGTGTGTTCCTAGATATCAGCCTCATGATTCTGTCACAGCTTTTCATCAAATACCACAAGGGGCTATTTGTACCAGAGTCTCCCCTTTAAGTACTCAAATAAACATGACTAATGGCTCTTATGTCTAGGATGACCCACGGAGGACCATGGAATCATAATGTCCAGGTTTTGACCCAATGGAATCTTCATTTTTCTGAGGGGGGGGGGGGGGGGGGACTTCCTGCTTGTAGGGCTTGCTTGTAAGTAAGGTAAAGGACACATTTTCCAAAGGACGAAGGCCAGTAAATGAAGGGAGGAAGCAATTTTTTATATCAGATTTCCCCTTAAGTAATCACCATTGAAATGTGCTAGGTTTGAAAGGGGTTTTTTTTTTTTGTTTTTTCTGGACAAATTGTTTTTTTCCCATAAACAGCGCCACCATCTCCACAGGGTGTTTCAGGAACTGGCAAGTTTGCTCTCTCAAACTTCAATGAAGGTCAGACCCAAGCTGCAATACCACTAATTAGGAAAACAAAAACGGCCATGTTTTTTCTGTACTACTCGTCTTAAGGGGATTTTCTTTAACTACCAGTCTGGAAAGGAAATTAATTGTCTGAAATACCAGTCTAAAGGATTGTCTGAAACTACCAGGTCTAAAGGGATTGTCTGAACTACCAGGCTTAAAGGGATTTGTCTGAACTAACAGTCTTAAAGCGGATTGTCTGAAAACTAACAGTCGTAAAGGGATAGTCTGAACTACCAGTCTAAAGGGATTTGGTATGAGAGTAGCTGCAAGGCTCACCGCCCGGGTCCTCTTTATTGGAGCTCAAGTAGGTCACCAGGTGTCATGGTCTTCATCTCGCCGTACAAATGGTGAAAAGATTAGCGCCCACCTCCGTTGCACCGCCGGCGCGTTACAGAGGGGGGGGGGGGGGACAATTTAAAGGTCACGAAGGCAAATGGAAATGGGGTCAACCCATCTGCCGGATCGTACCCAACGATCGGGGGGCACGGCGGATTTACTGCAGGATGTTCTCAGGATTGACTAATGATCGGAGAACCCTTAAGAGTGGACACTTTAAGGGAGGGCCAGTGCGTCTCCTCTGGGAGGAAGGGGGTTGTAAAACATCACTCACAATCTCTGCTTGTTGTCAGTGACTGAAGACATGACCCCTGTAATTGCTGGTTTGTCATGATCAAAAAGGTCTACTTGATGTCAGTGAATGGAAACTGCTATATTGTCTAGATTTCTGTAAAAATTACATACGTAAGGGGTTGTCTGCTTGCTGGCGATGACTAGTAACATTACAAGCAGTCTTTTTTTTACTCTCTGCTTAGCTGTCAGTGAATGAAAACATGGAGCATCATGTTCCCAGCTATGCTGTCAGTGGGAATGGGAACATTATTACCGTCATACTCTCGCATGCAGAAAGTGACATTATTACATCATGGTCACGCTTGCTGTCAGTGGATAGAAATTACTACACTCATGCTCTCTGCTTTCTGTCAGTGAATGGGAACTTGCTACAGCCAGTCTCTACGTGCAGTAAATGAACAAAAACATTACTATATCCAAGCCTCTGCTTGTTGTCAGTGAGGGAGCTTTTCACAGTCATACTCTCTGCCTTTCTGTCAGTGACATGGACACTTTCTAAGTCATAATCTGATTTCCTGCAGTGAATGGGACATTTATACATAATAATCTCTGCTTCTGCCAGTGAAGGGACACTTTCTACACGTCTAATCTCTGCTTTCTGCCAATGAATGGAACTTTCTCCAGTCATGCTCTCCGCTTTCTGTCAGTGAATGGGATGCTTTCTAAGTCATACTCTCACTTTCTTAAATTGAATGGAACTTTCTATCGTCATACTCTCTTTCTTGTCAGTGAATGGACCCTTTCTACATTCATGCCCTCTGTTTCTGTCAGTGAATGGACAATTTCTACAGTCATACTCTGCTTTCTGTCAGTGAATGGAAGCTTTTCTACAGTCATACACTCTGATAGAAAGTTCCATTCACGACAGGAAAGCGTCACACTTTTGCTTTCCGACAGTCATGCCCCTACTGCAGTTCATGACAGAAAATTACAATGCCCATGCAAACAACAGTACTATATGAACAGTGCGAGGGTGTTTCCATTCACTGACCAGCAGACAAGGCCCAGTAGATCAGGCGGATGTAGCTGTGGGTACAGAGAGGACGGTACCTCTGCCGGATCGGGTGACACTGGAAGAATATAGAGCAGACAGCGGGGAGGCGGCGGGTGCTATGATAGTTAATGGCGCCCGACCTTAATGAGCTAATGAGCAACACAGCGGCGGCTAAGCCAGTGTATCCATTACCGCATGCCTGTGGGGGGCGCCTCTCTTATACTGAACCACAACCCAGCTTTCCATGCCCCTCCTGACCGCTCTCTATCGTGTGTCAGTTCCACTGCCGTCCTGCTTGTATTCACAAATCGTTGTGGCGCATCAGTTCCTCCGAAATAGGATATAGAGAAAGCTTCCTCCTAACATGGAGACACCAGCAAGTACCAGCAAAATAATACAGCCCTACTAATAATAGTGATTACGGTGCGCAAGTGATAGTGCCGCCACCATTGAGAACGGTGCGCAAGTGATAGTGCCCCACCCTGAGACGTGCGCGAGTGATAGTTCCCCCACCATGAGAATCGGTGCGCGAGTGATAGTGCAGCACATGGAGAAAATGCGCGAGTGATAGTGCCACCACATGGAGAACAATGCGAGAGTGATAGTGCCACCACCATGAGAAGTGCGCGAGTGATAGTGCAGCCCCATGAGAACAATGCGCGATGGATAGTGCCAAACCATGAGAACAATGCGCGTGTGATAGGCCACCACCATGAGACGGTGCGCGAGTGATAGGCCACCACATGAGAACGGTGCGGGAGTGATAGTGCCAAACACCATGAGAACAATGCACGAGTGATAGTGCCACACCATGAGAACAATGCGAGAGTGAAGTGCCAACACCTGAGAACATGCGCGAGTGATGTGCAACACCATGAGAACAAGCGCGAGTGATAGTGCCACCACCATGCGAACAAGCGCGAGTGATAGTGCCACCACCATGGAAACAATGCGCGAGTGATAGTGCCACCACCATGGAACGGTGCGCGAGTGATAGTGCACCACCATGAGAAGGTGCGGAGTGAAGGCCAAACACCATGAGAACAATGAACGGTGAGGAGTGCCACACGAGAAACAATGCGAGAGTGCTAGTGCCAACACCATGAAACAATGCGCGAGTGATAGTGCCAACACATGAGAACAATGCGCGAGTGATAGTGCCCCACCATGAGAACAAGCGAGAGTGATAGTGCCACCACCATGAGAAATCGCGAGTGATAGTGCCACCACCATGCGAACGGTGCGCAGAGTGATAGTGCACCACCATGAGCGTGCGCGAGTGATAGTTCCCCCACCATGAGACGGTGCGCGACACAGCATAGTGACAGACCATGAGAACATGCGCGAGTGTAGTGCCACCACCATGAGAACAATGCTGGAGTGATTAGTGCCACCACCCATGAGAACGGGCGCGAGGATAGTGCCCGCACCATGAGAACAATGCGCGAAGTGATAGTGCACCACCATGAGAAACAATGGCGAGTGATAGTGCCACCCCCATGAGAACAGGTGCCGAGGGGAGGGATAGTGACACCACATAGAACGGTGCGGGAGTGATAGTGCAACACCATGAGAACACTGCACGGTGATAGTGCAAACCCCATGAGAACAATGCGAGCGTGATAGTGCCCACACCATGAGAACAATGCGCGAGGGATAGGGCCACCACATGGAACAAGGCGCGAGGATAGTGACACCACCATGAGACAATGAGCGAGTGATAGGTGCCACCACCAGAGACAAGCGCGAGTCTAGTGCCACCACCCCTGAGAACGGTAGCGCGAGTGATAGTGCACCACCATGAGAACGGTGCGAGAGTGATATTCCCCCACCATGAGAAAGGTGAGGCGAGTGATAGTGCCAGCACTGAGAACAATGCGCGAGTGATAGTGCCACCACATGAGAAACAATGCGCGATGATAGTGCAACCACAATGAGAACGGTGAGCGAGTGATGTGCCAGCACCTGAGAACAATGCGCGCGTTGATAGTGCCACCACCGAGAACAATGCGCGATGATAGTGCACCACCATGAGAACGGTGCGCGAGAGTGATAGTGCCACCACCATGAAGAACGGTGCGGGTGATAGTGCCAACACCATGAGCACAATGCACGAGTGAAGTGCCACCACCAGGAGAAACAATGCGAGAGTGATAGTGGCCACACTGAGAACAATGCGCGAGTGATAGTGCCAACACCATGAGAAAATGCGCGAGTGATAGTGCCACCACCCTGAGAACAATGCGCGAGTGATAGTGCCACCACCATGAGAACACTGCGCGAGTGATAGTGCCACCACCATGAGAACGGTGGCGAAGGATAGGGCCACCACCATGAGAACAGTGCGGGAGTGATAGTGCCAAACACCATGAGAACATGCCACGAGTGATAGTGCCACAACATGAGAACAAGCGAGAGTGATAGTGCCAACACATGAGAAACAATGCGCGAGTGATAGTGCACCACCATGAGAACAATGCGCGAGTGCTAGTGCACCACCATGAAACAATGCGCGATGATAGTGCCACCCCATGAGAACAATGCGCGAGTGATAGTGCCACCACCATTGAGAATCGGTGCGCGAGTGATAGTGCAACCACCATGAGAACGGTGCGCGAGTGATAGTGCACCCCCCCCATGAACGGTGAGCGAGGATAGTGCCACCACCATGAGAACGGTGTGCGAGTGTAGTGCACCACCATGAGAACAATGCAGCGAGTGATAGTGCCACCACATGAGAACCTCAAAAACTGTACTTATAACTGTGCACTTAACCAATGAAGAGCCAACACAAAAAGCACCTCAAATAATGATGTCATATAAAACTAAAATATACGCCATACGCAGAGTTAGAAAATGGTGCCATAGAGTGTCATAAATGAATTAGCTGTACCATATTTCCCGTGCCTGAATACAGTGCCATTAAATCTCTAAAGATAACATTAACAGTGCCTAAATAGGGCCATAGAAAAACATAAATAATAAGCCATATAATTGCTTTATAATAGTGTCCAGAGGTTTCTACAAGGGATACTGTGCAGAGTGTCTCCATATTTCATGCAGCACCTGAATATGGGCGATATAATCCCAAAAAGACACACTCATACACATCATACTCAGTACTAAAAGTGCACAAATAATACCGCCATATGATGTTGATAATAGGGCCATCGAGTGTCTTAAGAATGGGTGGTGTACACGTATATCTCCAGCACTGAATAAAGGTGCCTTTAATCTCCCAAAGATAACTCTACGGGTACCTAAATAGTGACATATAACACGCATATATGCGCCTACACGGCTTTATAAATAGGGTCATAGAGTGTCTCAATCAATGAAAGGGACGGTATCATACTATCCCAGCAAACTGAATAACAGTGCGTATAATCCCCCAAAAATAACATCATACAGTACCTATAATAGGGCATATAAACCATAATACCGCCATACACCCGCTATAAATGTGGACCAGAGAGTGCCTCAATGAAAGACTGTATCATACTATCCCCAGCAACGAAGAACAGTGCCCTATAATCCCCCAAGAATAATCATCGTTTTTTTTTCCATTACCTAGAATAGTGCCAATAACAACCGCACATAATACGCCATACAGGCTTTATAAATAGTGCCATAGAGGTCCAAAATAAATAATATGCATAAAGACAACTCCGCACATAATAACGGTGCCGATATAACACCCAAAGAATAGATGATACAATGCATAAAAAATAGTGCCATATAAAACCGCAAATATGGTACGCCATATGACCAGTTAAATGTGCTCAATCATACAGTAAGATAGACATATAAACATCAAACTTATACCGCATAGAGTAGCCTATTAAAAGCGCATCAAGTGTCCAAATACAAGATAGTCCTCAATTCTGCATCTAAAAGTACCGTAGTGCCCTATAATTCAATACAGTACCCCCCCATGAAATAATAATCCCAGAAAAACATGAAATAAGACGCCATAGAGCATTTTTTTAATCGTGCCACAGATAGTACATATAGACAAGCACAGTAACATATAAGCCTAAAGCCACGTAGCACCTACATACACTGCCCTAAATCCCAAAATAAGAGTAATACAGAGTCTAAATAATAGTGCCATATAAAACTGAAATAATACCACAAAGAGTATCTATTAATAGTGCCACAGCCAGTGTCCATATAGAAACACTGTATATAGACAGCCTAAGCATGTAGACCTACATACACAGTATATAATCCCTAAATAATCGTATTATACAGTGTATACAATAGTGCCATATAATACTGAAATATACCGCAATAGAGCATCTTATTAATAGTGCCACAGAGAGTCCATATAGAAACACAGTAACAGATAAAGCCTAAAGCCAGTAGCACCTACATACACCGTCATATAATGCCTAATAATGAGATTATACATAATGTGCATAAAAATTTTTTTTTTTTTTTTTTTTTTTTTTCTTATGAAATAATACCGCCATTAGTATCTTATTAATAGTGCCATAGAGCATCATAGAAACACAGTAACATATAAAGCCTAAAGCCTTGCAGCACCTACATATCTCTCCCATACCATCCTAAATAATAGTATTAACAGTTGTCTATACATAGTGCCATATAAAAAACATGAAATAATACCGACAATATAGCATTATGACTAGTGCATTAGGAGTCTATATAGAAACACAGTGTAACATAAAAACCTAAATCCTATTACCTACATATCACTGCAAATAATCAATAAATAATAGTATATAACGTTGTATACAAGAGTGACGTAGTAAAACTGAATAATACCGCCATAGAGTCTTATTAATAGTGACAATAGAGTGTGTGTTTCTATAAGGAGCTATGGTGGACCTTTGGAAGCTGTCGGTATGTATATGGAACGATCTCCCGTGTATTGCCAGGGTCTTACGGGTATTATTTGGAATTATTTCAGTCACGAGGTTAATTTGCGCCCGGATAATTCCCTCCGGCATGAATAATTTGAAAAAAATTAATTCTGGGTTTTTAAAAAATAATAAAAATCTCTCTTCACTTTTAAGTTCTGAATATATTGCAGCCTGGACCGCATCACAACCATGAGGGAACTTCAAAGGGACGAGGGGTGGGGGAGGGGGCTCGGCAGCGGCGAGCCGGGAGCACTGAAGGCTCCCACAGGGGGGACACAGAAAACCGGCGAATCCCGTTAAGGGAGCGCATTACTAATCAGATAGAACACGAAGGAAAGGAGGGGTCTGAAAAGCAAACAACAGGATGCGGATGGGGGCTACGTGGTATGTATCGCTGTTTTCCTGCCTGTCTTCATAAAAAAAATTTTAAATATGATCAGTTTTTTTTAGTTTTCCTCAAAATTACGTGCTCGTGTCTCAGGAGGCGGAGTCTATCTAAAAAAAAAAAAAAATTTGGGTAAACTGTCACCAACCGACCAAAATTTATATGTAACATTTAGACCCAGACCTAATTCAAAACATGATAATTCTGAGACGAAGTCCAAAAATCCTTGGTCCGGGACCCCCCAGACATATCCCTATTTTATTCAACCCAAAAATATATGTGATCCCTAACCAGACCAAAAGTCATTGAGACCCCAGACCAAATTAAAACACAAACCAAAAACATTTGAGGCCAAATGAAACCCAGACCCTTTTATTATTAGCTCCTTATTATACCTAAAAAAACCCCCCTCCCCCTTCGACCACATCTGATTTTTTTCAGACCCCAGCACGAAACTTTATTCAGACCGCACATCAAACATTGAAAGTAAAAAAAAAAAAAAAAAAAAAAAAACAAAATTTTAGGACCCCAAAATAATGTTGACCCCCATACACGACCATAAATGATTGAGAACCCAGACCACTAGTTAAAAAACAAAACCCACCACATCAGCGATGGACCCAGACCTGCTACAAAGCAATCCCTTGCATCATCATGATATCCCCCAGCATCGGCCGCAATGTATACCACCAGATCGGGTCTGGATGCGCTCGGTGGCTTCGAGACGGGAACGAGGCGTTATCAAGGCCCCGTAGTAGTTGACATACGGCTTGTACAGTACAATGATCGATGATTGCGCAGATCTAGGACATGACTGGCCTGTGTCAGAGCTGTCCATGGTAGCAACATGTGGTTCTACGGTCATGGTCTGAAGCTATCATAGCTCCTCGCTACGTCATCCAGGCAGATCCAGAGCGCTCAATGGCAAAGAGCTGCCCAAAGCCCAATGCCAGAGAGCTGCCCAAAAGCTCAATGCTATAGAGCTGTCCCAAAGCCCCCAAGCGCCAGAGAGCTGACCAAAGCTCCAATGCTATAGAGCTGTCACCAAAGCCCCAATGCCAGAAGCTGCCCTAAAAGCTAATGCTATAGACTGTCCCAACAGCCCATGTCAGAGACTGCCCCAAAGCCCTATGCCATAAGAGCTGCACAAAGTCCCAATGCAGAGAGCTGTCCCAAAGCCCAGTGACCAGAGAGTGTTCCAATGCCAAAGATGGCCCAATGCCAGAGAGCTTGCCCCAAGCCAGAGACGCCCAACAGCCCAAGGTAGCGAGCGCGACTTAGATTGTTATTGCTTTTGGCGCCAATGACAAAAGCGCTGTCCCAAAAGCGCCAGTGCCAGAGGGGCTGTCCCAAAGCCCAATGCCAGAGGGCCCAAGCCATGAGGACCCAAGAGGCCACCCAATGCCAGAGAGCTGCCCAAAGATCCCAATGCAAGAGGCAAGTACAGACAGGGCCCCAAGTCCCAATGGCCAGAGAGCTGGCCCCAAAGTCCCAATGCCAGAGAGATGCCCCAAAAGCCCAATGCCAGAGAGGCCCCAAAGCCAAATGCAGTCCTGTAACTTCTTGTGCGTAGGGATAGGCCAGCGGAAATGGCTGATGTCCACCAAAAATGGCTAGTGATTGCTCAGATCTAGGCACATGACTACCTGTTGTAGAGCTTGTCATGGGATAGCAAAATGTGGTCCTACCTGTCCATGCGCTGAAGCTACTCTATAGCTCCTCTGCAACAGTCATCACTAGCCCAGATCACCACCGAGCTTTCCTGCCACCAGAGAACACCAATATCAGAGAGCATGACCCAAAGCCAGCCAACCAAGAGCTGCCACACATGGCCAAAAAGCACCCCAAAGCCCCAATGCCAGAGATGACTCAAAGCCCCAAGCCAGAGAGGTTCCCAAAAGCCCAAGGCCAGAGAGCTACCTTGTTCTCATGGTGGTGGCACTATCACTCGCGCATTGTTCTCATGGTGTTGGCACTATCACTCTCGCATTGTTCTCATGGTGGTGGCACTATCACTCGTGCATTGTTCTCATGGTGTTGGCACTATCACTCCCGCACCGTTCTCATGGTGGTGGCACTATCACTCGCGCACCGTTCTCATGGTGGTGGCACTATCACTCGCGCATTGTTCTCATGGTGGTGGCACTATCACTCGCGCATTGTTCTCAGTGTGGCCACTATCACTCTCGCATTGTTTCTCCTGGTGGTGGCACTTCACTCGTGCATTGTGCTCATGGTGTTGGCACTATCACCCGCACCGTTCTTCATGGTGGTGGCACTATCACTCTCGCGCACCGTTCTCATGGTGGTGCACTATCATCGCGCATTGTTCTCGGTGGTGGCACTATCAACGCGCGCATTGTTCTCAGGTGCTGGCACATCACTCGCTCACCGTTCTCATTGTGGTTGCACTATCATCGCGCATTGTTTCTCATGTGGTGGCACTATCACTCGCGCATTGTTCTCAGTGCTGGCACTATCACTCGCCTCACCTTTCTCATGGTGGGGGAATATCACTCTCGCACCGTTCTCATGGTGGTGCACTATCACTCGCGCTACCGTTCTCAGGGGTGGTGGCACTAGACTCGCGCTTGTCTCTGGTGGTGGCACCTATCACTCGCTCATTGTCTCATGGTGGTGTCACTATCCTCGCGCCTTGTTCCATGTGGTGGCCCTATCCCTCGCGCATTGTTCTCATGGTGTGGGCACTATCACGCTCGCATTGTTCTCATGGGGTTTGCACTATCACCGTGCAGTGTTCTCATGGTGTTGCACTATCACTCCCGCACCGTTCTATGTGGTGTCACTATCCCTCCCCTCGGCACCTGTTCTCATGGGGGTGGCACTATCACTCGCCATTGTTTCTCATGGTGGTGCACTATCACTTCGCGCATTGTTCTCATGGTGCGGGCACTATCCTCGCGCCCGTTCTCATGGGTGGTGGCACTAATCACTCCAGCATTGTTCTCATGGTGGTGGCACTACACTCGCGCATGTTCTCATGGTCTGTCACTATGCTGTGTCGCGCACCGTCTCATGGTGGGGGAACTATCACTCGCGCACGCTCATGGTGGTGCACTATCACTCTGCGCACCGTTCGCATGGTGGTGGCACTATCACTCGCGATTTCTCATGGTGGTGGCACTATCACTCTCGCTTGTTCTCATGGTGGGGCACTATCACTCGCGCATTGTTCTCATGTGTTGGCACTATCACTCGCGCATTGTTTCATGGTGTTGGCACTAGCACTCTCGCATTGTTTCTCGTGTGGCACTCCTCACCGTTCATTGTTCTCATGGTGGTGGCACTATCACTCGCGCATTGTTCTCATGGTGGTGGCACTATCACTCGCGCATTGTTCTCATGGTGGTGGCACTATCACTCGCGCATTGTTCTCATGGTGGTGGCACTATCACTCGCGCATTGTTCTCATGGTGGTGGCACTATCACTCGCGCACCGTTCTCATGGTGGTGGCACTATCACTCGCGCATTGTTCTCAGTCTGTCCGTGATTGCGTCGGCCTCCTGACCAGAGCGAACCCGTCTGTCCCCCCAAAGTGTCTCTTTCTTTGGATGACCTTAGTTGTCCTACACTCCATTGATGGAGAAGAAATCCATCACTTACTACTGCGGAAGACCTCTCGAACTATGTGGGGTGAGAAATTATGGAGTCTGACGAGGTCCACACATCTGGGATAAAAGAGAGACGTATGTTTACGCCACGGGCTGCTGTCCGCACCCTTCGTGAGGTTTTAGTTGGCCACCCACATTCGAAAATAATTGTGGTGATCCATCTCAATACCCACCACCGCTCCGCGGAAAATCTCTGCAACACCATGATGGAGATGACACATTGTTTTGGACCATAAATGAACAGCTCATACATAACGTTGTCAGCAGATTCATCAGAGGTAAAAATACGATGTTTGCTGTCCCTTCATCAACATCAGGACGCCGTGTGCCTCATCCTCATCGAACATTACATGGAAAATTCTGAGACCATCATGGCCGACTTTGTAATAGTCCATCCTCTGGAGAGTGTCCTTATGTATGAGGCCCTGTCCAGTGACAGAGCGTGGCTAAGGGGACGTGCACTAATCACGGTCGTGCCTTTGATTGTCCTCCTCGATAGGTTAAGGCTGAGCCCTGTCCATATTTATAACGACCTGGCAACGTGGTGATTGGTTCTGGCTACAGTTGTGTTGTTGACCTGTTTGTTTTGGGTCCAAAGCCGATCATTTCAACATAACCGTAGCATCACATGGGCGCGGTCATGTTGCCTACATTCCGGGCACCCCCACAACATATTAGGGGTTGCTTATTGTTTGCCCGGAAATCTCATAGCCTTTTGGCGCGCTATGGCTGCTCATTAAACACAACAACATCACGCCTGCTGAGGCGCCTGTAGTACAGGGAAGAGGCGTTATATTCACAATATACTAATGTAGTGCAGTATATTGGCATGAGCGATCAGACCCCCCTAGGTTCAAAAACCCTAGAGGACCTAAAAAAAGTAATAATACTAGTGATTCACTCCAGGGGTGTGGGGGTTCCAAGTTCATATGAAAAATACCTGTTTTGACCAACCAGTTGAATCCAAATCCTATCCAATGTCCTGCACCAACATCTTACGAACGTATGACTCAACGTAAGGACTATCCTCGGGTTTGCGGGAAAAAAGGTCCATGTGGGAAAACCCAAACGATTAAGTAAAGTCCCATGATTATAACTAAGCTAGACACAGGAGGCCACCGATGTATACAATGGGAGGAACATCACCCACCATGAAGAACTTGTTTCTTCTTCTTGCCTTGACCAAAAACGTTCTCACGGAGATGGCATCCAAACCAATTACGTATGAACAGACGTAAGGCCGATCCTCGGTTTGCGGGGGAAAAATGCCATGTGGAAAACCCACTGTTAAGTAATCGTCCTGAATATAGTAAGCTAGACAACAGGGGCCACCGAGACGGTAGAACAATTGCGGAACATCACACCACCATGAAGGAACTTGCTCTTCTGCCTTTGACCAATGTTCTCACGGGAGTGGCATCCAAACCCACTACGTATGAATCAAACTTAAGGACTATTCCTCTCATAGGCCTCGGGTTTTCGGGAAAAAAGGTCCATGTGGAAAATCCAACTGATTAATTAGTAGTACATGAATATAGTAGCTGCACAGGAGGCCACCAGACGGTATACAATGTGGAGGAACATCAACACGCACCATGAAGGAACTTGCTTCTTCTTGGCCTTGCCAACGTACTCACGGAGGTGGCATCCGGAGGCATACAGGAACTCTAAGCACCCCAGTTTTTTCATTGCTCAGTGTGTCTCATAAACTTACCAATAGATTAGGTTGTACTAGGGCCCGGTTACATCTTTACTGCCCCTCTGGGCCCATTTGTGAGCCACTTTTTTCATGCTCCCTGGTGTCTACTGTAATGAGCTTCTAGATGACACTTCTTACCTTCGCATGGGATTGACCTTTCAATCATCATTTCGAGGACTTCTAACATTGATTGTGAACACACATCAGCGGCTTCATTTATCAAAACTGTCTTAAAGGAAAGGTCACAGATGAACGCAACAGAAACCAATCCATATTTTTTACCCCCCGCGTGTGGCGTTTTTGGGATTGGTTGCTGAGGCAAATGGAAGGCTTTCCGTTTCTTCCTGAGCTGGTTATCGCATTAGCCGTCCCGTATGTTCATCACTGACTATTAAGTCTAACCAGTCGATACACTCTCTCCTTGATGGGAAAAGCCTTTAATGATTAGCATTCAGTGTTGTAAATTATTTTAGCCGTTATGGTCGTTTAAGAGGCGCCCACAGATTGCCTACAATCATTTGGCTGATTGGAATCATAAGAAGGACCCAACACACAACACAAGTTGTTGTCCCAAAAAGGACCACTATATAGGGGTGAAGGATGAGAATCCACAGACTAGAGATGGTGGGTTCTTAGAGTTGGATCTTGAATACTGATGATTTCTCGAGTGAGCTTGACACAGTCTTGGAATCGATGCCTTTCGAGAGAAAGGACAACAACAGATTCGGTATCAGTAGAGTTTTGCCTTTGAGGACCAATGTAGATGTTGTATTGGTGGGAATCTAAGAATTTGGACCAATGATAGACTTGAGACTGGTGGGTTTTTGAGGGGTTCTGGTGGCTTGGAAGAACAAAGACTTGTGATTGTTGCGATTTGGGTTTAAGGACCATGACAGGTTTGGGAGCATAGAGTTTTATCCTCTAGGACCACCATAGACTTTGAATAGCTGAAGAGGTCTAAGAATTGGGATTGACACAGGCTCAAGACTTCTGGATCTCTGGAGAGTTAGGGTTTATGGACTTTGGGACCTCTAAAGTTCTAAGGGTTGGGACTTGGGATTGATGAGGACCTTGGAATAAAATTTACTTGGAATTGATGTCTTCTTAGGAATTAGGAACACAACAGATTTGGGATCAGTAGATTTGTGCCCTTATGATCACTTTACACTTTGGTTGGTCCAACACAGATCTGGGGCCAGTGGGTTCCTTAAAGTAGACCTTAAAGTGAGATGTCCAAAGAGAACCAAATATTTGGGATTATTGGATTTCTGGGAGTTTGGACAACCAAATAGTTTGAATTAAAGTGTTTTTTTGATATTTTGGAGGCATAAGAGACTAGCTATATGTGGTTTTCGGAATACTGGGAACAATTCAGACATGGAAGTTCTAGACTGACCAATAGTTCTGGCCAACGGAGACATGGACCCATTAAGAATCTGCCATTTGTGACCATCAAAGACCTGGAATAGATGCGTTTCTGAGATGTCACACCACCTTGGGCTTGGAATGATGCTGGTGCTTGGGACCACTACAAATATGGACGGGTGTGATTTGGGCGCTATATACTTATTGATATTTGAGAACCTCATAGATTTGACGTTGTTGAGTTTTCTAAAGTTGATACCATAAATCATTAGACTTCTGGTATGTGGAACCACCGTGGGAGAAGGTTCAGTGGGTTTTCAATTTGTTGGAAGGACTTGGTGTCATTGAGAGTTTGAGTTGGGATCACCAGGAACTTGGGGTTACCCTTCTGGCTGGTGGAAGATCTTATACGCTAACTCCTCGCTATATTTCATGCTTCACTAGAGGGCGCCAAGAGGTAACACAGTGCAGGCCACTGATTGTCTCACTGTATTTTAAAAACATTCTGTGATAAGAATGATGATGAACTTATCTCGTCCTGATGTGATGTGACAACTTGAAGCTTATAAAGAGGGAGTATGCCATAAACATCACTGACTGTTCTTTATAAGCATCATCTGCACAACAATGTAAATGTGTAATACAACCAATCTTGTTCTGATTCTGGGTTACAGTTTGGATCAGACTCCAGAGCTGCTCCTCACCTATTTACTTAATGCTGCTGGTGCAGTCTATGTGTACATACATGACATTACTTACCCTGTACTGATCCTGAGTTTACATCCTGTATTATACCCAGAGCTGCACCACTATTCTGGCGCTGGCTGTGCAGTCACTCACGGGTGTACATACATGACATACTTTCCTGTACTGACCTGAGTTCATCCTGTATTATACCCAGAGCTGCACTCACTATTCTGCGCTGGTGCAGTCACTGTGTACATACATGCATTACTTACCCTGTACTGATCCTGAGTTACTCCTGTATTATACCCCAGAGCTGCACTCACTATTCTGTGCTGCGTGCAGTACTGTGTACATACATGACATTACTACCCTGTACTGATCCTGAGTTACATCCTGTATTATACACCAGAGCTGCACTCACTATTGGCGCTGGTGTGCGTCACTGTGTAACATACATGACATTACTTATCCCTGTACTGATCCTGAGTTACATCCTGATTATCCCAGAGCTGCACTCACTATTCGGCTGCTGGTGCAGTCACTGTGTACATACATGACATTACTTATCCTGTACTGATCCTGAGTTACAATCCTGTATTAGACCCCAGAGCTGCACTCACCATTCTGCAGGTGCAGTCACTGTGTACATACAGGACATTACTTATCCTGTACTGATCCGGATTACATCCTTATTATACCCGAGCTGCACTCACTTTTCTGCTGACTGGTGCAGTCCTGTTGTACATACATGCATTACTTACCCTGTACTGATCCTGAGTTACTCCTGTATTATAACCCCAGAGCTGCACTCACTAGTCTGCTGTCTGTGCAGTCACTGTGTACATACATGACATTACTTATCCTGTACTGACGCTGAGTTTACATCCTGTATTATACTCCAGAGCTGCACTCACTATTCTGCTGCTGGTGGCAGTCACTGTGTACATACATGACATTACTTATCCTGTACTGATCTGAGTTACATCCTGTATTATACCCCAGAGCGGCACTCACTATTCTGCTGCTGTCAGTCACTGGTTATACATGACATACTTATCCTGTACTGATCCTGAGTTCAATCCCTGTCTCTATACTATCCAGAGCTGCACTCATTCTTCTGCTGGCTGGTGCAGTCACTGTGTACATACATGACAATTAACTTATCCTGTACTGATCCTGATTTACATCCTGTATTATACTCCCCGAGCTGCACTCACTATTCTGCTGCTGGTGCAGTCACTGTGTACATACATGACATTACTTATCCTGTACTGATCCGGAGTTACATCCTGTTTATACTCCAGAGCTGCACTCACTATTCTGCTGCTGGTGCAGTACTGTGTACATACATGGCATTACTATCCTTTACTGATCTCCAGTTAAAATCCTGTATTATACACCAGAGCTGCACTCACTATTCTTCTCTGCTGTGCAGTCACTGTGTACATACATACATTACTATCTGTACTGATCTGAGTTACATCCTGTATTTATACCCAGAGCTGCACTCACTATTCTGCTGCTGGTGCAGTCACTGTGTACATACATGACATTACTTATCCTGTACTGATCCTGAGTTACATCCTGTATTATACTGCAGAGCTGCACTCACTATTCTGCTGCATGTGTGTTATGTAAATAAGACAGATAATACAATGAGTTGTGACATATGACAACCTCAGCCCTGCTATACCTGTACATTTGTAGATTATATTGTGGGTGCACGGTCCTCGGCCTCTGGCAGTGGCAGGAGGGACAGTTTCTCTGGAGCCGGTGTTGGTGCCCGCAAGGCCGGACCCAGATCGAGAGAGCGAGCGAGCGAGCGAGCGATCGCCGAGCTGCGAGCGAGTCGAGCGAGCGAGCATGAGCTATTTGCGATTCAGCGCTCTCTACTCTATCTGATCATGCTACTACTTTTATCTAGATATCTATTAGCTAGTCGGTATCTAGCTCATACTATGTATCTATCTATCTATCTATCTATCATCTATCTATCTATCTCAGATGATCTACCGTAGATCATAGATATGGATAGATAGAGAGAAGATGATATGATGTAGATGGATGTATAGATAGACTGGACGTGGAGGGTCTCATTACTGATTCACACATATTGGCTGATGTTGGGGGTAGTGTTGCTGGTGATATGACTAATACTTGCCGGGGGCTGTTGCCCGATCTATATCTATATATATATTCTCTATATATCGTCGTAATGAGAACAAACCCTGGACTGATATGCAGTCCTAACGTCTTGCTTGCTGTCAGTGAAGAAATCCTTCGTTTTGTACTGTTCTATTACACCACGCGTCCCGTGCCTTGTTACATGTATCAGCGCTGATCATATCACATTGAATGGTTTAGTCTGGATGAAATTGGAACAAACCCTCGATTTCTGTTAGTAAATCGACGATGTAGGAAAGCGGCATATGGCGGTTATATATATTGTTACGGAGCAGGCAAGATCAGTGAGCGTCTCTCCGGGAGTGGACGTAAGTGCTAGATTCAATCCGGATGCTTTGAGGTGAGCATCTCCCAGAAAAGCGCAGCTGCGCGGGCGGGATCCGTAACAAACCCGTCCTTTAGATACGTGTGGGGGTGGGGGACGCGCTGCCGCCCCGACATCCACCCCCGCACTTCCCAGCAGGCACACGTTGTAATCCACGTCTCCCGGGCCCGTGGGTGGTCGGCGCGGTGTCAAGCCTGCCAGCATCATCCCCCCCTCCCCCCCCCCCCCCCCCGATCCCAGCTGTGTGCAGAGGAAACGTGGGACGCCGCTTTCTACCGTTTCGAGGAGATGTCAGCTATAAATAGCGGACAGCGATCTAAATATAGCGCCGGGTTTGTCTCTTATAGAAACATTGATAATTCCCAGCAAATACACCGTGAGTCACTTTGTGGGTTTAACTACCTGACCGCGCCAACACCCGTAGGTTTTATCTGTTGACATGATCCGGAAAGCTGGGTGCATAACATAATCTCATCTGAAGAGGGATGCAATCAAATATTGTAATTCCCACATTTGGTAACCGGGAACAGAAGGCAGAAAAAATTATACTGTTGTAGAATAATTTGAGCAGATTTGAATATTTATGTAGCCGACAGAACTGTGAAAAATTGATTTATATTATGAACTGGAAGCGTGTCCTCACACTGCTGGACACTGGCTCTCTGCAGCCTAGTGTTATGTGCTGTCCCTGGAGAGATTAATGATGGATCTTTGTGTTATTTCGTTCGCAGCAGCAGGACTGGATATATGGATTTATATGCTAGAATTGTGTTGGAGAACTGTCCTTACACTGCTGTGCTCTGTGCTTTCTGCAGCCAGTGTTTATGTATGGTCCCTGGAGAGGTACACCATAATCAAAATTTGTGTAGTCTCTGTGTGTTCCTGCAGGCCGTGTTAGGTATTATGCCTTGATATAGTGTAATCACCACTTGTGTATTTGGTTAGTAGCAGCAGGACTGTGAAAGATGTATTATTTAATATGGGATGAGGAGTCCTGACACTGTTGTGTATGTTCTTCTGTTATAGCCAGTGTAGTATAGTGCCGGAGAGACGTGCAATCATACCTTTGTGTAGTCTTAGTAGCAGCAGGACTGGGATATATGGATTATATCTGTCCTACCATGCTGTGCTCTGATGTGTGGACACTTGTGTTAGCTTATTGTCCTAAAATGATGATATTATACCTTGTCTATGTTGTTTGTGGGAGCAGGACTGTGATATATGGATTCTACTCAATAATCTACTGTAGGCATGTCCTCACAATGCTGTGATCTGTGCGCAGGTATTTTGCCTGGAGAGATGTGTAATCCGACCTTTGGCTTGTTGTGGGAGCAGCCGAGACTGAGAATAGAGGTATATTCCAGGATTGTATGGGGAAGTGTCTACCACTGCTGTGTCTGTGCTCTGCTGGTTAGTCCTAGGTACCCGAGAGTACTCAGAGAAAGTAGTTGTTAACACATCCATCACCTATGTTATTCGGGGGGTCCTAAAAGTATTTGGGTCCAATATCAGGACCCAAATTCCCACCAATCTGGACAGGATTCAAGGAACGTTGTAAAGTGGGGGTTGGTAAATGTCATTCTCCAGCCAATCGGCTTTCGTCGGATCACATGTACATTAAAGCTGGCCCCTGTTGGATTATCATCACGGAGGGGCCCCGTCAGTTGTATAATCAGAGTCTATCTGGAGGATGTTGCGATGCCGCACCGTTTCTCCGAGTGTAAAAACTATCCTTCCTTAGGGAATTCTCTAAGTATCCGTACCTGTATTCCTCCCCACTCCCCCGGGGAAACGCAATCATTTTCTAGAAAGAATTGTATTAAACACTCGGATTCTCTGTTACCCTCTGGAGAATAATGAATTTCTCTGATCTCGGAGACTTCCCTATGTTTTCCGTAATGCCGGAAATGACACTAAATATCACGGGCCTCACAAAAAAATTCTGCCAGATGTTAAGAGGAAAAAAGGTCAAAAGGTTAGGATGTGTAATTCCTTCTGTTTTACAAAGCGTCTTAACGGGGTTGTCTGCCTAAAGGGTCATATATGACTCACTATTACTGATAAGTCCACACCTCCCACCATTCCGTTGCCAAACAGTTTCTACTTCCTGGTTGTTCCTGAACACAGGAGTGACCTTCCTCGGCTAGTGATGGGCTAGAGACATTTCATGTGTTTAAAAGTGCCTAGAGACGACCAGTATGGGTCACTCAACTCCTCCCTGTTCAACCGTTCCCGTTTCTCGACGGTGTCTTCTTCCTGGCTTCCACCTGACACACAGGAGATTGACCTTCATCGGCTAGTGATTGGCGAAGAGACATTCCTGGTTTTAAAAGGACCAATATGAAGACCAGTATGGGGTTTCACTCCAATCCTTACCTTTTCAACAGTTAGGTTCCTCCATCGGTGTCTTACTTCCTGGTTCAGCTGACAAACAGGAAGTGACCTTCCTGGCTAGTGAGGGCTAAGAGACATGTCCTGTGTTTGAAAAAGTGACAGCGAGAACCAGTATGGGTCACTCCAACCATTCCCAGTTTACCGGTTCCCGTTCCTCACCGGTGTCGTCTTCCTGATTACACCTGACACACGGGTGAAGTGACTTTTCCGGCTGTGATTGGCTAAGAGACATGTTCTGTGTTTCAAATGTGACAGAGAGGACCAGTATGAGATCAATACAAACATTTCTGTGTCAGCGGTTGCCTGTTCCTCTTCCGTTCCTTCATCAATATCTACTTCGCTGGTTCCTCTGACAAACTAGGAAGTGATCTTCCTCGGCTCTAGCGATGGCTGCGAGATTTGGGTACTTCACAATATTTCTTTTCAAAGATTCACCATTCCTCCATGTTCTCTACTTCCTGAGTTCATGCTTCACAAGGAAGGTGACCTGTTAGTTGTTGTTGGATGAGAGCATTTCCCATGTTCCAAGAGTGGCTAGAGGAATCCGATAATTAAATCCCTCCTCAGTCTGTCACCAGTTCTCGAATCCTCACCAGTTCTTTGCCTTGTTCTCTTTGACACACAGGAATGCACCTTCAGGTGATCCATGGCGGAATCTCCCTTTTATCATTTTCATTTGAACTATTCCCAAGTCCGCTCACCAGATTCTAGTTCCAAGGGTTTGTCTCCACTGCTTGACACACAGGATGAAGTACTTCCTCAGATAGTGATTGGCGGGAGCATATTTCCTAGTGTTTCCCACTCCTGATTACTATTTCAAAAGTTCGTCGGTCCTCCACCATTCTCTTTTCGCTGGTTTCTCGTTGACACATAGGAATTGCCCTTTTCATAGTTAGTGATTGGCTGGCATTGCCTGTTGTTTCACGAAGGAAAGGCAGAGACCCACAACGGAAGTCCCTCTTCTGTGATTTTCTCTATTTCTTTTTTTTGTAAAACCTTTTTTGTACCATCTAAGCTTAGATAAGAAGAGCAAACTCTTTTACTTTCTGGAGGTTTTCTTGTTAAACACAGGAAGTTGCCTCTACGATTAGTTGTGGATAACTGGCATTATCCCATGTTCCAAGAATGTTGGTCAGGGGTATCTAGTCAGAGTCCCTCCTCAGTTGCTATTTCCAATTTCTCCACCAGTTCCTACTTTTGGGTTCTCTTCACACACCGGAAAACCTTCCTGAAATAGGAACTGGATTGGTGTCTTCTTTCTTTTATGTCATCTGTTCTTGTGTTTTGTTCTTTTTTGTTTTGTTCTTCAAATCACATTTGTCAAACCCAGTTAAAAAAAGAGCTAAGCGGCATTTCTGGCTTCAAAAGGGAAAAGAGGGAACGATGGGGAATCCTCTTCATCTTCCATTTCAAACAATTAGTGGGTCCTCCACTAGTTCTTTTCCTGGTTTTCCTCTTGACATACAGGAAGTGACCTCCTCAGCTTGTGATTGTTTGGAAGGCATTCCTGTTATTTACAAGGAAGGAGAGAAACTCATGGGAAACTTTCATCCTATTTGTTCTTAACAATGTCGACACAGTCTCCTGCTTCGTCCGCTTTGAACAACACAGAGAAACTACCCTTCCTCCAGACTTCATCAGTACCTTCAGTGATTGGCTGGGAGACATTTCCTGTGTTTCAAGGGTGCGAGGAAGGACCCCAAGTCCATGGAAAAAATCCCCCTCCTCATTGCCGTTTCAACAAATATGGCACCTTCACCTTCTCTCTTCCGGTTCCTCTTGAACACTTCAAGGAGGGGGGACCTACCTCAACTTTGTCTATTGGTGGGAGCCATTTCCTCTGTTTCCACAGTAAAACAATAGAAGATGGACACAACATGGTATCAGCCCTTCAAAGGTTTTCAAACGCCCCATAATAAGGATTGGATAGGCTCGAGACATGCCAAAAAAGGGACAGTTTGGGTGGTGAGAGCAGACCTAAGCACTAAAAGTTGATGACCTGCTTTGGGGCAGCTTCTCTGCACTCGGGGGTTTGGGCAGCCTCTGGCCATGGGGTCTTTGGGGCAAGCTCTTGGCCTGGGGCTTTGGGGTTAGCTCGTTGGCATGGGGCTATGGGGTGGTAGCTTTTGGCATTGGGGCAGCTCTTTGGCATTGGGGCTATTGGGGCAAGGCTCTCTGGCATTGGGGGTGAGGGAGCTCTCTGGCCTGGGCTTTTGGGCACGCTCTTGGCATGTGGGATTGAGGTAGCTCTCTGGCATTGGCTTCTGGGTAGCTTTTTGGAATATGTGTGGCAGCTCACTTGCGCACATGGAGGCTTTGGGCAGATCTCTGATATGAGCTGGCGTCTGGTGCAGAATGTGCTTGTCTGCGACACAGCGGCACTAGGATGACTGTGCAGAGGACTGGCCTATTGAGTAGCTTCAGGACCGAGTGACAGTAGGGACACACATGTTGCTACGCCATGGACCAGCTCTCAACCCCGACGGTCAGTCATCGGTCCTAGTGTATGCGCTCAGAAGCACTACAGCCATTTTTGGGTGGATGTTCAGCCATATCTGCTGGAGCCTTTGTCCTTACTGCAAAAGAAGTACAGGATGATGTTTGGCTTTGGGGCTAGCTCTTATGGCATGGGGGTTTTGGGGTGCAGCTGTTCCTGCATTGGGACTTTTGGGGCAGCTCTGCTGCGGCGAATTGGGACTTTGGTGGACAGCTCTCGGCATTGGGGACTTGGGGCAGCTCTCTGCATTGGGACTTTGGGGCAGGTCTATGGCATTGGGCTTTGGGGCAGCTCTCTGGCATGCGGGCTTGGGACAGCCTCATGGCACTGGCGCTTTGGGACAGCTCTTGGCATTGGGAAGCTCTCAGGAGTTGGGAGCTTTGGGGCAAGTCTCTGGCTTGGGCAGCTCTCTGAATTGGGGCAAGTTGTGCATTGGAAGCTCTCTGGCACTGGGGGCTTTGGGACAGCTCTCTGGCATTGGGACTTGGGGGCCAGCTTATGGCATTAGGGCTTTGGGGCAAGATCTCTGACTTGGGACTTGGACAGCTCATCATAGCATTGGAGCTTTTGGGCAGCTCTCTGGCATTGGGGCTGTGGGGACAGCTCTATAGCATTGAGCTTGTAGGCACTCTCTGGAGGGGCTTATGGGACAGCTCTATAGCATTGGAGCGTTTTGGGCAGCTCTCTGGCTATTGGGGCTGGGCGGCAGTCTCTGGCATGAAGCAGCTCGGGAGTTGCCTAGGAATGACTGTAAAGCAGAGGAGCTATGGCTAGCTTCAGGACCACGGACGTAGAACAGACGTGCTACGCATGGGACAGTCTAACACGAGGCCAGTCAGTCATAGATCTGAGCACATCACCGTCATTGTCCTGTACACCAGCCGTAGCAACTAGACAGGGGCCTGATCTAACGTCTCGTCCCGTCTCGAATGCACGAAGCATCGGACCACGGACTGAGTGGTAAATACATATGCCGATGCTGGATGGATCATCAGTTGATGAGGCAAGAGGAAGGATTTGGAGTCAGTCTGGGGTCTAATCTCTGGATTGTGGTGGGGTGTGTTTTAACTAGTTGGGGTCTCACACAGTTATGGGTCTTGTTGGGGGTCAAAATTTATTTTGGGGTCTAAATCTTTCAGTGTTTGATGTGAGGTCTGGAATACAGTTAGGGCTGGGGTTCTGCAAACAAATCGATGTGGTCTGGGGTTTTGTTGATATACCGGAGGCCTATCATTAACGCACCCACTAAGCCCGCTCTGGGGGGTTTCATAGTGGAATCAAGTTTTTGGTGTTGTTGTTTTGAAATTGTCGGGTTATGGAGGTCTCAAGACTTTTGAGTCTGGTTAGGGATCACAGTATATTTATTTGGGTTGAATATAATATAGGGAATGGTTGGCTGGTCTCGACAAGGAGAATTTTTGACTTCTTTCAGAATTATCATTGTTTTGAAGTTGGTATGGAGGGTTCTAAATTTTACATATACAATTTTGGTCGGTAGTGGGGACAAGGTTGACCAATATTCGTTTTTTAGTTAGGGAATAGGGGAACTCCCCCCGAGACAGAGCAAGGAATTTTGAGGGAAAACTTAAAAAAAACTGAGCATATTACAAAATTTTTTTTATGAGGACAGGCGTGTAATTAAACAGCAGATCATACACGGAACCCCATCCCAAAATCCTTGTTGTTGATTTTAGGACCCCCCCCCCTTTTTTTGTCCCGTTTTTTTATCTGATTGTAGATGCAGCTCTCCTAAAGGGATTCGGCGGTTTTTTTCGGGTTCCCCCCCTGGGGGAGCCTTTGCATGTGCTCCCGGCTCGCCGCTCTGTAGCCCATCCCTCACTCCACGTGACCACTTTGAAGGTTCCCATATTGTGTTGCGCTGTGCGTCGCGGCTTGCTTGCAATATATTCAGACTAACGGAATATTAAGATATTTTTTATTTTTTTAAAAGCCAGAATGTTAATTTTTTCCATGTATCAGTCGCCGAGGGAATTATCGGGCGTAAAGTAACTCGGTGACTGTGAAATATTCCAGATAATTACCGTAAGGCCCTGGCAGATACAGGGAGGATTATTTCCATTATACCATACTCGCCACTTCCCAAGGTCCCCCCACCAGAGGCTCCCGTTATAGAAACCCACAACTCTTTGGTACTTATTATAAGATTACTATATGGCGGTATATTTCAGTTTCTACGGCACTATTGTTAGAAAACGTATAATACTATATTAGGATTAGTGGCAGTGATTATGTAGGTATAGGATTAGGTTTTATAGTTACTTGAGTTTCTATATGACTCTCTATGGCACTATTCTAGATGCTATATGGCGGTATTAATTCATGTTTTATATGGCACTATTGTATAGACACTGTATAATTTACTATATTAGGGGATGGTTGGGGAGATATGTAGGTGTGCAAGGCTTTAGGCTTATATGTTACTGTTTTATGTTTTATATGGAGCTCTATGGCACTATTAATGAAGATTACTATACTGGCGGTATTATTCAGATTTGTATGGCACTATTATGTATATACTATATGGCACTTATATGAACGGCAGGTGATATGAGGTGCTACATGGGATTTAGGCTTTATATGTTATGTGTTTCGCTATGGACCTCTGTGGCACTATAATAAGATGCTCTAGCCGGTATTAGTTCAGTATTATATGGCACTCTTGTCTAGACACTGTATAATACTATTATTTAGGGCTATTGACGGTGATATGTAGGTGCTACAGGCTTAGGCTTGTGTCTATATGACAGTGTTTCTATATGGACACTTGTGGACAGAATAAGATAATCTTTGGTGGTCTTATTTCAGTTTTATATGGCACTATTATTTAGATCGTATAGAACTATTATTTAGGGATATATGCAGTGATATGTAGGTGAACTGGCTGTAGGCTTTCTATGTTATGTGTTTTATATGGACTATCTGGGGCACTATTACAACAAAATGCTCATGGCGTATTATTTCATGTTTTATGGGTTATTAGTTATGGACTGTATGAATTATAGGGCAATACGGTACTTTTAGATGGCAGAATTGAGGACTATATGGTAGTTTGGACACTTGATGGCGCTTTTTTAATAAGGCACTTATATGGCGGTTATAGTTTGATGTTTCTCTGTGATATTACTGTATGATTTGAGCACCATTATACCTGGTTCATATGGCCGGTATTTTTGCGGTTTATATGGCAATTTTTTTATGCATTGTATATTCTATTCTTTGTTTGGGGTATCCGCGCCGTTTTATTGCGGAGTTCTTTATGAAATAATTATTTCTTTTGGACACTGGCTATGGCACGATTTATAAAGCGCTGTATGTGCGGTATTATGTGCGGTTTATATGGCCACTATTATAGGTACCTGTACGTGATATCTTGGGGGGGCTTATAGGGCACTGTTATTCCGTTGCTGGGGAAGTGATGCTACAGTCCTTTCATTGAGGCACTCTCCTGGCACTATTTATAAAGGTTTGTATGGCGGTGGTGTTATGTGGGGTATATGGCCCTATTATAGGTACTGTATATGGTTCTTTGGTGGGGGGATTGGGGGATTCGGGGGATGTTTTATACGGCGGGGGGGTGGGGGTGGGGGGGGGGACATGTTATTCAGTTGTTGGGGATAGATGATACAGTCCTTTCATTGATTTTGAGAACTCTATGACCTATTTTATTAAAGCGTTGGTTTAAGGCGGCAGTATATGGTGTGTTATATGGCACTATTTAGGTACCGTATGATGTTATTCTTTGGGAGATTAAAGGGAACTTTATTCAGGTGCTGGAGATAATAAGGTACACCCATTTATTTAGGACACTCTATGGCATCTATTTTAACCCCCCCCATCATATGTGCGGGATTATTTGGGCATATTTAGGTACTGATGATGTGTATGAGGTGTTGTATTTTGGGGATTATATGGCGACATTATTCAGGTGATGCATGACAATAGGAGACAATATGCAAACAGTAATCCCTTTTAGAACACTCTTGGACATATGTAAAAAGCAGTATGGGCGGATTTTTATGTTTATTGGCATAGTTAGGCACTGTATTAATGTTATATTTAGAGGATATATGGCACTGTGATCAGGGCACTGGCGAGAATATGCTACAGCTAATTCATTTAGACACTTTATGGCACCATTTCTAAATCGCCGTATTGGCGTGGTATTATTATTAGTTTATATGACATCATTATTTGGGTGCTTTTGTTGATTGCGAGGTGGTTACAGAGGCACAGTTATAGTACAGTTTGATGGTTCTCATGGTGGTGGCCCATCAATAGACGCTTTGTTTCATGGTGTGGCCCCCCCCCCCACACTACTCACCTCGACCACCGTTTCTAATGGTGGTGGCACTATCACTCGCGGACGTTCTCATGGTGGTGGCACGATCACTCGCGCACCGTTCTCATTGGTGGGTGGGCATATCCCTCTGCGCACCGTTTCAATGGGTTTTGGGTAGGCACATCACTCGGCGCATGTTCTCATGGTGGGGTTGGCACGATATACATCGCGCATAGTTTAATGAGTGGTCGAGCACTATCACATCGCATTGTTCTCATTGTTTTCGCGGCACTATCACTCGGCGCATTTGTTCTCATGGTGTGGCACTCTATCCTTCTCGCTCATTGTTCTCATGGTGGTGGCACTATCAGTCTCGGGCATTGTTCTCCATGGTTGGGTTTGGCACTATCACTCCCGCAAAGTCTCATGTGGTGGCTATATCAATCGAGCACCGTTCTATGGTGGTGGCACTATCCACTCGCGCATTGTCTCATGGTGGATGGCCACTATCACTCGCGCATTGTTCTATGGGTCATGGTGGCACTACCTCGGCATTTTCTCCTGGTGGTGGCACTATCATCGCGCATGTTCTCATGGTGTTCGGCATATCACTTCTACGCATGTTCTCATGGTTGTGGCACTATGCACGTGCCTTGTTCTCATGGTGATGGCACTATCACTCCCGCACCGTTCAATGGGGGTGGCACATCACTCGGCACCGTTTCTCAGGGAGCACTATCACTCGCGCATGTTCTCAGGTGGTGCATATCACTCGCGCATTGTTTCATGGTGCTGCACAGCACGCGCGCACCGTCTCATGGTGGTGCAGATATCCCGTGCAGTGTTCTCATGGTGGTTTGGTGGCACTATCACTCGCGCAGTGTTCTCATGGTGCTGGCACTATCACTCGCGCACCGTTTTCATGGTGGTGGAACTATCATTGCGCGCACCGTTCTCATGGTGGTGGGCATATCACTTCGCGCACCGTTTGACATGGTGGTGGCACTATCACTTCGCGCATTGTTCTCATGGTGGTGGCACTTCACTCGCGCATGATTCTCTGGTGGTGGCACTATCACTCGCGCATTGTTCTCATGGGGGTGGACATCACTCGCGCATTGTTCTTCATGGTGTTGGCACTTCACTCATCGTTTTATCATGGTTGGTGGAACTACACGCGTGCATTGTTCTCATGGTGTTGGCACTATCCCTCCCGCACCGGTCTCATGGTGGTGGCAGCACTATACTCGCGCACCGTTCTCCAGTTCTCATGGTGGTGGCACATATCACTCGTGCATTGTCTCATGGTGGTGGCACTATCACTCGCGCATTGTTTTCATGGTGATGGCACTATCACTCGCGCACCGTTCTCATGGTGGTGGCATATCACTCGGAGATTGCTTATCATGGACTCAGGTGGCACTATACACTCGCGAATTGTTCTCATTGGGTGCAACTATCCCTCGCGCCACCGTTCTCATGGTGGGGAACTCTCACTCGCGCACCGTTCTCATGGTGGTGGCACATTCACTCGCGCACCGTCTCTGTGGTGCACTATCACTCGCGCATTGTCTCATGGTGGGTGGACACTTGGCACGGATCACTAGCGCATTGTTCTCATGTGGTGGCACATATCACTCGCGCATTGTTCTCTGGTGGTGAGCACTATATCCCTCGCCGCATTGTTCTTATGGTGTGGCACTATCACTTCTCGCATTGTTCTCATGGTGGTGGGCACTATCACTCTTGCTTGTTCTCATGGTGTTGGCACTTATCACTGTCCCGCACCGTTCTCATGGTGGTGGGCACTATCACTCGCGCACCAGTTCTATGGTGGTGGCACTAGCAACGCGCATTGTTTCATGGTGGTGGCATGGCACTATCACTTGCGAATTGTTCTCATGGTGGGTGGCACTATCACTCGCGCTATTGTTCTCATGGTGGTGGCACTTCACTCGCGCATTGTTCTCAGGTGTGGCCATATCATCTTGCAGTGTTCTCATGGTGGTGGCACTATCACTCGTGCATTGTTCTCATGGCGTGGTTGGCACCTATCACTCCCGCACCGTTCTCATGGTGTGGCACTATTCACTCGGCACTGTTCTCAGGTGGTGGCCATATCACGCGCGCATTGTTTTCTCATGGGGTGGCACTATCACTCGCGCATTGTTCTCATGGTGCTGGCACTATCACTCGCGCACCGTTCTCATGGTGGTGGCACTATCACTCGCGCATTGTTCTCATGGTGGTGGCACTATCACTCGCGCATTGTTCTCATGGTGCTGGCACTATCACTCGCGCACCGTTCTCATGGTGGGGGAACTATCACTCGCGCACCGTTCTCATGGTGGGGGCACTATCACTTGCGCACCGTTCTCATGGTGGCGGCACTATCACTTGCGCACCGTATATCACTATTATTAGTAGGGCGGTATTATTTTGCTGGTACTTGCTGGTGTCTCCAGGTTAGGAGGAAGCTTTCTCTTATATCCTATGTCGGAGGAACTGATGGCGCCACACGATTTGTGAATACAATGCCAGGACGGCAGTGGAAACTGACACACGAGTAGAGAGAGGTCAGGAGGGGGCAGGGAAAGCTGGGTTGTGGTTCAGTATAAGCAGTAAGCGCCCCCCACAGGCCTGCGGTAATGGATACACCTGGCTAGCCGCCGGCTGTGTTGGCTCATTAGCTCATTAGGTGCGGGCGCCATTAACTATTCATAGCTACACCGCCGCGTCCCCCGCTGTCTGCTCTATATTCTTCCAGTGTAACCCGATCCGGCAGAGGTACCGTCCGCTCTGGACCCACAGCTACATCCGCCTGATCTACATGGGCTTGTCTGCTGTCAGTGAATGGAAACACCCTCGGCACTGTTCATATTAGGACTGTTGTTTGCATGGGCATTGTAATATTTCTGTTCATTGACTGCAAGTAGGCGGTATGACTGCTTTCTGTCAGTGAATGGAAGCTTTCTACAGAGTGTATGACTGTAGAAAGTGTCCATTCACTGACAGAAAGCAGAGTATGACTGTAGAAAGTGTCCATTCACTGACAGAAAGCAGAGGGCATGAATGTAGAAAGTGTCCATTCACTGACAGAAAGCAGAGAATGACTGTGGAAAGTGTCCATTCACTGACAGAAAGTGGAGAGTATGACTGTAGAAAGCATCCATTCACTGACAGAAAGCGGAGAGCATGACTGTAGAAAGTGTCCATTCACTGGCAGAAAGCAGAGATTATGACTGTAGAAAGTGTCCATTCACTGACAGAAAGCAGAGAGTATGACTGTGAAAAGCTTCCATTCACTGACAACAAGCAGAGAGCTTGGATATAGTAATGTTTTTGTTCATTGACTGCAAGTAGAGGACATGGCTGTAGAAAGTTCCCATTCACTGACAGAAAGCAGAGAGCATGAGTGTAGTAATATTTCTATCCACTGACAGCAAGCGTAGACCATGATTGTAGTAATGTCACTTACTGCATGCAGAGAGTATGACGGTAATAATGTTCCCATTCATTGACAGCAAGCTGGGAACATGATGATCGCAATGTTTTCAGTCACTGACAGCTAGCAGAGAGTAAGACTGCTGTAATGTTACTAGTCATCGACAGCAAGCAGACAGACCATTACGTATAGTAATTTTTACAGAAATCTAGACAATAGAGCAGTTTCCATTCACTGACAGCAAGAAGACATTTTGATCATGACAAACCAGCAATTAACAAGGGTCATGTCTGCAGTCACTGACAACAAGCAGAGATTGTGACTGTGATGTTTTACAACCCCCCTCCTCCCAGAGGGAGACTGCACTGGACCCTCCCTTAAAGTGTCACTCTTAAAGGGGTCTCCGATCAATGAGTCAGATCTGAGAACATCCTGCAGTAAATCCTCCAGGCACAGGTGACGATCCGGCAGATGGTGACCCACATTTCCATTTGCCTTCGTGACCTTTAGAATGTCCCCCCCCCCCCTCTGTACGCGCCGGCGGTGCACGGAGGTGGGCGGCTAATCTTTTCACCATTTGTACGGCGAAGATGAGACCATGACACCTGGTGACCTACTTGAGGCTCAGATAAAGAGGACCCGGGCTGGTGAGACATGCGGCTACTATCATACCAAATCCCTTTAAGACTGGTAGTTTAGACAATCCCTTTAAGACTGTTAGTTCAGACAATCCCTTTAAGACTGTTAGTTCAGACAATCCCTTTAAGACTGGTAGTTCAGACAATCCCTTTAAGACTGGTAGTTCAGACAATCCCTTTAAGACTGGTAGTTCAGACAATTCCTTTAAGACTGGTAGTTAAGAAAATCCCCTTAAGACTAGTAGTACAGAAAAACATGGCCGCTTTGTTCCAGAATTAGTGGTATTGCAGCTTGGGTCTGAACACTTCAGTTGAGCCAAACTGCAGTTCCCGAAACAACCTGTGGATAGGTGTGGCGCTGTTTATGGGAAAAAAAAATTTGTACAACCCCTTTAACCTAGAACATGTCATGTTGAGTACTTAAAGGGGAAATCTGATATAAAAAAATTGCTTCCTTCATTGTACTGGACTTCGTCTTTGAAATATGTGTCCTTTACTTACAGCAGCCTCTACAGCAGGAAGTCTCAGAGAATGAGATTCCATTGGGTCAACCTGGACATGAGATTCCATGGGTCATCCGTGGGTCATCCTAGACATAGAGCCTAGATAATGTTATATTGAGTACTTAAAGGGGAAATCTGGTACAAATAGCCACCTTCTAGGTATTTGAGGAAGCTGTGAAGATCATGAGGCTGTAGTCTAGGAACACCACCAATTTTGACTAATCAGAGATGGACCTTCTACCTCCTACAATGGTTCATTGTATTAAACTTCCTCTTTGAAACAAGTGTCCTTTACTTACAGCAGCCTCTACAGCAGGAAGTCATTGCAAACGAGATTCCATGGGTCAACCTAGACATAGAGCCTAGAGGATGTTATATTGGGTACTTAAAGGGGAAATCTGACGAAAATTGCCTCCATCATTGTACTGGACTTCCTCTTTGAAATATGTGTCCTTTACTTACAGCAGCCTCTACAGCAGGAAGTCTTAGAGAATGAGGTCCCATGGGTCAGCCTGGACATGAGATTCCATGGTTCATCCGTGGGTGAACCTAGACATAGAGCCTAGATCATGTTATATTGAGTACTTAAAGGGGAAATCTGGTGTAAATGGCCACGTTCTTGGTGCCACAGGTTCTTTTGGACACGTGAAGGAATATTTTGATAGGTCTCATAAGGAGTTCTTGCCTGTGATTGTTTGTAAGACATCTATGAGTTTCTCAGTCTAGAAAGAGGGAGGTGAGAGTGACCTAAGACATTTGTAGGGTCTTGCAGATGTTATCAGTAGACAATAGAGGATCTTTTGTTGGGTCTCAGGAATCAGGAGGAGTCACGGTCTGTCTCTTCAAAACTTGTTTCCTTTACTTACAGCAGCCTCTACGGCTGGAAATTATTATATGAAAATCAGTTGCGTGGAGCCAAATGGGTCTGGGTAAGCTTGGTTCTTTTGGATACTTTGAGGGACCTTTTGATAGGTCCCAGGAGGAGCCACCGGCTCATAATGTTTCGGAAGACCCCAGTAGAAACGTTCCATTAGGGTGACATCTATAAGTTCAACTATATTTCAGCTAGAGGATTGATAGGGGAAGTCCAGTACATATGACCACCTCCCAGGTCTTCGAGAAAGACGAGATGATTTGGGCAATGGATCATTTCTATTGGACTATCTTTTCAATACGTGTCCTTTACTTACAGCAGCCTCTACGGCTAGCCTTCATAGGGAATCCGTTTTCCAAAATGAGCTTCTTGGTGCCACATAGGCACAGGAAAACTAGGTTCTTTTGGACACGTGAAGGAATCTTTTGATAGGTCCCATGACGAGTTCTTGGCCCGTGATTGTTTGAGTTTCTCAGTCTAGAAGGAGGGAGGTGAGGGTGACCTGAGATGTTTGTAGGGTCTTGCAGATGGAATCAACATAGATGAAAATTAAGATGATAGAAATAGAAGACATCTCACGGGAGAACTACAGGAAGATGCTAAAGATAGTGTCTATCGAGTGTCCCTCATCGCTTTCTCCTACCAAACCAGGTCACAGACCGTGGTTCTCCTACAGGCTGCAAGTGACTTCTCCCACCGCCTTGAGGACGGAGGGAGGGCGGGAGCCATCTTAAAGAAGAAGACAGATGACGCATCGAGCTCTGACAGTAAATAGTATGTGGCCAGAAGCATTGAGACGTCGGAGACAACCACCAGCCTATGTAGCGGACAGAGAGCAGGTTTGTTCTCTGATGATGTCCCCATGTCTGGTCCAATAGAGGTTAAAGAACCCTTGAGGAATATCTCATGTTCCTCAAAGGTTCTTTAACCTCTAATAGACCAGACATGGGAATATAGTCCTAAAACTCAACAAATCTCATGGGCTGTAGGTTGTCTCAGGAACTCAAGCAGAAGATGCTTGATGCTCCAGTGGTGAAGACCATGTTGAGTTGTCACCACCACATTTGACCAACATCCTAAAGGGTCCTTCTTCGGGAACTGAGTTAATGGTTAATGGGTTCCTAGTTGGAAGAGCATTCTGTCCCATGTAGTGGACAGAGAGCAGGTTTGTTCTCTGATGATGTCCCCATGTCTGGTCCAATAGAGGTTAAAGAACCCTTGAGGAATATCTAATGTTCCTCAAAGGTTCTTTAACCTCTAACAGACCAGACATGGGAATATAGTCAGAAAACACAACAAATCTTATGGGCTGTAGGTTGTCTCAGGAGCTCAAGCAGAAGATGCTTGATGCTCCAGTGGTGAAGACCATGTTGAGTTGTCACCACCACATTTGACCAACCACCTACAGGGTCCTTCTTCGGAAACTGAGTTAATGGTTTCCTAGGTGGAAGAGCATTCTGTCCCATGTAGCGGACTGAGAGCAGGTTTGTTCTCTGATGATGTCCCCATGTCTGTTCCAATAGAGGTTAAAGAACCCTTGAGGAATATCTCATGTTCCTCAAAGGTTCTATGACCTCTAATAGACCAGACTGATGAATAGAGGCCAAGAAACTCAACAAATTATATGGAGTGTAGGTTGTCTCAGGCGCTCAAGCAGAAGAGATGCTTGATGCTCCATGGTGGGGAGGACCATGGTGAGTGTCCACCACCACATTTGACCAACCCCTACAGGGCCGTCTTCGGAAAACTGTTAGTATGTAATGGTTTCCTAGGTGAAGAGCATTCGTCACGATGTAGCGGACTGAGAGCAGTTGTTCTCTGATGATTTCCCCATGGTCTGTTCCATAGAGTCACAGAACACCCTGAGGATACTTCATGCTCTCAAAGGTTCCTTAACCCTAATAGACCAGGACAGGAATATAGGTCAGAAAACACAACGAAATCTTCATGGGCTGTAGGTTGTGCTCAGGAGCTCAAGAGGAGATGCTTGTGATGCTCCATTGGTGGAGACCATGTTGAGTAGTCACCACCACATTTGATCAACCACCTACAGGGTCCTTCTTCGGGAACTGAGTTAATGGGTTCCTAGGTGGAAGAGCATTGTTGAGTAGTGGAGCTCTAGAACATCAGAGTGTACTGAAGGTTGTCACCTCCTTCCCTGAAGACAGACGTGAGCCCAGCTTGGACAAGCACTTGGAGCCGTGGAATCCATCGAGAGAGTCGGAATAGAAGTGCTGAGGTCCCTCGTATGTGATGGTGGCCATACTTGGTTCTACCAGTGAGTTGGCCCAAGATGTTGTAATAGCCGGCACGGCCACTCTCAAAGACATGGTGCTGTATTGTGGAGCTCGATAAGAGTATATAGACGTAGACCACCACCGATCTAGTATTGGCCAAGTTGGAATTAGAGGGCAACCACAGAATCAGGAGGCAGGAGAATACAGGTGAGAATCAATTCAGTCACAGCTCTTTAAGAGGTCCCTTTTACTATGTCCGTTTAAACACATCATCTGAAGGAGATGTGAGGAGGGAGCGAGGAAACCTCCCGCTACGTTCAGACTCTCGATGGTACATGACCTTGAGCGAAACAATAATGGAAAATCTGCCGTAGATGATTGTCTCATTGTGCTGATAAGAGGGGATCCCGCTCGCCGGCAGCCGCCACATCGAGAAAGTCGAGAGAGAAATAAACAATAACGAGGACGGGGGAATCCTGCTCCGATTACCTCCGACACCACAACGGTAATACCCGCTCTGACCACTACACAGAGAATGGCGCTGTTCTTCAGGATCGCGCTTTTCGGACCAACCACCAATCTGCGATTGATTGCCGATCCTATATCAACCTTTAAAGGGGTTTCACCTGGACGCCCAATTTGGGCAAAGGACTATCATAGAGGAAGGTCAAACACGAATTTTTGGGTGCAATACCCCATTTCGCCTGTAGTGGCCGCTGTAGGAGATAACGCACATATATAAAAACCACCAACATGTGGTCTGCGGATCCTTCCTAAAATATAACAAGGGTTCAATGCTATATACAGGTGCTGAAATAGGCTCCCCTTCTTAAAGGGGATGTCTGGTTTTCATCCTATTAAAGGGGAGATCCGATCTACAAAATTATTTTTTCCCGTATTTTTATCGGTGAACCGTTCTCCGTCTCCCAGTTACCCAGAAGAACATTGTAATTTTTTTTTTTTACAGAAGATACAAGTCCCCCTCCCCCCCAACCCCACTCACAGGCGAGAGGTGACACAGAGTGGAAAGGAGGGGGAGTGTTAGGACCCAAGGATTGGGGGGGGGGAGGGGGTGTCACAGCTGGTTATACTGGAATATAGTGTATAGTCTACTGGGAGAAGAGACAGGAGATGAGACCTCCACTAATGTCACCACCAGAAGCAGCTCTGCTAATGACAGTGTGACGACTGCTCTGCTGTGCTAAGTATCCAATGTGAGGACGGTCATTAACAACTACCATCTGCTCTCTGTCAGGGGGTTAATATACAGAGAGAGGGATGTAACTGCAGGATCATACAGGATAAGTAATCATGTATGTACACAGTGACTGCACCAGCAGCAGAATGTGAGTGCAGCTCTGGGGTATATACAGGATGTAACTCAGGATCAGTACCGGATAGTAATGTCATGTATGTACACAGTGACGCACCCGCAGCAGAATAGTGAGTGCAGCCCGGAGTATAATACAGGATGTAATCAGGTCAGTACAGGATAAGTAATGTCATGCATGGACACAGTGACTGCACCAGCAGCAGCAGAATAGTGAGTGCAGCTCGGAGATAATACAGGATGTAACTCAGGATCAGTACAGGGATAAGAATGTCATGTATGTACAGTGACGCACCAGCAGCAGAATAGTGAGTGCAGTCTGAGGTTATAATACAGGATTTGTAAACCAGGATCAGTACAGGAGAAGTAATGTCATGTATGTACACAGTGACTGCAACCAGCAGCAGATAGAGAGGCGAGCTCTGGGGTTAATACAGGATGTAAACTCAGGCTCAGTACAGGATAAGTAATGTCAGTATGTAACAGTGACTGCACCAGCAGCAGAATGTGAGTGCAGCTCTGGTGCTATAATAAGGATGTTAATCAGGATCAGTACAGGAAGTAATGTCATTGTAGTCACAGGGACTGCACAGCAGCAGAATAGTGAGTGCAGGTCTGGGGTATAATACAGGATTGAACTCCAGGATCAGTACAGGAATCAGAATGTCATGTAGTGTACACAGGGACTGCACCACGCAGAGCAGAAAGTGAGTGCAGCTCTGGAGTAAATACAGGATGTAATCAGGATCGAGTACAGGATAAGTAATGTCATGATGTACACAGTGATGCACCAGCAGCAGAATAGAGAGTGCAGTATGGGTATAATACAGGCTGTAACTCAGGATCAGTACAGGATAAGTAATGTCATGTATGTACCAGTGACTGCACCAGCAGCAGAATAGTGATGTGCAGCTCTGGAGTAGAATATAGGATGTAATCAAGGATCAGTACGGATAATGTATGTCCATGTATGTAACAAGTGACTGCACCAGCCGACAGAAAATGTTGAGTGCAGATTGGGGTATTATTACAGGATGTTAACTCAAGGAGCAGTACAGGATAAGAGGTTATATTGGATGTATTACACAGGGACTGGCACCAGGCATGCAGAATATGCGGTGCAGCATTGGGGTAAATACAGGAAGGTATCCAAGGATACAGAACCGATAAGTACATGTAATGTATGTACAACATGACGCACCAGCAGCAGAAATAGTGCGTGCTGTCGTGGAGTATAAGTACAGGATGTAAATCCAGGATCAGTACAGGATAAAGTAATTCATGAATGTACACGTGACTACACAGCCAAGCAGAGAATAGTTGATGTTGCTTGGATATAATACAGGATAGTAACCAGGACGTAAGTACAGATAGTAATGTCATGCGGGATGTACACGTGACTGCACCAGCAGCAGACATAGTGAGTGCCATCCTGTGATAATACAGGATTGGTAATCAGGATCAGTACAGGATAAGTAATGTCATGTATCGTACACAGTGACTGCACCAGCAGCAGAATAGTGAGTGCAGCTCTGGGTATAATACAGGGATGTAACTCAGGATAACAGTAGAGGAAAGAATGTCATCGATATGTTACACAGTGACCTGACACCAGCAGCAGAATAGTGAGTGCTGTCTGGGTGTATAATACGGAGTACTCACGGAATCAGTAAGGATAAGTATGTAATGTATGTACCAACAGCTGAGCACCAGCGGAGAAAGTGATGTGCAGCTCGGAGTGATCCCTTGTTGATTGTTGTTGTCTCCAGTGTATGGATGGCATCCTGTCCGATTATCGTCAGCGCTCTCTGTCTGTACTACACGTACGAGCGGCAAGTTAAGCAGAGTGAGGCATATGTTAGAGTATAGGGTGAAGGTCAGGACGGCGATTGTAACACTTGAGGGTGTTGCAGGATACGATGACATCCAACAGATCATATATGGGGAGTAATGCAGTGCTTAAATATCTGATTGGGGAGGGTTGATCCTTATATGATAAAGTGATCATACTATAAGGTTTTGTTCAATACAATGTGAGATATTCGGTTGAAATCAGGGGGCCACAGGGAAAACCATCAGCAGTGGGTGGGACCCTCAGGGAAACCATCAGCAGGTGGGACCAACAGGGGAAACCATCAGCAGTGGTTAGAGGACCATCACAGGGAAACAATCAGCAGGTGGGACCTTACAGGCGAAACATCAGACAGGTGGGACACATACAGGGAAAACCACAGCAGGGGGACCTATATATGGGGAAAACCATCAGGCGGTGGGACCAGTATAGGGAACACCATCAGCAGGTGGGCCTGGGAAAACCATACAGTGGGACTAGGAAACCATCAGATAGGTGGGGACCTTACGAGGGGGAAACCTTCAAGCAGGTCGCGGACCAGAAAGGGAAACCTCAGGAGGTGGGACCATATAGGGGAACCATCAGCAGGTGAGCCATATAGGGAAACCATCAGCAGGTGGGACCATACAGATGCAGCAGTGCCATTGTAGGTGGCCGGAGAGGATGTGGGATCAGACTGCAGGCTGAGGAGTCTGGATAGTGGAGCTGCCCTTCACACTGCTGTGCACACACCTAGAAGGTGAACTCCTGCTGAGCCGGAGGGAGTGTCGGGGCGGAGGGGGAAGTTGCGGTAGTCTGTCCTCTGCTGCTGCGGACATCATCACTGCCGGCAGATGTGGGGATATGCGGAGAAGGCGTGCAGCGCTTAGGTCACAAGGTGGTGTGGGCTGTACCAGGTGTGCCCGGGTGGGGATCAAGGACGCAGAGCGATCGAGCGAAGCGCGAGCGAGCGAGCGCAGAGCGAGCGAGCGAGCGAAGCGAGCGGAGCGCAGGAGGCGAGCGAGCGCAGAGCAGCGAGCGAGCGAGCGAGCGAGCTCAAGCGAGCGCCGAGCGAGAGAGCGAGAGCAGACGAGAGCTAGCGGCTAGATGCGAGCGAAGGCGCGAGCTAGGGAGCGCGCGAGCGAGCGCAGAGCGAGCGAGCGAGCGAGCGAGGAGCGAGCGAGCGCAGAGGCGCGAGAGCAGGCGATGCGAGCGAGCGCAGAGCGAGCGAGCGCCGAAGCGAGCGCCTAGCGAGAGAGCGAGCGAGGAGAGAGGAGCGAGCGCAGCGGAGTCGCGCGAGCGCCGAGCGAGCGAGCGAGCGCAGAGCGAGTGAGCTGAGCGAGCGCAGGAGCGAGCGACGGGCGAGCGACGGAGCAGCGAGCGAGCGAGCGCGAGAGCGAGCAGGCGCCAGACGAGAGCCGCAGCAGCGCGCCGCTAGAGCGCGCGAGACGAGGAGGCGCATAGAGCGAGGCGAGCAGAGCTAGCGCAGAGCGAGCGAGCGAGCCGCCGAGCCCGGCGCGCGCAGAGCGGGGCCGGGAGCTGGGAGCGCGCGAGCGAGCGGCAGAGCGAGCGCAAGAGCGAGAGCCGAGCGAGCGGGTCAGTAGTAGCGACACCGAGCGAGCGAGGCGCGCGAGCTTCGCGAGCGCAGCGAGCGAGGGGCGACGAGGAGCGAGCGAGCGAGGCGCGCGCAGAGGACGCGAGCCGGCGCCGACAGCGATCGGCGCGAGCGGGCGAGCTGAGCGAGCGAGCGCCGCGCGAAGCCACCAGAGCGAGCGAGCGAGGAGAGAGGAGCGGTCAGCGGGCGAGCGCCGAGCAGGAGCGAGCGAGCGCAGAAGCGAGCGAGCGAGAGCATCGAGATAGCGAGCGAGCGAGCGAGCGCATGAGCGAGCGCGAGCGAGCGCCGAGCGCGCGAGCGAGCGAGCGAGCGAGCCGCCGCGTAGCGAAAGAGCGAGGTAGCGAGCGAGGCGAGCGAGAGCGCGCGCAGAGGAGCGAGCGCCGAGCGAGCGAGTGAGCTCCGAGCGAGTGCCGAGGAGCGCCGATCTATCGAGCGAGTCCTGGCGAGCGAGCTAATCATCGATGTCGACGAGCGAGCGCCTAGACTAGCGAGAGGAGGAGCAGCGGCGAGTAGAAGCGTGATCGATCGATCTCCTATCTATCTATCTATCTCATATCTATCTATCTATCTCATATCTATCAGTTCTATCCTCCCTCTATATATCAGTCTTCCTGTATACTATCTGGTATGTCGCTGGGAGGTCCCCCACTGCGGCTATGATGGGGGTGCAGTATGTGGGGTCTTCCCTCGTGTAGCCACGTGTCTGAGTCCTCCTCTACTTCCACAATATATTATTGGATTGTTATTTAAAGGGATTTTGCAGAAAATCTCCAGCTGGTTGTGGGGTGATGGCTCCTCCCTACAGGTGTATAACGTGGTGTACCGGGGGGTCTGACCACACATGGAGACAGCGAGCAGGCATATTCTCCGCGTAACAATGGAGTACTGCACAGGAAGATAGATAGACTTTATTACTTGAAGTCCAGGACACCCTGGATAAGTGACTGCTCGAGAGATAGATAGATAGATCGATATGAGGATGATAGATCGCTAGATAGGAGAGAGTAGTTAGTCGCTATGCGATCGATCGTTCGCTCGATCTGAGCTCGCTCGACTGAGATCGATCTGAGATCGCTATGCGCTAGCTCGCTCTCTGAGCTCTCTATGCGCTCGCTCGCCGCTCGCTCGATACTGCGCTAGCTAGACGATATGCGATAGTCGTATGACGCTCGATAGCTATGCGCTAGCTCGTATCGATCGCTAGCTAGCTGAGCTCTGAGATAGATAGATCGATATGGGATAGATAGATAGATAGTATATTGAGATAGATATGCGATAGATATGAGCTAGAGAGATAGAGAGCTAGATAGATCGCTAGATAGATATGATGGTAGATAGTAGAATGAGATAGATAGCAGATAGATAGATATGAGAATAGAAGATAGATAGCTTGAGATAGATAGATAGATAGATGATATGAGATGATAGAGTAGATAGATAGGATATGAGAGGATATGAGATGGAGATAGATAGTAGATAGATATGAGATAGATCGATAGATAGATTAGATCGATCGGAGATAGTATGATAGGCTGAGCTAGATAGATTAGAAGGAGATAGATAGATAGATAGCTCGATATGAGATAGTAGATAGCTGATATGAGCTAGATAGATAGCTAGATAGCTAGGAGTGAGATAGATAGCTAGATAAATCAGCGAGATAGATAGATCTGAGATCGATAGCTCGTATAGGAGCATAGATCGATATGCGCTAGATAGTAGATAGATAGATCGGAGATAGATAGATCTGAGATAGCTAGAAAGCTCTGAGATGCTAGCTAGATCGCGCTACTCGCTCGATAGATAGATCGGCGCTAGCATAGCTATGGCTAGCTAGCTAGCTCGCTCTGCGATCGATCGATTAGCCTAGAGAGAGCTAGCTCGCTCGTGAGCTAGCGCAGATAGAACGATAGCTAGCTAGCTCGATCCCTCGCGCGCTCGCTCGCTCGGAGAATCGCTCGCTCGTTCGCTTCGGTGTGGCCTCCGATGCTAGCTCCCGGAGCTCGCTCGCTCGCTCGCTCTGCGCTCGCTACGCACTCTGGCGCTCGCTCGCTCGCGCTCGCTAGCTAGCTCTGCGCTCGCTAGATGCTCTGCGCTCGCTCGATCCGTGCGCATAGCCTAGCTAGGCGCTCGCGCGATATGCGATCGATCGTCGCTAGCTCGCTCGCTATGCGACTCGTAGATCGGCGCTCGCTCGATCGGCGCTCGATCTGAGATAGCTAGCTAGATATGAGATCTCGCTCGCTAGCTTGCTCGATCGATCTGCGCTAGATCGATAGTAGCTCGATAGGAGATAGATGCTTCGCTAGATCGCTATGCGCTAGGATCGATCGCTAGCTAGGATATGAGTCGAATCGATAGCTCGGGCGCTCGCTCGCTGATAGGTGCCGATCGTGCTCTGCGCTACGAGAGATATGAGATCGATAGATAGTTGAGATAGATAGATATGAGATAGATCGAATAGCTCTCGAGATAGATAGGGACATAGATCTGAGATAGATAGATAGGAGATAGATAGATAGAGATACGATATGAGATATGATAGATATGGAGCTAGATCGATAGATAGATATGAGATAGATAGATAGATATGGTCGCTAGATAGTTAGATAGATAGGAGATAGATAGATAGGAGATAGATAGATAGATCGATAGGATGATAGATAGACTAAATCTGAGATGATAGATAAATAGCTAGATAGCTCGATAGATAGATAGAAGGAGATAGCTAGATCGCTAGATTAGATAGGAGTAGACGATAGATAGATAGATAGATATGCGATAGAAGAGCTAGATCTGAGCCCGATAGATAGGAGACGATCGATAGAGAAGCTCGATAATATGAGGTTAGGCTGGATGATAGTTAGATGATAGCTTACTGCGCTCTGCTCGCTCTGCGATCGCTAGATATGCGCTAGCTCGCTCGATAGATCGATCTGCGCTAGCTTCGCTAGCTAGATCGATCGGAGATACGCTTCGCCGGGATCGCTCGATAGCTAGCTCGATCGATATGAGCTAGATCGAGATAGATCGTATGAGATAGCTCGCTTCTGAGATAGCTCGTCGCTATGCGGTCGATCGATAGCTCCATCGCGCGATTATAGCTCTGCGCTGCCGCCTCGATCGGCGACGATAGATATGAGATAGATAGATAGATAGATAGGAGATAGATAGATAAATATGAGATAGCATAGATAGGAGATAGATAGATAGATAGATAGATATTAAGTAGATAGATATGGATAGATAGGATAGAGAGATAGAGAGATAGAGATAGATGATTGATAGATAGAGATAGAAAAGAGATAGATTTGAGATCGATAATGGATAGATAGATATGAGATAGAGTAGTATGAGATAGTAGATAGATAGAGATATAGTAATGAGATAGATAGATGATATGATAGAGATAGATAGATATGAGATAGATAGATATCGATAGATAGATAGTATAGGAGTAAGATCGAAGAGCTAGATATAGATGATAGATAGAGATAGATAGATCGGATGATAGATGCTCGATAGATAGTGTGGTCGTGATGTGCTTGTGATGATCGTTGGGTGTGTGTGTGCTTAGATAGAGATAGATAGATAGAGAGATAGAGATAGATAGATAGATAGATATAGAGATAGATAGATATGCAGATAGAGATAGATAGATAGATAGATCAAGGATATAAGATAGATGTAGATAGCATTAGATAGATATGTAGAATAGATAGATATGAGATAGATAGAAGATGAGATAGATATGATGAATGAGATAGATATGAGATAGATAGATAGCTAGATATGAGATAGATAGATAGAGATGAGATGAGATAGCGATATGAGCTATATAGTAGATAGATAGTATGAGATAGATATGAGATAGAGATAGATATAGAAGATAGATAGATATGATAGATAGATAGATAGATAGATAGATAGATATGAGATAGATAGATAGATATGAGATAGATAGATATGAGATAGATAGATTATATGAGATAGATAGATATAGTAGATAGATAGATATTAGATAGATATGATGATAGATAGATAGATAGAGATAGATATGAGATAGTAGATAGATAGATAGGAGATAGAAGATGATAGAGATAAGATGAGATAGATATAATCACTGTACATGATATACAGCTGGGGCTCCCCTTTCCTGCTGTCTTGTGGGTCTGGGTGCGTCTTGTTGCGCGTGGCTGTGTGGGTATAGGTGGGGGGGCGTGATGGTATTGTCAGTTGTGTCTTGGTACGACCTCGCTGTCATACTCCAGTTTAACCCCTCCAGTGCTTACACATCTCTGCATCGCTCTACATCCAGCCTCACTTACATTCAGAAGGTGGGAAAGTGAGTTACAACCCAATTGATTCACCCATCCGTACCCATGGGACAGGGAGGGAATGTACTGTGTGCAAAATCTGGAAGATTGCCTGTCATAGCTGGGAAAGCTGGTTACAACCAAGACATGGATTCCATCCTCATTTATCTAATCCTAATGTATCTAGGACAATATGCCATTCAGAAGCCTTAGAAAGAAAGGTCTACTAAAATCTACATTATGTCTATAGAACAAAAGTTATATAGTGTTGCAGTCCGAGTGCTGGGAAAGTTGGGTTGCTACTAGAACCTAAATTTGTTTATATGTGCCACAGGTTGCCTAGTCTGAAAAGCTGGGTGGTTCTAGTAATTTCGTTTATGAGTTTGCTGCTTCGAGCGGAGAAAAATGGTCATGCAGAAGCCCGGGAAAGTGGGTTGGTAATAGATTTACATTTGAGTCCTCATATTATCTAAAACAAATAGTGGTGTGCTGTAGAAGGATATTATAATTTGTAGTTTCATACCGACATGTCATGCAGGGTGGGAAAGCGGTTGGTGAGTTATTAAGCATTTGCACCTACTTCTATTAAGAGGGAATTGATCTACATAAACCGAGAGGAAGATGTGTATTGATTGTATAGCGGGTGGATATGTCATGCAGGGGCTGGGAAACGCTGGGGGTGGTTATTTAAGCATTTGCATTGACTTTCTATTAAGAGGGAATCTGATTCTACAGTAAACAGAGACAGAAGAAGTTGGGTATCATGTATGGCCGGGGGATATGTCATGCAGGGGGCGGGAAGGTGGGTTACTACAAATGTGATCAGCGATTTCAACCATAGCACATTAAGCGTGGGGGTTAAACCTTCAGGAAACAGCAAAGCTGGGTAAGGATCCCCAGAGGGTACCATTCTTGTTGTACCCAGCTTTCCACGGCTCAGATATCCACCAGTGCAGTGCGAGAGGCCTGATATTGGATGTGTGATGGATAATAGGATCTGCTCGGTGGAGGAGTAAGAGGGATAGAGATTTGGGTAATGGATGTGGTAATAGGATGCAACCGGATCAATCACCTTCGAACAGGAAATGGGAGCGGGAGGGCTTCCTGCAGTAATCAACTGGATGCTATTGTAGGGTATTCTATCATTCTCCCACTGCTGTGCTCTGTCTCTCTGCATCCAGTGTTAGGTATTTTCTCTGGAGAGATGTGTGAATTCAGACCTTTGTGTAGGTATAATTGCAGCTGGACTTTGAACAATGGATTTATATCCAGGATAGTACTGGGGCTGTGTCCTCACCACTGCTGTGCTCTGTGCTCTCTGCTCCAGTGTTAGGTATTTTCTCTGACGTTTTGTATCAGGCTTGATTGCATGTTTAGTCGCAGCAGAGGACGTGAATAATGGATTTATATTCCAGGGTACAGCACTGGGTGGTCCTCACACTGCTGTGCCTATAAATCTCTCTGCAGCAGTGATGTGCAGAATGTGTAATGTTATAACGTTGTTTTTAAACTGGGTTTTAGTGAAAATCAATTGTGCCATGAGCCTATCGGCACCGCAGTGATAATCATAAACTTTATCGTGTGTGTGGTGTGTTAGTGCAGCAGGACTGTGAATAATGGATTTATTCAGGATTATAGAAATGGGGAGGTTCTCGCACTGCTGTTCTCGTTGCTTCAGCTGTAGGAATCGTCCTGTAAAGATGTATACATAGCTTTGTGTGTGTTTTTAGTAGCAGCAGGACTGTGAATAATCGATTTAATATTCCGCTTGTAGCACGTGGGATGTGTCCTCACACTGCTGTGCTCTTTCTTCACTCAGCCAGTGTTATTATATTGTGCCTGGAGAGATGGATTCATATACTTTGTGTGTGTGTGGTGTGTAGTAGCGCAGGACTGTGGTCTTTGGATTATATTCCATTGTATCACTGGATGCTTCTTCTCACACTGCTGTGCTCTGGGCTCTGCAGTGATACTCAGAGCAGAGTGGAGAGTCTGTCGCACAGAAACACAGCAGTGTGAGGACTTAGCTGTGAAACGAATGGCACATTATGTATGATTACAGATGTAGAGCAGAACTACAACTCCCAGCATCTGGCATTATCTTCTCCCTGAGCGATGGGAGGTGAATTCATGGAATCAGATAGGATTGTGACTGACCCCCCCCCCCCGACCCGGGGAGATCGGATTATAAATTTAGGTGGCAAAAATCCCCAAGCGCGGGCAATTCCAGCCGCAAGAGGCTTAGAGGAATTGTATGCAAATCTTAACACCACTGAGAGTAAAGCCCCCTAAATCCGGGCGCGCCATCATTATCCCATCCCCCTCCCGGGCGGGCCACTGGGCGACGCGCCCACCATGAGGTTCAGACTGTCTCCTGTACCGGACCTCGGTGGTGGACGGTGCCACCCTAAAGCCCACCATCCCCACCCTAGCACCCCCCTACCAGATATAAGGGGGGGGGGGTGACCACGTGGCCGGACGCTAGCAGGAAAAGAGGATATGATTAATATCTCCATGGCAACAATCCCTGGCACGGCGAAGATGCGGACGGCAGTTTCGGAAAAGCGGGATGCATGTGTAGAACCCGTGTGTCATGCGAGGTGACGGGGGATGAGTGTGTGCGCCGGTGGTGTCACTCCCACCCTAAACCCACACCGTGCCCACCTACAACTCAGTGGTATGAGGAGAGTCGCAGAGTAGCAGTGCTGGAGTGTGTCAAACTTGAGATTCTAAGTGAGAAGCAGCGAGAACAATCCTGTGATATCCTGTAACCTGCAGGTTAATCGTTGCCTATATTGATTATATATATATATATATATATATATCTATATACTGATTCAGGAATTCTCTATATGATCCACTCAGACGTAGCAGAGCTGAGTTTGTCATGTCACACTTTAAAACGAAGTATAAGAACAATCCTGTGATTTCCTCTTAACACGCAAGGTTAATCTGTTTTGCACTGTGTAAATATACTGTATATACACTGCCGGGCAACACAAGTGTAAGAGAGACCTTTGGATATGATCAGCACAGTGTGAGCAGCGCTGAGTTGTCATTTGAGATCTAATGATGAAGCGACCGCAGTTCTGTGACATATTTTGTAACGTGCAGATTAATCGTTGCAATTGTTAAAATATAACATGGTATCTACTTATCCATCTTGTTTTTATGATCAGCACAGATGTAGTCAGGCAGAGTTTGTTCTGTCATCTTGACACTCCGCAAGGCAAGTAATTAGAACAATCCTGTGATTTCCTCTAACACGCAGGTTAATCTGTTGCACTGTGGTAAATATACTGTATATTCTATGACTACAGTAATGCAGCTGCACTCACAACCATCAGGCTGCACTCACACAAGTGTATAGGAGGACTCTTGGATATGATCAGCACAGATGTAGCAGAGACTGAGTTGTCCATTTTGTTGTGATTCTACGGATGAAGAACGTGGCCGCATCGTAAATCTTGGTAAGTGCAGATTACTAGGTTGCAATATGTTAAATATACATGTATCTATACATATATATCCATAATTTTTTTTACATGATCAGCACAGATGTAGCAAAGACTGTAGTTTTCATTTTGAGATTCTAGGCATGACGAAGAGCCGCCAGTCCTGTTAATATACTGTACCTGCAGATTAAATCTGTTCAATATGTAAATATAACATATATATATATGTATCTATATATATATATTAGATCCACTACATTCTTTTTAGCATGATTAGCACAGATGTAGCAGGACTGAGTTTGTTATCTTGAGATTCGAGGAAGGAAGAGGCAAGAGCATTTCTATGATATCTTAAAACCTGCTGGTTAATCTGTTGCACTATGTTAAATCCTGAATATATTCCATGACTATAACACTGCAGCTTCAGTCACACAATTGGCCCTGCTACATCATTTTCATATATGGTTCCTCCTGATTCTACACTTACAAGTTTATCCTGTTTTTGTTGGATAATTCCGCCAAAATGGGCAATAAATCCAAAAAATTGGGTGTTCTCATCGGAAGGGTGAACCAAAAAATTTTACAGCAAAGGGGTATGCAGATAGTGGGAGTTATAACATTTTTACATTACTATTGGTTTTTTGATACTTGTTCCCTCCCCTGAAGAACTCCAGGGGTGGTCCCATGGCTTAAAGGACATGTACAGGGGATGCCATTTGCAGAATGTTACCTAAAAGTGGGTGTTCTGGCCTGAAGAGCGGAGGTCAAAATTCTGTACAGGGTACGTAATATAGCTCTGATAAGTTTCATCCCATATGCTATTGATGTACATTAAGGACGTCCCCTGAGGAACTCAGTAGTTAGCAGGTATGGGGTAGCGAGTTGGCTTAAAAGACATGTAAAGGGGTCAATAAGCTCTTTAGTTCTGGAAGTAATCCTGTAATCAGGATCTCAAATTGGGAGATATGACTTTAATTATTTCAATCCCCTTTGCTATTGGTTTAGAAGTACTTGTGCCCTCCCATGAGGAACTCAACAAGTAGCAAATAAGTGGTAGGGACTTGGCGTAAAGGAAAAGGAAGGTAGACAATAGGCAATTTAGTCCTGACTAGTGATACTATATTGGAGGGCACATTTTAGGAGATATAGCTATGAAAGGTCTAACCCCCTTTTAATATAGGTTTATGAGTGCATTTGCCCTCCCATGAGGAACTCAATACAAGTTGGGAATTGGCCTAAAGATCATCTAGATGGGACAATAAGCACATTTGTTGTGGGTGGTGATCTCGAAATACTGAGATATATAGCTCTGAATGGTCCAACCCCTATTGCTATGGGTTTTGTGCATTAGTGCCCTCCCCCGAGGATCTAAGAAGTCAACAGTTATGTGATGGGGCCTTAGCCAAAAGATCATATAAAGAGGACAATAAGCCCTTCTGTCTTGGTGGTGATCTTATCATGGGGGCACAAATAGGATTATACAGCTTCAGTTTGTCTAATCCCCTTTGCTATAGGCTTAAGACGACTCAATCCCTCCCATGAGGAACACAACAGTTGTAAATAAAAGGTTGGATGTAAAGGGGACAGTATGCACCTTTGTCCTGGGTGGTAATCCCATAATAGGTGACATATACTGGGAGATATAGGAGTGAGTGAATGGTCGACCCCCTATTTTGCTATTGGTTAATGAGTACTTGTATCCTCCCCCAAGGGACCCAACAGTTAGCTCATAAGGGGCAGAAATTTGGCCAAAAGATCATGTAAAGGGCACAATAACCACTCTTGACCTAGGTGGTGGTCCCATAATACGGGAAATGGTACATATTGGGAGCTATAGCTCTGATTTATCCTATCCTGTTACTATTGGTTGTTGAATATTTGTACCCTCCCCTGAGGAACTCAACAATCTACAATAAAGGAAATAATCCCTTATATCCTTGATATCGGTCTTATAAAGGTGGAGATCTGATCTGAGGAGGATTGGGCCCCAAACTGCCACAGACTATACCCCACTACCCACAATGCCCCTCCCCAACCATAATCATGTTGTTTACGGCAGGCTGGGACAATCCAATTACTATAGTGCCGTATGCATCATTTATTAGTATGGATTTTCCAGTCCCATTATCCTGTTAACTCCTCGGTCTCCCATAACATAATGTGTCCTGTATAGATCCGTCCCTTTAAGAGCTGCTCGTCTCCATTGCTCTCTATTTATAGCCGGCTATGTTTAGATTATAATCTCCGCTCCGGTTATAATAATCGCATTTCTTCTTATTATGGATTCAGACGCTTTATGTCTAACCCTCCCCCCATGGAAGCGGAGAAGGATCCGGCAGGGTGCACACCGCGGTAATGCTATTTGTGTGGCGGTATGTTTTCACACTGCGGTTTATGTGCTGGTAAATACTCCCAGCATCCTCGGCTGCACGCTGCGCCAAAGATCTGTTTTCATAGGAAAAGCCGTGATTCCAGGATCCCCCCTGACTGCATCTCTTCCTCCAGGGATAAATCGGAACTGTTTATATTACTGTAATACATCACCGACTACCTGAGACCCCCGCACCGAGACCCCCTGCTGTGTACAGAAAGTATAGAGAGAATCTCACCATAGATAGAAGTATTCTATCTGGCGATCTGCAGAGCTAGCGATCTCAGCATCTAGCTGCATAGCTAGCTATCGGACTAGCGGAGAGCGAGGGCAGAGCGAGCGCAGAGGCGAGCGCAGAGCGAGCGCAGAGCGAGCGAGCGAGCGAGGCGAGAGCGAGCGAGCCAGCGAGCGCCAGAGCGAGCGAGGCCGAGCGAGGAAGCGAGCGAGTCGAGCGAGCGAGCGAGCGAAGCGAGCGAGAGAGCGAGCGAGAGCGAGCGAGGCGAGTGAGCGAGCGAAGCGAAGCGAGAGAGAGAGAGGGAGCGAGCGAGGAGCGAGCGACGAGCGAACAGCGAGCGACGAGAGCGAGCGAGCGACAGAGCGAGGAGGACGAGCGGAGGCAGAGCGAGCGAGCGAGCGAGCGAGGCAGAGCGAGAGAGCGAGCGAGCGAGCGAGCGAGCGAGGAGCGAGCGCGAGCGAGGAGAGCGAGAGCGAGCGAGAGAGAGCGAGAGAGCGGATCGCAGAGCGAGCGAGCGGAGCAGAGCGAGCGAGCAGAGCGAGCGAGCGAGACGAGGAGCGAGCGAGAGCGGAGCGAGCGAGCGCAGAGCGATAGAGCGCAGAGTGAGCGAAGGAGAGCGAGCGAGCGAGCGACGAGCGCAGAGCGAGCGAGCGAGGAGCGATGCGAGCAAGAGCACGAGGTAGCAGCGAGCGAGAGAGCGACAGAGCGATGAGAGCGAGGCGAGCACAGCGAGGATATCGATCGAGCGTCATAAGTGGCATATCTCTATCGATATCTATCTATCTCATATCGATCGTCATATCTAGTCGAAATCATATATCTATCTCATATCTATCTCATATCAATCTATTGTTCAAATATACCGTACTGTATAATGGAATAGGGCACGTAGTATACGCTGATCTCATGTGAACCTACTTATCCAAATATTGAGATCTTTCGACTATTGAAAGTGTCCCTTACCCAACCCTAATGTGGTGGCGGCTTATTCTGGGATGGTGGACCCCATACACATCCAATGTGGGCCCCTATGATAGAGGGGTGGCAGCAGAAGAAAACCCATCAAAAGATTGAGTGGAACCGTTCTGTCTAAACCCTTTCATGTGTTCTGTATCTGTTTTGAACCCCAATGCTAAACCCTTCCCCCCCTATAGCACTGGCCTCCTCATATTGGGACAAGACTTTATTTTGAGTCTCCTAAAGCTCTTGGGTCTGGATTTGCCCCTTGTGCCGGTTCCTTTGACCACCTATGGTCCCTTGTCTCACGGTGAAGACCTTTCCGATCATCTACGTTCCCTTCTCATAATTGGTGTTGAGGGTCTTCGGATCTTCATCCCTGGGGCCACCCCTTTATATAATGCAGCAGTAACGTCTCACATCACAGTCAGATACAAGGCAGGCATTGTCTCCGGATGGTTACATCCGAAATAACAGGTCCTCCCTTGCCCGTTCTGTCTGGTCGGAGCCGTGACCAGCTGTCCTCATGTTTCGCTGCTCCTCAGCCCAATCTGTTCCTCTCCTTCTAGTCCCAAGAATAAGCAGGACACGGTTATCACGTCCGTTGTTCTTTTCGATGCCCCCCACCACCACCACCCTACAGGAAGAGCGGAAGGTGGGGGGGTAGAGGGAACCAGGAACGTTCCCAGTCTAATGAAGACCTTAATTGGATTTCCGCTGTGAGGCATATTGAGGGAAGGCTGGATGGAACTGATATCATAGCCCCCCCCTCCTCACGAGCCGCTTGAGGCTAAAAAAATAGGACTAATAAGCCGTATATTGAAAAAAGAGAATGATCGAAAACAGCCTAGACTTTCATGAGAGCCCCCTCCTCCTCCTATAGTAAATCTTAAGCTTTTTTTTTTTGCAATTTGGTGCTATTTAGCTTCGCTGGGAAAATTGCCCACTAAACCTCTCAACGCTAAGGAGCTTTACAAGGCAGAGGGGAAAAAAAAAATTCAGCTCAGTGGAAACGTCATTGTCTCCCTCTGTATTCCGCTGCTCCCAAATTGCCTTGTTACGAGAGTCATCGAGACGATGAGATCTCATAGTGGTTAAGTCTTCAAAAACCGGCAATTAGGAGCCGCGGAGATGGCCTAGGAGGCCACCAGTAGACCGTTATTGAGGTGTGTTGCCTGCTGCCTACGCGGGATGGAGGAGGACATTTGTGGGGGCTCGGAAAACAAGTTCAGGGTCCGTGCAATGAGCAGGTGTTGTAATAGAGTCAACAATCCTGGCAAAGAACTTTGGGACTTTCTCAAAACCGTTCCAATCCTTTAAGGGGATGTCTTAACGTGGTTGACCCTCTCTCAAATCTGATCTCCGTTTACCCGATTAGGTAAATAAAGTTGGGTAGGATCTTCTTTTTTGGATCTTCATATCTCGACCCGAGTGAAGGCTACCAAGAATATCTCTAACTGTGGAGGACCTATAGTGGCACATTGATAAGAAGGAGAAGAAATTGAACACTTACTGTCTGTTGGCTGGTTGATGGTGGTCTTTGCCAGTGGGGAAGAGCCCCTTTGGTTCCATTTAGCGTCGCTGGTAAAATTGTCTCCTAAACGTCTGCAGGATTAAGAGGTGTGACGTTGTTGGAGGTGTGGGGCCTACCACCTACGCGGGATGGAAGAGGACATTTGTTTGGGGTCAGAAAACAAGGATCATGACTTCACAACACAAAAACACCCTCAAAGCCCTCCTCTAACATTTTGTAGAAGATGGCTTAATGTGGTTGTCCCTCTTACATATCTGATCTCCATCCATTTGGTAAATGAAGTTGAGTAGGACTTCATGACCAGAGAGAACAGTAGTCACCAAGAGTGTCTCTTTCTTTGGATGACCTATAGTGTCCTACAATCCATTGATGAGAAGAAATCCATCACTTACTGGCAGGAAGACCTCTCTAACTATGTTGGGTGGATTATGGAAGTCTGACGAGGTCCACACATCTTGGGATAGAGAATTATTTTACGCCACGGGCTGCTGTCGCACCATTACTGTGAGTTGTAGTTGGCCACCAACATAGAATTGGTGGTGATCCATCTCCTAAGACCCACCACTGCTCCGCTGAATCTGCAACCACCATGATGGAGATGACACATTGTTTTGGACCAGAAATGAACATCTCATACATAACGTTCAGCAGATTCACTCAGAGGTAGAAAATATGAGGTTGCTGTCTCGTGCATCAAACATCAGGACGCCGTGTGCCTCATCCTCATCGGAACATTACATGGAAAATTCTGAGAACATCATGGCCGACTTGTAATAGTCTATCCTCTGGGAGATGTCCTTATGTAATGAGGCCTGTCCAGTGACAGCGTGCTAATGGGACGTGCACATATCAGCTGGTCGGTGCCTTTGATTGTCCTCCTCGAGAGGTTAAGGCTGAGCCCTGTCCACATTATACACCTGCAACGTGGTGATTGGTGCTGGCTACAGTTGTGGTTGTTGACCTGTTTGTTTTGTTTCCAAAGCCGATCATTTCACATAAACAGTAGCATCACATGGGCGCGGTCATGTTGCTACCAGTCGGCACCCCCACAACATAATTAGGGGTTGCTTATTGTTTGCCCTGACATTTTAGAGCCTTTTGGCGGCTCCTATGGCTGCTCATTAAACACACAACATCACAGCCTGCTGGAGGCAGCCTGTAGTACAAGAGCGTTATATTCACAATATACTAATGTATTGCAGTATATTGCATGAGCGATCAGACCCCCCTAGTGTTCAAAAACCCTAGAGGACCTAAAAAAGTAATAAATACTAGTGATTACTCCAGGGGTGTGGGTTCCAAGTTCATATGAAAAATACCTGTTGACACCAGTTGAATCCAAATCCTATCCCAATGTCCTGCACCAACATCTTACCGAACGTATGACTCAGACGTAAGGACTATCCTCGGGTTTGCGGGAAAAAACCCCTATTTTGCTATTGGTTAATGAGTACTTGTATCCTCCCCCAAGGAACCCAACAGTTAGCACATAAGGGGCAGAAATTTGGCCAAAAGAGCATGTAAAGGGCACAATAAGCACCCATGACCTAGGTGGTGGTCCCATAATAGAGGGAATGGCACATATTGGGAGCTATAGCTCTGTTGTATCCTATCCTGTTGCTATTGGTTGTTGAATATTTGTACCCTCCCCTGAGGAACTCAACAATCTACAATAAAGGAAATAATCCCTTATATCCTTGATATCGGTCTTATAAAGGTGGGGTTAGTTTGATCTAAGGAGGACTGGGCCCCAATCTGTCACAGACTATACCCCACTACCCACAATGCCCCTCCCCAACCATAATCATGTTGTTTACGGCAGGCTGGGACAATCCAATTACTTTAGTGCCGTATGCATCATTTATTAGTATGGATTTTCCAGTCCCATTATCCTGTTAACTCCTCGGCCTCCCATAACATAATGTGTCCTGTATAGATCCGTCCCTTTAAGAGCTGCTCGTCTCCATTGCTCTCTATTTATAGCCGGCTATGTTTAGATTATAATATCCGCTCCGGTTATAATAATCGCATTTCTTCTTATTATGGATTCAGACGCTTTATATCTAACCCTCCCCCCATGGAAGCGGAGAAGGATCCGGCAGGGTGCACACCGCGGTAATGCTATTTGTGTGGCGGTATGTTTTCACACTGCGGTTTATGTGCTGGTAAATACTCCCAGCATCCTCGGCTGCACGGTGCGCCAAAGATCTGTTTTCATAGGAAAAGCCGTGATTCCAGGATCCCCCCTGACTGCATCTCTTCCTCCAGGGATAAATCGGAACTGTTTATATTACTGTAATACATCACCGACTACCTGAGACCCCCGCACCGAGACCCCCGGAAGGGAAAAGGAAAAAAAGTGGGAAAAAGGTCCATGTGAGGAAAACCCAATGATAAGAAAAGTCATGGTATACTAAGCTAGACACAGGAGGCCACAGATGGTAGACAATGGGAGGAACATCACACCACCATGAAGGAACTTGTTTCTTCTTGCCTTGACCAACGTTCTCACGGAGAGTGGCATCCAAACCAATTACGTATGAATCAGACGTAAGGACTATCCTCGGGTTTGCGGGAAAAAAGGTCCATGTGGAAAATCCAACTGATTAAGTATAGTACATGAATATAGTAAGCTAGACACAGGAGGCCACCAGACGGTAGACAATGGGAGGAACATCACACCACCATGAAGGAACTGATTCTTTTTGCCTTGACCAAGTTTCTCACGGGAGTGGCATCCAACCAAAAACGTATGACTCAGACGTAAGGACTATCCTCGGGTTTGCGGGAAAAAAGGTCCATGTGGAAAATCCAACTGATTAAGTATAGTACATGAATATAGTAAGCTAGACACAGGAGGCCACCAGACGGTAGACAATGGGAGGAACATCACACCACCATGAAGGAACTTGCTTCTTCTTGCCTTGACCAACGTTCTCACGGAAGGTGGCATCCGGGCATACAGGAACTCTAAGCCCCAGGTTTTTTCATTGCCTCAGTGTTTCATAAACTTACCAATAGATTAGTTGTACTTGAGGGCCACGAGTTACATCTTTACTGCCCCTCATGGCCCATTTGTGACCACTTTTAATGCCCCTGGTGTCTACTGTAATGAGCCTCTGAATGACCACTTCTTACTTCGCATTAGGGATTGACCTTCAATCATCATTTCGAGGACTTTCTACATTGATTTATTGAACACATCAGGGCTTCATGTATCAAAACTGTCTTAAAGGGAAAGTCACAGATGACGTCAACAGAAACCAATCCATACTTTTTTCCCCCCCGTTGCGTTTTTGATTGGTTGCTGAGGAAATGAAGGCTTCTTCTTACCTGAGCTGGTTATCGCATTAGGCCGTCCGTTATTCATCACTGACTATTAGTCTAACCAGTCGGGACTCATTTCCTTGATGGGAAAGCCTTATGTAGCTTCAGGTAATTAATTAGTTGAGCTCTTTGGTCGTTAAAGCTGCCACAGATGCCTACATCATTTGGCTGATTGGAATCATAATGAAGGACCAACACAACAACCAAGTTGTTGTCCCAAAATAAGGACCACTATATAGGTGAAGGATGAGAAATCCACAGACTAGATAGTGGTGGTTTCTTAGAGTTGGATCTTGGAATTGATAAGTTTCTCGGAGCTTGACACAAAGTCTTGGAATCGATGTGCTCCTTTTCCGATAGCAATGGTCTTCCTCGATCCAGTAAGGACTATCCTCGGGTTTGCGGGAAAAAAGGTCCATGTGGAAAACCCAACTGATTAAGTAAAGTCCATGAGTATACTAAGCTAGACACAGGAGGCCACCAGATGGTAGACAATGGGAGGAACATCACACCACCATGAAGGAACTTGTTTCTTCTTGCCTTGACCAACGTTCTCACGGAGAGTGGCATCCAAACCAATTACGTATGACTCAGACGTAAGGACTATCCTCGGGTTTGCGGGAAAAAAGGTCCATGTGGAAAATCCAACTGATTAAGTATAGTACATGAATATAGTAAGCTAGACACAGGAGGCCACCAGACGGTAGACAATGGGAGGAACATCACACCACCATGAAGGAACTTGCTTCTTCTTGCCTTGACCAATGTTCTCACGGAGAGTGGCATCCAAACCAACTACGTATGACTCAGACGTAAGGACTATCCTCGGGTTTGCGGGAAAAATGCTGCTGGTGCAGTCACTGTGTACATACATGACATTACTTATCCTGTACTGATCCTGAGTTACATCCTGTATTATACTCCAGAGCTGCACTCACTATTCTGCTGCTGGTGCAGTCACTGTGTACATACATGACATTACTTATCCTGTACTGATCCTGAGTTACATCCTGTGTTATACCCCAGAGCTGCACTCACTATTCTGCTGCTGGTGCAGTCACTGTGTACATACAAAAGGGGAAGAAGAAAGATAAAAGAAGAAGGGAGGGGGAAAAGGAGGAGAGAAGAAGAGGAAAGGGAGAGGAAAAAAGAAAAGGAGGAGAAGAAGGGAGAGAGGAAAAGGAAGGGGGGGGGAAAGAGGAGAGGGAGGAGGGCGCCTCCACGATGCATCCTAGCTTAGTGTCAGCTCAACCCCGCTATTATATCTCGATTCTCCATATATTGGGGCTTATGATCGATATATCTACTCTATGACTATCTGAGAGAGTCACACGTGAATGAGATGATAAGCTCGATATAATAGCGTACATAATAGATAAGAGGAGCACACCTAGCTAAGTATGAGCGTAGATAGATAAATCATGTCATAGATGCACTGATAGGATAGTATTTCATAGATAATCATTCAGCGTAGAATAGCCATATATAATAGATAAGTGGATAGATTCTAGCTCGACTCTATATTATCTCGCTCAATAGATAGTAATCGTGGACTTGAGTAATCGCTAGATAGATCTATCTATCGCTCGCGAGAGATATTATATAATGAGCTATGAATAGATATCTATATAATAGATAGATATATACTGATATATGATCGATTATCATAGAAGCTCGTCTATTAGAATTTGAGATAATAGTAGATAGACTTTTTACTGTTACCACCATCCAACTATTTTCCAATAGCTGTTACTTTTCATGCCGGTCTGCCCTGCCCGAATTTTCCAGAACCCCCCACATAATCATCTCCCCACAAGAAGCCATATATTTCATTTCCATTACACTCTGTTTGTCGCGGAGGGGAAGGATTGGCTGGATGTCTCGTAGACGCCGTGCCGCTTCCGCTGCTTCTTTGTGCCCGCAATCAGATTCCTAACAGTAACTTTCTATTATATAACCTCTGCAGACGAAAGCAAGAAAGCTGTCAAATCCGCGGATATAACCCGCAACATTTTGCCATTCACACTCTTCCCAAACCCGTGCGTGAGAGGATGGCACGGTATAGTCGATGACGTGTGTCTATTCCCACCACCGTGTTACACATTATGTCGCTAATGGAATGAGAACATGGCAATATTATCCCGTAGGTGTCCCACGTCCACTGCGGCTCCTCGTCCACGGATGCAGCCGCCGTGTTCACAGAACATGTGAAGCCGGGCGCCTATACTAAGGTCTCATGGAGCTAATGATCATGAGCGTAATGTGTAAGAGGTCCCCGATATGCGATCAGCATATGGTAATGTACTTAGGTGAGTCAAGTGTTTAAACTGTACATCGTAAACGGTAACCTAAATAGACCATTAAACGCACCTAAGATAAAGTCAGTTGAGGTTTTTATTGCCCATGCACTCAAAAAAAAGTGTTCAGTAAAACTTTGCTGCATCCGTCGTGCTGTGCTGTGTTATGCCGGAGGAACAGTCAGGAATTAGTCACTCATTACCAGAAACTCTGTGACTCCAGAGAGAGGAGTCTTTTAGAATTCCCAAGTGTTTTATCACTTCCGTCTTTGTTATATATGAATCACGACAATTGGAACGAAGAACAAGACAATCCAGATCACAACTGGGCGTATTCACACTGGCACATGTAGGGATCACACCAGCCTGAAAAGCCATTGGAACAGAGTCAAGATAGATTTGCTAGGCACTTTTTACTTAGTGTTGTAACAGTATCGGCAGCAGATGTGAAAACGTCCTCACACTGCATCTGCGTCTTTCTCCTGCCTCCCCCTCTGCTCCCTGATAGAAGGTATTTTAGCTGGCCCGTTGGCTGAAGCTGTTTTTGTTTTGTTATAACGTTGGTCTTATCATTTGCTTCTGACTGGGTTTTCAGCATGTGGGTTTGGTTGACATACGCGCCAATGCCACCTCTGCCAGCGGCGACTCTCAGGTAATGCCTTAAAGGGAACCCATCACAGCTGGAGCTCACTTTCAGCTAACGACAGGTTACAGAAGCCCATTGGCAGCTTCATTGCACGGATGTCCTTTCTGCTTTTCTGGTATACTATATTGTGTGGATCTTATATCGTAGGTTTGGGAGGAATCTGAGGAATACAGAAGTGGTGATTGATGAACGCACTGAAACCGCTGAAACCCTGTTACTGCTGCCTGTATTCTGTCTAAACAGGGACCTGAACAAAAACCCAACCGTGATCCCCGGACCCTGAAACCCCTCTATCCGGGAACCATGAACCCAAACTGATTCCGGAACCCTGAACCCACCCGATCCGAACCCTGAACCCCCAACGCGATCCGGACCCTGAAACCCCAACCTGCATCCGGAACCCTGAATCCCCCAGCCTTGTCGAACCCTGACACCCCCCACCTCATCGGACCTAGACCCCACCTTGAGACGAAATTTAGTCTACGGCCTAAACTGTGACCCTTCCGAGTCTTTTTCCTAGCCATTTGCTCGTCCACAAAATCGATGCACATGCCCCATTGGTTCGACAACTTTAATTTGAAAAGTGAATTAAGTCTTTTTGACAAGCCTATAGACTATTTCTTGATGTCATCCTTGAGGAGCCTGGCATGACTAAGCAGTCTTTCTCCTCTGTCTTTAGATCTTTTTGGGTAAGAACCACTAATGACCTCTTTGACAACGAGCTACCTTCCACAACCTGAGGCTCCAGTAAAATTGATTGAAGTCAACCCAATCTCTCACATGTTTTGGGTTCCAAACAGTATAACCTTATCCTCACATTGACCATCGCCCCAATATAGTTGTGGGATATAAGGAGGATCAGACAGGTTGGAATGCAATTGGCCAATCTTTACTCAATCTTTGTGACATTAAACAACGCCACAGCTGCTCCGACCCCTTTGTATTAGGCATGGATATTTTTGTTGAGCCAGTCCTTTAATAATAACGAACAAGACAGTTGGAGGAGGTACGATCTTGGGTTCACGAACTTGACCAAAACCGATCCTCATGTATGGTGGGGCATTGACTGTGAATCCTCCACCCAAAAAGATCTCGCGCTGATGAGAGTGGTGGTGGCTAAAGCTTGGTCAGGATCCATGCAAACTCCAGGTTTGCGTGGACCGACACTCGTCTAGTTCCGCAGCAATCTCCATAGAAGGCATTTGTCGCTCTAAAGGATCTGTGCCTAATTAGGTATGCAACAACAACTTCAACATATACCAGGTGCTAACCCCACCACAGGACACACAGGAACAAGAACCCGAGCAGGTAGACACTACTGAATGACGAGCACCTAAAATGCTTCGAGATAGCTCTTGATTATTCGATGACAAACTTTTTCCCCGATTGCTCGTATTTGCTCGTCTCAATAACAACCCCATTGGAAGTCACTGGAAGACCCTCAGGCATTTTTCACTGAAAGAACACGAGTGAAGAACACATTGCAGATGTTTCCATACACACATATTGTTCTTCCCGTTTCCACAGTCAATTTGTGAATAACACTTTTCGCACACGTGCTTCCGATAAGTTAAGCAGATGTACGGAACATCTGCACATTGTTCTTCTACAGTGTTCTTCACTTAACTGATGCTCGTGTTCACTGTTTTTCATTTATTTGCTCCTGTTCTTCACTGTCTTTTCTTACTAAATGCTCAATCTCGAGCGGGGCGAAATACCGTCCTGAGCAGGCGAGCCGTTCCGAGTACTCTAATACATCAAACTGGCTTCAAGCTCAGACGGGTATACTTCGCTCATCTGCTAGTAAAACCTTTATTTTTGTGACCTCCCCTTTTAGTCCCCCCCCAACTATTCCCTCTTAATCGTCATGTGTAGGAGACTCCCTCCTCGAGGCTGTGTATCCCGTGGCAGTCTCACTCCCTTCCTCCCTGTTGCCGTTCCGTCCTTCTGTCTTCGTCTCTCGCTCTAACAAGTCGAGTCTATTTTTTTTTTTTCCTTGGCTTAATAGAATATGGAATTTTTTTTTCTACTTAGATAGACATCCATTTCTTCCTTCTCCAGTCCGTATGTCTTCCGCCAGAATCGTGGGGTATTTTTTTTTTCGTCCCTCTCCTTCCGCACCGCGCTATGTAAAAGTGGCACTTCATGAAAGTGCTGATGGATGGACACACTTTAGACAGAATACGTCTCACTTTGGAAAATCACATCACTCTCCCCAGGGCCATCAAACTGTGACTAAATATTTGTACTTGGAAATAAAGGCTTTTTTTTATCTCCTCGGCTTCTGCGTTCCTCATGTAGCTCTTTTCACTGTTCTCCGTGTCTTTTGTTGGTTGCTTTTTCCCTCTTCCTGCTGATCTGTGCATTAAGGCAAATGGTTTGGATTGTTGGGCATAATTTTATGTCTTTTACAGGCTTACCTATTTAGACTTTAGTGCTATCAGTTATGACGTATTTTTGCCTTCCTAACTAGAGATGAAATGAACCCGATGGGGGTCATTTACAAGGAGCCCCAAAACGTTTTGTTTTTTCCGTCGGTGTTCCCGAATATTAAACCGGTTTTGCGCTGACTTGGCCCCGGGTTTTTGGCACCGAGATCGGATTGTGGCGGCATCAGGCGGCACTGCACTAATGGAAATCGGGGGGCGTGTGCCATCCAGAACCTGAGGATTCGATTAAACCGTATTTTTTTTTAAAAAATGGTGTCGCTTGACACGCACTTACCTGCACCCAGGATAGCTTGGTAACTCCCGTCCTGAACTCCGATGGATTTCAGCGTCAGCAGGCAACACTGGTGGACATCGGGGCGCACTAACCTTAGTGAATCGCCGGAAGACCGACCCGAATCAACCGCCCGGTCGCGAATGGACCGGAAAGTAAATCTGCCTCCTTGTTTGGGTTCAGCTACCGTCTGATTGCCAGTCGCAATTGACCCCCCCTAGCAACTAGCCCATGGCTATGAATGGCCTGGGGGTCCGAATCCCAACCTTTGAATCCACCATTTCCTTATTAAGACATTTCCATAAGTGCGCATAATAGATCTATCTATAAAAATCAGATCATTGCCTCTTAACCTCTTAGAGTTCGTGGCAGTAAAAAGAGACCTTGCCATCGGTGTGGTTTAGATGGAGGGGACAGACATGAATTATGAGACATGACCTGGGGTGGTACCGATGTCATAACCTGGTAGATGGGGACCCATGTGTGCCGTTAGATAGTGATCCAGCGCCTATAAAACCTTTAATTTGTTCTGCAAATACAGACCTCATACAGTGATTTTAAAGGAAATAAATGTTAGACTTCTATAAAGTGGCAAGAATAAAAATGCCAAAATTCGCTTGGTCCGAAAGGGTCAAAGTCGAGGATGTGTAACAGGGGTATACGGGGTCTTGAAATTTGACCGAATCAACTTAGTCAAGTTATAGCAATAGTAATATGGGGCAGGTGAGGACAACGCCCCAGAGAACTTAGAGAAGCTCCAATCCTGGAATATAAATCCATATTCCACAGTCCTTCTGCTACTAGCACCATACATAAGATGTGATTACACATCTATCCAGGGGACAACACATAGCACTGACTGCAGAGAGAAAGCACAGCATGTGAGGAGGTGCCTCCAGTTGTAACTTGGAGTAGGTGCAGTCCTCCGAATATAATCCATTTATCACAGCCTCCTGCTAATAGTAAACACAAAAGGTCTGATTACACATCTTTTCCAGGACAATACATAACACTAGCTGCATAGCGCACAGAGCACAGCAGTGTGGGTCTGATTACACATCTTTCCAGGGACAATACATAACACTAGCTGCAGAAGCACAGCAGTGTGAGGTCTGATTCCACATCTCTCCAGGGATAATACATAACACTAGCTTCAGAGCGCACAGAGCACAGCAGTGTGAGGTCTGATTACACATCTCTCCAGTGACAATACATAACACTGGCTTCAGAGAGCACAGAGAACAGCAGTGTGAGGTCTGATTACACATCTCTCCAGGACAATACTAACACTTGGCTGCAGAGAGCACAGAGCACAGCAGTGTGAGGTCTGATTACACATCTCCCATGGACAATACATAACACTGCTGCAGAGAGACACAGAGCACAGCAGTGTGAGGTCTGATTACACATCTTTCCAGGGACAATACATAACACTGAGCTGCGAGACGCAAGACACAGCGTGTGAGTCTTGATTACACATTCTCCCAGGGATAATCATACACTGTTTCTCAGAGCGCCAGAGCACAGCAGTGTGAGGGTCTGATTCACATCTCTCCAGGACAATACAAACCTGGCTGCAGAGAGCACAGAGAACTGCAGTGTAGGTCTTATTAACACATCTCTCCCAGGCACAAGAACAGAACATCTTGGGCTGCAGAGAGTCACAGCAGTGGTGGAGGTCTGATTACACACATCTCTCCCAGGGACAATACATAACACTAGCTGCAGAGAGCACAGAGCACAGCAGTGTGAGGCTTGACTACACAATCCTCGGGCCAATACATACACACTGCATGCTACAGAGCGCACAGAGCACAACAAAGGTCTATTACCAACATCTCGCCAGGACATTCAAACACTGGCTGCAGATACACAGAGCACAGCAGTGTGAGGTCTGATTACACATCTCTCCAGGACAATCGACATAACCTGGCTGCAGAGAGCACAGAGCACAGCATGGTGAGTCTGATTACACATCTCTCCAGGGATTCAATACCATAACACCTAGCTGTCAGAGCGCACAGAGCACAGCAGTGTGAGGTCGGACATACACAGCTTTCCAGGGACAATACATAACGACTTCTGCAGAGCGCACAGAGCACCAGCAGTGTGAGGTCTGATTACACTCTCTCCAGGGACAATAAATAACACTGTCTGCATAAGCACAGAACACACATTGTGAGGTTCTGATTACAACATCCTCCCCAGGGACAAACATAACACTGGCTGGCAGAGAGCACAAGCACAGCGTGTGAGGTCTGATTACAACTCTCTCCAGGTACCATACATCCACTGGCCCTGCAGAGAGCCATCAGAGCCAGCAGTGTGAGGTCTGATTTACACATCTCTCCAGGACATTACATAACAACAACTGGTGCAGAGAGCACAGAGCACAGCAGTGTAGCTGATACACATCTCTCCAGGGACAATAAATAACACTGGCTGCAGAGAGCACAGAGCACAGCAGTGTGAGGTCTGATTACACATCTCTCCAGGGACAATACATAACACTGGCTGCAGAGAGCACAGAGCACAGCAGTGTGAGGTCTGATTACACATCTCTCCAGGGACAATAAATAACACTGGCTGCAGTCTGTATGGTCACTCCTGCTGACAGCTTCCTTTTCAGTTGGAGTTTATGATCCGGTGAAGGTTCCTCTGTAACTAAACTGTGTAATGACAAATTCAGCTCTGCTACATCAATATACATAATGACTGTAGTAGAGTAGAGTGAATGTGGAATAGTTGAGTGGCTGAGAGCAATGTCGCCTCTGCTGCATTTGCATATATATACATGTGTTTATTGTTCGCATCGTGCTTGGTCTGTGTTCACACGCTGCAGTCCATTAAGCTTGTATGACTTATACCCGCAGCAGCCGCACAGGCCTTTATGTTCTGCTGCCTTCATTACGCAGGAGATAAAAGCCCGGCGCGCTCCGCAGCAGAAATGTGCACGGGTCTCTGCAGCTGTGAAATAGAAACATTAAACTATTTGTATTTACAATGTATCTGCGAGCAGAGAGACGCGTAACCCACAGCGCGCCGCAGCAGCCGCAGAACAAGAGTCACAAATCCCCTCCAAACAGATCCCAGAGCTCAGTCTGCAGCTCAGCTTCTCCCTCTATTGGTTTCCCTAAAACATCTTATTTCCATGGATATTGTCCCTGCAGTGCAGAATGTGACATGACATCACACTGGCATCATGTGACATCACACATCCACACATCCTATCAATACAGGGAGAAGAGATTGTTATGTAAAGGGGTCCTCTAAGCTACAAATATAGGAGACGTCACCAATATGAGAGGAGCGAGGACTCACATCTATGGATACAAATTGACTGCACCAGCAGCAGAATAGTGAGTGCAGCTCTGGAGTATAATACAGGATGTAACTCAGGATCAGTACAGGATAAGTAATGTCATGTATGTACACAGTGACTGCACCAGCAGCAGGATAGTGAGTGCAGCTCTGGAGTATAATACCGGATGTAACTCAGGATCAGTACGGGATAAGTAATGTCATGTATGTACACAGTGACTGCACCAGTAGCAGAATAGTGAGTGCAGCTCTGGGGTATAATACAGGATGTAACCCAGGATCAGTACAGGATAAGTAATGTCATGTATGTACACAGGGACTGCACCAGCAGCAGAATAGTGAGTGCAGCTCTGGGGTATAATACAGGATGTAACTCAGGATCAGTACAGGATAAGTAATGTCATGTATGTACACAGTGACTGCACCAGCAGCAGGATAGTGAGTGCAGCTCTGGAGTATAATACCGGATGTAACTCAGGATCAGTACGGGATAAGTAATGTCATGTATGTACACAGTGACTGCACCAGCAGCAGAATAGTGAGTGCAGCTCTGGGGTATAATACAGGATGTAACTCAGGATCAATACAGGATAAGTAATGTCATGTATGTACACAGAGAGTGCACCAGCAGCAGAATAGTGAGTGCAGCTCTGGGGTATAATACAGGATGTAACTCAGGATCAGTACAGGATAAGTAATGTCATGTATGTACACAGTGACTGCACCAGCAGCAGAATACTGAGTGCAGCTCTGGAGTATAATACAGGGTGTAACTCAGGATCAGTACAGGATAAGTAATGTCATGTATGTACACAGTGACTGCACCAGCAGCAGAATAGTGAGTGCAGCTCTGGTGTCTGCCCCCATCTTGCCTACTACAAACAAGGTGTGGTTGGCTTGCTCTGCCGCCTGATGGAACGTGGCATTTGCAATCTCCCCGCACCAGCCATGGCCCGATCGCGGAGTGTGCTGGGCTGGGTAACGGGGGCCCGTCACAAGACAGGTGGCACTATGCCCGCCAGGGAGAAGTCAGCGGACACAGGGGCAGGGGACAGACAACAGAGATTGAACCTCTAGAGCCTTGGTTTCCTGGCTCTCTTCTTTCTCTTTAGGTCGTCATCTGGCACTCATAGCCGAAGGAAGTTCAGGGGGAAGGCAGGTGTGAAGGGAGGACTCAAGCTGACGGATCTGAGCCATTAGCGCCCCCCCCTGGCCAGGTCATCACCTTTCCTCTCCAGGTTGGCAGAGCCGCAGCCTGAGGTTAATGCGGCTTTGCTCTGCAGGCGCCTGTCGTGCGAGGGGCCGCTGGTGTTGGCGCAGGGCCACAGAGAGGACACGGCATGGTCTTCCTCATCTCCTCTCATCCTCCGCATCATCGCCTGGATCTGCAAGCCCCTTCAGCTTTCTCAGCTTCTCCTGGCGCATCTCCTCAATCTGGGCGCGTCTCCAATTTTGCGCGGAACGGACCGCTGTGCTCGCGGATATAGATTCGTTTCGCCTGCAGAGCGGTGACTCGGCTTTTTAGTCGGTCTAGGTGGTTAAGAAATCAGACTTTTCTTCTTAGTGGCCACCCCGCGAGGGCCAAAGGTCTACCTATCTCCTCCTGGAGCCTCCTCAGCGCTCTTTCCAGTTCCTCGTACTCACGGAGGTGGCTCAGCAATCCGGGAGCCATAGATGGAAGCAGACGCCGGGCCTTAAGATCACCCCATGCCTTTGCACACCTCGTGAGCACCAGCTTTTCAGGGGCTAACCACACCAGCTTTCCCGCACAGTCACTAGCTTTCCAGAGAGGAGCAACTCGGCTGATGTTACTTGCTTCCTTTGATTTCTGTTGATCTGGAAGACCTTGCAGCTTCCATGGGTCTTGGGGGTGGCAGCCGAGGTCACATCGCTGCGTCCTGGGCCGGGCAGAGACAGCTCTCTACCCCCTCCGCTTTTGGCCGGTACTGGCTTCTCCTGCCCCGCCGGCCGTGGGTCCGCGGAGGCCAGAGCCTGGGATTTTCCTGGCTCACTCATCCCAGAAACCTACTCCCTCCCCGGGGGAGGAGGAGAGCAGGCCTGGGGTGGACGATCTTCCCCCCAGGTGTGCAGGAGCTCAGTCAAGACAACCACACCTCAGTAACACACAGCAGAATGATCTCCAGCACGAAACTACTATTGCTGTGGTGCAGTCACTGTGTACATACATGACATTACTTATCCTGTACTGATCCTGGTTACATCCTGTATTATAACCCAGAGCTGCACTCACATTCTGCTGCTGGTGCAGTCATGTGTCATACATGACATTACTTATCCTGTACTGATCCTGAGTTACATCCTGTATTATACCCAGAGCTGCACTCACTTTCTGCTGCTGGTGCACTCATGTGTACATCATGACATTACTTATCCTGTACTGATCCTGAGTTACATCCTGTATTATACCCCCCCTGAGCATAAAGGAGGGGCTACAAAGTATCTAACTGCAGAGAGCTAAGAGCACAGCAGTGTTAGGACTCACTCCGATGGACTATATTCTGGAATTAACAAGACATACATAGGATTAAGCGGCTCTTTAAGACTATTGTCTGCATTCTGTTTGGTTGAAGCGACTGATTCATCAGCTTTAAGTTTTTAGGGTCTTGTTTTTGTGTTTATTTTATATTAAATATTGACTCCTAAATATTCAATGACTGGATATTTGTTTTTCTTTTCGGTAAAGTTAAAATGTCCTACATCGTTGGAAAGAATCTGGGGCAAAAGGAAACAATAGGAAGAAAAAAAATAAAATGTGTCTATTTTTTTTCTTTCTTTATTTTTTTTTACAACTTGATAAATGAGAGCGGAGGAGTAAAGGAAATGCTGACCTTGTAACATCCCAGTGTATAGAGCGCGGCTCCTGCAGGGACAAGATGAATGGGGAGACCACATTTGGATCAATTCTTATTGTGGCTGTTATCGTTCTGCCTGTGTATCATTTGTAAACTCAATGTTCAACATGAAGATGAGATTTATTTAGAGGGGAGCACTATGTTATCCGCCTGTCACCGACTGCAGTCACCAACACCACGGGAAATGTACTCACTGTACGTATTGTCTTATGTGGAGATTTATAACCAGTTCATTTTATATCCTGTACTGATCCTGAGTTACATCCTGTATTATACTCCAGAGCTGCGCTCACTATTCTGCTGCTGGTGCAGTCATTGTGTACATACATGACATTACTTATCCTGTACTGATCCTGAGTTACATCCTGTATTATACTCCAGAGCTGCACTCACTATTCTGCTGCTAGTGCAGTCACTGTGTACATACATGACATTACTTATCCTGTACTGATCCTGAGTTACATCCTGTATTATACCCCAGAGCTGCACTCACTATTCTGCAGCCTCTTGTGTATTATGACCTGGTATTTTTCTCCTTAGGTACAAGCAGGAGATAATGCGGCTGCGGAAGCTCATGGGCAGTGACGGTCAGAGAGCCATTAGTGCAGACGCTCCACAGTCCCTGCTGATCAGAGGTGGAAGGAGAAGCAGCCATGAGATGTGACCCCCTCTGCTGGCAGCCAGTGGTACCTCACCCGGACTCCATATAATACACTGGACTCAGAATTTATTGTAACCATCAGTACCTGACGTCGGACCTCTATGTAACTATTCTAAGACGACAGAACTATATAATAGCCATAAATATTTATTTTTACACAAATCTTGGGATTCTGCGCCTTAAAAATCGATTCTTTACCTTCCATGTCCGATTTTTTTTATGTGTACTCCTTTACGATGCAGCTACGAATTGTGACTCCAGCTCTGCTGGTTGTCTAAGCTCCGCCTCCTGTCACAGACTGCTCCGCCCTCCCCCATGCTTTACACTGCAGCTGCCTTGTACAATTACTGAAACTACAAGCAACAAAAACATAGAAAGGAAAGATATTAATCTGGATTAACTGATTAATAGAGACTGAAGGGAGGAGTCTGAATAAAAGGGGTGGGGCCTCAAAAAAGAGGAGGAGCCTTGCTAAAGAGGATTTGTCTGAAATAAGGGGCGGGATCTAATCAAGGCCAGGATCAAACCTGGAGTACAACTATCAGTGTAACAGGTAGGACAACTTTGAAGAACTGAGTAACCACTGTTTACCCCGTCACCTCTGTCCATCAGGGGTAGTAATATTAACCCCTCATTGCCGTAGACCACCAAAGATGTTGAGTATTTCTTCCCTGTGCTTGACCATCCTAATAATAATAATTCCTTTATTTATATAGCGCACACAGATTACGCAGCGCAGCACAAAACTTTGCAAATCTAATGAACCTACCAGTATGTTTTGGAGTGTGGGAGGAAACCGGAGGACCCAGAGGAAACCCACACAAACACGGAGAGAGCATACAAACTCTTTGCAGATGTTGACCCTGGGACTTGAGCCCAGGTCCCCAGCGCTGCAAGGCTGTAATGCTAACCACTAAGCCACCAAGCTCTTTGTGAAAGAAAACGCACTCCATAAAATGCAAAAAAAAAACTTGCCAAAATTTATCCCTTACTTATAATTTATTGATGACATAAAATATTAGTTTTTAGTCACTAAAATGTAAAATTTACATAAACTGTTATAAAATAGAATTTATAGAATTAAATATATATATATATATATATATATAACCAATAAAATGTTTCCAAATAAAATACATGAGAGCTTGTATCATACGCCAGAGCTGCATTCACCAGTAACAGGCTTCAGAGCTGAACTCTCCCACATGCCCTGCTTGTTCAGGATCTGCGCTTGGCTTCCTATAGTGATTGTAGGTATATAGCAGGCAGTGCACTGCAGTACAGGAGCTCAGGTGTGATAGGCCTGCTGACAGGCTTACTGACAGGCCTGCTGACAGGCTTACTGACAGATCTGCTGACAGGCTTACTGACAAGCTTACTGACAGATCTGCTGACAGGCTTACTGACAAGCTTACTGACAGATCTGCTGACAGGCTTATTGACGGTTTCCAGTGACAGCAGTCAGTAGTCCGGTGGTCACACCTCGGTGCCCATCTCTTTGGTCTTGGCGGCTTGCCGTACAGTCCTAATATCATAGGCCCAGGCCCTGTCTACGCCCTCTCCGATGATGTCATCAGGCACCCACGTGGGTAGTGGGAATCGTCCGGTCACCACCCGGGCATGGCTTGGCAGCTCCGCCAGCATCTTCTTCTCCAGCAACGTAAGCTGTGAGCGATAATAACGTTATAATCTCCGTCACATAACCGGCAGCGGGGGTCCGTCACCAGCGGCCACTTACCACACTGGGCGCCAGGAAGATGGAGACGTTGTCACAGTCCTGCAGCTTCACCTGCAGAGTCTGCTGGTGCAGTCACTGTGTACATACATGACATTACTTATCCTGTACTGATCCTGAGTTACATCCTGTATTATACTCCAGAGCTGCACTCACTATTCTGCTGCTGCAGTCTAGTATACACCCCAGTACAAGGCAGTGGTATGACTTATCCAATCCTTAGATCCTACCTTATACTATTCATCAATACAATGGAATGCATGTGTGTTATGTAAATAAGACAGATAATACAATGAGTTGTGACGTACAGTATGACAACCTCAGCCCTGCTATACCTGTACATTTGTAGATTATATTGTGGGTGCACGGTCCTCGGCCTCTGGCAGTGGCAGCAGGGACAGTTTCTCTGGAGCCGGTGTTGGTGCCCGCAAGGCCGGACCCACGCTGTTTGAGGGGAGGGGCTGAGCACAGCAGTGTGAGGACTCCTACATATAACTACTAAGGTGCCCAGTTCCATCCATTTTTACATGGATCTAAACTTCAACAATTTTGCTGTAACATATTGGTCCAATTTTAACATACCCTTATGGGGTCAGTGGGGGAAACATTCAGTGGCCACTTTCGGGGGGGGTGGGGGGGATTGCCTTACATAGTATGTATGACCTCCCAGGTAGCCACTAATGGGGGCAATTAGTACAACATTTAGGCTATATCCAAGGTATATGCCATGTATGGCCTCTCCTTTGGCTATTGGGGGGCACTTAGTGTTACTGTTAAGCTATAACTAAGGGATATGCCATATATGACCTCCCAGGTAGCCCCTAATGGGGGCACTTAGTACAACAGTTAAGCTATAACCTAGGGATATGCCATGTTTAACCTCTTGGTAGCCCCTAGTGGGGGCACTTAGTACAACGGTTAAGCTATAACCTAGGTATATGCCAGTATGACCTCTTGGTAGCCCATATGGGGCAATTATGTTCAATGGGTTAAGCTATAACTAGGGATATGCAATGTTTGACCTCAGGTAGCCCCAAGTGGGGCACTTAGTAAAAGGTTAAGGCTATAACCTAGGGATAATGCCATGTTATGACCTATGGTAGCCCTAGTGGGGGATTGTACAACGGTTAAGCTATACCTAGGGTATTATGCCATGTATGCCCTCTGGTAGCCCCTAGTGGGGCACTTAGTACAACGGTTAAGCTATAACCTAGGGATAATATGCCCATGTTTGACCTCTAGGTAGCCCTAGTGGGAGCACTGTAGTACAACGGTTAGTCTAACCTGGTCTATGTCATGTATGACCTCTTGGTAGCCCCTAGTGGGGGCACTTAGTACGACGGTTAAGCTATAACCTAGGGAGGAAATGCCATGTTTGACTCTAGGTAGCCCTAGTGGGAGCCCTTATACAACGGGTTAGGATATAACTGGGATCTTGACCAGTATGACCTCTATGGTAGGCCTAGTGGGGGACTTAGTACAACGGTAAGCCTCCCTTTCTTCTTCCCGATAACATAGGGATATGCATGGTTTTTGACCTCTAGGTAGCCCCTAGTGGGAGCACTTAGTACAACGGTTAGGCTATAACCTAGGTATATGCCATGTATGACCTCTTGGTAGCCCCTAGTGGGGGCACTTAGTACAATGGTTAAGCTATAACCTAGGGAAATGCCATGTTTGACCTCTAGGTAGCCCCTAGTGGGAGCACTTAGTACGGTTAGGCTATAACCTGGGGAAATGCCATGTTTGACCTCTAGGTAGCCCCTAGTGGGGGCACTTAGTACAACGGTTAAGCTATAACCTAGGGATAGGCCATGTATGACCTCCCAGGTAGCAGTGGTCAGATATGGGAAGAGGAGGCATCACATGTTCTCCAGATATTTGGAGCCGCTCTGACTCCCCTGTTATTCTTCCCGAGGGGTGGTCCTCCCCTGACAGGCGCGCAATTTTTACTCAGCCCCTTCTTTGTGTGTATTTAACAACCTGATTATTAATGTCACCAATGTTAAAGGATCCAGGCGCCGTCTCTATGGAAACATGGGGAAGTGGGCCGGGCTGGCGAAACGCGAGAGGATCTATGTTCGGAACGTTCTTCTAACAGGCAACTTGAACATGTTATAAAGCACATTATATTGATATCGGGCCTCTTAACTCCTTCTTTTCCAGGTATACAGTCAATGCACTCAGCTTTCCCAAGATCAGATTAGTAATAGGCCCCTATTCCATTCTAGTAATAGGGACCCCCCCATTCTTACACAGAGGGGTGGGGGCCCACGTGCTACCGGAGAACTTCTTCAGCTCTTCAGGTTTTACTAGAAGCTCCTGGGCCAGAAACTGGGCCTAAGAGTCTTGTTTCAGAGAAAAGGGGGTGTGGCACACAAAAAAGTGGGAGTGGCATGCGGTCTGACTGGAATCCCCAAATTTCTGTCGTCAGGACCTGTTGTCTAATATCTTACTTCCAGACTGAGATATTGTAGTTTGAAGTTACAGGCCCAAAGCCTGAGGTTGCACTACTACCAGGTTCTGACACGGCCCCATGTGACCTGACACTAGAGGTCAGCCATGTCTAGGGCTCACACACACCTCTATGAGAGCAAGACATTAGGATCTTACAGTAGTGCGGCCTCTGGCCTTTGGCCTGTAACGTCAAAGACGTAGAAGAAACTCCATGTATGGCTGGTTTTTGAGGTTGAGTTCTTGAGGTGAATCATAGATGATGAGATGATCAATGATCAGGGAGATCTGGTAGGAAGTATTACATTTCGCTGCAGTGCCACCACCAGGAGTAATGAAGAATTACACAATTCCCATTTCAAGCAACAGGCCGTCGAAGGAGGTCCCAGGCAAGGGACCATTACTGGAAGGAGGGTATTTGACTGAAGAGAAGGTCACACAACCATGGGACAACGCTTAGATGTGAAGATCTAGGTGGTTATCTGGACAGCAGGATCCTATACAGTAGATGAGAGTCGTGTTGTTATATTTTTACTTCGGGACACCCCTTTAAGGGGGCAATTCAGGTAACAGGAATATAGTGGGTTATTATACCCCAGAGGAACCTTCACTTTTATACAAAACTCCTCCCCCGCGATCCTGAGGGGTGGGACATGTTCTGAAGTAAGAAGCCCCGCACCTCCAGAAGTTCTGTTCCATGGTCCAAGAAGGTCACTTTGGCCGAAACAAATTCTGTTGGCTGAGTCAGAGTTGCCAAAACCTGGCTCAACGCTGAATCCTTCCACGGAAACTCCTTAAAAGGAAATCTACCACCAGGATGAAGGATAGTAAACCAAGCACACTTACATGATGCCATTTGCCCCCTCTCTTAGGATCCACTCTTCTTTTAGTTTCTTATGCCCTAGTTTTTACGAAAAAAGATATGCAAATGAGCCTTAGGGGCTCTGGGATGCGTATATATGTTAATGGAACCTGGAGCCCCTCAGTCTCCTCTGCATAATTTTTACAGCCTTTTTTGTAGAAGGGCATAAAAAGCTAAAAGAGAAAGGGATCCTGCCAGCGGGGACACACACCGGCAATGTAAGTCTACTTGGTTTACAATCCCTCATCCTGGTGGTAGATTTCCTTTAACCAAAATTCGAGTACGGATAGCACCATATCTTCAGTGTTATTCCCTATTTTTTCCATAATTACCGTTTTGTCGGTATTCTGACCATGTGATCATTCACACCCAATCATCACCCAAGCCTCTTATGACAGTCGTTGCCCTGGAAAGTCACATGTGGCCACCAGTTATGTTCCCTTATATTAAAAACGTGGGAATTTTTTATCTTTTCCGTAGAATTTTTTTAAAAAAATGTAACAGCTTGACATGTGACATATAAAATGACGCCCACCTGTAAGTAGATTTTTCCCGTCTTGAATGTTTTATACGTTTATGGACCCAGCAGTGCTGATATGTCCAGGTGACCCCAAATGGTTTTGGATCGTAGTCTATAAACCCCCAAGTTTTAAAAATTCGTTTTTTGGAAAAAGCTGACCGGAGATGACCGGAGTTAATGAAAAATTTCCATTAATATGTAAATATGAGTAGAGTTCAGCTGTGGAGCGGGATGAGCTGCCTCCAGGGATGAGGCCGGTTATATTCATCACGAATGACAGGACGGTTCTCCGGGCAGGAGCAGAGCCGAAATCCGAGAGCTACCTCCGAGCACTCGTTAGGAAGAACATACAGAAAGGAGACGGATTGAAGACACATCCGTCCGGGAGAAAGATGAAATAAAGTTACATTCTGAGAGACTGTCAGACCCCTCCACCTACAGGGGATATCACATCATCGCCATCTCTCTGCTTGTCAGTAGGAAGAGTCACAAAAAGCATAAAAGATGATAAAATAGAGCAAAAACAAAAATAGGATAAAGTAAAAAAAAACAAAACAAAACAAAATTTAACTAATTATAAAAAGCACAAAAAGGAGAAATTCAAAAACAATAAATATATAAAAATGCTAATAAAAAAACCCCAAAAATAACAGAAGTGAACTAGAAAAGAAAAAAAGGAAAACATACCAGACATTGGGGCAGATTCACTTACTGGTCCCGTCGTAATCCCCGCCGTGCGTTGTCCGACTAGGATTCAGGTCTGCCGCGATTCACTAAGATCGTGCGTCCAATTTCCTGCATCTGTTGCTTATGCGCCGAGGTCCGCCGGAGTTCACCTTCTTCTTCCCGGTGCATGTGAGTGCTTGATCTTGCGACACAAATGCTTTTTTAAATTGCGCTGTTTGTCCGAATCCGTCCGGTTGTCCGATGGCCACGTCCCCCGATTTCTGTTGCATGCAAGCCGGCGCCGATGTGCCACAATCCGATCGCGTGCGCCAAAAACCCGGGGCAATTCAGGGCAAAAGAGAAATATTCGGAAAACCCGACGAAAGTGCGTCCGACAGCCCCTTAGTAAATGAGCCCCAATTTTTTAGAACAATTCTAAAATAAAAAATAAAATAAAAAGAATGAAAATCTAGGAAAAATAAAAAAACAAGCAAGTTGCAGAAGTGAACTAGAAAATGGGAAGAAAAAAAATGTGAAGCATACCAGAAATGAAAAATAATATATATATAAAATAGAAATCGTATAAAACAGAAACGTAAAGAATAAAAATCTAGGGAAAATGGTAATTTAAAAAAAAACTGACAATAAGTAGAAAAGGAAAGAAAAAAATGTGATAAAAATATTTAAAAATAGAAAGTAAAACATTCCAGAATGCCCCAAAGATCACAAATCACAAATTATAGCATTTTTATAAATTCATGTAAAGTTCCCTCTCACTATCTCCTTACCAACATATCACTAGAATTCTGGCCTTTAAGTCCCACCCCCCAAAATCTAAATTCTAATTATATTTTTATAAACCACACCTCTTTTAAAAGCCAAATCTGTCTGAAAATTTGGGACAGTCTTGAAAAATTTGGCAAGCGGGTTCATCGAAGAGGAGGCAGTCTATTGACCGAAAGATAGAACTACATGGACCGGAATGGTGGTCGCCCAGACAGGAAGTTGTGTGTCGCTAGGCAACCGGAATTTTTAAGCCTTATAAAATAAATGAATGGGTGGGGAGAATAAGAGAGATAATCATGGACTCTATGTAGGAACGTGACTGTGATGGTTGCTCCCATGTTTCCCTCTGTGTGCCCCCGCTCCAGCCACAGCGCTGGACTCATCTGACCCGGCTCCTGCTCCCCAGCGGACTGCCGTACGCACGAGTCCCCGCCTCCTAGGGCGCGCGCCCGGCACCTGTCAGAAGTTTAAAAGGCCGGCGCACTACTGATTGGTGCACTGGCTTAACACCTCCACCTTATTAACCAGCACCTCCCTTCCTTCCCTACTGCATCTTTGTGCCTATGCCTTTGTGAAAGGTCCCCTGCGATATTCCTGCGTTCCTGTGTGTTCCTGCTCCTGAGTTCCCGTGTCCCTGCGTTCCTGTGTTCCGGCGTTCCTGTGTCTTCCTGCTCCTGAGTTCCCGTGTCCCTGCGTTCCTGTGTCTTCCTGCTCCTGAGTTCCCGTGTCCCTGCGTCCTGTGTCTTCCTGCTCTGAGTTCCCGTGTTCCCTTGCGTTCCTGTGTTCCGCGTTTCTGTGTCTTCCTGCGTTCCTGTGTTGTTCCTGCTGCCTGAGTTCCCGTGTCCCTGCGTTCTGTGTTTTCCGGCGTTCCTGGTTTCCTGCTCCTGAGTTCCCGGTCCCTGCGTTCCTGTGTCTTCCTGCTCCTGAGTTCCCGTGTCCCTGCGTTCCTGTGTTCCGGCGTTCCTGTGTCTTCCTGCTCCTGAGTTCCCATGTACCTGGGTTCCTGTGTTCCTGCTCCTGCGTTCCTGCGCCCTGTGTTTCTGTGTTCCCCTTCCCATCTGCCTGGACCTCCCGTTACTGACCGCGGATTGGACTTGACCCTGCGTTTCTGCCGCCTGCCCTGACCCTGTGCCTGAACCCGACCACAAGTCTGTCTTCCGCTAAGGTACCTTGACCTCAGTTGCTACTACGGTCTAGTTGCACCTGTGGCACCCTGCCGCAGCAAGACCTTCCCGCTTTGCGGCGGGCTCTGGTGAAGTCCAGGTGCCACTTAGACTCCGGTCCCAGGTGTCGGGTAGTGCCACCTCTCATGGTGGCCCAGAGGGTCCACAGACCCAGAACCTGACAGTGACCCTCAGAGACTATGTATATATGGTGACTTCAGTAGAGATCGCCTCGAAGGTTACATACGGCACACCGGTGCGGTCGGCAAACGTTTGGGAGAGTCAGATGTTTTTGTCTCATTGTAACGGTATCCTGTGTTTATTGGCGCTGACTCACTCTCATCCGCCCGCCATGCAATATTAATGGGCTCTTAATGAGGACTCTGCATCATTTGTCTTTGAGCCAGAGCCAGCGGGACGTTCAGTCTCATCCACTTCGCCGTCCATTTGACAGACGTTTAAATCATTGTTTTTCCTTTTTTTTTTCCCCAGTATTTGCAGGAATTTAGAAAAAAAATTGCAGATTACTCAGAACACATCGGACTCTCGGACACCAATTTTTAAAGGGGTTGTCAACTTTTTAAAATTAAAAAAAAAAAAAATCAGTAATCGTTGATTGTGTCGATCAGTTGTAACCTATCAGTTTCCCTGCAGCGCCACCACAGGTGAAAAGTGAAATTACATCCTGCACAATGGACCGTATACAAAATGCATGCATAGAGAGACTTAGTTGAAAGTTCTAAAGGGATGTTCCAATTTGTTACCTTATTGCATTCTAAATCAGGCATCCCTTTAAAAGGGGTGGTCCAAAAAGATACAATTTCACTCTTGACTAGTTCATGTCTGGAATTGTGGCACTTCCTGATTCATGTGAATGTGATTTTTTTTGGAGCCCCGGACCACCCCTTTAACTGTTGGATACACATAGCTATCTTACTAGTAAATTGTCTGTGTGTCTTGGATCACGGCACTACCACTTTGTTGCAACATTTTAGAAATCTCCTTTGCTTCTGTGGTTCCTAGATATATCTACTTCTAGAAAAGCTGGGTGACAAGCAACATGGCTAATTAAATGCTCCAAGTGTAACTGATTCAGGTTTCTATTATCCTATTATTATTATAGAACTACCTGAGAAAATTTGTACTTCCAGTAGCCACCACTAGGGGGAGCTGAAGAGCTAACTGAATACAATGAGCCATAGAGTTATTGTATAAATGGTATACAGTAATCCTCTCAGCTCCCTCTAGTGGAGTCTTCAGATTAACATCATTTTATCATGTAACTGGGGAAAGCTGGATGACAACCCCCTGCGCGAGCTGTGCTATTGACTTTTTTGGCCATCACCCAACTTTTCCAGAAACTGACGTAGTGAAGTGTTAATGATTCATCTAGTTCTGTTTTCTTTACCCATACGTGTGGTCGAGTGTTTCCTTCCGCTTTTTGTACAGATAACAAAAAAATGCACTGTCCTGCCTACAGATATCGTCCAATTTCTGCAAACTGTGCGTAAAAGCCTTAAAGGGCAACTCTATTTACATTTCTTATATATTCTGAATTTCTCTCCCATCATACCCTGCGATTAAACCCCCAATATTAGGATCTTTAGTGCTTGTTTTTGCCCGCTGTGGGCCGTGTGTTTTGTATGAGCTGGGGAGGGCATAGGGGAGTGGTTCTGCAGTACTAGTATGCATTCGGCTCTTGGGCTCCCTCTAGTGTTGCCTTGTAGAAACCAAACCATAAACTTTAGGATTATCTTTTGCCAATGTTTGGTAAATCATCCACAACCACAGCTGTACTGGAACACCCAACATGCAGTGCTTATCCGTCCTCACGTGACACACCAGACTCTCATATATGGACTTGCTCGGGTTGCACACTAGATTAATATAGACCCCAGACCGCTAAAATAAATACATTATCTTAAAATGTACCCCTTATTTCTCCAGATCAAAGACCAGGCCCCTCCTTTCCACAGACCCCAGGTCCTTAATGTTTAGAGACTTCAGACCAGACCCCTCCTACAACTACAACTCCCAGACCACTGACTATACTCATATTTTCTACAGACCCCAGACCTTACTACTCCAATTTTACATCCAGTCCTTCATACCAAATCCCTTCTTTCTACAGGTCTCAGACAATCATTCTAGCCCAGACCTTGCTTTTCAATAGACAACAGACTCCTCCAAAACTCTCCTTTCTCCAGCCCCCAGCCCAGACCTCTCCTTTCAGTAGACCCCTCCTTTCTACAGACCAACGCCTCCTCCCTTTACAAACCCAGGACTCCTCCTTTCTACATCCCCAGAGCAGACCCCTTCATTCTTGAAACCATAGTTTGGACTCCTCATTTCATAAGACCCCAGACCTAATACCTTATACCAGATCCCTTCTTTCTACAGGTCTTAGACCATCCTTCCAGTTTACACCCCCAAGTCCAGACCTCTTTTTTCAATAGACAACAGATCCCGAAAACTTCCTATTCAGAGACCCCAGACCAGACCTCTCTGATCTGGTCTTCAACTTCCAGATCAGACCCCACCTTTCTGGCCAAACTTAAACTGGATCCATCATTTCTTTAGACCCCGGACCAAACCCTCTTTCCCCCAGGTTTGCCCTAATCCCTTGTTTTACACATCTGAGATGATCCCAACAATTTACAGACCCCACACCAGACCTCTCCTTTCTACAACTTCTAAATTAGACTCCTCCTTCCTGCACACCTCACACTGGATCCATTGTTAGACCCCAGACCAAAGACCTGAATCCCACATTTTTACAGGCCTCAGACAATCGCTGCAGTTTACAGACCCCAGCCCAGACCTCTCCTTTCTACAACTTCTAAATTAGACTCCTCCTTCCTGCACACCTCAAACTGGATCCATTGTTTCTTAGACCCCAGACCAAACACCTGAATCCCTTAGACAATCCCTACAGTTTACAGACCCCAGACTAGACCTCTCTGATCTACAACTTCCAGATCAGACCCCACCTTTCTGGACAAACTTAAACTGGATCCATCATTTCTTTAGACCCCAGACCAAACTCCTGAATCCCTTATTTTTTACAGGCCTACAGTTTACAGACCCCTGCCCAGACCTCTCCTCAAACCATAGACCAGACCTTTCTTTTTTTTTTACGACCCCTTTGCTATATCTTTTTTTCAGACTAGAGCCTGGTTAGACCCCAGACCATATCCTCACTTCTACAACCCCCAGACCAGCCCTCTGTTTTTTTTTATAGAATACTCCCACTCCAGACCCCTATATAGAGACCCCACAAAGAGACCTGTGTTTTTTTTTGGTGGCGTAAGCATAAACTGGCGTCAGATTGGAAGGGCACCAGGGCAGACGTGTTGACCACTGAGCCACAGTGCTGCTACCCACTGAGCCAGTGTACTACCTGTAGTTGAATGTTGCAGTAATTTGAAAATCCTATGTAATAATATCCTGGTAATCCAGACTATCCCATAATCTGACGCCTGGTAGGTTGAAGAATATATGAAAAATAATAATCTGCAATATGATTAATAATCTGATTATTTTTCTCGTAAGTGGAAGAGGTTTTTTTTTCCGCAGCGTTCAGCGGTGGATAATGATGACAGAATCCATCAGACACCCAGCACAAGGCACGGCGGCTGCACCAGCTGTTAGAAATATCTACTACAGGGCCCGAGCGTCTGACTGCATAACGAGGCCAAGACGAATTGCATCACGAATCTCCTAAATGTGCGAGAACCCTTTACACACCAGCTGTGACTAAGGATTACTGACCCGAAATGAGTTAGCGTTCTGGTATCTCGATTGCGCAAAGGGGTGCCGACAAGTGGCTACTCTGGGATAATCTAAATTAACCCTATACAAACCCCTAAAAAAGTGCTATGACCGCTGTTACAAAGCCATAGTTAAGGATTTACGACCCAAAACGCGTTGGTTGTCACTGATAAAAGGATTTTTATTAGTGCTCTGGCTCTAGGGGCAAGAGTAGGCAATGATAATTAAATCTGGTACAGTGAGAAATCAATTAACACTTTATACACCTTAAGCAATGACTTAAGGTTCTTGATCCGAAACGCATCAGTTCATCAGTGAAATTATAGTATTTCTATTGTTCTGGCTCTGGTGGATCATTGCCCACCCTTGTTGTGGGGGATGTGAGAACTGGAAAACCCCTTACAGGCCATAAGAGCACTAATGGTTAAGGATTTCAGACCCAAAACGCGTTAGTTATAGCTGATAAAAGGATTTTTATTAGTGCTCTGGCTCTAGCGGCAAGAGTAGGCAATGCTGATTAAATCTGCTAAAGTAAGAAATAAATTAACTCTTTATATACCATTCACAGCTGTGAAGAAGCAATGAATTAAGGTTCTTGATCCGAAACGCATCAGTTCATCAGTGAAAATAGAATATTTATGTTGTTCTGGCTCTTGTGGATCATTACACACCCTTGTTGTGGGGAATGTGAGAACTGGAAAACCCCTTACAGGCCATAAGAGTGCTAAAATAGTGGTTACAAAGCCATGGTGAAGGATTTGAGACCCAAAATGCGTTATTGTATCACAGTAATAAGGATTTGGCTCCAGGGGCAAAAGTGGGCTCTGTCAATTTAATCTGGTAATGTGAGAAATGGATTAACCCCATATATACCATTCGCAGCTGTGAGATTTAAGATTTCTGACCCAAAACGCATCAGAACATCAGTGAAATTAGAATTTTTTTTAATGATCCTTCTGGCCCTCATGGCTTATGAGACAGGTATCCTGGTTATGGGTAATGTGAGAACTGCATAAACCCCTTATATGCTGTAAAGGTGCTAAAAGAGTGGTTACAAAATTATAGTTAAGGATTTGAGACCCAAAATGCGTTATTAAATAACTGTAATAAGGTTTTTTGTTTGTGATTTGGCTCCAGGGACAAAAGGGAGCTCTGACAATGTAATCTGAGAAATGGATTAACCCCTTATACACCATTCATAACTGTGAAAAAGCAATGACTTAAAATCAATGACCCGAAATGTGTTAGTTTATCACCAAAATAAGGATTTTTATAGGTTTCTGACACCTCAAGCTGGTGGGTTATGTACCCCAATTGTGTAAAGAGACACTGATGTTACCTAAGCTAGAGTAATGTGAGGACAGAATTCCTTACACGCACAAAAATTGTGCTAAAACAGCTGTTGCAAAGCTGTGGCTTAGGATTTCTGACCCGAAATGCGTAATTTATTCCTGAACTAATAATTTTTATTAGTGCTCTGGCTTCAGGAGCAAAAGTTGCTATTGACAACCCATTCTGGTAATGAATAGTGAGAAATGAATTAACCCCTAATACTCCATTCACAGCTATGAAGAAGCAATGATTCCTGTTCCAAAACGCGTAAGAACATCACTGAAATGAGGATTTGACTTCTGTTCTCAGGGCTCATGGGTTAGGCACCATGGTTGTGGGAAATGTGAGAACTGGATAAACCCCTTACATAACAAAAAAGTTCTAAGACGGCAGACAAAAAGTGATGGATAAGATTTTTAGACCCAAAACGCGTCATTATATTCCTGTAATAATGATTTTTATTAGTGTTTATGCTCCAGGGACAAACGTGGGCTCTAACAATTTAAGCTGGTAATGTGAGACAAGGATTAACCCATTAGACACAATTCAAAACTGTGAAGAAGTTCTTAGAACTCTTTGCCCGAAATGCGTAACTATAAAATAGACAGAGGCTTGTGAGGCAGGAACCCTAGTTTCGGAAAAAAACTGGTAAATTTTGCTGTCGTATTGAAAAAATTGATTAACCCTTTACAATCCAAGGAAGCTCTAAGACACCAATGTTGGATTTCAGATCTAAATCATATCAGAATATCATCGAAGGATGGTATTTGTAGTGTTTTGGTTCTGGAAATCATGGAGTATATACTTTGATGGTACTAAAGGGGAACTGACCAGTCAAACCGTCAAGGCTAGCATATTGTGAGAACTGGATTAGTTCCTTACACACGAGCACAGCACTGGGACACCTGTTTAGAAGCTGTGACTAAGGTTTACTGATCCGAAATGCGTCATATGCCTGAAATAAGGATTTTAAGTGTTTTTGCTCTAGGGAATTGTGGGTTATGTGAAAGTAAATCTGTCTGGGCCAGGGTAAGGCGCGAAAATAGATTAACCCCTTACATACCAATACAGTACTAAGACTCCTATTAAGAAGCAAAGTGTTGAGAAGCTATGACTAAGGTCTTCTGGCCTGAAATGCGTCAAATTTAAGAATGTGTCTTGTATTCTGGTCCTTGGGGCTTGTGAAACAGAAGAATAAAATGGAAAAACCCCTTACACAACAGCACATTTATAAGACTCCTGTTTGGAATCTAGGGCTAAGGATTTTTGACCCTAAACGTGCCTACAATGATAATTTTCCTAGCATGTTAGCAGGGGCTTGTGGGGCATGTACCCTGTTGCACAAAAGGGCCACTGCCCAGACCAGGTTATATGAAATAATGGATTAACCCTTTACACACCAACAAAGTACTAAAACAAACTTTTTAGAAGGATATCTGTCCCGAAACGCGTCGGCTTATTACTGTAATTGGGATTTTAGTAGTATTTTGGCTCCAGAGGCTTGTAGGGCATCTGACAGGGTTATTTAAAGGGGCGCTTACTAGTGACTCTACCCAGGCCAAGGCTTTTAAATACAAGGCCGGGGCTGTTGAATGAATTTTTAACCCCTAAGCTTCTTTAGGATTCGGCACAGTGTTCTTTTGAGCTCTCATTAAATATTCACGATGCAGCTTTCTAACTAAAGTTTCACTTCAAGACAGGAAGTTAAGTTTTAAAAAGTTCTGAATAGCAGAGGAAGTGGAGATTGGTCGTCCTGCAACTGTAAGAAGAGAAAGCCTGAGAAATCTTCTACGAGATCTCTTCTGGACGTTGCTCGTATTAACCCCACAAGAGGCTCAGGATTCCCATGCACTTTCTATGTGGAAGTCCAATCCCCACCGGAATCCACGTACCGGAATAACATCCAGCTGCTTGTTTACAAAAAAAAAATCTCCTTTTGCTAAAAACTTCTGCAGCTTTTTGGAAAAATTCATCTTACAGAAGCCCAGCAGCGCCTGTAGACCATCCCTGCCGATGGGCACCCATAATATCCAAATCAAGATGTCGCCCTTGACACCTCCACCATGATGATGACGGAGTGTAGCACCAGCTGACAGCCATGGATATTCCGGAACGTGACCTCGGACTGTTATATACTTAGTGGAGTTATTTAGGGAAAAATATTTTTGGGTTCGCTCTTCCAGATGCCTTCTTCTCATGATAGATAACTGGTTATATTTTGATTTTTAAAAATATAGTTACATTTTTTTAATTTACATTCTTTTAATTTAATATATTTCGGGTTTTTTTTTCATTTTACATGTATTTTTTATATTGATTTTCCTAATTTTTTTTAAATATCTGTTTTACTCTCTTTTTTACATTTTATGTTTATTTTGCATCTTAGCTTTTAACACTTTTTTATTATCTATTGCAATTATTTTTTTATTGCCATGGATTTTTGGGGGTTTATTCTTTGCTTGGTAGTTAATGCAGGATTTAAAGATGTCGGTCGGTATGTTAAACTAGAATTTGGGGATTTTGACAGTTTTTTTTTTAAAGATAAATTTGATTTCTTTTCTAATTTTGATCAAATTTTAATTTTTTTACATTAATTTTCTTAATTCTTTATTTTTATAATTCTTAATCTTTATTTAAAATATATATTTTTTTTTAATTTTAGACATATAGACAAAATTTTCAAAAAAATCTAATTGAAGTTATTAGAATCTTAATCTTTATTTAAAATATATATTTTTTTAATTTTAGACATATAGACAAAATTTTCCAAAAAATCTAATTGAAGTTATTAGAATCTTAATCTTTATTTAAAATATATATATTTTTAATTTTAGACCTATAGACAAAATTTTCAAAAAAATCAAATTGAAGTTATTAGAATCGCGCATTTTATTTACTTTTTTTATTTTCCCATTTTTAAAAAAAATATATATATTTTGAATAATTGTTTTAGTTTTATTGCATTTTTGGTGTGTTGTTTGCTTGGTGGTTGTTATAGGATTTGATTAAGACTGGAGATTTTGGGATTTAATAGGAATATTGTACACCGGGCCTGTTCTGTTGAGTATTTTATGTTGTATTTGTATTTCAGTTGTATTTTGTATTTTGTTACCTTCCCATTGGGTTACGATAGTGTAAGCTGGTCTGAACGAGAACCGTAGAGCGATGTCTATGGGCTTGAGCTTCGAAGAGACTTTCCCAATTGTAGCATGTCCCACGCAGTTCTTATACATCAAGCCTATCTGTGGCTTATGGTTTTTTTACCCCATGCTCTTCGTCTTGAACTGAGTCTAAATTTGGAAACAACCTGTGTAATTCATAGCATCGAAATCCCGAGAGAGTCGAGGCAGACAGGAAGCGGGAGGCTCATATTATAGCTTCTAATGTAAACATAGGTCAACTGAGGATTTTCATATATTGCCTCCGCGCCTGAAGTGTAACTCTCTCCAATTACATTTTTCATTTACGAGGCTGCAATCTTATCACCCCTTCCTCACACCCTCCTCCTCCTTCTCCCAGCAACTCCTGACCCTTACAGTATAGGGCCTGTTTAATTCATGTTTTTAGACTCTCGACACTTGGTTTATTTCTTCGGGAGTGGCTTACCTTAGGATACAAGTTACGTTTTGTGTGACCTACATAAAAGAAAGATTGTAAAAAAAAAAAAGTAGAGCAAAGGTGAAGGCACTCTGAATCGAGGCCTTCAAAGAGTACAAAGACTCTACGAGGACCATGAAATGGGCTACGTCAAGAGTAAAGGACGTAAGGAAGAGTAAGGAAACCAGACTTCATGGGTTGTGTTTGAGTGTTCAACCTCGGTAGAGAAGAAGTTAAGACTTTTTGTGGTCCTCAACCTCTAGACGCCATGGAGAAATTTTTTCATCTCCATTTTACCAAGTCTGGACCAAAAGAGTCAGACAGGAGAATGAGTCTGGCGGCATCGAAAGTCAGGCGTAAATCCGGAGCTGGTGGACCATCTCTGGGACTATTAGCACAACGAAGGGTGTCCGTCCAAGTGGGCAAGAAGAATGTAGACAGTCGGAGGAAATCCAGCACAGCACCGGTTAGGGTCAACCCGAGGTTTGCTGTGAAGACCACTAAAAAACATACATTGAAGTCTGAGAAAATTCAAAATGTAGAGGACCTGCTTTGGGACATATGGATGGATTGTAAGGTTCTCAATCAGGCGAGCCTACAACCCCAGGAAGAAGAGGATGATAGTTATACATTCAGCAGTGACAGCTCAGAAGGTGACGACGGACTCTCAAGGTTTGTAGTTATTTATGATTAGGTAAAGTACCCAAGAAGTGGGGGTGGTTATAATTTCTTATGTAGATTGGTTGATTTTACTTTTTTTGGTATATTATTGGGTAGTCACTTAGCAATTTATTTCTGTTTGATGTGTTAGTTTTTACCATGTTTACATCTCAGAGTTTTTTGACTAACCGGCTGATCACAGAGATCAAACTAGAGGGCACAATAAGTTCCCAAATAATCAAAATCCATATGCTCCACCTCATTTTGGGCAAAGTAGGTTCACATGTTTCTCTTTAATGCAGCCCTCGTTGGAATGGTAGAAGGCCAGGGTTAAGGTTACTTATACAAAAATATTACTGTGCTTTGTCAACAGCTCATCTAGAGTCCAATATATCTCCATGGTAACAGACTCCAAACAAACCGTTTGTTGTCTGATCCTACACTTATACTTTATATTATCTATGACCTACTTCTTGTCAACATACATTTTGTAGAATGGCAAGAAGTAGAGGATAAATGTCTGGCTTCATTATGACAACAGGTCAGACTACAAAGGTTTGTTTGTAGTCTGTTACTGTGGAAACACATAGCTATAAGCTGGAGCAGCATGTTCATAACATTGGAAGGTTTTTAATCAAGATTAGATTTCAAAAGGTGGTTTGGTGTATAGTGGTTTGACCTTACCTGACCTGTTCCATTCTGTCAGCATTTTTTTGGAACTTTTTTTTTTTTTTTTACTTTTCTTCGTTTTCATTGACTGATCAGTATAATATGTGATGTCTATCGCCGTGATGCAGTTGTTCTGGTTTGTGGCTTGTCGAAGCATCATAAAATATTACCATAATCCATATCTGTCTAACAAAATCTACGTTGATCAGCAGAATAACTTGATAAGTGTGCTGGTTCCACGGATGGTAGAACGGAAGATACAATTTCTAGCGTTGCCTTAGTCATTGTTTATTTCATATTATTGTCTAAGATTTAAGGTTTGGGTGAGGTCTACTTAATTCTATCTGATAAGTCTTTTCGGCAGTAGAGCACAATCGGTGCAATCTTAATGTTTTAGCTTATTCTGATGGGGCCATAAATTCTTTCATGTGGCCCTGCCATAAAGCAGGGATGGACCATAAATTACACATGGCGCTTGCCCCCTGTCTCAACGATCTTGGCGACCCAGAAGGTTTCTACCACCCAATTCCCTCTAGATCTTCAAAAGTAACTAATGGTGGTTATACATCTTGGATACAATAAATCCTTCTTTGATGGCTGATGTGCCTTCCCAGTTGCTTTGTCTAATTTGAAAAAAAAGGATTTTTCTCGAAATCGGTGGTTGAAGGAGAATGGAGAACCCCCAATACTCATTAGGTACTCCTCTTGTCCCATGGAAATTGGTGGGCTTGACCTATGGTCATCTTAAGTGTATGGTCACTTTGAGGATTGAAGCTCCTGTACCCAATCTACTTACACTAAAAACTTCATAAATCATTGGAACAGGTAGCACCACTAATTGCCCTTGAATAGGCAACTCATCCTTCTTCCGCACCAAAACAGATGCGGAATTCCCACATACATAGCAAAATGTCATCAGGTTCTGCGTTCCGTAGAATATTGCCCCTGTAATGTGCGATACTACTTCTATGGAGGTTTGTGACCGAGTATTTTAATTCTAGGCATCTCCATTAACCTTATTCAGCGTCAAACTGGGGCTTCTTTGGGCCCACCAGAGGCGATGAGGTTGAGAGTCCACCATCCACCCTTTATGGACCTATGTATTTCCATGTATGACGTATTATCAATAAGATCTTAGTATTCGTAATATTTGTAAATCCAACCCATAAGAATTAGCCCATGGTGTTTTGGGATTTCTGCATTAACCTCGTAGTGAGCTTGTCTTCTTCGGGAGGTTGGGTGTCCATTGTTGTGTGTCAAGACCCCTTGGCTTTTACAATTTTCCATGTTAAAAAAATCATCAGTACATAAGTACTTACAGTATTTCTATGGGTTGGGACCAACATTGTCTAAGAAGTCCTCAGTTTTTTTTTTCCCGATTCCTGGTTGGGTGGGGACCAACATTGTCTAAGAAGTCCTCAGTTTTTCACGATTCCTGGTTGGGTGGGGACCAACATTGTCTAAGAAGTCCTCAGTTTTTCACGATTCCTGGTTGGGTGGGGACCAACATTGTCTAAGAAGTCCTCAGTTTTTTATGATTCCACTCTGTATGGGCCTGGACATTGTCGAGTAGCACCAAATGGACAGGAAGAGACATAGTGAGTGGACGAGCTTATGGCAGGGCATGCACAGTTCTTTAATAATTGTACAAATAGCAAAGGGTCAGGACAGAACGAATAGGTTTGGATATGAGGAACCCTATTTTTGATGCATCTTCCCATGGGAGAAGGTGCTTTAAATATCCCTGAAATGCAGATTCCAAAAAAGACCAGTGTTAGGATCCATTGACCATTGGAAACACCTCAAGCAAGTGGAGTCCAACGTTACAGTGGTCCTTTCGTTTTAAGAACAAAATTGAAATTGCGCAATGTCCTTGTCCCCTCTTCGTGAGATATTTAATCTCAAACATGATGTTTTGTAATTTTTCTTTTTACACTTCAGTACTATTTCACGTATTATTAATATTTCTGGGCCTCTTTCACTTTTCCTCTGTGCGTTTTTATCCCCGTGAACATTCTCGGTTGGATGGATCCATCTGTCTGCTCTCTCTTGACAGTGATCCCACTGGAGAAAACCTGGATACTGTGATGACTCATGGAGGTTAATACCGGTTCAGTGTTAGAGGCGGCGCTGAACGTTTCTTTGCTTAGGAACAATTTCTTAGTAATGTTTGGAGGTTTATCAGAATAATAAGATATTCTATTAAGTCTCCACATGACCATTTCAAAAGTGTTTCACCAGCAACGTGCCTTCTGTTGGGGTCTTCAGACTGTTTCAATGTGTGTTTGTGTCCAGCTTCTTGGTGGTCGTCCTTTCCCTCAACATTTTTGAGCCTGATTGAGTTTTCTAGCGAGTCGTATTGTTTCGTGGTTGTCCTCTCCCTCAACTCTTCCTAACCTCATTGTGTTGTCCAATGAAAATTATCTCCTCTTGGTTGTCTTCTACCTCAACTCTTTTTAGCCTACTTTTGATTTCCATTGAATAAGATCTACGCGTGGTCACCTTGTCTTTCAATTCTTTAGAGCATAATTGTCTCTTCTGTTGGAGTTGGATCTTCTGTCTTCTCTTCTAAGTTTTATTGCTTCTTTCAAAATGAGTTGGATTGTTTCTTAGTTGTCCTTTCACTCAACTTGTCCAAGCCTGATGTGTTTTCCAATAATTTTGATCTTCTCTTAGTTGTCATCTCATCTGACCGTAGTTGATTCTCCTGGTTGGATTGTTCCTTGGGTGCTCACTCTTCCATCCCTTCTCCAATTATTTTGATCTTCTCTTAATTGTCATCTCTTCTGAGTCTAGTTGATTCTTCTCAAATAAGTCGGATTGTTTCTTGGGTGTTCTCTTTTCCATCTCTTCTAGGTGTGATTGATTTTTTACCATGTGGGATTGTTTCTTGGTTGTCCTCTCCACAAGCCTGATGTGTTCTCCAATTATTTTGATCTTCTCTTAGTTGTCATCTCATCTGACCGTAGTTGATTCTCCTAGTTGGATTGTTCCTTGGGTGTTCTCTCTTCCATCTCTTCTAGGTGTGATTGATTTTTTACTTTGTGGGATTGTTTCTTGGTTGTCCTCTCCATTAGCTTTTCCAAGCCTGATTGTGTTTTCCAATTATTTTGATCTTCTCTTAGTTGTCACCTTTTCTGAGTCCAGTTGATTCTTCTCAAATAAGTTGGGTTGTTTCTTGGGTGTTGTCTCTTATATCTCTTCTAAGTGTGATTGAGTTTTTTACTTCCTCGGAATGTTTCTTGGTTGTCCTCTCCATAAGCTTTTCCTAGCCTTATCGTGCATTATAGTGCGTTAGATCTTCTCGTGGTTGTCCTCTATTGCGTCTCTTCTAAATCTGATTGGTTCTTCTAAAAAAAGTTGTGACTATTTCTTGGTTGTTCTCTTTTTCGTGTCTTATATATGTGATTGATTTTGCACTACGATGGATTCTTTCTTGGTTATCACCTCCAACGACATTTCCAGTGAGTTGGATCTTCCCTTAGTTATCCTCTGCCTCACTTCTGATTCATCCTTCCAAAAACTTTTTGGGGATTGTCTCTTGGATGTCCTCTCCTTCAACCTAGCTAAGCCTGATTGTGTTTTCCAAAGAGTTGGATTGTCTCTTGGATGTCCTCTATCTCATCTCTTCTGATTGAGGTTTAACGATGTTGGATTGTCTCTTTCTTGACCTCTCTCTAAAGTAGTCTCATCGTGTTTTTTTGTCTTAATAGTGGACAATAGTTGTGGCCACTGTACCAAACCTACATTCTTCACACTTTAAATCGCTGCCATGTCCTTGTTCGTGAACCCGTTACTGAATAAAGTTTTCTTCCATTTTGTTTCAGGAAAGCCATTTCCCGGTCTGGTCTTCAGCATCTGGCTCCTGTGCACTGTCCCACGTTGACCATCTCCAACGGACCCCTTAAAGAGCCTCGTACCAGCTTGGATTGGACTGTAAGGTTTTCTCATTCCATTGTGGGTTTGGGGGTCTGGAATGTAGACCTGTAGAAGTTGGCTGTAGAAGTTTACCAAAACATGGCCACCTTCTTCTAGAAACTGCACCACACCTGTTGCTCGATGGGTCGTGTCTGGTATTGAAGCTCAGTTCTCGTGAAGGGGCTGCTGTTCCATTTACACCCTGTGGTGCAGTTTTTAGGAGAAACCCCTCCATTATAGCACATTTTGGACTTTAGGTGGCATTTCTGGTCATGTAATACTTTGTAAAATGGATCCGAGAAAAATTAACTGTTTGTTTGCCATGCAGGAGAACGCGGTGAATGGGGAACATCTCTGGCAGGAGACCAATGTATCGGGAGACCTGTGTTATCTGGGCGAAGAGAACTGCCAAGTCAAGTTTTCTGTGAGTACAGTGGGATGTGTTGAAATGGTAACTAAACCCATGCACATATTTTCGGTCCAACTCTTCCCATCCCTTGATAGATTCAACTCCGCTGATTCTAACGAAGTTGAAATTTTTTCTCTAGCCCTTACCGTTGTGGAGCAATCAGTGTCGTAATTTCAGCATATAGTATGCTAATTAGGCACTCTATTGTCAGGTAGGTGGTGTCTGCCCTATCACAGGACCGCCCACCTGACAAAAGAGTGTGTAATCAGCTATTTGGGTGCTAAATTTAATGGCATTGATTGCTTTGGAGCCGTGAATGCTACAGAAAAAATTCCAACTGCACTGAAAATAGGTGGATCGACACCAATTAAATGATATGCAGTGTTGTAGTTGGGGAAGGTGGTTAAAGGTCCCCTTTAAAGGGATAGTCTAATATTAGAAAAAAAAATTTACTTGAAGTTGCAATATCAGATGCGGCACTGTTGCCAAAATCCTGAGGAAATTTGAGACATGTGACTGAGAGATGTCGAAGTTTATTAAAACTAGTAGCAGCAGGACTGTGAAATATGGATTTATGTTCTAGAATTGTGCTGGGGAGCTCCCACTGCTGTGCTCTGTGCTCTCTGCAGCCAGTGTTATGTATTGTCTCTGGAGAGATGTGTAATTATAGTTTTATGAATGTTGTTAGTAGCAGCAGGATTGTGATTTATAGATTTATATTTCAGGATTGTAGCTTCTATAAGTGCACTAGGGATGCAGTCTCACACTGCTGTGCTCTTATCTCTATGCACTGAGCTATTCCACAGTTCCTATGCTCTGCTTCAAGTGACTTCTGTAGTTTTCAGCTGGAAGCATGCTAAAGCTTTTACTCAGATAAGGGCAGAGGAGACGTTTGCTGCAGAGTGCAAAGAGCACAGCAGTGTGAGACCCCTGTGCTAAAATCCTGGAAAATTCATGCATATTTCACAGTCCTGCTTCTAATAACAACAAACACAAAGGTTTTCATGGACAGTACTTTGCTGTGATCCCTGCAGTCTGTGTTAAGTACTTTTTGTGTTTGTTGTTGGTATGATCCCTGCAGTCTGTGTTAAGTACTTTTTGTGTTTGTTGTTGGTAGCAGCAGGACTGTGAAATATGCATGAATTTTCCAAGATTTTAGCACAGAGGGGCTACACTGCTGAGCTCTTTGCACTCTGCAGCAAACTTCTCCTCCTCTGCCCCCATCCGAGTAAAAGCTTTAGTATGCTTCTGGCTGAAAACTACAGAAGTCACTTGGAGCAGAACATAGGGACTGTGGAGCAGCTCAGTGCACAGAGGTAGGAGCACAGCAGTGTGAGGACACACCCCCACTCCAACTTTGGAATATAAATCCATATATCACAGTCCTGCTGCTACTAACAACATACACAGCAATCTGATTCCACATCTCTCCAGGGATAATATCTAAAACTGGCCACAGAGAGCACAGAGCACAGCAGTGTGAGGACACACCACAATACAATCCTGGATTATAAATCTATATATCACAGTCCTGCTGCTACTAACAACATATATACATCTCTCCAGGGACAATATATGACACTGGCTGCAGTCTGTATGGTCACACCTGCTGACGGTTTCCCTCTTTGAGGAATTTTGGATAAGAAACTTCTTGGAGTTTCGGATACTCTTGTTGTTTGGTATTCAAGTCCAACTTTTTAGAAACACAATATTCACTAATTATAGCCACTATGTCTGTAGCAGAGCGCCCCCCCCCAGGGGCCCTGTGACCGCTGCCTTGTGTGTCTTTATCCTGCCCCGCCACACACCCCTATGGGTATTGGTAATAATTCCGCTATCCCTGCTCATCCCCTGCAGCAAGTGATTAGCCCCCAATACCGAACTGCAGATTTTTAGGCTGTTGCCGTAGCAACGGGGGTTGCCATGGAGAGGAATTAGTGTGTCTGAGTTCGGTCCGCTCCCGTTGGGATGGGCTGCCACGTTGTGTTATGTGTCTGTGGACAGCGCTGCAGAGGAGGAGGGAGCGGGGGGCTCCTCCATCATTGGCCCTAGGGAGACCTCCGCAGCTTCCAGTCACAAGAAGTTTTTTTATTCTATTTTTTTAAATTATATTTTAACTTTTTTTTTTAATATCTGGACTCTCAGAATTACGTGCACTGCAGCGCACACATCTAGGTGAGAGAAAATCCAAAACAGTGTTCAGGCTGAGCCTCCTGATGCATGCATACGAGGCTGGAAATGCACTGAAGACAGACACATAGCAAGGGGCTCCCGGCTTCAAAATGCCGTCCTGGTCTCTGTAGAAAAGCAAATAGTACAGTAGTTATGTGACATCACATGACCAGGGATATAACGAGCCGTGCACCTGTGTGACATCACATGACCAGGGATATAACGAGCCGTGCACCTGTGTGACATCACATGATCAGGAATATAAGAAGCCGTGTACCTGTGTGACATCACATGACCAGGGATATAACGTGCTGTACACCTGTGTGACATCACATGACCAGGGATATAATGAGCCGTGCACCTGTGTGGCATCACATGACCAGGGATATAACGAGCCATGCACCTGTGTGACATCACATGACCAGGGATATAACGAGCCGTGCACCTGTGTGACATCAGTTGACCAGGGATATACCGAGCCGCACAGCTGTGTGACATCACATGACCAGGGATATAACGAGCCGTGCACCTGTGTGACATCACATGACCAGGGATATAACGAGCCGTGCACCTGTGTGACATCACATGACCAGGGATATACCGAGCTGTCCAGCTGTGTAACATTACATGACCAGGGATATAACGAGCCGTGCACCTGTGTGATATCACATGACCAGGGATATAACGAGCTGTGCACCTGTATGACATCACATGACCAGGGATATAATGAGCTGTGAATGGTTCCTCATTCCCATTGGCTTATAGATTAAAATATAGCGCCCTCCCTCCTCTTTGACCCGAATAGTAATCTCCCAAGCCACCAATAATTGTGTAATACCTCATTGCTCCTGTGGGAGTGCTGTAGGGAAATCACTCACTTGCTTCCAGGTTTCTCTACTGATTGCAAGCGATTGTCTCTATTTTCCATTTTTCTGAAAGGGATTGTCCAATACAGACAAACTTTTTAAGAAGATTCTGACAAATAACAAAGTATTTCACTTTGTAAACTCCCTTTCCCTGATCGCATTAAGTTCTGATTCCTCCAGAGGAGGATGAAATCAGTGCTCGACACCGGCGCCAAATTGTTCTCTCGCTTTCCTCGTAATTGTCCTGACACGACGCCGCACACACGGCTCACACTGAGTGACGGTCAGAGCGGCGGGAAGTAGGAGTCCTATTAATAAGGTGTCACTCCGCTCTGATTCCTGCAGTAAACTTTATATTTACTCACTGCGCCTGAAATCCTTGCAACACATATATGGCTGCCTTAAAGGGGTTGTACGGGATTCTCATTTTTTTTTTCATGAACCTATAAACATGTTGGGTCTGGTTTAGGACTCTTATCAGACAGTTATTGTTGGAGTTATGATAATTTGGTAAAAAGCGAGTCCCTGTAGCTTACACTAAGGCCGGCGGTACACGTGGCGTTTTGAACCCGTTTTTGGGCCATTTTTAAGCAGTCTGTTAAACAACGCATCCATTTTTCAGTTTTTGTCCGTTTTCCCCAATTCTCATAATTGGGGAAAAACGGATAAAAATGAAAAAAGACGGATGCGTCTTCAAAAACGCATGCATTTTTTTAACGGACTGCTTAAAAAGGGGGCCATCAGTGATGTCACACATGGCGTTTTTTGAAAACCCACCCGTTTTTGACCTGTTTCAATTAAGATAAATGGTAAAACCTGTCAAAAACGCTTGCGTTTTTTAGCGCATGTGTTTTTTAACGGATTGCTTAAAAACGGAGGGCTTCAAAACACCATGTGTGGTATCATCCTAAGGCTATATTCACACCAACGTGTGCCCACCATACCGTGGTACAGCGGGCACATGTTGGCGTCGGGGAGAGGAGGCGTCCCTCTGCATAGAAAAGATGGGGCACAGTGCCGTAATCCGGGGAAAGATAGGACATGCTCCTGTACAGCACCGTGCGCCCATTGCCATCTATTGAAGACGTATATATGCTGTATGTACGTCGGCCCCCATACGGCAGTGTGAATGCAGCCTAAAATGGTGAAAACCGGATTCCAATATCTCATTTCTAGGCCGAGATATGATCGATTGAAGTTTCAGGCCCAAACCCTGAGGGCTCGTTCACACGTTGCGTTTTGATCGCGTTTTCATTGCGTTTGAAAGGCATATACAACAGCTGTTGAGAGGTGATTTGCCTAATTACATCACCGTTTACATTTGTAAACGCAATGTTGACGCATGCATTAACAAAACGAATGTGTTAACACATTGTTAACACATGCGTTTACCTCGCGTTTACGATGCATGCGTTTTGTAAACGGAAATGTTAACAGTGATGTAATTAGGCAAATCACCCCTCCACAGCTGTTGTATATGCGTTTCAAACGCAATGAAAACCCAGGTCAAAATGCAACGTGTGAACGCGCCCTGAAGCTACACTACTGCTAAGTCTTTAAAAACATCTTTAGATTCAAGTAATGAAACCTATACATTAATCCCGGTGTCATGTCTGGCCTAGTATAGACACCTAGAAGTAGTTTTTATGTTTGGACATCAATAGTGATGATGATAATGATGATCAGATGAAAACAATGGAGGTCTCTCAGTACTGCCGCCTCAGGCTTCGGGCCTGTAACTTCAAATGATGATATCTCAGGCTAGAAGCAAGATATTAGAAACCCGTCTTCACCTCTGTGATGTGTGATAAAGGCCCCTTAAGGGGGAATTATGAGATGAGCATCACCTTCACATAATCTGGATCCCGGTCATGAGGCGGTTAATAATCTTTGTACTTATACGGCTGAGGAGGCGTTCTGGTCGCGCTGGGAGAGTGTTGTGGCGTCTCATTCAAAATTTTATGCATTCTGCCCGTAAACCCTTGTTCATTTTTCTCTGCGATTTATTGGTTCGTCGTCTTTGTTGGTGCCTGGTGGAAATTGGTTACATTCGTGTGTAATGGACTGGAGCCCGAACTTCTCAAGTGCATAATGCAGCAGGAGCTCGGCTCATTACACACTGTGACGCAGGCTGCTGCTGTGTGTAGCTGGAGACTCAAACCTTAGCAGGACATTACAACTCTCACAATGGTTGTCAGCAATCTCATCAGCTATCTATATATCTCATATCTATCTCATATCTATATCATATCTATTTATCATCTATCTATCTATCTATCTATCTCATATCTATCTATCCATCTATCTCATATCTATCTATCCATCTATCTATCTCATATCTATCAGTCTCATATCTATCTATCTCATACCTATCTCATATCATATCTATCTATCTCATATCATATCTATCTCCTATCTATCCATCTCCTATCTCATATCTGTCTATCTATCTATCTCATATCATATCTATCTATCTATCTCATATCAATCAATCTATCTATCTATCATCTTCCTGACACTACAATGAAGCTTCAGCTTAGAGACTTTCCTTGCACTGATCAGTCAGTAGGGGGCAGCAGAGTCCAGTGAATGTAACGGAGATGGAACCTGGCGGAAGCAGCCGTTGTTCTTCTATGTAGCATAGTATGTGACCTGATAAATGATATTATAGTTCCCCCTGCTGCACGCTGACATTTCGGCTAATCTTTGGATAATTATCTGGGCACTGCCTGGCGCTCTCTAGTTAATCTTTGGATAATTATCTGGGCACTGCCTGGCGCTCTCTAGTTAATCTTTGGATAATTATCTGGGCACTGCCTGGCGCTCTCTAGTAAATCTTTGGATAATTATCTGGGCACTGCCTGGCGCTCTCTAGGTCGCTTACTAACTCCCTTTCTTTTTTCGTTAGAAATCAGCCGTACGGAGAAAGTGCGCGGCGTGCAAGATCGTGGTCCACGCCGCCTGTATGGACCAGCTGGAGAAGGTAGGTTGGCGCCATCTGCAGGCCCAAACATGAAAACATTTTTAAAAAATTCAAAAATAAAAATGTGAAAGTAATAAAAACTTCACATTGTAACATAATAAGTGGTGGGCGGAATCTGACCCTCGAGAAGCTGCTGAAAAACATTTTGTTGTCTCTTTTTTTTTTCGTTTTGTTTTTTTCTTCAGATTAATTTTAGGTGTAAACCAACTTTCCGTGATCTGACGTCCCGAGCTCCACGAGAGGTAAGTATGTGCCCCCTGTGCGTGACCTGGGTGAGGAGCCCTCCATATACACCCCCCTAACCGGCAAGGACCCAAAAACCACAATACTACTTCCTGTACAATGCTGCCATCTACTGTCACTAGAGCACAACCACATTCATGTTACCCCAAACACATGTTCCTGTCTTGCTGCTGTCCCACCCTCCCCAAATCCGTAACACGGGCGCAGGGTTATGTGTCACTGCATCATAACAAAAACAATTCTGTGCTGTGGGTGGTGTCGCCCCTTAAGCCTCTGTCTCCGCTTCTCTGTGTTGCTGCCAATGCCCACCCTGGATATCCGGCCTGACCCACGCTCTAATGGTTTTTCCTCAGGTCAGACATTTTTCTTGTTGTTCTAACCAGCAGAATTTGGTGAGGCATCACTGGGTACACCGCCGGCGGCAAGAGGGGAAATGCAAGCACTGCGGGAAGGTAAGAATATAACTGCTATAACACTGCCCCCTATGTTCAAGAATATAACTACTATAATACCGCCCCCTATGTACAAGAATATAACTACTATAATACTGCCCCCTATGTACAGGAATATAACTACTATAATACTGCCCCCTATGTACAAGAATATAACTACTATTCTTGTACATAGGGGGCAGTATTATAGTAGTTATATTCTTGTACATATTTGTAGTCTGTTACTGTGGAAACACATAGCTATAAGCTGGAGCAGCATGTTCATAACATTGGAAGGTTTTTAATCAAGATTAGATTTCAAAAGGTGGTTTGGTGTATAGTGGTTTGACCTTACCTGACCTGTTCCATTCTGTCAGCATTTTTTTGGAACTTTTTTTTTTTTTTTTACTTTTCTTCGTTTTCATTGACTGATCAGTATAATATGTGATGTCTATCGCCGTGATGCAGTTGTTCTGGTTTGTGGCTTGTCGAAGCATCATAAAATATTACCATAATCCATATCTGTCTAACAAAATCTACGTTGATCAGCAGAATAACTTGATAAGTGTGCTGGTTCCACGGATGGTAGAACGGAAGATACAATTTCTAGCGTTGCCTTAGTCATTGTTTATTTCATATTATTGTCTAAGATTTAAGGTTTGGGTGAGGTCTACTTAATTCTATCTGATAAGTCTTTTCGGCAGTAGAGCACAATCGGTGCAATCTTAATGTTTTAGCTTATTCTGATGGGGCCATAAATTCTTTCATGTGGCCCTGCCATAAAGCAGGGATGGACCATAAATTACACATGGCGCTTGCCCCCTGTCTCAACGATCTTGGCGACCCAGAAGGTTTCTACCACCCAATTCCCTCTAGATCTTCAAAAGTAACTAATGGTGGTTATACATCTTGGATACAATAAATCCTTCTTTGATGGCTGATGTGCCTTCCCAGTTGCTTTGTCTAATTTGAAAAAAAAGGATTTTTCTCGAAATCGGTGGTTGAAGGAGAATGGAGAACCCCCAATACTCATTAGGTACTCCTCTTGTCCCATGGAAATTGGTGGGCTTGACCTATGGTCATCTTAAGTGTATGGTCACTTTGAGGATTGAAGCTCCTGTACCCAATCTACTTACACTAAAAACTTCATAAATCATTGGAACAGGTAGCACCACTAATTGCCCTTGAATAGGCAACTCATCCTTCTTCCGCACCAAAACAGATGCGGAATTCCCACATACATAGCAAAATGTCATCAGGTTCTGCGTTCCGTAGAATATTGCCCCTGTAATGTGCGATACTACTTCTATGGAGGTTTGTGACCGAGTATTTTAATTCTAGGCATCTCCATTAACCTTATTCAGCGTCAAACTGGGGCTTCTTTGGGCCCACCAGAGGCGATGAGGTTGAGAGTCCACCATCCACCCTTTATGGACCTATGTATTTCCATGTATGACGTATTATCAATAAGATCTTAGTATTCGTAATATTTGTAAATCCAACCCATAAGAATTAGCCCATGGTGTTTTGGGATTTCTGCATTAACCTCGTAGTGAGCTTGTCTTCTTCGGGAGGTTGGGTGTCCATTGTTGTGTGTCAAGACCCCTTGGCTTTTACAATTTTCCATGTTAAAAAAATCATCAGTACATAAGTACTTACAGTATTTCTATGGGTTGGGACCAACATTGTCTAAGAAGTCCTCAGTTTTTCACGATTCCTGGTTGGGTGGGGACCAACATTGTCTAAGAAGTCCTCAGTTTTTCACGATTCCTGGTTGGGTGGGGACCAACATTGTCTAAGAAGTCCTCAGTTTTTCACGATTCTCAATGAACATTATATGATGAAAACTGCCTTAGTAATCAGATTTTGATATCATTTATATTAAAACCCCTTGAAATGGAATTTAAGTATCATTAAACCATGAACATCCTATGAGAACCTGCTTTAGTAATCAGATTTGTATAAATTCTATGAAGAGGAGCCCTTTAAAGGAAACCCACCACCATGGATCTACCTATTAAGGTTGTTCGGGTTGTAGGTGCCTCTATTGGACGTGTGGATAGCCTTTTAAAGATATAATCCTCACGCCCCCACAATCTTTTTATAACCTTTATTTCCCTAATATGCAAATTTTCTAAAGAGGCTACTGGGGGCGTGGCGTAGCCGGAGCTGAGGCTACACGGCGCAGCTACTCCACGCCCCAGTAGCCTCTATGATCCTCCTACCAGATATCTTCGGACCGCGCAGCTGAGCGCCCTCGTCCGTGATGCCGGCATTCTGCGGTCACTGCTCCGAAGCCGGAGCTGCTGCGCATGCGCAGAACTACTGCTTTGCCGACAAGGGCTCGTAGCTGTGCGCCGAAAATATCTGGTAGGAGGATCAAAGAGGCTACTGGGGGCGTGTAGGGAGGCTACACGGCGCAGAACGCCCTCATCTGGGAAGCCGGCACTCTGCACATGCGCAGAACGCAGGCCCGCGGCCGTGTGGTCACTGCTCCAAAGCCGGAGCTATTGCGCCGAAGATATCTAGTAGGAGGATCCAAGAGGCTACTGGGGCGTGGAGTAACCGCGCCGTGTAGCCTTAGCTCCGCCTACTCCACGCCCCAGTAGCCTCTTTAGAAAATTTGCATATTAGGGGAATAAATATTATACAAAGATTTCGGGGACGTGAGAGGCTATCCTCACGTCCAATAGAGGCACCTACCACCCGATCCTTGGTGGTAGGTCTCCTTTAAAGAGTTGGCATAGGACATTTAGAACATTTTAGGAAATTCTCCTCCTTTTAGTGTCTGGTCCCCCTTTAATCTGCGGCGCATAAAACAGTTTTTTTTTTTACTCCTCTGGTGTTATTGCTTAAGAAAATTCAGTCCTCCGTGGAAAAGAACATATGCCAATTTACTCTCCGTATGCTAATTTTCTCCGCTCGATCGGGCAGCGCCGGGCCTTGTTTTTAAAAGTAAAAAAAAAAACAAAAAAAAAAAACTATAAAAAAAAAAAAAAAAAAAAAAAAGAAGGAAAACAATTTAGAGCTGAACACAAGATAATGACATTTCCTAAAGAACACAATAAAAAAAAATATTGAATCTCCAGACCGAAAGGGAAAATATGCTGATCAGCAGTGCAGGCGCCTTACAGAGGATAATGACAGCTATTTGCCGATGTACAAACATACTGAAGCTGCTGCCGACACAGTGGGTAAATGCACCGTGAATAAGCAGCCCATTCCTCTTAAATTCGTCACAGGTGGAAGCAGTTTTGCTGGTTACTTTTTAATCCTTTAAAACCACATCTACTTGTTACTAAGAAAAAGTCAACCACGCTGCTTCCTCTGTGTTAGAATCGGCTTAGTGAGAATGCGCCAAGAATAAGCCGGCTTTTCTTTTTTTTTTATCTCCCAGGGCGAAACAGTTCTGAATCCTTTAGAGGTGCCACAACTTATGTTATTTAGGAAAAAGTAACCACGTGGCTCTCTATGTGTTACAATTACGTGGGCTTATGGGGTTAAAGGCACACCGGGAATAAGCAGGAGCCGATTCCTCGTAAATTCGTCCAGGTTGGAAACAGTTTTGTTGGTTACCTGTTTAAAACTTGTTAAACCAAATCTACTTGTTGCTTAGAAAATAACCACTCTAGCGCCTCTGTGTAAATACTGTCCAGTGCTATAAGTGGGAAATCGAGTGACTAACGACTTAGTCGCTATCTTAATTCTTTTACTGGGTGAAGAGATTTTGCTGGTAACTTCATAACTTTATAGCCCATCTCCTTTGACGTAGAAGAAATTCAGCCACGCTCATCCCCTGTGTAAACATCGTTGGTCGGCTCTTAGTGATAACTCGCCATGAAAGCAGACTAGTTTTCTTTTTTTTGATTAGTCCCGCGGGCCCAGAAACAGTCGTTATCCATAAGAGCCACAACTTCTGTTTTTAGGAAAAAGTTAAACCACGCTGCGCCTACTATGTTTACATAATCTGTGGGGCTTCGTGGTAAAATGGCAGTGATATGCATAGTGACTCAATGAATTCTTTCAGGCGAAACAGGTTGCGTGGCTACTAAATACTCGAGAGACCGCAACTTTATGTTGGTAGGCCTAGGTGTCTACCATGGTTGCCCTCTGTTAAAATAAAGCGGCATAGTGAGTAATGAGGCCATGAATACGCAGCTACTTCCACTTGTTACTTGAAGGGGAAACTAGTTAATGGGTAACTATACTTCTTAGACCTACAGTTCTGCTTACTTGGAAAGTCCACCATGGTTTTCCTTCTGTGGTTCGAATGCTACTGTTGGATAAGTGAGTAACGGCGAAGGAATAGGCACCGAGTCATCTTAATTTGTAACCAAGGGTGAACAGATTTTATGGGTACTTTATCCTTTTAGCGCCAAATGTTTTGGTTTCTTAGGAAATTAGAGCCACAACTTCTGTTATTTAGGAAAAGTTAACCACGCTGCTCTCTCTGTGTTACAATTACTGTGGGCTTAGTGGGTAAATGCACCGTGAAGAAGCAGCCGATTCCTCTTAAATTCTTAACAGGGGTAAACCGTTTTGCTGGTTACTTTTTAATCCTTTAAAACCACATCTACTTGTTACTAAGAAAAATTCAACCACTCTGCACTCTCTGTGTTAGAATCGGCTTAGTGGGTAAATGCGCCATGAATAAGCAGGCTTTTCTTTTTTTTTTATTCTCCACGGGGCGAAACAGTTCTTAATCCTTTAGAGCCACAACTTCTGTTATTTAGGAAAAGTTAACCACGCTGCTCTCTCTGTGTTACAATTACTGTGGGCTTAGTGGGTAAATGCACCGTGAATAAGCAGCGATTCCTCTAATCTCGTCACAGGTTGGAAACAGTTTGTTGGTATTCTTTTTTTAATTCTTTAAACCACAAATCTACTTGTTACTTAGAAAAAGTCAACCACTCTGCGCTCTCTGTGTTAGAATTACTGTCGGCTTAGTGGGTAAATGCGAGTGACTAAACAGACTATACTTCTTAATTCTTTTTATGGGTGAAAGAGTTTTGCTGGTAACTTCTTAATCCTTTATAGCCACATCTCCTTGTTACGTAGAAAAATTCAGCCACGCTGCTCCCACTGTGTAAAATCGTGGTCGGCTTAGTGAGTAACTGCGCCATGAATAAGCAGGCTTTTCTTTTTTTTTTTATCCACGGGGCGAAACAGTTCTTAATCCTGTAGAGCCACAACTTTGATTTAGGAAAAAGTTAACACGCTCCCTCTATGTTACATTACTGTGGGGTTAGTGGGGTAAATGTGCAGTGAATATGAATATGATTCAACTTGATTTTACGAGGCGAAACAGTTTTGTGGCTAACTATTAATCATTAGAGCCGCAACTTTTGTTGCTAGGAAAGGTCTACCATGGTTTTCCCTCTGTTAGAATAAAGTCGGCATAGTGAGTAATGTTGCCATGATAAGCAGCTATATCACTTCTTACTTTGCAAGGGGAAACTATTTTATGGGTAAACTTATATTCTTTGAGACCTACAAGTTTCTGTTACTTGGAAAAGTCCCCTGGTTTTCTTCTGTGGTTAGAATTACTGTTGGTTGTGAGATAACGGCGAGTGAATGCACCGATCATCTTATTTGTAACAAGGGTGAATCAGATTTTACGGTTACTTCTGAATCCTTTTTTAGCGCCAATGTTTTGGTTTCTTAGGAAATTAGAGCCACAACTTCTGTTATTTAGGAAAAGTTAACCACGCTGCTCTCTCTGTGTTACAATTACTGTGGGCTTAGTGGGTAAATGCACCGTGAATAAGCAGCCGATTCCTCTTAAATTCGTCACAGGTGGAAACAGTTTTGTTGGTTACTTTTTAATCCTTTAAAACCACATCTTCTTGTTACGTAGAAAAAGTCAGCCACGCTGCTTCCACTGTGTAAAATCGCTGTCGGCTTAGTGAGTAACTGCGCCATGAATAAGCAGGCTTTTCTTTTTTTTTTATTCTCCACGGGGCGAAACAGTTCTTAATCCTTTAGAGCCACAACTTCTGTTATTTAGGAAAAGTTAACCACGCTGCTCCCTCTATGTTACAATTACTGTGGGCTTAGTGGGTAAATGTGCAGTGAATATGCATATGATTCAACTTAATTCTTTACAGGGCGAAACAGTTTTTGTGGCTACTTATTAATCATTTAGAGCCACAACTTTTTGTTGCTTAGGAAAGGTCAACCATGGTTTTCCCTCTGTTAGAATTAAAGTCGGCATAGTGAGTAAATGCGCCATGAATAAGCAGCTATATCCACTTCTTACTTTGCAAGGGGAAACTATTTTATGGGTAACTTCATAATCCTTCATAGACCTAAAAGTTTTTGTTACTTAGGAAAGTCAACCATGGCTTTCCCTCTGTGTTGGAATTACTGTTGGATTAGTGAGTAAAGGCGCAGTGAATATGCACCTGATTCATCTTAATTTGTACAGGGTGAACATATTTTACTGGTTACTTCTTAATCCTTTTAGAGCCACATGTTTTTGTTACTTAGGAAAAGTCAACCTTAAGGTTCCTACTGTGTTACAGTTAATGTTGGCTTAGTGAGTAAATGCACCGTGAATAAGCAGCTATTTCCACCTATTACTTGTCTAGATGAAACAATTTTACTGGTTACTTCTTAATCCTTTAGAGCCATGTGTTTTCAACCTTAAGGCTCCTACTGTATTACAGTTAACGGTGACATAGTGAGTAAATGTACCGTGAATAAACAGCTATTTCCATCTATGACTTGTCAAGGTGAAACAATTTTATTGGATACTTCTTAATCCTTAAGAACCACATGTTTTGTTACTTAGGAAAAGTCATCCTCAAGGTTCCTACTGTGTTACAGTTGACGTTGGCTTAGTGAGTAAATGCTGCGTGAATAAACAGCTATTTCCATCTATGACTTGTCAAGCTGAAACAATTTTACTGGTTACTTCTTAATCCTTTAGAGCCATGTGTTTTCATCCTTAAGGCTCCTACTGTGTTACAGTTAACTGTGGCATAGTGGGTAAATGTACCGTGAATAAACAGCTATTTCCATCAATGACTTGTCAAGGTGAAACAATTTTATTGGATACTTCTTAATCCTTGTGCAGCATTATACAGAGCTTTATGGATGAGGGTTATTATTATTTTACTATGAGAAAGAGATGAGAACCGGCACTACCCCCTCTTATATCAAAACATTAGGATGGTATTATGCAGAAAACATCAGTTGTGTGCGTTGGTACCTTTGGGGTGCTCAGCTTGAGCGTAGATCCAAGTCACTGTACAAACAATTGCAGGGAAGAAGGTGCGGCACTCTCCAGTACGGTACATCAAACAATTGCAGGGAAGAAGGTGCGGCACTCTCCAGTACGGTACATCGATATTTTCTTTATTTAGTGCAGGTGCAGATACAGGACGCCGGCATGCGGCAAGGCCAGGCGAGGTCCCGAGCACCATTGGTCCTTTGGGATTTAGTCCTCTTGAGAATGTAGATGGAATTGAGTTGACAGACATCCAATTGCTACATGACCTATGCCTGCCACAAGGCATGGAGACGCCCGACAGTGACTTCCAAACTGTGTATATTGAAGATTTTAGAGGAGGGACTCGATCCACTTTTTGCCCACCCTTGCCGGCCGGCCATCCCATTGAGGTTTTTGTCTCGCGTGTCACGGAGGACGTGAAGGCCCTGATATATGCTCATCCGGATGACAATTTGTCGCCTGGAGAAAGGAGGGCCCTTGGCGCCCTCAGGGCACGCGATGACTTAATTATCGAACCGGCCGACAAGGGTGGGAACGTGGTAATCATGACACGGGAGTACTATGTATTGGAGGCTGGACGACAATTGGGAGATAGCAACACCTATTTACCCCTAGACTACAATCCCACCAAGAAGTACCAATCGCGCCTACAAACTTTATTAAGACGCAGTGTAGAAAATGGGATTTTATCTAAAAAAACAGCAGAACGCCTCTACCCAAAAAACCCCATGTATCCAGTTTGGTATTTTCTCCCGAAGATACATAAGACCCTCCATGATCCACCGGGCCGCCCGATCGTGGCCGGTATTGGATCAGTGACCGAACCTCTGTCCCAGTATGTAGATTGGCTACTGCGACCCCTCCTGCCCGATATTCCATCCTACTTAAAGGACACCACCTCCTTTTTGACCGCGATAGGGGCTTTTTTGTGGCAGGACACTTTTAGCCTCACTTCTATAGATGTGGAGAGCTTGTATACCCGCATCCCCCAGGCCCTTGGGGTGGAAGCTGTTCGCCGGGTCCTGGAGGGTGCGGGTAAGGATGTGAGCTACATCTCCTTTGTCTGCGAAGCATTGGATTTTGTCTTATCTCATAATGCTTTTATGTTTGGCGATAAGTGGTTTGCGCAGAGAGTGGGCACGGCGATGGGTACTCCCGTCGCCTGCACTTTGGCCAATATTTTCTTGGCCGTTTTTGAGTCGCGCTTCATCTACTCTCTCTGCAACCCTTTCGCCAAGCATATCCGCTTGTTCCTGCGTTATGTGGACGATGTCTTTATGATATGGGACGGCTCGGAGGGAGAATTCTCCGAGTTCGTCCACTACTTGAACACTTCCAACGACATGAATATGAAGTTCACAGCCAACTTTGGGGGTAAGTCGCTGGATTTCTTAGATGTTCGGGTGATAGCGAAAGATGGCCATTTAGCTACAGAAGGATACAGAAAACCTACAGCGACGAATTCGCTTTTACACCATAAAAGCTTTCACCCGGCACACACCAAGTCCAGTGTCCCATACAGCCAATTCCTCCGACTTAGAAGACTCAATAGTGAGATTTCCAGCTTTCACCGTCAGGCAGATGAGTTGGCTACACGATTTACTGAGCGAGGTTACCCCAAAGAGACTGTAAAAAAGGCGCTAGAAAAAGCTGAAAAGGTTCCCCAACGCAATCTCTTTCCGAGTGTCCGAACTAAAAAATCAAAGAATGATAGAAGATTTGCCTTCTCTTTTGATTTTAGCTCCAACGAAAACATTATCCGCGGAGCCATCAATAGACACTGGAACCTATTGCGCCAGGAAACGAAATTGGCAGAGCTTGCGTCTTCTAGACCTTTAGTCACATTTAGACGCTGTCCCACCCTAAAAACTGAGCTTGTCCGGAGTAGGTACTCCGTCCCAAGACAAAATTGGCTCAGTAAAGGAATCCCGAAAGGGAACTTTAAATGTGGACACTGTAGTTTCTGTAAGCTTAATACTCAAGCTAAGACCCTGCAATTAGGGGGTATCCAAATAAACGTTAAAGATTTCATTACATGTAGAACCTCCTTCGTGGTCTATGTGTTGTTTTGCCCGTGTGACAGATTCTACATCGGCAAAACAATCAGAAGCCTTTTTATTAGAGTCAGAGAGCATTTGAACTCTATATCGTCAGGGAATGGTTGCCCGAGACTTATTGAACACATTAGGAAACATCATGCAGACGACCCCTCCCCCTTACGTTTTTCCGGCATTGAAAGGGTGCAGGTAAATCCTAGAGGAGGAGATCGCCAAGGTGATCTTTTACGGCGTGAAGCCAGATGGATCCTTAAGTGTAATGCACTAGGCGCATTAGGATTAAATGACCGCAATGATCTAAGTGTGTTTTTGTAGCCTCTCTAGCTGTTCTTGGGTTTCTCTAGGACGATTAACCAATTGTTTTTGACATTGCTTTTCATGCTTGTTTTTCATATGAACGTATTACTTGACAAGTTTCCCCTCGCTTGTACTATTATCTTTTTAATTGTCACTATTTGTCTGGTCACTTTTCTGATTGTGATGTGTATCCAGACACACTATCTCACATATTATAACTTTGTTGTCAATTACTATGGCAACTCCCCCGGGCCGTGCATAAATTCAGCACGCCCCGAGGAAGTGACGTCAGAGGCTTGAGAAAGCGCCTTGTAGCGCGAAACGGCCCGTTGCCTTGCCGCATGCCGGCGTCCTGTATCTGCACCTGCACTAAATAAAGAAAATATCGATGTACCGTACTGGAGAGTGCCGCACCTTCTTCCCTGCAATTGTTTGTACTCATCCGAGTATGTTGTCTATAGCCATCAACTGTTTTATAATAAGGTGTGTGATACGGATCCTGATTCGAGGAGCTGACACTCTAATGTGAATTCATCTGATATTACAGTGTGACGGAACGGACCTCACCCCCAAAATCCAAGAGCTGAAGTTTCAGTGTATTGTCTTCTTAAATATCCCCAGGTGAGCAACGCTCCTCTATACAATCCATGCTACGTCTCCCCCTATAGCAATCTACGATGCTCACTCTATTTACTATTCTATTGGGTCGGCAGGTACTGTGCAGGCACAATGCCCTGGGGACCCCACCCCCTCCCCCCACCCCCACGTGTACCACAAGAGCTTCGACCTCAACGCACGACACGGTTATAGAGGCATCGCTATGCAATGGCGCTCCTTGATACAGTAATACAGCCGACATACACGAAAGTGCCTTTTACCGGCTGTACATTGACTCATTATACTAACAGGGATCACCCAGGTTATACCAGCTTACATATATCATTATCATAAAGAGATCCCAGGGTATACCAGTCTGACTATATCACCTTATATACAGGGATCCCCAGGTTATACCGGCTGTACATATATCATTATATACAGGAGATCACCAGGTTATACCGGCTGTACCTATATCATTATATACAGGATCCCCAGGTTACCCGGCGGTACATATAATCATTATAATACAGAGATCCCCGGTTATACCGAGCCCTATATATCATTATATACAGAGATCCCCAGTTATACCGGCGTACATATATCATTATATCACATGAGATCCCCCGGTTATAACCGCTGTAACTATATCATTATATACAGAGATTCCCCAGGTTATACCGGCTGTACGATATCATATATACAGGAGATCCCAGGTTATACCGGCTGTACATATATCATGTATACAGGAATCCCAGTTATACCGCTGTACATATATCATTATATACCAGATCCGATCCCCAGGTTAACCCGCTGTACATAATCTTATATACCGAATCACCAGGTTATACCGGCAGTACATATCATTATAAGGAGACCCCAGGTTATACCGCTGTACACTATCATTATATACAGAGATACCCCGGTTATACCACCTGTACATATTCATTTATACAGGAGATCCCCAGTATACCGGCTGTACATATACAATTTATACAGGAGCCCCAGGTTATACCGGCTGTACATATATCATTATATACAGGAATCCCCAGTTATACCAGCTGTACATATATCATTAATATACAGGAGATCCCCAGGGTATACCAGCGCTGTACATATATCATTATATCCAGAGATCCCCAGTTATTACCTGTAGTACATAATTCATTATATACAGGAGATCCCCAGGTTATACCGGCTGTACATATTCATTATTAACAGGAGGTGCCCCAGGTTATAGACCGGCTGTACTATATATCATATATGATAACAGGAGTATCCCCATATTATACCGGCTGTACATATATCATATTATACACAGGAGATCCCCAGGTTATACCGGCGTGTTACAATATATCATTATATACAGAGATCCCCAGTTATACCGGCTGTACTATATCATTATATACAGGAGATCTCCCAGGATTCATACACACCGGCTGTACATATATCATAATACAGAGTCCCAGTTATACCGGCTGTACATATACATTATATACGAGAGATCCCCAGTTTATACCGGCTGTACATATTCATTATATACAGGGATCTCCCGGTATACCGCTGTACATATATCATTATATACAGAGTTCCCCCCAGGTTATACCGGCTGTACATATATCATTATATACAATATCCCCAGGTTATACGCGGCTGTACATATATCATTATATACAGGGATCCGCCGGGTTACATATCCGTCTGTACATATATCATTATTACAGTAAGCACCCATGTCACATACCGGCTGTAACATATATCATTATATACGGAGATCCCCAGGTTATACCCGCTGTAACTATAGTCAATTATATATCAGGGAGATCCCCGCAGGTTATCCCGGCTGTAACTCATATATCATTATTCGTACAGGAGATCCCCAGGTTATACCGGCTGTACATATATCATTTATACAGGAGAATCCCAGGTTATAAACCGCTGTGCATTACATTATATACATGAGTTCCCCTGTTATACACCGCTGTACATTATTCAGTTTACACTATAGAGGAGATTCCCCAGGTTATACCGGCTGTTACATATATCATTAAATCCAGGTGGATCCCCAGGGTTCTACCGAGCTGTACATATTACTATATACAGGAGTTCCCCAGTTATCCGCTGTACAATTTCATTATATACAGGAGATCCAGGTTTACCGGCTTGACATGATATCCATTATATACAGGAGAATCCCCGGTTATTAAGGCTGTACATATCATCTAATCAGGAGATCCCCAGGTTATACCGGCTGACAAATATCATTATATCCAGGGGATCCCCGGTTATACCACGGTACATATATCATTATATCAGGAGTTCCCCAGGTTATACCCGGCTGTACATATATATCTTATATGACAGGAGATCCCAGGTTTACTCGCTTACATATATCTCTTATATACAGGAGATCCCGGTTATACCAGCTTACAATTATCACTTATATACAGGAGATCCCCCGGGTTATACCGGCTGTACATAATATCATTATCATACAGGAGATCCCCCAGGTTTACCGGCTGTACATATATCATTTATATACAAGGAGATCCCCAGGTTTTACCGGCTGTCATAATCATTATATAACAGGAGATCCCAGGTTATACGGCTGTACATATATCATTATATACAGGAGATCCCCAGGTTATACCGCTGTACATATCTCTTAATACAGGAGATCCCCAGGTTATACGCCAGCTGTACATCTATCATTATATCAGGAGACCCAGGTTATACCGTGTGACATATATCTTATATACAGGGATCCCAGGTTTATACCGGTGTACAATATATCTTATATACAGGAGATCCCCAGGTTTACCGGCGTGTAATATATCATTAACAGGAGATACCCAGGTTATACCTGCTGTACATATATCATTATATACAGTAGATCCCCAGGTTATATCAGCGTACATATCATTAATACAGGAGATCCCCAGGTTATACCGGTTGTACATATATCATTATAATACAGGAGATCCCAGGTTATACCGGCTGTACATATACATTATATACAGGAGATCCCAGGTATACCGGCTGTACATATATCATTATATACAGGAGATCTCCAGGTTATACCGGCTGTACATATATCATTATATAGGAGATGCCAGGTTTATCCCGGTTGTACATATATCATTATAACAGGAGATCCCCAGGTTTAACCGGATGTACCTTATCAATTATATACAGAGATCCCCAGGTTATACGCTGCTGCATATATAATTATATACAGGAGTCCCCCAGGTTATACCGGCTGTACATAATCATTATAAACAGGCGATCCCCTCCCCAGGTTTATACCAGCTGTACATATATCATTATATACAGGAATCCCCAGGTTTTACGCTGTACATATATCATTATATACAGGAGATCCCCAGGTTATACCGGCTTTACATTATATCCATTATATACGGAGATCCCCAGGTTATACCGGTGTACTATATCATTATACTACAGGAGATCCCCAGGTTATACTGGCTGTACATTATATCATTATATACAGAGATCCCCAGGTTATACCGGCTGTACATAATATCAGTATTCCGAGATCCCCAGGTTATACCGGCTCTGTACCTATATCATTATATCCAGGGATCCCCAGGTTATACCCGGCTGTACATATATCATTATATACAGGAGATCCCCAGGTTATACCGCCTGTACATATATCATTATATACACAGGAGATCCCCAGGTTATACTGGCTGTACTATTCATTATACTACAGGAGATCCCCAGGTTATACCGGCGTACATATATCATTATATACAGGAGATCCAGGTTAATAACCGGCTTTTACTATATCATTATATAAGGAGATCCCCAGGTATACCAGCTGTACATATATCATTATATCCAGAGGGATCCCAGGTTATAACCGGCTGTAAATATATCTATATATACAGGAGATCCCAGGTTATCCCATGTACATATATATTATATACAGGAGATCCCCAAGTTATACGGCTGTACATATATCATTATATACAGGAGGATCCCGAGGTTATACGGCTGTACATATATCATTATATACAGGAATCCCAGGTTAATACGGCTGTACATATATCATTATATACAGGATATCCCCAGGTTAATCCGTCTGTACATATGTTGTGTTTCAGGCTGCCCTGCAGGTAGGTGGCCATGGAGAGAGGTTGCACCAGTGCAGGGAGGTGACCCTGCTGACGTATAAGGCCATCCCTATGCAGGTGGATGGAGAACCCTGCCGCCTCGCCCCCTCCCTCATCCGAATATCCTTAAGGAACCAAGCGAACATGGTACAGAAGAGCAAGAGGAGGACGTCCATGCCTCTACTGAACGAGTGAGTCACAGCGCCCCCGGTGGTAACTGCATATCATTGGAGGTCCCAGAATTATAGACCCTTTTAGCTGAATTGTCCTCTTAAAGGGGTTGACCCTGGGGCTTATCACAGTTAGAACATTTAGGATGCCAGATGGGTTTCTGGGTATTGAATGTCCCTATCTAAATTAGCCATTCAGTCCACTAGGAAAGCTGGGTGACGTGGCACCAAATCTGTCCCCCGTTACAACCGATCCAGTATCCGTTCTCTCTATTTGTGTAATAGCAGTCGATCAGGAAGTGTATCAATACATTTCCATGTAATGTTACCATTCAGGACCCCAGAAAAGCTGAATGGAAACCTATACGTCTCCCTGGATGGTAGAATTTAAAGCAAGACATACTCGTTCCACGTTACGAGCTCTTACTTCACTGTCACCCAGCTTTCCCCGGAATGGATAACTAAGGATATTACCCAAAACCAGAGTAGGGTCTCTCTTAAAGGGACGTGTAATCTCCTCCTCCTTGGCCATCCTGTGTTACGATGCATGGGTGTCACTTCATCAGTTGTGTAACTCACTCCTTTTGTTCCTGTTAATCTCTCGTGTGTCTGTCTCTCTCTGTCTCTCTTCTCTCTCTCTCATGCCCTCTCACCTCTGGCTTGCACTCTGTCTTTGTGCTGGCTTTGTGCTGTCTGCCACAGTGTCCATAAAGTGCCCACCGCTGACCACCGACGCGTCTCCGCTCCCCCAGACTCCTTCACTGTGTAAGTATGGTCATTGTGACTGGCACCACCTCCCTCCTCCCCTCTCACAGCATCGGCTGCCCACTCTCTACCGATGACTCACTTGTTTTTTTGTTGCTTCCGCCCCACGCCAGTCTCATCACTGCGGTGCCCCCTCATGGTCCTTTCACTTTCTCCCTTCATGCTTATAATGAGTTTGTACTTTCAAACACAAAGCTCCGTCCAAATCATCATCATCTGTCTCCAATTCGGCGCCTCGTCAGGAGGGAGAACAACACATCTGCATCTAGAGGACAATTTGTTTCTAATTACTGAACATGACGCTCTTTGCTCGCGTTGTAAAGTTCTTAAAGGAGATTTATCACCGGGTACAAAATGCTGTATTACGTGACTCAAGTGATTGGAGCTGTTCCCCTGATCAATTTGGTGTTTATTTTATTAAAATCCACCCAGCCGTTCAAAAGATATGACCCCTTGAAGTTTACATGTGAATGAACTCACCCTAGTCCAGAAGGCGGGGACTTTTTTCCTTTGGGGGTGTGTCTATGAGACTAACAGGTTACCACCCACTCTACTAGTATGAGCGCATTCACATATAAACTTTGAATGGCCATAACTTTTGAACGGCTGGACGGATTTTGAAAAAAACAACACCAAATCGATCAGGAGAACAGTGACAATCACGTGGGATGTGTCATTCAATATTTTGGATTCTTCGACAGATCTCCTTTAACTGTCAGTGAATGGAAACCGTTTTACTTTAAAAAAAAAAAAATTTTCCTCAATAGACTTAAACCTCTACGTTTAAACACATATACATAACAATGTAATAGTCTCTTTACTATTGTGGTGAGCCTCTGTTATTCCTCCTGCAAACCACTTGCCACTTGATTACCACTTGATTAGGTATTAGGTATTAGTATACATTTGTATTCTCTTTAAAATAAAAACTCTGCAACATCTCTTCTTATAACCTTCTGTTATTCCTCCTGGTAAAGAAGGAGCGAATTGACACTCACGTGGTACCATGTAACTTACTCACTTACCATAAATGGATCTATGATGGTGCTCCTCATGAACTATTAATCCAGCAGCATCTACTCTTATGGCTTGTGGTGTGTCTCTGTTGCTCCTCCTGGAAATTTAGGAATATTATGACACCTAGGGGCTTCCACTTACCTAGTCCATTGCCAGTCAAGTGAATGAATTAGTAATTACTGATATTCCTGGTAAAATGGAAGTTTTCTGATATGTAATTCCTCTGTTATTCCTCCTGGAAATGTAGGAGTAAATGGACATCTGGTTGTTACTGTGTAACTTTTCAGTGGGGGATATTAATATATGATCTGATCCTCTTCTAGTGAAGATTGTCAAGGCATGTAACGACCTACCTCTACAAGGTGTAACTTACGTATGTACATTCCCAGGAGGAATAACAAAGGGTCGGCACAATAACCCTTTCTTTCCTGTGTATCCCAGGATCCTTGTAGGCAAATCGGTGCAATTTGCATAGTTTTTTTGTCCAACGACTAAATTGATACATTGTAACGAAACAGGAAGGGTTCAATTCACTGACAGGAAGCAGAGATCTTGACAATGGTCAGATAAGTTGTGTATGTATCCATAACCCACAGGAAAAGATGGATGGGTCTCCCTTTTATAGGGCCACCATAGTAGCCGCAACTTTTTGAAATTTTTATGTTTTGCGCAGAATATTTTTTACCCCCAAAAAACGGTAAAATCAGGTGAATTTCCTTCTCTCCTCAGCCCGCACTCCATACCGGACCGGCTACGCATCCGAGTGAACCGGATCCGCCTGCAGGTGTACGAGGGGCTGCACTTCGACAAGGACAAACTTCGAGAAGCCTGTGAGTGTGGAAACTGCGAAGGACTTTGGTATTTTTGTTACAGTGTATCAGTGCAGTTAGAATGTCACCGGAGGTCTGTCTACACTGGATACTGTAACAAACCCTCTGCCATGAGAAGTTTTGGTCAGATGATTAAAAGAGGTATTCGAAAGGGAGTAGAACAGTACAGCGCCATATACTAGCTAGTGGCCATTGGTGGTACTGCAGCCTTGCTTACATTTAAAGGGATCCTCCATGATTTTTTTTATTTTTTTATATTGTCCTATCCCAAGGAAGTGTCCTATCCAATGGAATGAGACTCAGGGTGGCGGCACACGTGGCGTTTTTAAGCAGTCCGTTAAAAAGTGCATGCGTTTTTGAAAAATGCATCCATTTTTGACCGTTTTTGCACGCTTTTAATTAAGATAATTGGGAAAACCGGTCAAAAACGCATGCGTTTTTTTTAGCGGACTGCTTAAAAATGGGCCAAAAAACGGATTCAAAACGTTAACGTGTGACACCACCCTAAGATGCAATACCAAGAACAACCACTATGCGGTGGCTAGCGCTGTGCTGGGCAAGGAATGAAGGAATTATAGCGCTTATCTGAACCCTTTGGTGGTCAATTTGTATCTGAAGAATAGGCGGCCAGCAATAACATTTCTAGAGAACCCCTTTAAATGAGTGCAGTACCAATCATGACCACTACCAGTTTTATGGCGCTGTGTACCATTGCTACATGGCTTTTCACCTCTTCTCTTAAAGGGATACGGAAAAAAACCCCTTAACTGAGTATGAGTCAAGTCAATCATACATCAAGCCTCTAAATCAAGACAGCGCTAATGTATGCGGAGCAACCGACACCCCCCCCCCCCCCTGCGCTCAGTCAGCGCTAAACGAACCCCGAGCGGCGGTCACGCTTTTCTGAGCAGCCGCCACTCGAAGACTGAACACATAACAAAAACCCTTAGGAAAGTTATATTATCCGTCCCCCCCATATCCCCCCCCCCCCCCCCGCAGCGGTGCACAACTTAATTGCTTTGTAGCATGTACCAAACCCAGCTGGGGCACCGCTTCCCCCGCCGCACGCTGCCAGTGCTCGCCGCGTAATGAAGTCCCTCTATGGGTGACGGTAGAAGTCATTAATCAACACTGCTGATAACAGTTTAATAGAGTCGTGTTCATCCCCTGTACTCATTATTCATAGTGACTGGAGAGGTACAAGCGCCCGATGCAGCAGCCATGCCGCAGGACGCCCCGGCGCAATTACATGGGAATCCGTGTACCTGTTACCATGTCACACAAACACCCGGAGTGGCTGTAGCTTTTGATTAACTGTAAAAATCCACTGACATACAAGTCCTGGGGCGCAAGGAAGTAAACATAGAGATGGGATATTAAAAATATAGCTGAAAATGCTTCTTAAAGGGGAACTCCATCAAGTTCAAAATATTGAGTGATCTACCCACTTTAACTACTGCTTTTCCCCTGATCAATTTGGTGTTTGTCTTTTTAAGATACGTCCAGCGGTTCAAAGGTTATCACCCACTGAAATTTGTTTAGTTTGGGGGCGTGTCTATGTACACTGCATACAAATTAAAGGTTACCGCCCCCTAGGGGTAGTCTAAGCTGAATCACATAGAAACTTCTAGGGGTCATATCTTTTGAACGGCTGGTCGGATTTTAAAGGGACAAACACCAACTTGATCAGGAGCACAGCAGCAGAATAGTGAGTGCAGCTCTGGGGTATAATACAGGATAAGTAATGTGATGTATGTATGTGGGGTGCTGGGTGCTGTGGGTGGCACGTGGCCTGGTATTATGTGTCCTCTCTGTCCTGCAGCTATTCCTCTGGGGATCATTGTGGTGAGAGGAGACTGTGACCTGGAGACCTGCCGGATGTACATTGATCGCCTTCAGGAGGTGAGTCCTACAGAGAGACGCACATACAGGACCCCTACTGCTCCAAATGTAGCCACCTAGTGGCAGAGGAGGACGCACTGCCCCCCATTCAATGTTCCTAATTCTGCTCTGATTTTTGGGAACCTGTAATAGACTTACTAGATTTATCACATACAACAAAAGTTGACAAGAAAATGACAGGAGGGAATGTTGTAGGATCCTAATAAATTCATGTGTCAGCTAAAGAGACTCAGATGTGCGAGAGTGGCCCCCGGCAATGCGGAACAGATTGTAAGGTGCAACATGGAACAGCAGTACATGAGCTGAAGTATCCAGAGTACCAGCAGGTGGCAGCACAGAGGAAGAGCTGCACTACCTGTTATATCCACCGGGTGACATCATCTGTCATCTCTCCTCTGTATCACAGTAATCAATATTTCTATGGGATTTTAGGTTTAAATAATTGCAGGAATAATAAATCATCAAATTTAATGTGATTCTTCTTTACTTCTTTTTGATTTTGAAAGGATCTTCATTCTGTGAGAGATCACTGCCAGGTATGTACAAAAATGAATATAACTACTATAATACTGCCCCCTATGTACAGGGATATAACTACTATAATATTGCCCCCTATGTACAGGAATATAACCGCTATTTCCCACCCGCAGGATCATGATGGGTCTCTCCCCCGGTTGCTCTCCGCTCAGCGTCTCAATCCTCGTTGGTGCTTCCTAGATGGTAAGTGGAGATATATATTGCAGTAGTATATTATCTGTACATGACTGCTCACAATTTCTATATCTCTCTTTCTCGCACAGCTACCTCTGCTGACCGCTTTTATCGGATAGATAGATCTCAGGTGAGTGACGATAGGGGGCACTTAAGTCTGTTGATGCTTTCCATTTAAGAGGTTGCCCAGATTCGAAAACTTGGGGTTACTAAGAGCAGTCATCCTGTGCCCCATTTCATACAAAGTATTGATGTAAATGTTCAGGTGTAATTCCTCTTTTGTCCAGTGGTGTCACTGCAGGCAAACTGAGCACTTCCTGTTGGGTTTCTGATCTGCTCGCCGGTGATCACAGTAGAAAGACACTTTATGAGTTGGTTTTAGACATTGGAGCCTTCAAACGGTGAAGGAATACTGAAGGCAGGGACCCCCTTAAAATTATCACAGATGTTAAGGATTCTGCGAATGTTGAGGGGGGAACATATTGGATGTATTACCGGATAATTGTCGGCTTGTTTGTCTCCACAGGAACATCTACATTTTGTCACTGAGATTTCCCAGGATGAGATCTTCATATTAGACCCCGAGGCCGTAGGGAGTCCGCAGGGTGGTGCCGGTTCGGGGATGCCAGATTTGGTGGTGGAACAGCCGTCGGGGTGAGTGTTTGTGACCCCATGCCAACACTTCCTGTTGCTGACCCCCCGGTAGTGTTATCATGACCAGCACCTGCATCGGGGTCTTAGCCGATGTGGTCACAATATCAAACACCCCCCCCCATTTATTCTCCAATTTGGTGTATGTCCCAAAGTGGAAGACCACCTCCTATCATTTTCCAAATAGATGGGTGTCCCAAAGTTAGTGACCTCACCCCCCTTATCTATCAGTCTTGAGGTTGTAATGTGAAAGACCTCCTCGCCCACTACCATTCTTTTCTCTAAATTAGTGGGGGTCCCAACGTTGTCGACTTCCCTCATCCATCATTCTCCGAATCGGCAGTAGACCCAACCAGTTGTCCTCCACCTATAAATTTAGAAATTAGTGATGGTCCTGAAATGATAGACCCCCCCCTAAACCTAAACCCCCATTCTCCAATTCAATGGGGGTCCGAAAGTGAAAGCCCCCCATGAACGTTTCATTCTCCAAATTACTTGAGATCCCAAAGTGAATATCTTCCCCCTATGACTTTCCAAGATAGTGAGGGTCCCGAAGAGGTCTCGAAGACAAAGACCCTCAACTATCATTTCCTAATTTGTTGGAAGTCCCAATGTGAATGAACCTCAACCATCACTCTCCAGATAAGTGGGGGTCCCAAAGTGAAAGACCCCCACATTTCATTCCCGAAGTTGATATGGTCCCAAAGTGAATCAATCCCACCCATCATTCTCCAAGGTGGATGTCCTAAAGTGAAAGACCCCCACTGGTTATTCTCCAAATTGGTAGGGGTCCCAAAATAAAATGCCCCGCCCCCATATTCATTATCCAACCCCCTTCATATCCACTGATATCGTTCCTTATATTGGTTGGGAGACCAAATTTATTAATTAGTGAGGGTCCTATAATTAAAGACCCCACCCACCCATCATTTTCCGAAATGGTGGAGGTCACACCTATCATTCAGAATGAAAGACCACCACCTGTCATTTGCCGAATGGTTGGAGGGAGGGGTCCCTAGCTGAAAGACTCCCCCCCCACCTCCCACATAAATTGGTGGGGTCCTAAACTGAAAGACCCTTCTACCTACCTGTTGTTCTCCAAATAGCTGACCCCCACAAATCAATCTCCCTCACTCATATTAAAGGGTTTGTCTTAAAAAACCCAAGGACACCCCCCCATTCATCCCTATGGAGTGGGCGTGGCTTAGCGGTATCGAGGGGATTTGGGGCTGATGTTCCAGAATGCTGGGGGTTATAAAGTTGCTTTTGATATAGTTCCATGTCATGTGATCAGTAAGGTCTGTGTTGACTCCTCCTCCTCCCAGGTTGTCGGAGTGGTGGACGCCCACGTGTCGGAAACGTATCGTGAGTGACAGCTGCGTGCCCGGGAAGTTGTCTCTACAGAACGAGCTCTCAGACAAGAACCAGGAATCTCCTCCCTCCAGCGCCTTACCGTAAGTCTCCACCATTGCTAAGATCTCTGCTTGCTGTCACAGAATGTAAACATTTTCTATTGCTTGCCGATCTAGCCTGCTTTCACAGCTGAAGCAGGATTAAAGCTGTAGCAGGATTCTGATTGGATGGTACAGCCGTCACTCAGAGTAAACCAGAGGGGCTGTGGGGAAATTTCATTGCAGAGATCTTAGAGCACAGCAGTGTGAGAATACACATCCAGTACAATTGTGAAATATAAATTCATATATCACAGTCCTGCAGCTACTAATGACAGACACAAAGATCTTATTACACACTTCTCTAGGGGAAGGTTTACTCTGCCTGCAGAGAGCGCAGAGCACAGCAGTGTGAGTAAACATCACTTGTACAATCCTGGGATATAAATCCATATATCCACAGTCCTGCTGTTACTAACAACATAGACAATGATGTCATTACATATCTCTCCAGCATCAACACCTGCAGTTCAATGCAGAGACCTAAGAGCGCAGCAGTGTGAGGAGTCATGCCCACGACACAACCTTGAAATATAAATCTATTTTTCACAGTCCTGTTGCCCAATCCAAGTAACCTTTGCCCTTGGACCATCATATGGGCACATTTAAGGTGCCCAGGATGTTGATATTGGGGTGGGGAGGTGACAACAATTAGGAAATTGCGTTGGTTAACTCTTTCTATGCCGGGACAGGGCTTGATAGCTGATTGGATGCCTCTATGTAATGTATTACCCCATAACACTGCAGGGAATGTACGGGGACATCCTGCAGGGGCGCTATAACGGCAGCCATATTGGGTGAGACAAGTAATTCATGAAGATTTTTTTTCTCTCGAAAGGAAAATTGCGTTTTGCTCATAAAACGGATTAAAATGTCATCGCACTGCGAAAGGGTTTCATAAAAAATTTTTTTTTGTTGGCTGTGATCCGCCATCACACACGCGCGTCCTCAGGGCACCGAGAAAATGAGATTGTAATTGCCGGCATGCAGGAGGAAATTAATTATACGTTCTGCTTTTTAATCAAGCGAGCGCCGCGTTAATTCTGTTTTATTTCAGGTGGGATCTGATTAGTCATGTCGATGATGGGGATAGGAAGGTGGGGGGTCGGGAGGGGAGGAAGCCCCCCCCCCCCTTATACTCTCACACCTGGAGCCGCCACCTAAAGAGGAAGGAGATGGGTGATTACATGCAGTGTATGTCTTGTGGCGGATCCACATGACCTCTGCCACGACCTTGTGAAATGAATGGCAGCCGACTCTTAAACAATCCATGTCCATGTAAGGTGGTCAACTAAAAGTTTGGCCTCCCTGGTGTATACACCCTTTAACCCTTATTTACAGATCTGGACCTCCAGGTCGCTACCTCTTGAAATTGTCACATTAGGGTGACAGATCTCTGCATCACAAATCAGGTAAAGAGTTGTTAGAGTGGTTAACTAACCGCTTCAAAATTCAGCCTAAGTGACCTCCCTAGTTTTCACCCTTTAACCCCCTATTCAGAGATCTGGACATCATTACAGGGAGACCTCCGGGTCGCTACCTCTTGAAATGGTCACATTACGGTGACAGATCTCTGCATCACAAATCAGGTAAAGAGTTGTTAGTTTTTCACCCTTTAACCCCCTATTCAGAGGTCTTGACATAATTACAGGGAGACCTTCAGGTCTCTAACATTTGAAATGGTCACATAAGCGTGACAAATCTCTGCATCACAAATCAGGTAAAGAGTTGTTAGAGTGGTTAACTAACCACTTCAAAATTCAGCCTA